>CM035838.1:271287776-271887776 GCA_020510985.1 Pholidichthys leucotaenia
CACCTCAATAGTATATCTGAATCAGGATGTTTATGTGAAAATGTTTTTCTTTTTGGGCAGAATATGTGGTTGATGTAGTTACAGAGGTACTTGCTCTCTGCCAAAGTGGAGATGAGGACCGGCCTGCGTATCACATAGAAGAACCTCTTCCTCTGAGCAGCGACTTCCAGCACCCTGACAAAGACACGGCTGTTGCTGAAAGACTACCAAGATACTAGTCTCATTCCAAATGAGGGAAATGGAAGCCAGTATAATCTGCTGCAGGAAAAGTGTTACGGATCTTATTAACCACACATGATGAAAGTGGTGCTCTGTGATGTCTTCCCAAGTGTCCCCAGCACATTCGTACAAACTGTCTGTATGCTATGTACTGATACTTTGTGAAAAAAAGAATTAAGATAATATGTGATTAATGAAGAAATAATTTACATGTTCATGTATCATTATTTTGTTTTACTGTGTGAATGTAGTAGATTTCTTACTCGTGTTGTTGAGTATGCTCATCATCATGCCTCCTGTACTGATCAGTGTAGGAAAAGTTTGCTATTCGTAGCACATCAATACTGAGACAACATGTCTCAAAGCTAGAGAGCTGTGTAACACATCTCACATCTTCGCCTTTTCTCAGTATTTCATCTTGCACTTCTTGTATTTCTCGACAACACTGGCATTCGATAACCTGTGGCATAGCCTGGCGGTTGTTACAGGTACACCTGAAAAATAAACATCTTATTATTTTAGCTGGTGAATAAATACATGTATGCATATATAGTAATGTATGTTTGTTAAAAGTTACAGTATAGTATTAAAAGTTCAGACATCATATCCAGATTGTATTTCACAATTACTAATCAGAAATTAATGTTGTTACAGAAAATGCAATAAAAAGAATTACTTATTACGAACTAAATTTGTTTATTCATGCAAAAATATTTGTGTAAATGAAATAGTTGAAGTTACAAAGGAATACCATATATGTCGAATACATTTGACAATTTGGACCTAAAAATAAAATTGCTTGAGTATGGTTTCTTAGTGCCTACATTCAGGCTATTACTGACTACATGGAGGCCAACTGCAGGAATACACAGGAACTCCTCATCTTATAGATAAGTGTTTCATGGACATTCTGTTAGTTTTATGGATCTCGTGTCTTCATGACCCATGTTTCCAGAGTGTCTGACGTCCGCCTGGATAAGCTCAGTTATCAGGACTGTCCCGTTCTGTCCCTTCCCTTATCCTCATCCTCCCTCTCCTTTCTCCTGCCTATGTATATATCAGACTTAGAAGAATGGATCCTTTAGAGATTCTAGGTGTGTCTGAATGTCATGCCTTGTAACCTCTCCCCCAAGGTGGCCAATGGGATGATTTTGTGATAAATGTACATAAATTCAACTTTTCGCCTGATTATTTGACTTTGAATAATTTAAGCTCAAAATTATTCTAACAATTGCCATTCAGTGTTTTGGAGGTGACTGATGTCCATCTCTAACCCTTCACTGTCAGACCCTTCATCCTCTGAAATGTGCGAGTCATCGTCGCTTCCTGAACGATATGGTTCAGTCCTTCATTAGAACTAACTCGCTCTTCTTCATCACTCGATCCTGTTTCTTCCTCAAAAACTATCGACAAATTGCTCAAATCTTCGCTGAAATTGCTCACGACTTCCTCCGCTTCAGTGTACTCAGCCATGCTTGTTTACATCTTTGGTTCACCTCATTACATCACAAAATGGCGGCGGCATTTGACCCTATTTTGACAAACGAACATCGCAATCATCTGCATCACGATGTAATTTATGGTAGTACATGGAAAAAAAAAATTGTATTGAATTTTTTTGTCTACACAGAAAAAAGACAGTAGTTCTTCTTTCTAATGATGTCTTGGTTGAATTATGTCACAGACTCTTTAAGCAGCTCTTTGCCAGTCAAGCATTGCTGGATTATTGTATTGTCAAACGTTTGTGTTGTGCCACTGTTCATTGTGGTCTGCCCGCTGCATGTCTCGTCGTGTGAGTCAGTAAGTGAACCTTGTCATCTTTTTGTATGTCAGCCTTGTTTTAGAACTGTTGTATTGTTGTGTACACTGTGGTCTGCCAGCTTCACGTCCATCGTGTAGCCGTTTAGTGTACCCTGTTACCATTTTTGTATGTCATCTTTCCTTAATAAATGTGTTTGTGGTGTAACCCTGCGTGTAAATCCGTCCTCCTTCTACTCCTCCGTGCGCTGCGTAAAAGCACACTGTGATAACTGACATATTTGGTGCAAACATGGCACTGCTCATCACAAAAAGACCACCATACCTACAGTGAAGCATGGTGGTGCCAGCATCATGCTTTGGGGTTGTTTTTCTTCAGCTGGAACTGGGGCCTTAGTTAAGGTGGAGGGAATTATGAACAGCTCCAAATACCAGTCAGTGTTGACACAAAACCTTCAGGTTTCTGCTAGAAAGCTGAAGATGAAGAAGAACTTCATCTTTCAGCATGGCAATGACCCAAAGCACATATTCAAATTAACAAAAGAATGGCTTCACCAGAAGATTAAGGTTTTGGAATGGCCCAGCTGGAGTCCAGACCTGAATCTGATCGAACATCTGTGGGGTGATCTGAAGAGGGCTGTGCACAGGAGATGCCCTCGCAATATGACAGGTTTGCAGCGTTTTTGCAAAGAAGAATGGGCAAATATTGTCACATCAAGATGTGTCACACTGATAGAGTCCTTTCCAAAAAGACTGAGTGCTGTAATAAAAGCCAAAGGTGCTGCAACAAAGTATTAGTTTGTGTGCATATTTATGCAACCAGGTTATTGTCAATTTTTTATTTTTTATTTTTCCTCTTAAAAGATTTCAGTTCATTTTTTAATTGCGTTGTACAGGTTATAGGTCACATTAATGGTGGAAGAAGTTTTGAAATGATTTATCTTGGTCTCATTTTTTTACATCACATAAACCTGGCATTTGAACAGGGGTGGGTAGACTTTTTATATCCACTGTATATAATAGAGTTTCACTTTTTGAATTGAATTACAGAAATAAATTTACTTAATGATGATATTCTAATTTGTTGAGATGCACCCGTATGTGGACAGAGACCACATTTCTTTTTGTTATACTTTTTACTGTTGTTTCTGAACAGCGCTGGGTGAGACACTTTACCCACCTTGCCTCCAGTGTCCATGACACTGGGTATGAATGTGTATAAATGTTTTGTAGCGGTCGGAGAGGCTGTTTGCGCAGATTGGCAGACATATTTCTGCCAGTCTGCCCCAGGGCAGCTGTCGCTACAGAGGTAGCTTACCACTAACAGTGTCTGTCTGGAGTGAATGAATAATGGACTCATTGTAAGTGTTTTGAGATATCATTTGACATGTAAGATAGATGATAAGAAGTGACAGAAGTGATGGTGTTTGGACCTAGCGGCTCCTGTGAGTCCCCTCCTGTAAACTTGGGCCCCCTTACTCCTTACGTTAAATCCACAGCTAGGAACCTTGGTTTTATCATGGACAGTGATTTTAAATTAGACACGCAGATTCGTTCTGTGGTAAAATCCAACTTCTTTCATCTAAGATGTTGAGCAAAAGTAAAACCCATTCTCTCTAGACCACACCTGGAAACAGTAATCCATGCTTTTATTTAATCTTGGCTGGATTACTGTAACACACTTTATGCCGGTGTCAGCCAGTCATCTCTTTCACGTCTACAGCTGGTTCAAAATGCCGCTGCTTGTCTTTTAACAGGTACACGTGGAAGAGATCACATCACACCCATCTTAGCTTCACTCCACTGGCTGCCCGTGCATTTTAGAGTTCATTTTAAAATTCTTTTATTTGTTTTTGAATCCTTGAACGGTCTTGCTCCGCCTTACCTCTCTGAGCTTCTGCATCCCTACGCTCCCACCCGGTCCCTCAGGTCAGCTGAGCAGTTGCTTCTGGGGGTGCCAAAGGCAAGGCGGAAGCTCAGAGGGGACAGAACCTTTTTGATCATGGCCCCCAGGTTATGGAATGATTTACCCCTGGACATCAGACAAGCATCTTCACTGTCCATTTTTAAAACCCATCTTAAAACATACTTTTGCTCCCTGGCCTTCGACCCAGCATGAGACATTGATTTTTTTTGAATGAAATTGATTTTTATTTATTTATTTTACCTTTTATTTTATTTATGAATTTATTTACTTTTTACTGTGGTTCTTGTGTTAGCGCCCTTTATGTTAGTACCCTGCTTTTATGTTCTCTTGCTGTACAGCAGTTTGGGATCAGTCCGCTAAGGTCTCGGCCTTTGACCGCCACCAAATCCACATAGCACCGGACCCCCATGATCCCTCCTGCAGGTGGTGAGCCCACTGGAGGGCAGACCCATGTAACTCCTTCGGACTGAGCCTGGCCGGGTCCCATGGGTGGAAACCCGGCCACCAGATGCTAGCCATCAAGCCCCTCCCCCAGGCCTGGCTCCAGGGTGGGGTCCCGGTAACCCCATATCAGGCGGGGTACACTGAATCCTTGATCTAGTATTTAACATGAGAGTCTGTTGGATCATTCTTAGTCTGGCCCTTCACCCAGGACCAGTTTGTCTTGGGTGACCCTATCAGAGGCAAATTGTCCCAGACAACATAGCTTCTGGGATCACTGGGGCATGCAACCCCCCCACCACGATAAGGTGACGATCCATGAGGGGGTCCATGAGGGGATCATCGCCCGTCAGGGGACCATCCTGATGGGTCCAGACCGTCATTTGTGCCTATGCACCAAATGATGTTTCAGAGTACCCACCCTGTTTGGAGTCTCTGACTAGGGTGCTCCTCTTGGAGACTCCATTGTCCTACTGGGGGACTTCAATGCACACGTGGGTAACGACAGTGAAACCTGGAGGGGGTGATTGGGAGGAACGGCCTGCCCGATCTGAACCCGAGTGGTGTTCAGTTATTGGACTTCTGTGCAAACCACAGTTTGTCCATAACGAACACCATGTTCAAGCATAAGGGTGTCTGTATGTGCACCTGGCACCAGGACACCCTAGGTCGCAGGTCGATGATCAATTTTGTTATTGTGTCATCAGACCTGCGACTGTATGTCTTGGACACTCGGGTAAAGAGAGGTGCAGAGCTGTCAGTTGATCCCCACCTGGTGGTCAGTTGGAACCGATGGAAGGGGAGGATGCTATTCAGACCTGGTAGACCCAAACGTATAGTGAGGGTGTGCTGGGAACGCCTGGCTGAGGCCCCTGTCCGGGAGGTCTTCAACTCCCACCTCCAGAAGAACTTTGACCACATTCCGAGAGAGTCTGGAGACATGGAGTCTGAATGGGCCATGTTCTCCACCTCCATTGTTGAAGCGGCGGCCCAGAGCTGCGGCCGCAAGGTGGTCGGTGCATCTCGTGGTGGCAACCCCCGAATCAAGTGGTGGACACCAGTGGTGAGGGGGGGCATTAAGCTGAAGAAGGAGTCCTATCAGGCTTGGTTGGCTTGTGGGACTCCAGAAGCAGCTGAGGTGTACCTGCAGGCCAACCGGAGTGCAGCTCGGGTGGTTGCTGAAGAAAAAACCTGGGTATGGGAGGAGTTCAGTGAGGCCATGGAACAAGACTTTCAGTTGGCCTCGAAGAGATTCTGGCAAACTGTCCGGCGGCTCAGGAGGGGAAAGCAGCTCCCTGTCCACATTGTGTATGGTGTGGATGGGGCGCTGTTGACTTTGACTGGGGATATCGTCGGACGGTGGAAGGAATACTATGAGGATCTCCTCAATCCCACTGATACGCCTTCCACAGAGGAAGCAGGGCTTGCGGACGAGGGGGATGACTCGCCTATCACAGGGGCTGAGGTCGCCAAGGTGGTTAAAAATCTCCTTGGTGGCCAGGCCCCGGGAGTGGACAAGATTCGCCCTGAGTACCTCAAGGCCCTGGATGTTGTAGGGCTGTCATGGTTGACACGCCTCTGCAACAATGTGTGGAGGTCGGGGGCAGTGCCTTTGGCATGGCAAACCGGGGTGGTGGTTCCTCTCTTCAAAAAAGAGGACCGGAGGGTGTGCTCCAACTTTAGAGGGATCACACTACTCAGCCTCCCTGAGAAGGTCTATGCCAAGGTACTGGAGCGGAGAGTCCAGCCATTGGTCAAACCTCAGATTCAGGAGGAGCAATGTGGTTTTCGTCCTGGCCATGGCACAACGGACCAGCTCTTTACCCTCTCGAGAATTCCTGAGGGCTCGTGGGAGTTTGCCCAACCAGTTTACATGTGTTTTGTGGACTTGGAGAAGGCATTTGACCGTGTGCCTCATGGTTTTTTGTGGGGGGGTGCTTCGGGAGTATGGGGTATGGGGCTTGTTGTTACGAGCTATTCGGTCTCTGTATGACCGTTGTGAGAGTTTGGTTTGTATTGCCAACACTCGGTCGGACTCATTCCCAGTGAGAGTTGGACTCCGCCAGGGCTGCCCTTTGTCACCGATCCTGTTCATAATTTTTATGGACAGGATTTCTAGGCACAGCCAGAGAACGGAGGGTGTCATGCTTGGTGACCACAGGATCTCATATCTGTTGTTTGCAGATGATGTTGTCCTGTTTGCTTCATCCAGCAATGACCTACAGCTCTTGCTGGGATGGTTTGCCGCTGAGTGTGAAGCGGCTGGTATGAGAATCAGCACCTCCAAGTCCGAGTCCATGGTCCTCAGCCAGAAAAAGGTGGATTGTCCTCTTTGGGTTGGGGACAGGCTCCTTCCCCAAGTGGAGGAGTTTAACTATCTTGGGGTCTTATTCACGAGTGAGGGGAGAATGGAGCAAGAGATTGACAGACGGATCGGAGCAGCATCTGCAGTGATGCGGACGTTGTACCAGTCTGTTGTGGTGAAGAGGGAGCTGAGTTCTAAGGCAAAGTTGTTGATTTACCAGTCAATCTACGTTCCTACTCTCACCTATGGTCATGAGCTTTGGGTAATGACTGAAATAACGAGATTGTGGATACAAGTGGCTGAAATGAGCTTTCTCTGTAGGATTGCTGGACTCACCCTCAGAGATAAGGTGAGGAGCACAGTCATCCAGGAGAGGCTCAGAGTGGAACCGCTGCTCATCCACATTGAAAGGAGTCAGCTGAGGTGGTATGGGCATCTGATTAGGATGCCTCCTGGATGTCTCCCACTTGAGGTGTTTCGGGCACGTCCCACTGGGAGGAGACCCTGGGGCAGACCCAGGACTCGCTGGAGAGACTATGTCTCCCAGCTGGTCTGGGAACGCCTTGGTATCCTCTCTGAAGAGCTGGAGCAGGTGGCTGGGGAGAGGGAAGTCTGGGCTTCTCTGCTTGAACTGCTGCCTCTGCGACCCGGACCTCCGGAAAAGTGGTAGAAGATGGATGGATGGATGGACGCTGTACAGCACTTTGTGTTGCGAGTGTTGCTTTTAAAGTGTTTTATAAATAAAGTTGATTGATTAACGTAAAGCACCATATAAATCTAATCTATTATTATTATTATTATTATTATTATAGTGGTAACTGTGCTGCTTCCGGGGTGCAGAGTAAAGTATTGGCGTGCATAAAGCTATGGGCATGTCTTAAAGAGGCAGTACATGAAAAGCTCTCAATACACATGCACACAACAGGGAGAAAAAAACAAACATGGGCATGATTCTGTTAGTTTTGCACCCCGAGCATCGGGGTTTCGGTTTTATTTTGGTTAATTGCCCAACTCTACAAAGGGTTAAATGCTCACGACACAACCCTCCAAACCAGTTCAGTGGAGGTTTCACGCTAAAATTTTAGTCTGGATCAAACTGAAAAGCCCAAAAGTCTGGACCAAACGGGTTAGATATGAAAGCACGCTAACTTAGCATAACAGCTGCACCCCTACTTCCTCTTACTTGTGATTGGCCCACTCCAAAAAACTTTTACCTACTCAGATTAGGGGCTCCTTAATATTAATGAGCAGGCCAAAAACAGACAGAATTCTTGCTGCTGGCTTTTTTTTTTTTTTTTTTTTTGATGAGCTGTAAAATGAACCAAATGGTTTTGGGTCTTTTAAACTGAATGTCACAACTTAAAAATTAGTCTCTGTAAAATACACAACATGGGACCTTTAATTTTGTCCCTTTTCCTGTGACAAAGTAGCCATCATTTCCACTAAACTGAACTTTTAATGCTATAGAAATCAACATGGCATAAGGTCGTGCTCCTGTTTTTACTAATAAATTCAGTCTTACATATCAGCAGTGCACTGTGAGGTTGAACAAAGGTGAAAGTGAGCAGCAGATTTAAGGCTGCCTTTCAGTCCAAGTGTGATGGCTCCCTCACCTCAGAGGCCTCTCCAACAAATCCTCTGTGCCAAATCTTGCCATTCATGTCAGCGGGAGCCAGATCTTATTATTCTTCAAGGATAGCAGTGGGCATAAGGGCCCAGACCATCATCCCTCCACACACACACACACACACACACACACACACCCCTTCTCTCCCCCACTAGTATGTGGAGGTCAATATTTTAGATGTCCCTGGATTAGTCCACATCACACAGCTGGTCATTAAATGAAAATCAGTTTGTCCCATCTCGTCCCCACGCTCAGTAAACTATCGCTAGGGTCTCTGTGATCTGCAGGCTCCCTGCTTATTTCACGATCCAGTTTATGTGCCATTTGTGTCGCTGCCGTCTGTGGACACACACACACACACACACACCTGTCATAATGAGAGGCAGGAGAGGTAGCCTTGGCATCAGGGACCCACATTATATAGCCTATAGAAGTTTATTTCTGTAATATTCTGCCCATCACATTAGAATGGACATCAGCAAAGGTGATTGAGACCTACAGAGTAAATAACCTGTAATGGCCACTGTGATGAATACGGAGAGAAGTGGATGACATGGAAACTTTCATAAAAAAATATTCATTCCAAGCTGTGTGCTCAGGCCATCTATTTTACAGCTGCAAAGATGGAAGAGCTGTGTTCTCACTCACACCTCACAGCTCATCTCCCAGACAGTTGCATGAATTAATAGCGGACTGGGGGCTCGTAGTGCCACCTCACCCTTCACTCACTGTGGAGACAGGCACCGTGGAGCTGCCAGCACACCAGGTTTTAGCTGTCTTCCCCACAGGACACTTTCCAGAAACATCCACAGGGCATGTCCATCCAGCCTTTGAAGTCATGATAGTTCTGTTTGTTCTGGTTGCAAAGGGGAATCAAATCATTACCTTGTCAGCATCTTTTTTCCCTTTTCTTAGAAAGAACAAAATTTTAAGTTCTAGGGCTTTAAGGGTTGTTCATTAAAGATTTCCTCTGACTTATTTCCCAGGGACTAAGAGGAACCAAACTTGGCACAGTTATTAGTCTTAAAGTATCACTCAGAGTCACACATTTCTCCCATGGCTTTATGCAGCTGTGGAGACCTCACCTGTAGAAGTCTGCACGTTGCGTCAGAAGCTGCGACTTGACCAAGGAAATCAGTGTTTCATCATGTTGGAAGTGTTTGCCATTCAAAAACGACTTCATGGTTGAAAAGAGGTTGAAGTCAGATGGTGCAAAGTCAGGAGAGTAAGGTGGGTGACGAAGGATTTCATAGCTGCAGAAACATGCTTCCATCTGGGCAACATGCAAGTTATGAACTGGGGCATTGTCTTGCAGGAGGCGGACACCTTTGGTCAGCATGCCATGCCTTTCAGTTTTGATGGCCCTCTGCAATCTCAGCAGCAGTGAAGCATAGTAAGTCCAAATAAATGTGGTACCCTTTGCCAGGAAACCCATCGTCAATACTCCGTACTGATCCAAAAAATCATGAGCATAACCTCTCCCACTGAGTTGGACACATCCCTACTTTTGGGGTAGTGAGTCATAATGCTTCCATTGCTTCAACTGGGCTTTAATCTATACATCATAGTGATGGACCCATATTTCATCCTGCTTGATGAATCTGTCAAAGACGTCCTCCTGGGTTTTTTGACATATGGCCCAAAGAACCTGGGAGCATGTGATTTCTCCCTACTTTTGGAAAGGTGTGAGCAACCAAGGAATCCATCGTGCAGAAAACTTCTTCATGTTCAAATGGCCATGGATGATTTTTTTTTTCCAACAGACCCCACCCACACTGATCTTGACATCTTAGGCTAGTTTGTAAATGGTTATGTATTCCTCCAAAATGGTGGCCTCCACTTGCTAGATATCTTCATCAGTGGTGCACTGTGGTCGCCTGGAAATGGGTGCCATTTCCACCGAGGTCCAACTACACTTGAACTGCCGATGCCAGTGCTTGACTACGACATACAATGGGTCATCTTCCCACTTAGTCTCTTTCATCTCATCGAACATCTCTGATGATGTGGGGTGTGATGGGGATCTGATCTGATGACTGCTCTGCATTCAACTGGCTCCATTATCACACCTTACTCCACCTTAGTACCCGTAAAAGAGAAGCTCTTAGGAATTCAGAGCTGCAAATTACCACACATGACCTATAGAGATATGTATTATTATACATGTGCAATTTCAGTCTCCTACAGTAACTGGAAGTGGGTCAGGGGAAATCTTTAATGAGCTGTCCTCACATAGTTAACAAAAAAATCTACTCTTCAACTAAATGACACATCATAGTTGGGCCCATCATTCATTAGAAATAGATATAAACATACCAGTATTTTCAGCATATTATACCACTCATAATTCATACATTTTAATGGCTTTTTCTATAACTATAACCTTGTTATTTTTGAAATCATCTCAACAGAATCTCACTTCGGTCTGGAAGGCAGAGAAGGCCACATGAGAGAAGCCACTGCTATTGATAGACACTAAAGACAGTCGATCTGAGTGTGTGCCTTTATAAAATTAAATATTTAAGTGTGCAATTTCTGACATTTTCACAGTTTGAGGCTAAATTGTTGAACAGAAATGCTGGTGCAGGATTGGCAGGTGCACTGAGTGTACTGAGCGGCATTGGCAATTTGAGCTGGCCAAAATTACTGGCTAATATTTGGCCATTAAACTCCAGAGGGAAGTCATAATTTGCAAAATTTAAAATAAAAAAAGACTTGAACAATTTCATTTTACATGTGAGGAATTTAGATAAGATAACATTTTTTAATTTAATTATTTCAAAAATGACATTTTCGAAAATGAAATGTTCAAAATATTCTGTTTTTATACTCTGGCATACAGTGACAGCATCACATTTCACCATTTTAAAACTATTCAATATATCTTATATAGGAGGGATTGTAGGTGGTTTTTGAATGAGTTACAAACCATGCTCCTGTGCATGAAATAATAGGCAGTTTTATCGTCATTCCATCAATATAGGCAGTCATGTACAGTAGAACAAAATTACGTTTCTCCTGTTGGAGGGGCCACTGCCATGCAAGGAGCTGCCATAAGATAAGATAAGATAAGATAAGCCTTTATTAGTCCCACAACGGGGAAATTCCAGGATTGCAACAGCACAGGGATAGCAACACTCAGAGCAACAATCAGAAGGCAAGAAAAAAAAAGCAAGCTAGCAAGAGCAGCTAATATACATATGTACATATTACTATAAATATATATATATATATACACACAGACACACAGTGCAGAGCATTGTAGCTGGATGGGATAAATATATGAGTATATAAACACACAGTGCGGAGCATTGTAGCTAGATGGAATACATATGTAGATATACAGTATAAACACCCACAGTACGGAGCATTGTAGCTAGGTGGAATAAATATGTAAATATATAAACACACACAGTGCGGAGCATTGTAGCTGGATGGAATGAATATATAGATATATAAATATAAACATAAACATAAACACACCCAGTGCGGAGCATTGTAGCTCGATAGAATAAATATGTAAATGTATAAACACACACAGTGCAGAGCATTGTTGCTAGATGGGATGAAACAGCACAACCATCTACTTAGTTATCCTACATGGTATGATTATGTGCCCATACATATTCTCACCCTCCATAGCGACCGGTATTTTCCTAGTTGTATGCCGGAGGGGACCATTGTGTAAGTCTATTGCATCTTTTGCATTCAAAAAACTATTAGGTTATTACGTCTTTTTGCTATCTCTGCGAGCAGCCCTGCTTAGATTGTACAGTCTGACAGCCGTTGGTAGGAAGGACCTGCGAAACCTCTCGGTTGTGCACCTGGGATGATGTAGTCTGCTGCTAAATGAGCTCCTCAGTGCATTCAGTATGTCCTGCATAGGGTGGAACTCAGATTCCAGCAGAGATGACAGTTTAGCCACCGTCCTTCTCTCTCCTATCTCCTCCACCGGATCAAGGTGCTGCCCCAGGACGGAGCTAGCTTTCTTTATCAGTTTGTTCAGTCTCTTCCTATCAGCTGCAGTAATGCCACTGCCCCAGCAGACCACTCCAAAAGTGATGGCTGATGCCACCACCGTGTCATAGAATGTCTTCAGCAGCGCCCCTTGTACACCAAAAGACCTGAGTCTCCTCAGTAGGAACAGCCTGCGCTGTCCCTTCTTGTAGAGTGTGTCAGTATTGTGTGACCAGTCTAGTTTATTGTTCAGATGAACACCCAGGTACTTGTAGGATGTCACCATCTCAATGTCTGTTCCCTGTATATTTACTGGTGGTGTGAGGGGTTGTCCTTGCCTGCGGCAGTCCACCACCAGCTCCTTAATTTTCCTCGCGTTGATCTGGAGGCAGTTCCGATGGCACCAGTCCACGAAGTCCTGGATAAGCCCTCTGTACTCAGCTTCATCTCCATTGGAGATGAGGCCAACGATCGCAGAGTCATCAGAGAACTTCTGTAGATGGCAGTGTGTTGTGTTGTGTGAGAAGTCCTCAGTATAAAGAGTGAACAGGAAGGGAACCAAAACCGTTCCCTGGGGGGCCCCCGTGCTACCGATGATCGTGTCGGACACACAGTCCCGGGTTCTCACAAACTGAGGGGTTCGTGAGGTAGTCCAGGATCCATGATGACAGGTGCTGGTCCACCCCTGCGCGCAGCAGCTTGTCCTTCAGGATCATCGGTTGGATGGTGTTGAAAGCACTGGAGAAGTCAAAGAACATGATCCTCACCACATTCCCGGGCTTCTCCAGGTGGGACAGAGAACAGTGAAGGAGGAAGATCACTGCATCCTCCACCCCAATGCCATGCTGGTAGGTGAACTGGAGTGGATCCATCGCTGGTTCCACCAGGGGGCGGAGGTGAGCAAGGAGCAGTCTCTCCAGGGTCTTCATCAAGTGGAACGTCAAGGCCACCGGTCTGTAGCTATTCAGGTATTTGGGGTGGGAAGTTTTTGGTACAGGTACCACACAAGATGTTTTCCACAGCTGTGGTACCCTCCCCAGCTTCAGGCTCAGGTTGAAGATATACGTCACAATCCCACACAGCTGGTCTGCACAGGACTTGAGGAGCTTTGCGCTGATGCCGTCCGGTCCCGACGCCTTCCTCGCCTTGATCTTCCTCAGCTCCGTCCTCACCTGGGTCCTGGTCAGGGTCAGGATGGGGGGCTGTGTGTTGGGAGTGGGGGGGTGTTGGTGGAGTGGGGAGTGGGCAGCAGGACTTGATGTCTTTAGAGGCAGCAGTGGTTGTTGTGCAGTCAGGGGGGAGGGCGGTTGGTCAAACCTATTGAAAAACAGATTCAGATTGTTCACCCACTCCCTGCCCCCCGTGGCCTGGGGGGAGGTAATCTGGAGCCCAGAGATGGTTTTGAGGTTTCTCCAGACCCCGCTGATGTCGCTCTGTTGCAGCTTGTCCTCCATCTTCCTCCTGAAGCTGTCCTTGCCTTCTCTGATCTTTCTCCTCAGCTACCTCTGTACGGACTTCAGCATCTCCCTGTTCCCTGACCTGAAGATCCTCTTCTTCTCTCTCAGAAATGTTTTTATCTCAGGGTTGATCCAGGGTTTGTTGTTTGAGCAACACCGTATGGTCTTGGTGGGAACGGATTTGTCCACACAGAAGCTGAGGTAGCCCGTGAAGGTGTGAGTGAGGCCATCGATGTCCTCACCATGTGGATCGCAGAGCTGCTTCCAGGTGGTGGCTTCAAAATAGCCCTTTAGAGCGTCCATTGCCTCCTCAGACCATAACATCACTGTGCACATGGCCAGAGGTTGTCTGTGCACTAGGGGTTTGTACACCGGCCGGAGATGAACCAAGTTGTGATCCGATCTCCCGAGTTTGTTTATACTCGTTTTAAGTTTCCCTTCCCCCATTCTGTTATGCTGAGCACCAAGCTAGAAGGAGGGAAGTAGATGTGAGTTCAAGTCCAGTTTTTGCTCATTTGACTACAGCTGTTTTCAAGGTTCCTGACATACTTTTTTAACACATACAATACACTTTTTTGGGGGGTGGTTAAGGTTAGGAGAATGGCTACAGTTAGAGGATGGGAGGCTCTGCTTTTCACCTCACATATTACAGCTGTAACCATCTGCCAACTCACTTCATGCAGTGATTTTCTCCACCACAAGATGTGGCTGTTCTCCCCCAAATTTTACTATAGCTCCTTATTCCTGCCAGTAAAACAGTCTTGTGAAATTATGGGAAAAGTCAAAATCCATTAAAGGTGCAAGAGATAGGATTCTGACCTCCTGGCCAGTAGATGTCGCACTCACTGTTGACTCACTATAATCTTGTACCGGTTGCCAGGTAGAGAGATAAACAGCACTTCCTGGAGGCTAACATCAATATACTGCAGACTGCTAACATCTCAGGCCTTTGGTTATTATGAGCCAGACAGCATGCCAAGCGAGGACTCTTGTGGTATAGAATGGTGAACTGAACATAATCGTCACTGATCCGCATCTCCGGTAAGTTTTTTTTTTAAATAACTATATCATATAGTGTTATTGACAGTAATGCTAATGTAGCACAGCAGTGATCGAACTGGATAGTTCTCTAGTTTTGACAGTGTAATTATGACAACACTTTAGTTCAGACTGTAAGGACTTTGACTGCTGTTAGTTGTTGTGTGGTTTCTGTAAATATGCTGAATCACACTTTTATGGTCTCTTTATGTTCATCCATTTTAGCTACACGTACCTAAAAAAAAAAAAAGAAAAAAAAGAAAAAAAAAAGGTTGTTGCTAATAGGGTCCAGCAGTCATTTATGTCAGTTTTAGTTCATTTTAGGTTGTAAATGTGTTTTGTTTTTATTGTTTTATAATATATAAATAAATATTATCAAATGTTGGATGCCTGAATTCATTTGTGCCTTTTCAGTTACCTGTAGAAGATTAGATATGACAGATTCACAAAGTAATGGTTTACCTCACCTCTGCAAAACTAAAGTATTTTCATCCTTTTTATAATGTAGTGATAAACAAGAACCTAAAATACACTGTACATAATAGATATATACATAACACTGTAATCAATAATCCTTAGTGAAGTTGGAAATAGTTTATGGTGGAATAATAATCTTTTTTCAAATAATATTGTGTAAAAGCAGTACTGCATCTCCAAAAATTAGCACATCACCATTCACATCTATATCAAGTAGTTCAGATATATTCATCCAAATTTAAAACAAAAAATTCTTAAAGTAGCTAAATTTATATGGGATTATTGTAAAATATGAACATTTTACTTTTTAGATTTGAGTCAGTTCTAAAAATAAATTCACCACAATATTCAACTTTTGGAGGTGCATGAGTAGAATGGAAAAGAAAATCAACCTCAATTCAGGTGAGTCAAATATAACAAACAGGAATTTATTTTGGAGGAAATATTTATTAAAAAATAAACAGTCCAGGTGCAGGGTCCATGGGGCAGATCAGGGAGAGCAATAGAGAAATTAATTAAATCAGGATTAAGACAGACTCTGGAAAGCTTTTTTTTTTTTTATCCCCATAGTCAGTGTTGACCTTTTTTATTATAGTCAGATACAATTTGTTGATGTTAAAAAGGACAGTCTCTAAGAAAGTGTCATAACAGACTATCAGCATTAAAACATGACAGTACGTAAACTACTAGACAGTTTTAGGACTACAGCAGTGCTGCAATGAGTTTGCTTTGTCAACATAATGTGAATTACAATATACTATAGGTTAAGGAAAGACCAGACACAGAAACGAAATTATTTTTTATGTGTGTGTTGCAGGAGGAGGGAGGAGACCCCGGGGCAGACCCAGGACACGTTAGAGAGAATATGTCTCCAAGCTGGTCTGAGAACATCTTGGTGTCCTCTCTGAAGACCTGGAGGAGGTGGCTGGGGAGAGGGAAGTCTGGGCTTCTCTGATTAGACTGCTGCCTCCACAACCTGGACCCCCAGAAAAGCTGTAGAAGATGGATGGATGGCTGTGTTGTATATTCATTCCTGCTGCAAGACTGGACCTGATTAAAGAAGAGGAACAACATTTTTTTTTCTAATCACACATTCTTGGAACACCAAGTGCATAGGCAGGTTGTGGTTTTAATAAAAATGAAAAGTCTAAGTCATTTTAGCTGCCAAATTTTGACTATTGTCTTGAGAAGTTATTCAAAAAGAAACAAAAACCTGTTTTATCTACTTTTGGCAAAATAATCCATAAATATGACTGGTTTGACCAGGTTACTCACTAAATATTAAAAAAAAACACTCCTTAACATTTCAAAAACAGTTTAAAAAAAATCTCCAAAAAACAAACACATTTAAAAATTCAAAAATAAAGGATTTGGCTTTATACAATACAGTGTGTAAAATGTTTTGATAAGACTAAACTTACACTGGTGTGCTGCCAACAGTCTTCCTCACTGGATGGTCCCTCTGGTGGTTGTGGTCCTGAGCTCTAATCGAGTCCAGGCCTCATACATAGGTGGAGTGGAGGAGAAGCTTCTGCTGACATCATCAGAATGTGGTTTTTAAATGTTGATTTATGACAACACTGTCATATTAATAGTCCTTTTTGTGACTTTTTACATGTAAAACTTTGCATCATACTCACCTAAAGGTCAGATACTGATGTTCTGTCCTAAACCCCCACTGGTCCATCACATCAGTGAGGGCTTCAGACGCTGTTGACCTTCTCTCCAGTCACTGTTTGGTGGAGCTCGTCTCTGCTGCATCATGATGACATTGTCCAAATACCAATCTGTGCTTATTCACCTCATGGTGGGGGAAGTCCTTACAGAGGGTGAAAAAAAAAATGGTATGGTTTATTGCTTGGATAGTCAAAAATCTGACATAACTATTCTACACACATAATTACAGCTACTTCAAGTACTCAAGAAATCCCGTGGCTAATGCTGTGCATTAACATTAGTTAGTAAGAAAATAAATTAAGACCTGTTTATTCTACTGTTAGAACTTAAACTATTTTTAACCTCAATTTCCACCATGGTGACCAATAAAGTTTTACATTATTACCTTAAACTGTAATAACAATAAACAACTGCAACTTTTTTCACTGTACACCAAATTATAAGACTGAGCAGCTGTACATCAAAACTGATAATCTTTAAAAGACTTTATATAAAACATGACTGCTGCACAATTATTATGTGCTTTTGCATTCATAAATGCAAATGCTGATCATATGACTCATGTCATATGTGTCAGCTTGGTAAGGAGCAGTTAGTGGGGGTATATTCCACGCCATATATTGGCTGATATTATCATACACTCATAATATGAACATGTCAGAAATAAAATTTAGCTGGTTACATAGAGTTTGGACTACTGCCCCCCCCCCCCCCCCCCAGCGACCGTAACCACCAGGTTAACAGCAGAAGAAGATGAATGAGCTAGTTAGTATTATAGCTAGTACTGGTTACCTTACTTGCCAGAAGAAAAGTTGTGACCTCTGCCTGACTTTTCATCCCTTTGAGACTCTTCAGCAGACATTAGCCATCAAAAGCACAACCCATATTTATCCTGCTGCTTTGTCGTGCCATACTTGAGAACGATTGGGAAACTGCCATCTGCCTTCAGACTGAGGTATTTAGCTGAATAAATCACGACCTGGCAACCCAACAACCCAAAACGAGACGATGGCACGTAACATGAAGATAGCGATGCTTGTGGCTGTGACATCCTCACTGGACTTCCGTGTTTGTCTTCCTCCAGCTGTAAATATTTATGTTATTTACAACCCGTAAAAAATAATAATATTTTTCATCAATATGCTAATTTTTAGAAGAACATTAAGACTTACATTGTGCATGTTTCTAAACACATGGCCAAGACATGCTCAAGCAGCAATATATTACAGCTACTCTTTGTTACAGTAACACCTTCTGATAACCTTTAACCAACGCAAAAACTGTGGTGCTACTTAAAAAAAAAAAAAAATGAAATCACACTTATTGTCATTCAGCCGTACAACCAATCATGTACAGTAGAACAAGATTGTGCTTTACCTATCTACAGTGTCAATCACACACACCCCAGTGCAGAATCAGAGGGCCACTGCCATGCAAGGTGCCGCCACAGATTTCCCTCCTCCATTCCATTATTGCTGAGCACCAAGCTGGATGGCAGGAAGTTCCACTTTTATATGGTCTTGCATGACCCGGCCGGGATTTGAACCCCTGCCTCCCGGGTGTGGGGTGGATGCTGTACCAACTGAGCCACCACTCGGGTTCAGGGTGGGACTTAGGTTACATGACTTAAATCTTGACCTTGACTTGGAACTTCTTCTTCTTCTTTCAGCTGCTCCCTTTAGGGGTTGCCACAGCGGATCATCTGCCTCTATCTCACATTATCCCTTGCATCTTCCTCTGTAACACCAACCCTCTCCATGTCCTCCTTCACTGTGTAAAAATTAATTTTCTGGACAGTTAGCAGAATTTTTTCAGTTAACCAACCAATAATGAATGAATGAATGAATGAATGAATCTTTATTTCAGATAGATTAAAAGTACAGATTAAAAACAAACAAAATAATTTAACAAAGGGGAAAGAAAATCCAACAAGGTCAGATTAGACAATAACTCCTCTGATTATACAGTTCAACATAAGTTATCCGAAATGGGTGATGGCTGAAGCCGCAGCTACAGAAGAAATACTATTTCTCAGCTTAACTTTTATTGAACCACGCAGGGAGTCAGAAATACATGGTCATGGGTCTTCCCAGCTCCCTCCCTGGAAAAAGACCCAGAACAAAGGAATTCACAGCTACATATAGGCAAGTTAATGGGTGTTTGTTCCTGCCTTTATGGCTTCAGCATCCATGTCTTCTCTTTTGCCCTACACATGCCCATATATGGAAACAAGAACAGAGACTTTCCTGTGAAGCTTACATGTGTGTGTGTAGTATGTGTGTAAGCAACTGATGTTTACTGTATGTGTGACTGGTGTGTATGTGTGGGTTTGACTTGCATATCTGTGTGTGTGTGTGGGGGGGGGGGTGAATGTGTGGATCTAAGAGATATGTATATGCAGGCACTTTGTGTAATATGTAATTAACTAATCTTCACTATTTATTTATTATAACAATTATTTCCTCTCTTGACTCCATTTTATGGAGTAAATAACTACAATAAACAGGTATCAGACACCTGATGTTATTCTCATGTGTGATGAGTGAAAAACCTATAAGCAGTATCTACTTTCATGAGTAATCATTGTAATGGAATTTGTTTTCTGTCTTCATTCTTCGAGCGTTTATACAGGAAAAATTCTCACCTCTTTTCTACTACCTTTGACAACCATAAAAATGAGTTATCATTTATAAACATTTAGTATTACAATTTCAATATCAAAAATAAAAACTTAAAAAAACTTCCAATAAATGTATTTACACAATTTTCAACTGTTAAGTCATGCTTTAGTCATTATAGGCATATTGTCAATACCAACATTTTTTTCTTGCAGAGACACTGGTAGACATGATATTAAACCTGACTGTCCTCATCACTTGAATCCTTGTCGCTCTCCTCCTGCTAAGCTAATATGTGATACTGGTGTGCAACAGCAGCATGTACTGTTTTTTCAATGAGGCCTCTACAACAGAGGATGCAGCAACATCTTACACACATAAGGATGGCAATTCCAATCATAAGGGATAATATGTTTTTTTTTTTAATCACTTCTGCCCACTGTCCAAAGAAGGATTGCAGCCAGGAAGTGAAGACATCAGGTTGATATCCAGTATCTTGGCCAAACTCAGTCCTAAGATTATTCTTTCCAACCCCTGTCCAAGAAAATAGTGTGAGTGTGACCCTTCAGCCAATGCTCCAATGTTTAAATTCAACTGGTATATCTGTTGCTCAGACTGCATCATGTGGTTTGTATTCCAGGTCCCTCTTTCAACACCCTGACTGTCAGACTTAATGCAGATACATCAGTACATACATACATCAGTCAGTCATACAGGGGCGCAGACACCTCCCAGTTAGAGGCAGGTGTGAGTAGACCCTATACCCACAGAGCCACCATCCTTCATTTAGTTCAAAGGTATTGTTCTGCCCTGGCGCCACTGATGCTGGGACTACGACTGCAGAAGGTGGCTTGGAGGAACTGTTTGAAATGTTCCTAAGTCCTGAGCGGGAGAAATTAGTTTTATTTGTCCAATTAGCAAGGAATTCTACATATCCCCACCAATAGTTAGTTGTAAATACCTGTTCTACATATCTTGGTGTGTGTTTGAATATAGTGTTATTGCTTCACAGTTAGGATTAGGATGAATAGTAGACCATGCCTACACTCTCTCGGGAGTCTTTTCCAAGTACATTTATTCCAAAATGACATTGTCCAGTGTCAGACAACTTCAGAAATGTTTTAGTTATTCTAATAGGGTTAAAAAAATTTGCATTCCTTAAGGCCATATGTGGAGCTCGTGTTTGCAGCACATGCCCCATGGTAGGGTGACTATATAATGTATATGTGTTTTCTTAATTTATGATAGATGTTAAAGTATTAAGAGTCATTGGGTCCTGTGTGACTGAACACATCAGCCCAGTAATGGAGGAATGCATATGTACTTATGACTCTTTTCATACATTACAGACTCAGATTCATAGTGCATGGAGTGGTCACAATTATATATTTCACAATAGTCCAAATGAACTCCACAAGCTTTATCTTCAGTGCACGTTATGGTGGGTGGCATGCCTTTATCCTTAATGTCAATGTTTATTGATTTGTCAATTACCTTTTAAAATAGCTACTGAGCTGCACAACAACCATATCAGGAGGACTACGACAAGGACAAGCATGAGGAACACACATGAGCCATTCAAAAATCTGGAATCTATGTCAGTAATCTCTGAGGGGTCTTTCATTGTTAGCCATTTTGAGTGTATTCTACCGGCTGTGGACTCTTAATTCTTCACCAAGGTTTGAGATAATCAGGTCAGCTAAAATACCTGACTCCCTTTGTAGCCCCAGACTTCCTCCACAACAGCAACACTCTCTATGGCTAGTTTCTATTGTTTGTTTTGATAATAATTTACAGTATGTACGGTGTACCCAAGTGTCTCTGCCTCATGCTTTTACAGCTGTTGGAATTGGCAATATTACCTTATATGGCCCCTGTCAGGGGGCTTCTGACCAGGTCTTCTTTTAACAGTCTTTGTAAGTACTTGGTTTCAGGGTTTTATGGTGATGATTCCTCCTGTGTGTTCCTTCCTAGGAAGAATAGCATGAGCAGAATCTTTTTGAGTCAACATTTTTAATATGTAATCTGCTAAACCAAATCTCTTCATCTTGTGGGTTAAATGGTCTAAGAGGGAATACTAATTAAAGCTTTTCATATAAACTTTAAATGGACATAAACCTTCTTTCGTAGGCATTAATGTCATATAAATGTAATGACGCCGAGCAGGGATCTGTTCCGTGCTCGGGTTTTTGTTATTATTCTTTTTCTGTGTATATATTTATTTCTGTTCCTCTGTTGTTTGGATTGTGCTTTTATTTTGACAGCATCGTGACAGGACTTCTGGCTGTCAATCTGTTTGCGGTCGGTCACAGCTGTCAGTGGTTTACCGATTGCTTTCACTTGACACCTGTTGATCTTTTGAGTTTAATAGCACTATTCAAGCTGGGCGGCGAGGCTTTTTCCTCGCTGCGTCCTCACTTCACTCAGGCTGGAGTCCCCTACCCTGACTCCAGTCCATTTTCAGCAGAAGGTTTTGTCCTCGCCAGTTTATGTAAGTTGTTATATTGACTCTCCACTCTTTATGTACTTGGTATCACCCCACTGGGGTTCATCCTTAGTTTTTGTATGTCCGTTCCTCGAGGCGAGTGTTTGTATTGATTATTATTTCTTATTAAATCACTGAACTCACTGCAGGTGAGTGGTGCCTCATTAATGCTCTTTATGGGCCAAACATAACAGTAGGACACAGCCAGAAAGGTGCCAGTGGCAGTGAGTTTGTGTTTTTTTTTTCCTTGGCTCTATTTTTCCCTTTGGGTGCCTGCGTTTTTTGGAGTGATGGCGTCATATGGTAAATGGTATCCGGTGAGCCTGGGTTTTGAACTCTTCCAGGTTCTTATGGAGATTGATGACCTCCTAGCCATTGCTCGTAGTTATTCCACTCCAAAAGACGCTCTCTGGTATCTGGACTTCACGGAGGCAACCATGCTGCGTCATCCTCGCCTGCCGGAGTATGCCGAAAGAAGGGAGAGGCTATCCCAGTTGTCGGCGCTTTGACACAGGAATCGTGAGTTGAAGAATGTTACCAGGAAGCCTAATTCGGTGCCATTGGAGAGGCACTCCCATGGCCCAATTCAAGCGACTCCTCGCCAGGCTCCTGTTCCAGCTCCAGCTCCCGCTACACCAGCTAACAAACGCCGCCTCCCGGCGCAGAACTTTACTCCCCTCCTTGACACAGCTGTACCTCAGCGGAGGGAGGAGAGCCACCGGGTGAATATGCCGCGAAGTTCCCATTACTGTCCAGCCACGGGCACGGTGAAGAATTCACCACAGTGAAGAATTCCTTCGCCTCCAGCCAGCAGTTTTTTCTCCGCCATATCAGAGTGGTATGACAACAGTCTGTACCTCCAAGGTTTCCTCCTCAGCTGTTTCACCAGCTCCTCCCCCCCAGGATCATCACAGCTGCCCCCCCCCCACGGCGCATTCTCTCACTGCTGGGAGCTCAGCTGTTTCTTCCCTGGCTTCGCCCATGACTGTGCCTGCTGGGGCGGCTCCTACTCGTCTTTCAGAGGGGGCCACAACCTCCACACTTATGGATAGGGAGAAAATTGAGCCTGCTGCAGCAGTCACCACCGCTCCCCAGGAGAACAGGAAAGTGTTTTTCATTCTAAATCTCATTTTGGTGAATTACCTTGTCTGATTCCTGGGGGTGAAGCTCAGGTTTTTCAGTCCACTGAGCTTTCACCACCTGCTGCAGCCACAAAGAATTTATTTGCTACCTCTATGTCTCCTCCTATACCCCTCGAGTGTCCGCCAAGTCCAGGATCAAGCCGCCGGACGGAGGAGGAGCCTGGGGGCCTGGAGATCCTGGTTCCAGCCCCACAGCCGCAACACGGACAGAGGAGGGGGGCTGTCTGCACCCCTGTGCCTGAGCTGACGATGAAGTGTCCCCAGGTGTCACCGGAGCAGAGGTCAGCCCCAGCAAGAAGCGAACCTCCCGTCGCCGCACCAAGTGAGCCATCGGTGTGGGTTGCATCGCCGGGGGGCTCCAGGACAGTCAAGACCATCATTCCGGGTGCGGAGGCCACTGCAGTCGAGTGGGAACCCAAGATGTGCCTCCTGAGGACTGAGCCCGAATCGCCGCTACTGTCCGGAGTGCCGGATTTCTGGACGGTGGTGGAGCTCGAGATCAGGCAAGTGCTCTATGTTGTCTTTCTGTTTTGGCGCAATCTTACCTGTCTCTTGGGGAGGTGAGCGGGGTGCAGCCACCCGCTGCATCCGAGCTCACCTCGCTGGGCTCTGCCGGTGACCCTGACCTTCTTAAGCCCCTTTTCCACTAGTTCCCACTTCGCCCTACACGGTATGACTCGGCCCAGTTTATAGCCTTTTCCATTATACCCAGCACTGGTTAACAGGTCCTATTTTCATACCTATTCGAGGCCAGGGTACAACTGTGCTGAGTCAAGCCAAGATGTGACGTCAACAGACTGTGAGCCACTGATTGGTCACGGTGTAACGTCACGAAAGCGCCCTTCTTCTGTGGAATCTACACGACCGCCATTTGCAATAGTTCGTGGACTAAACTTGGTCACCGAGTAAATACAATATTAATAGAGATGGCATTGTAGGTTTCGCGGAAATCTACACCGTGGTCCAACAAAGAGGTGCGGAGTTTTCTGTGCTTGGTGGCAGATCCACAGTGAGGGGAGCGACCCGCACCAATACAGATGGCAGCCCAGCATAGAACCGGACTACGGACAAGCTGAAGATGAATGTGAGAGAACCATCGATGGTGAGTGATTTGTAATATTGTGCATCTGTTCGCTTATTTATCCTGTTGATGGTAAGCTCACTTTTTTTGAGCGATACAGTGCCGTCCTGTCCTGGCTAACGAGTGTTAGCTAGTAGCTAGCTAGTAGCCAACTGCTGATTCGTGCTTGTTTTGTCCTAAGTGTTTGCTTGTGAGAGCAAAACGATGAAATGTGTTAATCCTGGTTAAAGTCCTGGTTTGTGTACGTGTTGCACTTTGGTGCTGTGCATTAAGTTGTGTGTAATTTCTTTCTAGAATGTGTTTCCACATGCCAGGGGTTAGCCGCCCTCAGCATGTTGTGTTTATATTGTGGATACAGGTCGAAGACCCCAGGATCCAAAATCTCAACATATACAAGTGCATTTTCAAACCAGTGATTTATAAAGTGATTCATATAATTTTCTAAAGCGTCAGAATAGACCCACACACCTACTCTGTGGATTTTCCATAAAAGGTGTTGGAACAGTGTTGTTGTGCTGTTTTTGTTCCACCATAAATCCCTGGATTGATAATGTACTTGTACATGTACAGAGTGGCTCCTGCGGTGCTCACTGGTCAGGGAAACAAAGCATTTTTGTCACATCTCACCACTGACTTTCATAAGTGTATTTCCCTAATACAGGTACATCTCCAAAAATTAGAATGTCATGAAAAAGTTCAATATCATTTGTCACTTATTTCAGAAAGTGAAATCCGTATATTATATAGATTCATTACACAGTCAGTGATATATTTCAAGCGTTTATTTATTTTAATTTGGATGATTATGGCTTACAGCCCCTGAAAACCCCAAATTCAGTTGGGCAAAAAATTAGATTACATAAAATTAATTTTAAAAAAAGTTTTTAAATAGAAATGTTGGCCTCTGAAATGTTGGTTAACATGGGCTGTAGCCATAATCATCAAAATTAAAATAAACACTTGCAATATATCACTGTCCATGTAATGAATCTATATATGGGTTTCACAATGAGTGACATTTCAACCGAATCTCCCGGTTCCGGTGCCACACGAGTTGGCTGCCTTTTGCAACAGCGGCTCAATTCTGAGTCTTTTTATCTTCCTTCTTCTTTCTGATCTGGTGATAACTTTCTGATCCAGCACACCTTTCATTCTATATATATCATGGACACACAGATCGCCCCAAAGGTCTCCCGAGTCGGCGGACGGAGCCACTGTCTACAGCAGGAGACGATACAGCAGGGAAGAGCTAGCTAGCACTCAACCGCCACCCGGTGCTAACGGAGAAACTCGACATACCAGGGAACTGAAGCGAAAACGACGTGGGTGCCGGGCTGGAGTTTAGGCGGCATGCAAGAAATATAAGACAGAATAATAAAGAGCGATGGCAAGAACCAAGCAGACCGCCCGTAAATCTACTGGAGGAAAAGCCCCCCAGGAAGCAGCTGGCCACCAAGGCTGCTCGGAAAAGTGCTCCGGCCACCGGCGGAGTGAAGAAGCCTCACCGTTACAGGCCCGGTAGCGTGGCTCTGAGAGAGATCCGTCGCTACCAGAAATCCACGGAGCTGCTCATCCGTAAGCTGCCCTTCCAGCGCCTGGTGAGGGAGATCGCTCAGGACTTCAAGACCGACCTGTGCTTCCAGAGCTCCGCCGTCATGGCTCTGCAGGAGGCCAGCAAGGCCTGCCTGGTGGGTCTCTTCGAGGACACCAACCTGTGCGCCATCCACGCCAAGAGGGTCACCATCATGCCCAAAGACATCCAGCTGGCCCGCCGCATCCGCGGAGAGAGAGCTTAAACTTTCTGCTGCACATCCACCAACCACAATGCTCCGCACTGTGTGTCTATATGTATATATATATATTAATATGTACATATGTATACTAGCTGCTCTTGTTTTTTCTTGCCTTCTGACTGTTGCTCTGAGTTGCAATCCCTGTGCTGTTGCAGTCCTGGAATTTCCCCATTGTGGGACTAATAAAGGCTTATCTTAGCTTATCTTAATTTTTTGAGATGTGCCTGTATATGTTTTGAACTTGCTTGAGCTAACCACCATCCATTTCTGTCTTTGGTCTAGGCAAGAGGAAAGGAAAAGCAGCCGCCCCACAACGGACCTTGCCACTGTGGAAAGTACTGAAATCCTTTGCTTTTATAGGTAAAGTGCCAAAACCAAAGTAGCACAATTTCCACTTAATATAAAAGGGACTGAACTGAGATTTATTTGATTGTGTGAATATTAATTACAGAATAATTGAAAATGACTGGCACATCATCTATAAAATAAACCGCTTGTTAATGTATTTTTTTTTTGTCAAATCACTTGTGTGATCCTTTGTGAGTTATGTTCATAACTGTATGTTGCACTTTGGGGAATGGGTGTCATACGGTGGCTCTCGCGAGCCACCATAAGACGCCACACCGTCACCAGAGAGTTGTGCAAGAGTTTTTATTTAACGGTGAAGTAATAATGGTACAAGCTGCTGAGGCAATGACACACATAAGTCTACACACACCGGGAGGCGTAAGGCTAACAGCTCACTTACAGGTTCACAGGAGGTGACGGTCATACCACAGACAGGCAGGGTAGAAACAGTCCAAAGCATACGTAGCTCCGACGATAAGAGACGGACACTGCTGCAAGAATGCGGTCGCCAGCATTGGTTTAAAAATTCAGCCGCTAACGACCGCAAATGCAGAACAGCTGTTCAGGACTTGACAGCTGAGCGGAAGCCTCCCCGAGCGCTGTCACAATAAGAGCTCGGAGAGCCAGGATAACAACGCCGCTGTCAAGCCCCGACAGGAATAGCCCGAGCACAAATAACATAGTGCTCGGGTCACAACAATGGGAGTTGTTCAGTCATCAATATAATTTAGTTTATATATGCAGTTCTTTTATACGAAGGCCAAATAACCAGACTGAGAGATGACATATACTTTCACTTATTTTACTGAAAATGAGGTATGGTACAAGCAGTGCTGGAACCCAGCTCTTAAGCCATTTCTTAAGAGTGAGATCCTGAATTCTGGAACTTACAATTTTTATAAAACCTGACCGCACCCTAATGCTCACCCACTCTCTCACACAAAGAGGAGGGGTTTGTCCCTCATTGAATCTGTATTCTTTCATCCATGTGATAGGAACAGCTGCGGGCTGACCCATTCTATTTGATTTCAGCAAATGTCATGAAGTGTGTGCGTGAATGTGTGACCTCAAAGCTGTAAGCTGTGGCATGCAGAGCAGGCAGTAAAAGAAGTGTGAAAAGCAATAAAGGAAACAAGCAATAAAGGAAGTGTGATAACATTTGCACAGAAACTGACATTCTAAGAAAAACAGATGCAATTGGAGATTTTACCTGACAATAGTTTATAGTCTATCAATAAACTCATGCAGTAACAGGACACATTACAAATATTTGAGACCCATTGTAGTGCTTCCTTTTATATTTTAGCAATAAAAGTACAAAACACTGCCTACACTTGAAGCCAGGGCAAGAAGAGACACAGTAGTGACAGAGCGGTGGCTAAACTTTTATTGATTAAAAATTCCATATTTTGACTGTGCGACTCCATTCTCGGTGATGCACACTCTCAGTTAAAGTACTAGATTCCATTCAAGTGAATGTATTAATTCATTCTGATTGCTGAGGCCACAGTAAAAACAGATGATTTTAAATGTAACCCAGCCCTTGTAAAATCTACTTTACTGAAGCGCAGCTACATGAAAATTGTGGTTAAATACAACAACGAAGTACTTTATTGTCACATTCAAATTGTAATCGCTCCTGTTTTGTTTTTCTTTTGAATTCTTGGATGGAATATGGGTGGGCAATATAAGCTGCGGCTTCAGCCATCACCCACTTATGTTGAACTGTATAATCAGAGGAGTTATTGTTTAATTTGACCTTGTTAGATTTTTTTCCCCTTTGTTATATTATTCTATTTTCTTTTAATCTTTACTTTTAATCTATCCGAATTAAAGATTCATTCATTCATTCACACTCCACCACTGGCTTTTAGCAACAAGTGTATTTCCCAAATATGTTTTAAACTTGCTTTAATTAATCACCACCCATTTCTGTCTTTTGTCTAGGCAAGAGGGAGACGATCGACCCAAACTGGACCTTGCCTCACTATTTACAGAGATGCAGGCTGAAGATCTGCTGAACTGGGACCAGTGTGAGCGGCACATCCCAGCTGCTTCTCAGTGAGGCAGTGTGGCCGGCGTGTGTGACCCATTCTAAGTTTGTTTGTTTTTTACAGTTTGAATTTTGCACATTCTGCATAATCTGGAATTTGCTGCTGATTGTAATAAACAATTTAGTGACTTAAGTGTTTGCATCATGATTTTCTATTTTGTCTGTTAAGACACCGGTGGGAAGAGTCAACAGTACAAACCATTTATCGGTGACTTTGAAAATATTGGCTCATTTTTAAGAAAAAGTAACCAAAACAATTATTTTATTCACTGAAGACTGTATTGTTGGATGTGCCACCGCAGAAGACCCTGCACACTTTAGTGACAGTACCAGTATATGGAGGAATTCTGGGCCATATTAGCATCTGTACTTTATCATAATGGGTTTGGGCAGGGATGTCCAATCATGTGCCATGGAGGGCCAAGACCCTGCAGGCTTTACCTCCAAACAGTGTCAACAACAGCAGATTCCACTGAATTTCTTCCACTGACTGCTGATCAGTGAAAACACCTGCTGAAGAGACTGGGTAGAAGAGAGAACCTGCAGGGTCATGGCCCTCCATGACACGTGATTGGAAACCCCCAGGTTAGGGTTTAATGGGATTAAACATTTTAACACAAACTGCTTTATGGTTCATAATTCTGTTGACAGACTTAAACCAAACCAAAAGTGATTTCTCAAACTGCTGGACTGTTCTTAGACAGCTTTTCCAATCTGTTAGTATTTAATTTGTGCCACTTGGTGGTAACCTTCACATATAAAAAAAAGAGACATCTGCAAAAACTTCAAAGGTTTATTGTCAGTGCAATTCCCAGTGCAATACTACATGAATGCATGTATAGTACATTGTTGATGCAGAGGATATATATTTCTACAGTACATGTATCTAGTAAATCAAGTATTTTCCATGTAACCTTGTGATTGCATTATTTTAATTGCTTTTAATCCTAGATCAAGTTTGTTTTGGCCTAAAATGCATCATAATTGTTAAATATATCTTATTATGCCTAACTCAGTACTGTTTACTTTTTGAATATATATTTTGTGGCTAATATAACTACAACCTGGCGATCAAGTTGTGCCAGCTGATCATTTTTTGCCATGACACCACCTCAGACTCAGTGCTGCTGGAGCAGGTACGTCCATGATGTCTCAACAGTCTGTCCATGATTTTCACGCAGATCAGAGCAATTTGTTGCACAGGAAGCTAAACGTTTCTACAGACATTCTTAAGTTCTATAACCACTGATCGTTTGTGAAGCTGGGGTGACATCAGTGACAGGCTGTGTTGAACGCCCAGACCGACCGTTTGAAGCGGTAACTTTCCCACAACAGAGCCATCTGAAACACACACACACAGCATACATATTTTAGTACCTAACAGCGATAACTTGCAGAGATTACAGTGTAGTGCGACGTACTTAAAGCAAACTAGCATTAGCCACCATTAGCTTACCGTCATATATGATCTAGTTTGTATCCTCACGTCTTCGGCTCTCCCAGAAGCTGTAGTACTATTCCAGAGTGTTTCGTTTTGCTGCCTGTACCCTTGTCTGGCGGTCCTTTTTGGCATTTATGGTGACAAAAAGCCACAGACTGAGGAGTCGCCTTGTACAGCTGCCATGTTGTGTTTTGCTTGGGTCGCGTGTTTTACGTCACGGGAGTGTGGCACCGCCTTGCTGTAAAAAAAATCCCGCCCACCCCAGGCGTACCCAGCTGCAATGGAAACACAACCAAGGCCGAAATGAGCAATGGCGAGTAGTGTAGAGTAAGGCCGACTGGGGCTAGTGAAAAAGGGCCATAAGTCTCTCTCCTGTCTCTGAGCCTTCTTCCAGGGTCACGGGAGATGATCCAGCTCCTCCGGAGGTTCCCAAGGGTCTGGGTTCGCCTCTGGAGGTCTTCCAGGGTGCAGCTTCCCCCCTGTCTGAGGCCGTCGTTTCGGTCCCTCCTCGGGTTGAGTCGCCGTGGGTGCTGCGTCCAGGTCGGGGACCTTGGTGGATGCTGCACCCCAGTATCAGTCCTACATGGGTGCTGCACTCCTGCATGGGCCCGTCGTGGGTGCTATGCTCCAGCCCAGGTTCCACTGTGGGTACCGCTAATCTCCAGCCTGGAGCCAACACGGGTGCTTCAGAGCTCCAGTCTGGGATCACCGTGGGTGCAGCATTGGCCCGGTCGGGGTCCACCGAGGGTGCAGCTAAGCTCCAGCCTGGAGCCATCGCGAGTGCTTTGGAGCTTCAGTCTGGGGCTGCCGCGGGTGCTTCATCAGCCCAGCTGGGGTCCACTGTGGGTTCTGCTAAACTCCAGTCTGATGCCATCTTGGTTCCCCTCCCTTCTCCTTCACCAGATGCCATTGGGGTCCCCCTCCTCTGGTCCGGCTTCCTGCTATTCAGCCTCCCAATGGGAAAGCAGTCTCCTGTTTCACCCCTGTGGTCCTGGTGGCTTAAGAACTCTGGTTGGCCATCTCCAGCAGGCAATGGGTGCCCTGCCACCATGCCTGTGGTGGCAGGGCAGGGCACGTCTGTGGTGTGATGGTCTTCACGACTGTGGAGACCATCATGCCGGCTGCAGAGGCCACCGCAGTTGAGTGGGAACTGAAAGTGGACCTCCTGATCATCGAGCCTGGATCGTCGGAGTCCTGGAAGGTGGTAGAGCTTGAGATCAGGCAAGTGCTCTATTTTGTCTTCTTACTTTCTGTGTTGGAGCATTCTTGCCTGTCTCTTGGGGAGAAGAGCCGGGTGCAGCCGGCTGCTGCAGCCGAGCTCATCTTGCTGGGCTTTGCTGCTGCCGGTGACCTTGACCCCTGTTCTCCCAACTTTGTCCGAGCCTTCTCTTAGGGTCACCAGAGATGAGTCAGCTCCGGTCGTTTTCGTTGAGGCTCCGGGTTTGTGTTTGGAGGTCATCCCAGGTGCTGCACTGGCCCAATCGGGGTCCATTGTCGGTGCGGCGCTGGCTCGGTCGGGATCCACCGTGGGTGCTGTGTTGGCCCAGTCGGGGTCCACCAAGGGTGCTGTGCTGGCCTGGTTTGAGGTCAGTGAGGGAGCTGCAGATCCCCTTCTGCCCGACATCGGACTGGTTCCCTGTCCCCCCCTCCCCCCTCTGTTCTTCACCACCGGACACCGCTGGGGTCCCTCTCATTCGGTCCGGCTTCCCCTTGTTGAGCCTCTCGGTAGGGAAGTCGCCTCCGAGCTCCCCCCTCCGGTTCTGGTGGTCTAAGGACGCGGGTCGGCCACCCGAAGTACTGCTCTGCCAGTTCTGCAACCTGGGTCGGCCGCCTGAAGGACTGCTTCTCTGGTTCTCCGACCTGGGTCAGCCGCCTGAGGTACTGTTTTGCCGGTTCTGGGACTTGGGTAGGCCACCTGAACTGCCCTTTTTCTCTTTTTTCCTTATGTGGAGTCTGGATGCCGGTAGACCACCTGAACTGCCTTTTTTTTCTCTCTCTCTACCTGCTGGTATCCCCTATACTTGTGTTTTCGTGGTGGGTTTTTTTTCCTTCCTCTCTCTATTATTGTTAAAAAGAGGTTTTTTTTCCTTGCCCTGATTTCTGAGTAGTAGTATACTTATGTATTTTTGTGTTGGCCTATTTACTGGACTTGAACATTTTCTGAGTTGTAGGGTACATATATTTTTGTTTTCACCTATTTGTCTGGTTTTGGACATTTCTGTGATGACATTCATGTTTGTTATGTGAGTATTAGCCCCGCTATTTTGTGTTTGAGCCTTGTTGTTATTATTTGATCTTTGTGGGGTTTTTTGTCTGTAGGTTGCTGTTAGACATTTTTGTGCCTGTTTTCTTTCAGGTTTCTCTCCCTCCTAGGCTGTTTCCCCCTCCGCCCACCTGAGGTCGGTCTTGTTAGCTTTCTGGCTGGGGGGGGGGGGGGGGCTCTCTGGATGTCACTTTGGACGCCTGGAATGCGTCCCTTGAACGGGGGGTACTGTGGTGATCTGAGCGCTGAGCTAATCTGCGCCCGGGTCACTCAGTATTTTCCCTTTTCTCCCTTTTTATTTCTGCTCTGATTATTATTGGTTCTCCCTGGACTTTTACTGTGCCACCATCAGTCTGTGAATGTGTGTGTGAATGGGTGGATAGCAGGATCTGTAAAGCGCTTTGGTCATCTAGAGATGAGAATAAAAGCGCTATATAAGTGAATGCCATTTACCATTTACCATTTTTACCATTTTACTGTGACAGCGCCGTGGCCGGAATTCCAGCTGTCAAGTCTAGCCAGCACTGTCACAGCTGATCATGATTTTGGCAATTACGTTTGCTCCTCTCCTGTTTTGTTCATTGCTTTTCGTCCTGAGTATTTAAGGGAGCAGCTGAGGCTAGCTCCTCGCTGCGACCTACGTCAACCTTGACCGGAGTCCCTACAACCAGCTCCAGTCCCCTTTCTGTGTTTTGATCGTCCTCACTCGTCTATTGTAAGTGTTTATTCTTTAGCGTCAGGTTCTGCCCTCGCTATTTGTTCTTTATTTGTGTTCTACGTTTAGTGTATGTGTTTTGTCCCACATGACTCATTATTTTGTATTTTCTATAATAAACAAGCAAATTCTCTGTTGGCATCTGACGCCTCATTTATGCCCTGAAAAGGGCAGACATGACATGCATCTGTTTCTAATTAAGGAGAATATTCTATCTTAAGGTCAGATGTTGGCTTTCCATGGATGGCTATATTCCTCAGCAGAGGTGAGAAAATGTCCAACATTTTTCCAATCCATGTGTTTGGGTCTAACCAGTGAGATGTGTGGAACCCCCCATTGTTTAGAATGTCTCTTATCCTCATCAGATAAGACAACGGATGTTCCCACACATCCTCTTGGTGACCATGTACAAGTTTTTTACGACCAATGTGGAGGATGCATGACACCCTCAATCAAACTCATTCCCAGTGAGAGTTGGACTTCGCCAGGGCTGCCCTTTGTCACCGATCCTCTTCATAATTTTTATGGACAGGATTTCTAGACGCAGCCAGGGAACGGAGGGTGTTATGCTTGGTGACCATAGGCTCTCATCTCTGTTGTTTGCAGATGATGTTGTCCTGCTGGCTTCATCCAGCAATGACCTACAGTTCTTACTGGGACAGTTTGCCGCTGAGTGTGAAGCGGCTGGGATGAGAATCAGTACCTCCAAATCCAAGTCTATGGTCCTCAGCCCAAAAAAGGTGGATTGTCCTCTACGGGTTGGGGACAGGCTCCTGCCCCAAGTGGAGGAATTTAAGTATTTTGGGGTCTTATTCACGAGTGAGGGGAGAATGGCTGCTGGCCCTGATGGCATTCCTGGGCGTGTGCTGAGGGCATGCGCTGAGCAGCTGGCAGGGGTCTTCACAGACATCTTCAATCTGTCCCTGGCCCAGGCCGTGGTACCAGCGTGCTTCAAGACCACTTCAATAGTACCAGTGCCGAAACATTCAACACCATCGTGCCTAAATGGCTATCGCCCTGTGGCACTGACGCCCATAGTCATGAAGTGCTTTGAGCGACTGGTCTTGGCACAGCTCAAAAAAGGCCTGCCCCCTACATTGGACCCTCATCAGTTTGCCTACCGGAGCAACAGGAGTACAGAGGATGCGGTTTCTACAGCGCTGCACTATGTACTCTCACACCTGGATAACAAGAACACCTACGCAAGAATGCTGTTTATTGACTTCAGCTCAGCATTCAACACAGTTATCCCCTCCAAGTTGCTCACCAAACTTGGGGACCTGGGAATCAGTACCTCCACCTGCAACTGGATCATGGATTTTCTGACCAACAGACCCCAGCATGTTAGGTCAGGCCCCAACCGTTCTTCCGTCATCACACTCAACACTGGTGTACCACAGGGCTGTGTGCTCAGCCCATTCCTCTACTCCCTCTACACCCATGACTGCAGGCCTATGTATGGATCCAATTCCATCATAAAGTTCGCAGATGACACCACGGTGATTGGACTCATCAGGACAACGACGAGTCAGATTACAGGGCAGAGGTTGAGCACTTGGCTACTTGGTGCGCTGACAATAACCTGCTCCTTAACACCAGCAAAACCAAGGAGCTCATAGTGGACTACAGGAAGGAGAGGGAAGAGACACATGACCCCATCCATATCAATGGCATAGCTGTTGAACGTGTCCCCAGCTTCAAATTCCTGGGGACCCACATCTCGGAGGACCTGTCCTGGTCAGTTAACACCACCAGCCTGATCAAGAAGGCCCATCAGCGCCTCTTCTTCTTGAGGACATTGAAGAAGAACCATCTGTCAACTGACATCCTGGGCAACTTCTACCGCTGCGTGATAGAGAGCACCCTGACCAACTGTATCACACTCTGGTATGGGAGCTGCTCTGTAGCTGACCGCAAGGCGCTGCAGCGGGTGGTGAAAACCGCCCAACGCATCACAGGGACTCCACTTCCAGCTATAGAGGACGTCTACAGGAAAAGATGTCTGCGCCGGGCACGCAGCATTCTTAGGGACTCCAACCATCCTGCTCATGGACTGTTCCAGCTTCTCCCCTCCAGAAGATGTTTCAGAAGCCTTCGGACTAGAACCAGCAGGTTTAGGAACAGTTTCTTTCCAACAGCTGTCACGTTATTGAACTTAGTTCCCCGCTGACTCTCTTACAATCATCTTTTACCATCCTCACCTGTACATAACTGCATAACTACATAACTACATCTAACTTATTGCACATTATTTGCACATAACAGTACTTTTAACTTTCTGCACTGCTGCATATATTTGCATATATTTGCTTAAATTGCACATACTGTTAATTACCGTATATACTGCACTGCTGTCCTTTGCACTTCTGATTGGATGCTAAACTGTGTTTCGTTACCTTGTATTCATACATGTGTAATGACAATAAAGTTGAATCTAATCTAATCTAATCTAATGGAGCGAGAGGTTGACCGACGAATCGGAGCAGCATCTGCCGTGATGCGGACGTTGTACCGGTCTGTTGTGGTGAAGAGGGAGCTGAGTTCTAAGGCAAAGCTGTCGATTTACCAGTCAATCTATGTTCCTACTCTCACCTATGGTCATGAGCTTTGGGTAATGACCGAAAGAACGAGATCACGGATACAAGCGGCTTAAATGAGCTTTCTTCGTAGGCTCACTGGACTCACCCTCAGAGATAGGGTGAGGAGCTCAGTCATTCAGGAGAGGCTCAGAGTAGAACCACTGCTCCTCCACTTTGAAAGGAGCCAGTTGAGGTGGTATGGGCATCTGATTAGGATGCCTCCTGGACGCCTCCCACTTGAGGTGTTTTGGGCACGTCCCACTGGGAGTAGACCCCAGGGCAGACCCAGGACTCACTGGAGAGACTATATCTCCCAGCTGGTCTGGGAATGCCTTGGTATCCTCTCTGACGAGCTGGAGCAGGTGGCTGGGGAGACGGAAGTCTGTGCTTCTCTTGAACTGCTGCCTCCGTGACCCGAACCTCCGGAAAAGCGGTAGAAGATGGATGGACAGATCTGGAGGTTGGATTTGCAAAAAATGTTTGTTCATAATTTGGATCAGATCCATTCAATTGCCTATAGTACATGGTACGATGATATTGATGTGGAGAGTGCCAATCAGTAGAAACTGTGGATATAAAATGCTGTGATATCACTGAACATGGTCCACCGTGACCAGGTCGAGTGAGTATCAGTATTTCAGTTTGTAAGTCTCATAAACTATGTTTACTTCCTCAACATGTGGGGAGCTTATGACAAAATGAACCACCTTTCAACAATGTTACCGGTAGTAGGATTCTTTTGCCATTTGCAAATTTAACTGTTACTTTTCCCTCTGACTTTGAAAAGCCCTGTACGTCATTACCTGAAATTTCTGATCTACATGCACCTGTGTCACACAGATTTAATCAGAGTACCTTGAACTTCCAACATTACTTCTGATAAACATTATATTGTTAACATTTGATCAAAGTCAGATACCTGGAATATGTTTGCTATTTTTTAATAATTTTCTGCTAATTTTCTGTATATGTGTAGGACTGAGTCCACTTATCTGTTTTAGTCTTAATCATGCAGTCCAGTTTTGTTGTAGTGATGTGGGTCATGGGCGCCTCCCCCTCCCAGCGGCCAGTCTTGCCGTTGGGGACACTCTCTTTGCCAGTGACCCCATTGTCCAAACTGATGCATTCATTTCCACTGTGGGGGTGTGTTCCCTCCTCAGCCATGGCCCCTACTCCTCCACTGCTGTCCTGCTCCCCCTCCTCCTTCTGGCTTCCTTAATAAAAAACAGATTCATGGGGAGCCTCAGGCCCCCATGGGTCAGCAATCACATAAATACGTAAGTGCAGGTTTTACTTTAAATTTTAATTTTCCTTTCATACCTAGATTCCCAACACCAATCTGTTAATATCTTGAAATTTACTACAATGTCAAGCAATATTTACAAGTGATCCAGACCGGCTGAGAGTTTTGTGTAAATAGTTTGCTGCTATTCTAAGCTTAGTTTTCACTAAATAACTATATTTTATTTGCCTGAATCAAGTCTAAGAGTTTTAATCCCTATAAATTAGATTTCATACTTTGATTTAGGTTATAATTAAAAAATAATTAAGGATGATTTAAACATTATCATTTCATCTATGTCCAAATCATACCAGATGTAAAAAGATTTTAAACATTGTTTTCCCAATAATATAAGAACACACTGCTCCATTATTCTGTTAGGACAGTGCAGTGAGAAATGTCTTGTCCAGCATGACAGTAATGTTTGGATGATTGCTAATTGATCAACTCACATAGGATCAGATGGATATAATTCAGATTTTTATTACTTTGACATGAAGTGTGCACCTTGCTTCTGCGTGCAGAGTTGGATAAATAAGGGTAAAAGTAATCTTTATTTCCACACTATACTGTGAATTTTAGCTAGAGTCATTTCTATTGCTTGTTACACATACATTCTACACCCAAATTGTTGAAATGTGTCATAATGCTCTGCAAGGTGGGAGAGTCTCAGCTCAGTGCAATATGGATATGTACAGTTTTGAAAGCAGATCATGGCGCCCATCTGAAATCTAATTTCAGGTGTATTTTATGCCATAGTTGTTTAAACTAATGCTGTTCCAAGAAAGTAAAAATGGTTTTTACAACATAGCATTAGGACCTGTACTTATATAGCGCTTTTCTAGTTTCAAAGACTACTCAAAGCGCTTCAGTAGCACTAACCCTCTACTCTAAGGGCCTATAGAAGACAGATACCTAGGGACAATTTAGAGCAACCAATTAACCTAACATGCATGTCTTTGGATTGTGGGAGGAAACCGGAGCCCCCGGAGTAAACCCACGCAGCACAGGGAGAACATGCAAACTCCACACAGAAAGGTTCCTACCCCTGCTAGCCTGGGGATTCGAACCTGGAACCGTCTAGCTGTAAGGCAACAGTGCTAACCACTGCACCACCGTGCTGGCCACATTCAGGCTTATGCTGTGTAGAATTCCAGGTTCGCTAGATTTTTTTTCCTTCTCTTTCTGTCTCTTAGACTTTTAGTGAATAAAATTGTTGGTTAGTTACTGTGAAAAGTGACTGTAGCGGTAGTCTTAGGCATTAGTTGTGCAATTTTCAATTCTCGTGAACATGTGCTGACTATAGATGATTCACGAATGCTATTTACACATGTTTGGAGAACTTATGAGCAGTTTGTTGAATCTGGAGTGGCTTGTTAGTACTAACACAGCTTCCTGGGAAAATACGCATGATTTACACAGACTAACACTAAAATGTTCTTGAATGAGATCCAATATTTGAGACTCTATCAGAAAAGTAAATGGAAAAACAACAATATAATGTATTTTACTTATGTGTGGTCGGTATGATCATCTTTGTCACATCTCTCAATGTTCCTTTGTTTGAAATTCTTTTACTGTAGTCATGGAAGGAGGAGGGAGTCATTAGGTGATGATGTGTAGGGGAATGGACACAGCCAATTCAAGTGGGTCTGAAGAGGAACTCACACAGTTGCTGGGGTAGGAAGGTGGATCTGGCCTAGAACCACAGCCACCACCATCGTCTCGGATTGATAGAGAAGCAGACAAACCATTATACAGCGTCTTTTTTTCTTTTTTCATTTTTCATTTTTGTCATGCTTATCATTTTTTCATCTCACCGTTGCGTCAGTCTCTCATTCTCACGTTTTTCTTCCCTTTTTCCAATCTTCTCCATACTTTTCCCTTATATCCTGCACAAAACTTTCACATTCATTTATTTCTTTTCTTATTTTTTTTAGTACTATTTGAATCACCCCTATATTTATTATTCTCCACCTAGGATTTTCACAACAACACATACCCTTTCATAATTAGAAATAAATCTACTTATTCTCTCCTCTGCCCAGATTAAAGTTAAACCTCTTCACTCTCCAGCTGATTGGGGGCAGCCCCTCTGTATGCCTCACTGCTTCAAACCCAGTTATTGAACTGGTGTGGGAGGACTTTATTTATTTTGCCATGTGCACGGTCTTTCAGAGTGGCGGCTCCTTTCAGCCAGAGAGATACTAATGTCCCCAAAATTGTTGGAAAAATTTCCTTAAAGTTAATTTGGAAACTCAATTTGGAGATAAATTTATGAAAGAATGCAGTTCTTGTAGTTGACCACAAGATGGAGGCAGTTCCTTCTGCACTCAAGGAGGAGGAGACACAGTGACGATGCTTGGAGGTGTTTCAAGATGATGTTTACGCTGCTTAATCTGCACATGCACAGTTCTCATATAACAGTGAATGCCACGTGGCTGTTTCAGTCACGCGCAAATGTGAACGCGCATTGTGGCCACGAAGTCTATTGACCACAAACCACGCCTTGTTTTTTCAATGAAACTAAAGAGCTGTTTCCTTAAATTCAGCTCTAAACATGCAAGAATAATCTTACAACTTTAACTTAGTGTTCAATTCAACACTGTTACCTCAAACAATTTCATCTCAGTAACTTTTATCATGCTTTAAACCCCATTTCTCAGTTCAGTTCAGGCGAGTGTAGGTGAACCAACCCCCTTCCCCCGGTGGAAAAAAACACACAGACTCGCCTTAATCTGCACAGCTAGAAGTACGCTGTTTTTAGTTAAATCGCCTAAATAAATATACTATGGGAAAAAGAGTTAGTAGATATTTACAGCCCCGCCACTAGTTCTCAACCCACACATTTATCCCCTCAAGATTCACAGAATCAGCACAAATATCAGCATGCACAATATGGACAATATATACAGAGGTTATTGTGTATTTGAGTGTGAGTCTTTCTCTACCGCTCTGAATCACTTTTAACCTTAACCACTTTAATTATAATCAATCAATCAATCAATGGGCTGCACGGTGGCACAGTGGTTAGCACTGCGGCAGCACAGTTTTACCCTCGGCCAGGGGATCGCAGGGATCATGAGATCGTGGGTTCGATCCCTGCCCCCGGCCAACAGTGATCTGTGTGGAGTTTGCATGTTCTCCCCATGTTGCGTGGGTTTACTCCAGGATTTCTCCGGTTTCCTCCCACATGCTAAAAACATGCAGGCTAGGGATACGGGGCGCTTGCGCACGCAGCGACTGGCAGCTGGTGGCTTGTCACCAGACTGCAAAACAAATCTACCTACGGGTACAAAATAAGTACAAAAAAAAAAAAGCATCAGATTTATATAGCGCTTTATCATAGACACTCAAAAACGCTTTACAGAAATTTACAGAAATATAAGTAGAGGCTATTTACATTGCACTGCGTCCAGTCATCAATACTAGTGATAGCTTATCATATAGATTAGTCCAACTAATTTTAACAAACTGGCCTACACAATTATTCACTATTTGTTGATACTTAAGTTTCTTGTATTTGTGTCATATATTCCTTATATTCCTTACGGTGAAAAAATTCACTCATTATTTGTTCTTACTTAAAATTCTTGTGTTGTGTCCCCCATTTTCATTCATATACAGGTATTACTCAGTCATTGATTAAAATTGATATTCTTGTAGTATATAGTTCTTTATATATATATATATTTCTCTATAAAAAGCGGCTCTTTAATCTGTCCCTAACATGTGAATGCATGCATGCTTTTGACTCCCTGCATGTTGTTACAATTATCAAAAATAGCCACAAAATTTAACATTATCTTTATATTAAGTTTTCCAATAGAATTTAAAAAACCGAACCAAAGACTTACTTTGACTGAATGTCACAGACAATCCTACAGAGATTTTAGAAGAGGTTCTCACCTTCTGATCAGTGGGGGCCCCTGAATTGTCTGTGACATGCAGACAAAGGCTTTGTCTCCTGATGATGTCCATTCATCAAAATAGTTGGAAAACCGCCCTCATTCTCCACCAAACTTGTAAAAATTAATTTTCTGGACAGTTAGCAGAATCTTTTCAGTTAACCAACCAATAATCACAGAAGAAATATTATTTCTCAGCTTAACTTTTATTGAACCACGCAGGGAGTCAGAAATACATCGCCGCGGGTCTTCCCAGCTCCCTCCCTGGAAAAAGACCCATAACAAAGGATTTCACAGCGACATATAGGCAAGCTAATGGGCGTTTGTGACATGTTTTTGGACCCAGGAGACAGACACTGACACGGGTAAATTAGTGAACAATAATCTTTATTATAGTGAAAGGGTGTGTAGTGCAAATGTGAGAGCGTGGATAGTATCCTGGTCACTGGAGCTGAGCACTCTGGACGGAGACCCGGCAACCCTGGAACATATAAGCACAGACAATTACTTTTGTCCCACACTAATGACAGGCTATCAGTAGTGAGGCTTACTTGGGAGAAGCACAGGTTACGTCCTGCTGAGAACCAGCGGCCGTGCAACGTGGAGGTGAAGGCGTCCGTGAACGTGCTGAGGCTTCCAACTGTGACTGTGGCGAGGACAGGTCTTCCAGAGACTCCGGCTGTGACACCACAGACCGGGACGATGACAAACCAGCTGATGACAAGACCAGTGATTCCACAGAATGTGGTGATGATGATAATCCAGCTGATGACAAGACGAGTGACTCCACTGAGCGTGGTGACCATGACAATCCAGATGATGACGAGGTGAGTGATTCCACAGAACGTGGTGACGATGACACGACAGATGACGATGACACAAACTCCACCGTTAACGGTGGCCAGTACTCCTGTAACTGGTACAGTAACAGTTCGGGAATTTGTGGAGCAAGACGTACCGGTAGTCGTGGTGGTAGCGAACCGCTACATGAGCGTGTTGGCGTTACCCCGTCAGCTGGGGACGCAGGTCCGCCGCCAAGGGGGTCCACCTGTGCACAGGGATAGAGGTTGGGTGTAGAGTAACAAACAGCTCTCTTACGTGCTTGACTTTGAACAGAAGTCCTAGACGAGGCAGGAGTGATCCTTGACGAGGCCAGAGAGGTTCCTGACGAGACAGATCCTGACGAGGCAGCTTCTGACGAGACAGACTCTGACGAGACAGTTTTTGACAAGACAGTTCTTGACGAGACAGACTCCGACGAGTCAGTGTTAGACAAGACAGTTCTTGACGAGATAGTTTCTGACGAGACAAGAGAATACCTTGACGAGGCCAGAGAGCGGAGTTCTGGTTCTTTCTCTGACGAGGAGGACAGACGACTCCGTACTGAGCTGTCAGCAACGCTGGCTTTTAACAGCTGTTGATCAACACCTGTGGATCTGTGTGCAGCTGGAGATAATGATGCCAATGACGGCCCAGAGGCCGCCATGACAGTACTCCCCCCTCTAGCAGTGCCTCCAGGCACCTGCCCAATCCTACCTGGATTCGCCTGGTGGAAGTCGCGAATCAGCTGCTTATCCAAGATCAATGCTGGGCGAATCCAAGACCGATCCTCCGGTCCAAAGCCCTCCCAGTCCACCAAATACTGAAGGCCCCGACCCCACCTGCGAACATCCAAGATGGCAGTCACCCCCCAGGCCGGATGGCCATCGATCATCCTTGGGGGTGGGGGTGCCGCGGGAGCAGGGCACAGGGGGTCAGAGACGTACGGCTTGACCTGGGAGACATGAAAAGTGGGGCAGATATGCATCGAAGAGGGGAGAGACAAGCGCACAGACACAGGGTTAACAATCCGATTAATGGTGTAGGGACCAATAAAGCGTTTAGTTAGCTTACGCTTTTCAGCCGGCACACCAATATTCCGAGTAGATAACCAAACCTTCTGACCCACCTTATAGTCCGGGGCGGGTCTCCTATGCCGGTTAGCCACCTGGATGTTACGTTCAGTGGTCTTCAACAAAGCTTGGCGAGCGAGGAGCCACACACGCCGGCAGCACTTAATATGTGCCTGGACTGAAGGAACCGCTACCTCCTTCTCCTCCTCAGGAAACAACGGAGGATCAAACCCACACGAGGCTTTAAACGGGGAGACGCCCGTGGCCGTGGAGATCGTGGCGTTGTAAGCGTACTCAATCCAGGGCAGGAACTTGCTCCAGGAGGAAGAGCAGGAGGAGATGACACAACGGAGGGTGGCCTCCAGCTCCTGATTAGCCCTCTCACACTGACCATTACTTTGGGGATGATAGCCAGAGGAGAGGCTGGCAGTGGGTCCAAGTGCCGTGCAGAAGGCCTTCCAAACTTGAGATACAAACTGGGGTCCTCGATCAGACACAATATCTGCAGGGATGCCATGAAGCCGTACCACGTGTTGCACCAGGAGATCCGCAGTCTCCTGGGCCGAAGGCAGACCCCGAAGTGGCACAAAATGGGCCGCCTTCGAAAACCGGTCAACAATGGTTAATACTGTGGTGTAGTCATCTGAAGTGGGTAACCCAGTCACAAAGTCCATAGCTACATGAGACCAGGGGCGTGAAGGAACAGGTAACGGATGAAGTAAGCCCGCCGGGGGAGATGACGTCGTCTTCCCGGTGGCGCACTGAGGGCAGGCCCGGATATAGCCAACAACGTCCTTCCGCAACCCTGGCCACCAGAAGGTCCTTTGGAGGATATCCACAGTCCGACCCACTCCAGGATGACAAGCCAACTTGGAAGCGTGACCCCACTCAATCACCTTGCCTCGGACAGCGCGTGGAACAAACAGGCGCCCCCCCCCCCCCCCAGGGTCCAGCTCAGTCTTCTGGGCCTGGCGAACCGTCTTGCAGATTCCCCAGGACAGGGCGCCCACGACGCAGGAAGGCGGCAGGATAGGGGTCTCCTGGTCCTCGGAGGATGGGGGATCAAACTGCCGGGAGAGAGCGTCCGGCTTACCGTTCTTGCTTCCCGGCCGGTACATGATGGTAAAATTAAACCGGCCGAAGAAAAGGGACCAGCGAGCCTGGCGTGCATTCAGGCGCTTAGCCGTCCTGAGGTACTCCAGATTACGGTGATCAGTCCAAACCACGAACGGCTGAGCGGCCCCCTCCAGCCAATGTCTCCATTCCTCCAAGGCCAATTTCACAGCCAGTAACTCCCTGTCCCCGATGCTGTAATTTCTCTCTGCAGGGGAAAGACGATGAGAGAAAAAAGCACAAGGGCGAATCTTACCATCCACAGGAGATCGTTGGGAGAGTACTGCTCCAACTCCCGCATCAGACGCGTCCACCTCCACCAAGCACTGAAGCTTCGAGTCCACCTGGGTAAGGACTCGGGCCGAGGCGAACTCCCTCTTGAGTTTCTCAAAAGCATCGGCTGCTTCCTTACTCCAGCAGAATGAAATCTTAGGGGAGGTGAGAGCAGTCAAAGGACGAGCAATATTACCAAAGTTAGGCACGAACCTCCTATAAAAATTAGCAAACCCCAGGAACCCTTGAAGCTGCTTTCTGGAGGTGGGTGCAGGCCATTCCACCACTGCCTTGACCTTGGCAGGGTCAGGAATCACCTGGTTACGAGCAATAATAAATCCTAAGAAGGAGGTCTGATCAGTGTGAAACTCACACTTTTCGGCCTTGACGAATAACTGGTTCTCCAGGAGGCGCTGTAATACCCTACGGACATGCACTCGATGTTCCTCTAGTGAGCGGGAGAAGATGAGGATATCATCAAGATAAACGAAAACAAATGAGTTCAAAAAATCCCGTAGTACATCGTTAATCAAACGCTGGAAAACGGCTGGGGAGTTAGTCAACCCAAACGGCATTACCAGGTACTCAAAATGACCGCTGGGGGTCCGAAAAGCCGTCTTCCACTCATCTCCTTCTCTAATGCGCACTAGATGGTAGGCATTCCTGAGGTCCAGTTTAGTAAACCATGATGCCCCCTGGAGGGAGTCAAACGCAGTGTTCATCAAGGGCAGTGTATATTTATCCTTGACCGTTATTTCATTCAGCCCCCGGAAGTCAATACAGGGGCGTAGTGAACCGTCCTTCTTACCAACAAAGAAAAAACCGGCCCCCACGGCCCAAGATGACGGGCGGATGATACCAGAGGCCAAGGATTCCTTAATGTAAATATCCATGGCCTCGCGCTCCGGGGCTGACAGGCTGTAAAGGCGGCTAGCAGGTAGTGGGGCCCCAGCCTTCAGATTAATGGCGCAGTCATACGGACGATGGGGGGGTAAAGACAACGCCCGAGATTTGCTGAACACTTGCCCCAAATCGTGGTAAACCTCAGGTACCTTAGATAAATCCGGGGGAGATGAATCGGGCAGAGGCACTTTCACGGATGGGGCGCACGCCACTGATTGGAGACAGGCACTAAGGCAGAACGTACTCCATGCCGTTATTCTCCCAGTTTGCCAATCAATAGTGGGGTTATGTAGGCGCAGCCAGGGATATCCCAGAATAACAGGCGAAGAGGAAAAGGGGAGCACTAGGAACTGAATCCCCTCCCTGTGATTTCCTGAAACAATAACGGACACAGGCGCTGTCTGAAGGTTAATGGTAGTCAACGACGCCTTGGACAGGGTAATCAATCTGACAGGGGGTTCTAAAGTCTGACAACTAAGGCCCATCCGGGTTGCCAGGTCTCTAGAAATGAAATTTTGCTCAGCTCCAGAATCGACTAACGCTAGTGTGGAGTGTTCTGTGTGAGTATGAATGAGTCTGAGGGGTAAATGACAACAAGTAAGGGGTTCCTCTGTATTCTTGCCCGTGAATCCCCCTACTGCGATCCACGGGCCTTCCCTTTTAACTTACTAGGACATTCAGAAACCTCATGTGACTCCTTCCCACAATAAAAACACAGGCCTTGATCCCTACGGCGTTGTTTCTCAGCTGCAGACACCTTAGAATGACCAACAATCATGGCTTCCTGATCCGGGACCTTCTCTGACGCGGGTAAAGCGAGAGGAAGAGAGTCAGTGACACGAGGGCGGGGTTTAACCGGACGGGAAGTAACTCGCCGACCAGCCGCCCGTTCCTTTAGCCTACTATCGATACTAACTGCTAAAGCAATTAAATCGTGCAGGTTATCTGGTTTATCCCGTGCCGCTAACTCATCCTTTAGCTCGTCGTTAAGGCTGCGTAGAAAAATACCACAAAGAGATGGCTCCCCCCACCCAATCTCTGCGGCTAAGACCCGGAAGTCAATGGCGTAATCTGCAGCTGATCTCTTTCCTTGCTGTAGGCTTAAAAAACATTCTGTCAACACCTCTCCCCTATCCGTGTGATCAAATACAGACAGAAACTCAGTCACAAACTCCTGGTAGGTAAGCAAAGAATAGCTAGGTCTAGCCATGATCGAATAAGCCCAATCCAAGGCTCTACCAGCCAGCAAATTTATGACATAGCCTATCCGGCTAGGGTCGAGGGAAAAATCCCCAGGCACACGCAGAAAAACTGATTCACACTGTAAAATGAATCCTCGAGCTTCCCCGAGTTTTCCGCTGAACCGGGCAGGTGTTGGAATAGGAGTGAGGCGAGAGGACGAGGAGGTGTTAGCTAGTCCTGACGCCAAGCCTGCAGGGGTTGAAGTACTTGCGGTCGGGGGAAACGTTTGGTGTCCCTCCAGACAGTCCAGCCGCCCATTAATTTGAGTCAATTGATTCAAGATTACTGTCTGCTGGTGGGCTAGCAAATCTACCCGGGCGCTAAGAGTGTTAATTAAGCGCGACAGTGAGCTGTCCGCTGGGTCAACGTGACGGAGTCGTACTGACATGTTTCGGGACCCAGGAGACAGACACTGACACGGGTAAATTAGTGAACAATTTCAATTCAATTCAATTCAACTTTATTTATATAGCGCCATTTCACAACAACAGTCATCTCATAGCACTATCAACTGTAGGGAGGACCCCCACAGTTGCAGAAAGACCCCAGCAATCAGGCGATCCCCTGTGAGCAAGCACTTGGCGACAGTGGAGAGGAAAAACTCCCTTTTAACAGGAAGAAACCTCCAGCAGAACCAGGCTCAGGGAGGGGCAGTCATCTGCTGCGACTGGCTGGGGGGTGAGGGGACAGAGAAGAAGAAAAGAACAGACATGTAGAGAGCAAACAGCACGATGGGGACTCAATCTATGGGAGAGAACAAACAAATGTTAATGACCAGCAAAAAAAAAAAAAAAAAAAAAAAAAAAAAAAATTCATACAGAGTGAGGAAAGGAGTGAGGCCCAGTGCATTACTGGAGGTCCCCCGGCTGACTAAACCTATTAGCAGCATAACTAAGGGAGGGTTCAGAAACACATGATCCCTCCCTAATTGTAGGCTATATCAAAAAGGTAGGTTTTAGCCCTATTCTTAAAAACAGAGATCGAGTCTGACTCCCGAATCCAGATTGGCAGCTGATTCCACAGGAGAGGAGCTTGATAACTGAAGGCTCTGCCTCCCATTGTACTTTTGGAGATTCTAGGTATTACAAGTAAACCTGCATTTTGGGAGCGTAGTGCTCTGTTAGGATGATACGGTAGTATCAGATCTTTTAAATAAAAAGGAGCCTGATTGTTTAGAGCTTTGTAAGTAAGAAGAAGGATTTTAAACTTAATTCTAAACTCTATGGGAAGCCAATGAAGGGAGGCCAGAACCGGAGAGATATGATCTCTCTTTCTAGTACCTGTTAAAACTCTTGCTGCAGCATTTTGGATCAGCTGAAGACTTTTTAAAGATGTTTTAGGACAGCCTGATAATAAAGAATTACAATAATCTAATCTCGAGCTAACAAAAGCGTGGATCAGCTTCTCAGCATCACTCTGAGACAAGATGCTCCTAATCTTGGCAATATTACGCAAATGATAGAAGGCAGTCTTAGAAACAAATTTAATATGTGAATTGAAGGACAAATCCTGATCAAAAATAACTCCAAGGTTCCTCACAGAGCTATTAAGAGAAAGAGTAACTGCATCCAAACTGAAAGTTTGATTTGGAAAGGAATTTCTAAGGTTTTTTGGACCAACAAGAATGACTTCAGTCTTATCTGAATTTAATAGCAGGAAATTACAAGTCATCCAAGCTTTGATTTCCTTAAGACAGGCTTCTAACTTGGCTAATTGATTAGTATCATCTGGCTTCATTGACAGGTATAATTGTGTGTCATCTGCATAACAGTGAAAATGTATACAGTGCTTTCTAATAATGTTGCCTAACGGAAGCATATATAAACTAAAAAGAGTAGGGCCAAGCACAGATCCCTGTGGAACTCCATGACTAAGCTTTGAGCTGAGAGAAAACTCATCATTTACATGAACAAACTGGAACCTATCAGATAAATAAGATCTAAACCACTGCAACGAAGTTCCATTAAGTCCAACATAGTGTTCTAATCTATCAAGTAGAATATTATGATCAATAGTATCAAAAGCTGCACTAAGATCTAAAAGGACAAGTACAGAAACTAGTCCATTATCAGATGCAATGAGGAGGTCGTTAGTGACCTTCGCTAAGGCTGTTTCAGTACTATGATGGATTCTAAACCCAGATTGAAACTCCTCAAGTAAACCATTTCCCTGCAGGTGGTCAAATAATTGCGTAGCAACAACTCTTTCTAAGATTTTTGAAATGAAAGGGAGATTAGAGATTGGTCTATAGTTAGCTAAAGCTCCTGGATCTAGCGTTGGCTTTTTGAGTAAGGGTTTAATTACAGCCGTTTTAAAAGCCTGCGGTACATGGCCTAAAGTTAATGAAGAATTGATTATATGAAGAATAAAGCTACCAATAAGTGGGAAGACTTCTTTAAATAACCTGGTAGGAATAGGGTCTAAAAGACAAGTTGAAGGTTTGGATGAGGAAACTATTTTGTCTAACTCACAAAGGTCGATTGGAGTAAACTCATCAAGACAGACATCAATAGAAGGAGTTGTAGTAGTTACAGTATTTAAGTTAACTGTGGGAAGAATCTGATTGATTTTATCTCTGATGGATGAAATTTTATTATTGAAAAAGTTCATAAAGTCCTGACTAGTAAGCTCTAAGGGGATGCTAGGATTGACAGAGTCCTGACTCTTTGTCAACCTGGCTACAGTACTGAAAAGAAACCTGGGATTATTCTTGTTCTCTTCTATTAATGCAGAGTAATAACTCGTTCTAGCTTTTCTAAGAGATTTTTTATAAATTAAAAGATGATTTCTCCAAGCTAAATAGATTTCATCTAAATTAGTAGAGCGCCATTTTCTTTCTAATTGACGAGTCTTCTGTTTTAAGCTACGAGTTTCTGTGTTGAACCAAGGAGTTAAAAATCTCTGATTAGACTTTTTCTTTTTTAAGGGGGCCACCAAGTCTAGAGCCTGATGCAGAGAAGCTGAAACACTATCCACCATGTTATCAATTACAGAAGGAGCAAGCTGTCTATAGCTTATTTCCATTGTGTTGACACATGGCATAGAGGAAACAATCTGCATAAATTTGGAAACAGCATCATCTGAGAGGCATCTACTGTGATAATATTTTTCTTTAGGAGCCAAATAGTCAGAAATAGTAAAATCAAAGGTTAACAGACAATGGTCTGACAGTACAGGGTTATGAGGAGACACTACAAGATTTTCTATTTCTATGCCATATGTCAGAACAAGGTCCAATGTATGGTGGAGGTAATGAGTAGAATTTCCTACTTTCTGAGAAAACCCAATCGAGTCTAATATTGAATTAAAAGCCACATTAAGGCAGTCACTATCTACATCCACATGTATATTAAAGTCCCCTACTATAATTATTCTATCAGATTTCAGCACTAAATCAGCTAAGAAATCAGCAAATTCGGATAAAAATTCTGAATAGGTTGATGGGGGACGATAAACTATGGCAAATAAAATTGGGTTTAACCTGGAATTGCTAAAGTGCCCAACACTGAGGACCAGGCCCTCAAAGGAATTATAACATGTTTTTTGCTTTACATTAACTAGTAATTTGGAATGGTAAATTGATGCTACTCCTCCTCCACGACCAGAACTTCTGGGATTTTGACAGTTTAAATAACCAGAGGGAGTTGATTCATTTAAACCAACATAATCCTCTTGCCCTAACCAAGTCTCTGTAAGGGAAATTAAATCAATCTGATGATCAATTAACAGATCATGGACTAACAGAGACTTGGGAGTTAGAGACCTAATATTTAATAAACCACATTTAATTTTTAAATTATGAGGAGGAACAGAGGCCAAATCATTCAATTTAGAGGCTTTATGTTTAATTTGAGTTTTACCAATATTTTGCTTTATCACTTTGGGATGCTTATACATTATATTTTTATTTACTTTGGAGGGAGCAGACAACGATTCTCTGATGGGGAAGACAGGGGCTAAGCTGAGGGGTGGCGGATGAAGAGGAGCTGCAGAGAGGCGTGTAAGACTGCGACTCTGCTTCCTGGTCCCAACTCTGAGTAGTCAGGGTTTATAATACAACCTATGTTATATGTAACATATTGTTACATATAACAATAATCTTTATTATAGTGAAAGGGTGTGTAGTGCAAATGTGAGAACGTGGATAGTATCCTGGTCACTGGAGCTGAGCACTCTGGACGGAGACCCGGCAACCCTGGAACATATAAGCACAGACAATTACTTTTGTCCCACACTAATGACAGGCTATCAGTAGTGAGGCTTACTTGGGAGAAGCACAGGTTACGTCCTGCTGAGAACCAGCGGCCGTGCAACGTGGAGGTGAAGGCGTCCGTGAACGTGCTGAGGCTTCCAACTGTGACTGTGGCGAGGACAGGTCTTCCAGAGACTCCGGCTGTGACACCACAGACCGGGACGATGACAAACCAGCTGATGACAAGACCAGTGATTCCACAGAATGTGGTGACGATGATAATCCAGCTGATGACAAGACGAGTGACTCCACTGAGCGTGGTGACCATGACAATCCAGATGATGACGAGGTGAGTGATTCCACAGAACGTGGTGACGATGACACGACAGATGACGATGACACAAACTCCACCGGTAACGGTGGCCAGTACTCCTGTAACTGGTACAGTAACAGTTCGGGAATTTGTGGAGCAAGACGTACCGGTAGTCGTGGTGGTAGCGAACCGCTACGTGAGCGTGTTGGCGTTACCCCGTCAGCTGGGGACGCAGGTCCACCGCCAAGGGGGTCCACCTGTGCACAGGGATAGAGGTTGGGTGTAGAGTAACAAACAGCTCTCTTACGTGCTTGACTTTGAACAGAAGTCCTAGACGAGGCAGGAGTGATCCTTGACGAGGCCAGAGAGGTTCCTGATGAGACAGATCCTGACGAGGCAGCTTCTGACGAGACAGACTCTGACGAGACAGTTTTTGACAAGACAGTTCTTGACGAGACAGACTCCGACGAGTCAGTGTTAGACAAGACAGTTCTTGACGAGATAGTTTCTGACGAGACAAGAGAATACCTTGACGAGGCCAGAGAGCGGAGTTCTGGTTCTTTCTCTGACGAGGAGGACAGACGACTCCGTACTGAGCTGTCAGCAACGCTGGCTTTTAACAGCTGCTGATCAACACCTGTGGATCTGTGCGCAGCTGGAGATAATGATGCCAATGACGGCCCAGAGGCCGCCATGACAGTTTGTTCCTGCCTTTATGGCTTTATGGCTTCCTCTCAGCGTCCATGTCTTCTCTTTTGCCCTACACATGCCCATATATGGAAACAAGAACAGAGACTTTCCTGTGAAGCTTACATACACTCACCGGCCACTTTATTAGGTACACCTGTCCAACTGCTCGTTAACACTTAATTTCTAATCAGCCAATCACATGGCGGCAACTCAGTGCATTTAGGCATGTAGACATGGTCAAGACAATCTCCTGCAGTTCAAACCGAGCATCAGTATGGGGAAGAAAGGTGATTTGAGTGACTTTGAACGTGGCATGGTTGTTGGTGCCAGAAGGGCTGGTCTGAGTATTTCAGAAACTGCTGATCTACTGGGATTTTCACGCACAACCATCTCTAGGGTTTACAGAGAATGGTCCGAAAAAGAAAAAATATCCAGTGAGCGGCAGTTCTGTGGGCGGAAATGCCTTGTTGATGCCAGAGGTCAGAGGAGAATGGCCAGACTGGTTCGAGCTGATAGAAAGGCAACAGTGACTCAAATAACCACCCGTTACAACCAAGGTAGGCAGAAGAGCATCTCTGAACACACAGTACGTCGAACTTTGAGGCAGATGGGCTACAGCAGCAGAAGACCACGCCGGGTGCCACTCCTTTCAGCTAAGAACAGGAAACTGAGGCTACAATTTGCACAAGCTCATCGAAATTGGACAATAGAAGATTGGAAAAACGTTGCCTGGTCTGATGAGTCTCAATTTCTGCTGCGACATTCGGATGGTAGGGTCAGAATTTGGCGTCAACAACATGAAAGCATGGATCCATCCTGCCTTGTATCAATGGTTCAGGCTGGTGGTGGTGGTGTAATGGTGTGGGGAATATTTTCTTGGCACTCTTTGGGCCCCTTGGTACCAATTGAGCATCGTTGCAACGCTACAGCCTACCTGAGTATTGTTGCTGACCATGTCCATCCCTTTATGACCACAATGTACCCAACTTGTGATGGCTACTTTCAGCAGGATAATGCGCCATGTCATAAAGCTGGAATCATCTCAGACTGGTTTCTTGAACATGACAATGAGTTCGCTGTACTCAAATGGCCTCCACAGTCACCAGATCTCAATCCAATAGAGCATCTTTGGGATGTGGTGGAACGGGAGATTTGCATCATGGATGTGCAGCCGACAAATCTGCGCCAACTGTGTGATGCCATCATGTCAATATGGACCAAACTCTCTGAGGAATGCTTCCAGCACCTTGTTGAATCTATGCCACGAAGAATTAAGGCAGTTCTGAAGGCAAAAGGGGGTCCAACCCGTTACTAGCATGGTGTACCTAATAAAGTGGCCGGTGAGTATATACAGTATGTGTGTAGTATGTGTGCAAGCAACTGATGTTTATGTGTGAATGGTGTGTATGTGTGGGTTTGACTTGCATGTCTGTGTGTGTGTGGGGGGGTGAATGTGTGGATCTAACAGATATGTGTATGTAGGCACTTTGTGTAATATGTAATTAACTAATAATCACTATTTATTTATTATAACAACTACATCCATAAATCTTCTCTATGGTCTTCTTCTTTTCCTCCTGCCTGGCAACTCCATTTTCAACATCCTTTGGCCAACATATCCACCTATCACTAGTTTTTTGAATGCAAAAGATGCAATAGACTTACACAATGGTCCCCTCCGGCATACAACTAGGAACATACCGATCGCTATGGAGGGTGAGAATATGTATGGGCACATAATCATACCATGTAGGATAACTAAGTAGACGGTTGTGCTGTTTCATCCCATCTAGCAACAATGCTCTGCACTGTGTGTGTTTATATATTTACATATTTATTCCATCTAGCTACAATGCTCAGCACTGGGTGTGTTTATATTTATATATCTATATATTTATTCCATCTAGCTACAATGCTCCGCACTGTGTTTTTATATATCTACATATTATTCCATCTAGCTACATTGCTCCGCACTGTGTGTGTTTATATACTTGCATATTTATTCCACCTAGCTGCAATGCTCCGTACTGTGGGTGTTTATATATTTACATATTTATTCCATCTAGCTACAATGCTCTGCACTGTGTGTTCATATATTCATATATTTATTCCATCCAGCTACAATGCTCTGCACTGTGTGTCTGTGTGTGTGTGTGTGTGTATATATATATTTTATAGTAATATGTACATATGTATATTAGCTGCTCTTGCTTGCTTGTTTTTTTTCTTGCCTTCTGATTGTTGCTCTGAGTGTAGCTATCCCTGTGCTGTTGCAATCCTGGAATTTCCCCGTTGTGGGACTAATAAAGGCTTATCTTATCTTATCTTATCTTATCCCTCCTCTGCACGTGTCCAAACCATCTCAGCCTTGCCTCTCTTTGTCGCCAAACCGCTCAACCTGAGCTGTCCCTCTGATATGCTCATTTCTAATCTTGTACTCCCCTAGTCACTCCCAATTAAAATCAGCAACTTCAACTCTGCCACCTCCAACTCCATTTCCTGTCTTTTTGTCAGTGCCACCATCTCCAAACCATACATCATCGCAGGTCTCACTACCGTCTTGTAAATCTTCCCTTTCACTCTTGCTGCTACTCTTGACCTTGACTTGGAACAAATTACATAATTGAGTTATTACATATTTTCAGGTTAGGAAACAAGTTTTTTTGACTTAACTTGAGGCTTGCCCGACCTCAATCCTCTTCACACAAATTTGGGACTGGTTTGAGAACAGAAGGTTAAACCTGTGAATTGAACTGAACTCCCGAATTACACCAACCTTTGCTGCATTCTGTTTTCTCAAAATTTCCCTTGCTATAATAATTCCATTCAAGAATGCATCCTCTTTTTAATGGTCTTGATGCTCAGCAGCATGGTAAGGCTGCAGAGTGATTTATCTCTTAGTTGTATGCCAGACATGCCACTGGTGCCGCTCTGTCAGCCACCAATGCTTTAACTGCATGTACAGACTGAACCCAAGAATTAGTCAAGAAGAGTAATGGTGTGTTCAAGGTGAAAACTAACTCTTTAGTGTATACTCATCTGTCTTCCTTCTCATTCACAGGAAGATGTTGCTCTTTGGAAATAAAATGTTCTACTCTGCCAAAAAAATGAAGGAAAAAAAGACAAAAAAGAAACAGTCCTGTTGTTAAAAACTAATGAAGACCCAGCAGGAGCAACTGTTCTAAAGCTGTAATAAAGTACTAACAGAAACTTTTTCATGTGCTTCCTCTGTGCTGCACAAGGGCAAATGTTCTGGCTAATAAATAGTTCAAACCTCTCATTATTCAGTGACAAAAGGCAATCCATTAGGAAATACCGAGTGCCAACAGGTTGGGTTTTTTTTTTTTTAAGAAAAAAGAGAGGCATTTCTAAATGGGTTGTCCTACAACTATGCACATTTAAAGATATATAGAAAGAGTAGGATATTGGGTATAAAAAATCTAGAGCATGTAATAAAAGCGAATGAACGAGCTGAAGAAGGAGGGCAGCATCTGTGTATCAACAAGGAAAGTAAAATGGTTGTCATTACATGCTTTTCTTATTTGCCTCTGGCCATGAATCTGTTCTCTGCAGCTGTGGACACACGCACACACATGCACACACAAACACACATAAACAAGAAAAACTGATTACCACCTCTTCCTGATTGCAGCCGCTCTGTCTTCTAAATCTAAATTGCAGCTCCAGACACAAAAGCAGCCCGTGTACCTGGAGTGCACTAAATCAATCTCCCCCACTCACCAGCCGCTACACTGCAAAATAAAAAGTACAACCTTTTGCGGGGATGTGAAAAGACACAGAATGTAAAATATTACATGTGGTGCAAAATGTGTTGACCTTGAAGGACGGAAACTTTATCTTTTCCTATTCTAAGATAATAGGAAAAGCCGTACGACACAAAAACGTGTTCTGGATGTGGATTAAAATTAAGCTTTTGACCTTTTAGTTATTTTGCCATAGAATAAATCTTACCTCCTTTAACACTGACTTCATGTAGTCTCTTCACATCCTACAAACAACTGGACATCAGGAACTCTGTCTCATTACCCACTGACTTTACACTCCATTAATTTGAATTCAAAGCTTTACAAATTACTCAATGCACTGCATTTAAAACCAAGATAACGCTTGTTAAAACTCAGTAATTGTGCTCACTGAAGTATATGAACAATTTTGAGATACATACTATATATATATATATATATATATATATATATATATATATATATATATATATATATATATATAGTATATATATATATATGTGTGTGTGTGTGTGTGTGTGTGTGTGTGTGTGTGTGTGCGTGTGCGTGTGCGTGTGTAATGTATCTCAAACGTATTTGTGTGCGTGTGTTTGTGTGTGTGTGTGTGTGTGTGTATGTGTGTATTATTATTCTTCTTTTAGATTTGATTGCCAGTTGGCAACAAGCTTACAGGTGCATTACCACCACGTACTTCACTCTATATAATCAGTCTATGCTCATGTTCACCTGCCTATCATATATACATATATACATATACAGACATGTGTGTGTGTGTGTGTGTGTGTGTGTGTGTGTGTGTGTGTGTGTGTGTGTGTGTGTGTGTGTGAACAATTTTAACCCACTGCTGGTGACTTACATAACCACCGCTGCCACCTGTCACCCTCCCCCACTCATCACATCTACCTGTACACCCACACACACACACACACACACACACACACATACACACCCCACACACACACACACAAGTCTCTACATTGGGTCACAAATATCATTTTGTCCTGTGTACCACAACCTGGTCTTTAATGTGTCCTTATCCGTCACTCCGACAAGGCACTTAACATGAGAATGAATCTGAGACCTTGCCCTTAGCGGGAGCCATTATGTGTAATGACTGTCAGCTGTTTTGGAATGCAGCCCCACGCTCCACTAAAATTATTTGCACCCTGGCCTAGTTCAGTATTCAAGTATAAGCATGAGCACTTTGGATTATTCCATAGTGGATAGTAGAAAAAGTTGGCAGCCCAAATAATGTGTATGATTTTTGTCTATTTTAAAAAAAACATTATATACCAGCAAAGGCTAAGAGGCGTCATTGACAGAAAGGGAATATTATCTTTGATAGCCTTGTAAAGTTAGCCTTGCATGAAGTTGGATCAGTTCCTTCTTGGTAGAGGGCTCATTATCAGAGCCTACAAGGACAAGAAACCTCAAGGCACTTCAACATTTGAGTGTCTATTTTTGTTCCTTTTTTTCTAATCACTCAGTTTGACACACCTCAACAAGCACAGGCAGAACGAGTTCTCAGAGACCTGTTCAAGTATGTATTAAGTGTTTTCCTAAGAAGTGAGGTGCAAGAGTCATAACGGGTGCACGTGCAAATCATTTTTGAGAAACACTACAATAAAGTGCACAAACTCCAGAGTAGTTGACCAAAGGGGGTAGGGAGCTGTGCGTAATGAATTTAGATGGATAAATCTAAATACTTCAAACTACTTGATATGCAGCATCAGGCAGAGGCAGATCAGCCATGCAGCAGATAATTATTAAGTTAAGCAGATTAAATTCTCAAAAAAATCCATGGCTTTGAGCAGATAAACTCTTCCTTCTTAAAAAAAAGTGTTATGTAGTGCTGATAAGCAGCAGATGACCATTGGTTCATGGATATAGGCTAAAGTTTGAAGTGAGTATGCAACCCAGAGGAGCCACGGCATAAACTATAGAGCAGTGTTAAGATGCAATTATGATATGACAAACAGGAGAGCAAGGTGTCACATATCGCTTTGAAATGAAATATTTCTCTGAGGCTTAGATGTAGTGACCTATGATGCAACGGAGACAAGACCCAAGCTGAGTTTGAAGTTGATATTAATAGAAAGTAATTATGTAAACAGAGAGCGTGCAGATGAAATATTTCCCTAAAGCCAACATTTAAAAAAAAATAAGTAGTGTCAACAGGACATGTCAGGCAGTGCAGAGATCTTTACTAGACATTGATATGAATCAATACTGCGTTGAAATTGCAATAAGACAACTAATCTCAGTGAAAAACAACTTAAAATAGCACAGCAGATGTCATCAATGCCATAAGTATTGATGTTATATACACTGTGAAGAAGAAATGGACATACTATGCTATGGTCTGATGCATGGAGTTAGTCACATCTGCCTTCACCATCTTGCTGTTTTGAAACATTCATGACCTTAGATGTGGAGGGAGCCATTCATCTTCAGAAAGTGAAGTCCTGGGCTGAAATGTATAGTGGGCAGGTGGAGGGTTACAGCTGTAACATGTTTAAATAGACCCAGCAGTTGATTTGAAGGGGGATGAGGGTGGCAGAGGAGTTGCATGTCACCAGGCAAGGGAGGCAAATGCTTGGGGCCCCAGGCCAAAAGGGGGCCCCCCTAGGGCTGACCAATTTTAAATCACTACAGCAGTGACAGTGTGGAGAGTTTGCAATGACAGTGGTAGACTGGCGTAGAACTTCCTAAAGGGGCCCAACTTCCACATGTCACTCTTGCAAGTATTGGTGCACATCTTATGTGGACAAACAAGTGAGAGTGGCTGCATTAAAATGAAGCAAGTTATCCATTTGGCAGTGACAAAAGAAAAAAGAAAAAAGAGGACGAGGAGAAAAGAAAGCAAGACAGTGGTAAGCAGTGCAAATAATAGTTAACATAGCTCAGAGAAGCAGCAGCATGTATTTGTGTCTTTATTAGTTTATTTTTGTATCTAGTGTGTTTCTTTTTATTAGGGCTTGGTAGTAAGACTCAGATTAATGACAGGACCAAATTTTTCTATTTTTCTTCTGGTCTTTCTTTTATCTTTCTTCCTCTGGGCAATGGTGAACATTAGAGGTGGGGGCAAATGCATTGTTTACACATGTGACCAGCTGATTGCGCTGGCAAGGCCAGCGCTGCTGCCTGGAGCGAAGCCCCTGATTCCGGATGAACTGAAGAGGAGACGCCACGGGTGAAGGGCTGGAGCCAAGGTGAGGAGGAGGAGAAGAAAACATCAGCCAGCAGTACCAATGTTCATCACGGGTAATGTGAGGTCACTGGGAAACAAGGCGGATGAGCTTCCAGTGCTGGTCAGGACACAAAGGGAATATCGTGAGTGTAGTACCATGTGTTTTACAGAAACATAGTTACACTCACACATCCTGGACAGCAACGTAGCAATACCTGGCTTTGAGACTGTCCGGTCTGACAAGGACATTATAAGTAGTGGTAAAAGGGGGGGGGGGGGGAGGGTGGAATTGGCACTTTTTGTGAATGAGAGGTGGTGTAATCCTGGACACATTCATGTGAAGGAATGTCTCTGCAGCCTGGACATTGAACTGCTCACCGTGAGTATGCAACCTTATTAAATGCTACGAGAGTTTGTGTGCCATTGTGATTACTGCTGATATCCCTCCATCAGCTGATGCAGTGGTGGCCTGTGACATCATCAGCTCCACTGCTGCCACTTTATTGCCGCAGCACTCTGACACATTTATGGCCATCATAGGTGATTTTAACCATGTCTCACTGGGTAAAACACTACCAAATTTCCACCAGTTTGTTGACTGTCCCACCAGAGAAAATAAAACACTGGATCTCCTGTATGCCAATGCCAGGGATGCATACAGCACCACAGCTCTACACCCCCCCTCCCCCACTCCCCGGTAGATCTGATTACAACCTGGTTCTGTTAACCCCCAAGTATGTTTCCCTTGTGCAAAGACAGCCTGCTTACACACAGACTGTGAGGAGGTGAACACAGGAGGCTGCTGATGCACTAGAGGACTGCTTTGAGACAACAGACTGAGATGTACTCTGTGAGCCACATGGGGTGGACATAGACAACATGACTGACTGCATCACAGAATACATCAGATTCTTTGAAAACATAACCATGCCAGCTCAGACCGCGCATTGCTTCCCCAACAAGAAACCAGGTCACCAGTGACCTGAAAGCACTTCTTAACAACAAGAAGAGGGCTTTTAGGTCTGGAGACAGGGAGGAACTGAGGAGAGTGCAACGTGAACTGAAAGATAATTACAGGAGGAAGTTAGAGGATAAACTACAGCAGAACAGTGTGAGGGATGTGTGGACTGGAATGAAACACATCACTAGGTGTAAGAGGAGAGACAGACATCAGGGAGCCTTGAGAAAGCTGATGAGTTGAACCTGTTTTTTAATAGGTTCAACTCACCATCTGTCACCCCCATAACACAGCCAGACCCCCACACGCCCCTCCCCTTCACTCTCCTGTGCAGCACCTCTCTCTCTCCCTCACCCCCACCCCCCTCCTCTGAAGACATCAGCACCAGCCCCCTCATCACTGTGACTACAGACCAGGGAAGGAGACAGCTGGAGAGACTCCACCAGGCTGTGGGCACAGATGGCATCTCTGCCAGGATCCTGAGGACCTGTGCCAACCAGCTATCTCCTGTACTGAAGCACCTATACAACCTAAGCGTGAGTCTGGAGAGAGTACCAGTGCTGTGGAAGACGTCCTGCCTGGTTCCTGTCCCCAAGAAGTCATCTCCATCGGACCTGAATGACTATTGACCAGTTGCCCTCACATCTCATGTGATGAACGTCTTGGAGAGACTGGTCTGAGCCCACCTGAGGCCACAGGTGAAGAAATGGATGGACCCTCTGCAGTTTGCATATCAGCCCCATTTAGGAGTTGAAGACGCTGTCATCTACCTGCTGCAACAAGCTCATTTGCACCTGGATGGCGGAGGAGACACTGAGAATCATGTTCTTTGATTTCTCCAGTGCCTTTAACCGTTTGCGTGTGACTGTCGCCAAACTGTGACATAACCCCTACTTGTCAACAGTGGTAAAGATTTTTTTTTCAAGAAACTAGTCAGATCAGATGTCAGAACTTTCCAAGGCTATAACTTTAAAGTGGTAAGAGATAATGGCTTACTGTCAATTACAAAGACGTAAAATATGATCCAAAGTTTCAGATAGGAGTGAATTTGTGCATGTAATTTGCATAATGCCATGGCAGCTACTGTATATAGAATTACATAACTCAGTCAAAAGCAGACTTTGGACATATTTACACAAAGAATGGTTCAGTCTTTTGACACTGTTTTTTGTACAGAGGTACGTTGTCATCTTATCTTCAAAGTATATGAACAAGCAAATCAGTACAATGTAAAGAAACAAAGAAATTCGTCACTTACTGGCCGCGAAGGGGACTCACTCGCTGGAGTGCGCAGTCCATTTTCGTCCATCGTGGTCGTTATTTTCTGTTCTGTCGGTCATTTGAGCCCTCTCCCACATCTAGACACTCTGATGATTATCCCACGTCAATTTTGTTTGTATACCCCGACAATTTTTCGAGTATGATGCAGTTTTATGTGACTGTACATGACGATACATGGTGGCTATATTTGCTTTCTGGGCTCAAAGAAGGAAAACGGGAAAAGGAAATAAGGATTTCTTCTTCTTGGGTGTATTATGTGTCATCCACAAGTCCTCCAATGCGTGCCTGCCACCTTCTGAATTGGCACGATCAGTACAAGTCGTCGGTATAGCTGGGGAGTTAAAGGGATGTCAGAATCAGTTGACAGGTGCAGCGCTGCGCTCTGCCACTAGGGGCACGCAGAATCTCACACTCAAAGGGTTAATACCATTCAGCCACTGCTGCTGGGTGAGAAGCTGTGGATGATGGGGGTCAACAGCTCTGTGATCAGGCCACAGTTTGCCCAGCTGGGAAATGTTCTGTCTGATGTGGTGGTTAAACCTTATTCATGCTGCATTTCCCCTCTAGTTCACTTTGGTCCGCGTGCGCTTTGGACGAGCCCGGCAAGACGAGACCTAGGTCAAGCGGTTGATGCATGCGCACAACCATCATTTGTACTTTCACTCCCGCCCAATAGGTAGCACCAATGCGCTGACACGCCAGGATTTTCACCAACGAAGAAACGCTGCTTGCTTTCTGCTGCTTGACTTCCCAGTTTTCACTCCTTTTCCACAAAGATGCTGCTGCTGCTGAAATATTTATGTATAATTCATGTATGTTTATTCTCGTCTTCCGCTTCCTCATTGTCTTCTTCGTCTACTTTGTCTTGGTATGCTGTGCCGATATTGCCACCACGTGAATGGGATGTTCAGTCTTGCGCACGCGCTTTTCAACGCGTTCAGGTAGTGGGCAGGCGGCACAGTCACAAAATTTGGGCTGGACGTGGTCGTCCACTGTCGAGCACTGCGGACACTATCGGAGTGGAGACAATGACGTAAATTTCGTCACACGAGGTTTCCGGTTACACGTACATGGACAGCAGAGGTGCAGCATGAATCCAGCTTTAGTGATACAGGAGCACCACAGGGTACTGTGCTTTCTCTTTTTCTCTTCATTTTATACACCACAGACATTCAGCACAACTCTGAATCATGCCACCTGCAGAAATTCTGTGATGAATCAGCTGTTGTTGGGTGTATAAAAGGGGGAGAAGGGGGGGGGGGTACAGGGCACTGGTAGACAGATTTGTGGAGTGGACTGAGCAGAATTATGTGAGGCTGAACATCAGCAAGACCAGAGAGATGGTGATTAACGTCAGGAAGAAGAGGATGCTTACACAGCCATTGCGGATTAAGGGAGGAGGATGTGAAGGTACTGTAGGACTACAAATACCTGAGTGTTGTGATCAGCAATGGACTGGACTGGAAATCTAACGCCAATGCTGTATACAAAAAGGAGATGAGCAGACTCTACTTCCTGAGGAAGCTGAGATCCTTCAACAAGTGCAACAAGATGTTGGAGCTTTTCTACCAGGCCATTGTTGCCAGCGCCATCTTCTTTGCTGCTGTCTGTTGGGGTAGCAGTATCAGAGCTAACGACACCAACAGACTTGACAAGATTATCAAGAAGGCTGGCACTGTGATTGGTCTCAGGCTGGAGACTTTTGAGAATGTGGTGGAGAGGAGGACACTGAACAAACTGTTATCCATCATGGACAATCCTGATCACCCCTTCCACCACACACTGGACAGACAGTGGAGCACTTTCTCCAGCAGACTGCTACAGCTTCACTGCTGAACGGTCAGGTACAGGAAATCTTTCTTGCCACATGCCATTTCACTGTACAATAACTCTGTACAATAACTGATGTTGTACTCTGGTCATAACTATGCTACGATACTGCACCTTGCAATCTAATTGGTGCCTCACATTTCACCCTGCGCTCGATAGTCCTGCATTGTACAGCTAGTGCAATTCATGTATCTATATGTGTCATCATCTATTCATCATAGTGGTGGTCTGCAATGTATATAAAGTTATCTAGGCAGTTTTGCTTTCCCTGGGTAATTCCTTTTTCTATTATGCTGTGTGTATTTCTGTCATTTTGATTGTCTACTGTGTCATGCTGCTGTTACACTGTCATTTCTCAGTTCGGGATCAATAAAGTCCATCCATCCATCCATCTATCCATCTATCTATCTAGAGCAGGGGTGGGCAAACTATGGCCTGCGGGCCACATCCGGCCCGTTGGTCTTTTTAATCCAGACGGCCAAAGAATGGTACATAATTGCCCAAATCATATCATAATGACTGCATTCATTTGACCTTGTCCTGTAATGCCTGATAATTCCACCAGGTGGCGCATTAGGCACAGCAAAACACTTGATTTTGCAGAGCCTGGGCTACTCTGTTATTCTGCTACTGCTCTGACAGCAGAACCCATTTGCAACAATGAGTGGGCCAAAGAAAAGAAAAGTTGACAGTGAGTGCCAAGTGTTTAATAAGGAATGGACAGCTAAATACTTTTTTCATCAAAGGGATTAATGACAATTTTGAGATAATGGAGGAGTTTTTGGCCATGGAATCCCTAAAAGGGAAAACACAAGAAGAGGACTTGTATAACAGCGTATCGGGGGCTTGTTAACTTTATTCGAGCGAGGGGATTTCAGCATCATCAGTTTATTAAGTTTCTTGAAGAGACTGACACCGATCACCAGGACTTGCTTTATCATTCCAATGTCCGCTGGTTAAGTTTGGGGAAAGTATATCAACGAGTGTGGGAGCTGAAACTGACATGGTTAAGTGACCCAGTGACAAGACACGGACTCCAAATTGATGCAATTAAGTTTATTAACAACAAGGAGAGTGTTGGTGAGTGTAAGTGTAGACTGGAACTGCCGGGGACAGAGCGAGACACCGTACGGCCTGGCAACCCTAGGAACACGCAGAGAGAGGGAGTTAGCGGAAGTCACGGCTGGAGTTAAACAGTTACTCTGTTGCTTACTGTGGGAGCAGATGGTGAAGGCTCCGGTTCAGCGTGATGGCTATGGCCAGGGAGACAGTGCTCTTCTGCTGATGGTGCAGCTCCGGCAGGAGAGTATCCAAGGTGAGTTGGTGTGCAGGGAGAATTCGCCGCCAGGGAGGTGAGTGGAGGATTCCACCACCATGGACTCCACCTGTGCACAGGGGACTGGAAGACAACGGTGGGTAGGAATTTAAGCTTACGTGGGCAGCTGGAGGGATTCTCCGGCGACGATGAAAACAGGCTTGGGCTGAGACTTCGGTAGACAGAAGGAAGTGGTGATGAATCTCATCAGGAGCATTGAGAGACATCTCCGCACTGCCGGTAAGGGCAGCGCGGTAGATATAGGCCAGGCATGATGAGGACCAGGTGTGCACACAGCTGGGAATAAAGTGCAGAGCAGACCATGACAGAAACAGGAGATTATCTCATTTTTGGAGCAACTTGAGAAAGCTGACGATTTTCCTGAGCTGAGTGATACCGATTGGCTTTGTGATTTAGCTTGAGCTGAATGTGAAGCTACAAGGGAAAGACCAGTTTGTGCATGAAATGTACACAAACGTCAGAGCCTTCAAAACCAAGCTAGCTTTATTCTCAAAGAAAATGTCAAACAAGTCATTCACTCATTTCCCTACGCTTTTTACACTGAAAGAGGCCCCTCGACATGTGAAAAAATACAAGAAATCAATGGATGACCTGCATGGAGAATTCTGCCGTCGGTTCTCTGATTTTGGAAAAATTGACAAGTCACTTCAGCTGGTGTCATGTCCCTTCACACAAGATCCTGAAACGGTGCCACAGGAGTTGCAGTTGGAACTAATTGATCTCCAATGTGACACCATCCTGAAGGAGAAGTTTCACTCTCTTAAACTGGATGAGTTTTATGCTTCATCAAGCCCAGCAAAATTTCCAAACATCCAGAAGATGGCACAGAGGATGCTAGTGTTGTTTGGATCTACATATGTCTGTGAACAGACTTTTAGTGTGATGAGCACCAACAAAGCACTCCACAGATCCCAGTTGAGTGATGAACACCTCAGATCAGTTTTGAGAATTGCCACAACAATACTAACAACAGACTTCGACGCACTGGCACAAAAGGGTGATCAACAACACTGCTCCCACTAAAAGTGAATGTAAGTATTAACACTGTAATGCCATTTTTATGTATATCTTTGATATGCTGATATGATATGATATACTTTGATATGCATCTGGTGCTGGCCCAGCCCGTCTGTCAAATTTTAAAAGTCAATGTGGCCCCTGAGCCAAAAAGTTTGCCCACCCCTGATCTAGAGTGATGAACGCTGGTTAGAGGGGCCCCGTGTGAATTTTTGCCTATAGCCCCAAGAGATTCTAGAATTGCATCTAGAGGGGGGATGCCACCCCCCTTGTTAGCAAAATGATCCAAAATCATCTTGTTAGAAGTATGGGAGTGGGTGAGAGTGAATGAGTCTGAGTGAGTGAGTGAGTGAGTGAGTGAGTGAGTGAGTGAGTGAGTGAGTGCGTGAGTGAGAGCGTGAGTGAGTGCGTGTGAGAGCGTGAGGGTGGGAGTGCATGAGTAAGTGTATGTGCTGGTCGGGGGTTGCTGGACTGAGGGGATGACTCCTCCTGGTACCTCCTGGCCATGTGGGCTCCCTTGGACTAGGGCTGAAACGATTAGTCGACGTTGACGATAATGTCAACGATAAAAATTTGTTGACGCAGACTTTTATTGTTGACAAATCGTTTAATTACAAAGTTTATATGCATGCCATGGAAATGTTCAGTTGTAACTACAATGCACGACCGGAACTGCTGCGGGCAGTTGCGCCTCTGTTGTCCCGCATGCGTGAACAATTTCCAGCGAAGAAGAAGAGGAGCACAGCATGGCAAAGTGAAAAGACAAACAACTCAAAGTGGACCTCAAAAAGCAGACCCAAACTTTCTATAGTATGGGAACATTTCACAGAAAACAAAAAACAAAACAAGTAAAATGCAGATTTTGCAAGGCAGACCTTTCCTATTATGGCAGCACCACAGTGATGCATGAGCATCTGAAACGATGGCAGCAGGAAGCCGTGACATTAACAGCTGCTTCTGCTTGGTAAGTTTTAGCAAGTAAAGAAAGTTAGTGCGACTTATTATTATTATTAATTATTTATTATCCTCCTGCACTGCCTCCTGCTGGAAGACACTACAACTCACAGTGAAAGCTGCAAGCAAGATCATTGGTGCCCCTCTGCCCCCCCTCTTGGACATCTACCACACCCACCTCACCCACAGAGCCATCAACATTGCAGGCGACACCTCCCACCCCTCCCACTCCCTCTTCAGCCCCCTGCCCTCGGGAAAAAGGTACCGGTGCCTCCGGGCCAGCTTCACAAGACTACTAAACAGCTTTGTTCTCCAGGCCATCAGAACCCTAAACTCTGTAACTCTGTCTACTCCCCCACCCCTCTCCCGGACCGTAATGCACTCACTCGCACAATAACTACCTCAGCTGTTGGCACAGACAGACTGGCACACCAACAGTAATACATCTGCTGCTGTATGTCTCTGTACCTTACTGCAACCATTTGCATAAATGCCACATCTGCTGCTGTCTGTATTGCAATATTGATCATGTGAATGAATGAATGAATGAATGAATCTTTATTTCAGATAGATTAAATGTAAAGATTAAAAGAAAAGAACAGAATAATATAACAAAGGGAGAAAAATCTAACAAGGTCAACTTAAACAATAACTCCTCGCATTGTACAGTTCAACATAAGTTATCTGAAATGGATGATGGCTGAAGCTCCAGCTTATATTGCCCACCCATATTCCATCTAAGAATTCAAAAGGAAAATAAAATAAGAGTGATTACAATTCAGAACAAAACTAAGACAAAACGTGACAAAAAAAAACAACTTAGCAACAGCACAACACAGACTGAATATGATCATTTTTATGTGATTTTACATGTCATCTTATATATACAGTATGTTTGGAGTATTTCTTCCTTTAGTTTTTGTTTAAATCGTCCAAGCATTGTACATGATTTTAACTCAGGTCCAAAAGTGTTCCACAGTCTGACTCCTTGCACTGAGACACAGTGTTGCTTGGTGGTAGTTCTCACTGAAGGTTTTTGAAATATACATGTTCCTCTGAAATGATATTGTTTCTCCCTTATTTGGAACAACTTTTGGATATTTGCGGGCAGTGATAGATTCTTCATTTTAAACATTATTACTGCAGTTTTAAAATCAGCCATATCTTTCAACTTGAGAGCTTTTAATTTAAGAAAAAGTGGGTTTGTTGGTTCCCTGTAAGCAGCTTTGTTTATTATTCTAATAGCTCTCTTCTGAAGCATAAAGACTGGATATATGTTTGTTTTATATGTATGTCCCCATACTTCAGTACAATATGTCATGTATTAAGGAATGATACGAAGTATATAGTGTGGGTTGATTCAACAAATATTTCACTCTGTGTAGTATTATGATTGATTTGGATATTTTACCTTTAATATAATTAATATGTGACTTCCAACACAGTTTATTATCAATTATTACTCCAAGAAATTTAATTTCAGATACCCTTTCAATCTCTGCACCATTTACACTGAGTTTAGATACTAAGTTGTTGTGATGGTTGTTAAAAATTATAAATTTTGTCTTACTTAAACTGAGCATTAATTTGTTTGAATCAAACCACAGTTAGGCTTTCCTAATTCCTTTCCGAGTGTATCAAAAAGTTGTTCCAAATTACTTCCACTGCTTAATATATTAGTGTCATCTGCAAACAATATTAAATCAATTTTTCCGAAACTTTACATATATCATTTATATACATATTGAACAACAATAGCCCCAAAACTGAACCCTGTGGGACTCCGCAAGTAACCTTCAGTAACTGCGAGTTTTTGCTACCAACACATACATACTGATATCTGTTCTTTAAGTAACTACATAACCAGGACAGTGCTACCCCCCAGTACCATAATTTTGTAGTTTCTTTAACAATAATTTATGATCCACTGTATCAAATGCTTTTTTAAGATCCAGGAATACCCCAACTGAATACTCTTTATTTTCAACAGCAGTTGATACTTTTTTTCTATAAATTTCATTAGCGCAAGTGCAGTTGTGTCTGAACCCATATTGCGGCTCACACAGTAAATTATTCTTCATTATAAAGTTGTCAATTCTCTCATAAAATATTTTTTCAAGTATCTTAGAAAATTGCGGCAATAGTGAAATAGGTCTGTAGTTTGAAAATTCCCCTCTGTCACCCATCTTGTATATCGGAATTACTTTGGCTATTTTCATTGCACTGGGAAATATACTTGTTTGGAGAGACGGGTTACAGATATACGTCAGTGGCTTCACTAAGCATTCAATGATAGTTCTGACTAAAAGCATGTCAATACCATCACAATCCGTAGATGTTTTACTTTTAAACGATTTAACAATTTCAATGACCTCCCTCTCATTTGTGTTCTTTATGAAAATGGAGTCTTTTATAGCAATGTTTTTGCTTATTGTATCACCTGTAGATGCCGTAATGGGTATTTCTCGAACCAAATTAGGGCCAATGTTAACAAAAAAATTATTAAATTCATCTGCAGGTGAGACTGCATTCACACTCTGAGTCTTTTTTTTTTTTGGTTTGTTTTTTTTTTTTTTTAAAGATTGATTGGGTAGCTTGTATTTCTGTTTTTATTTCCAAGAATATTGTTGAGTATTGTCCATGTATTTTGAGTGTTATCTCTGCTTTTCTCCAGTTCTTTACTATAATAGTCTCTTTCACTACATCCCATTATATATATATATATATATATATATATATATATATATACGTATATATATATATATATATATATTAGCTTATTTTTGTATGTTTTATACTGCTGCTCTGCGTCTTTTGTCCTTTTCTTTAGAAAAGCTTTATATAATGAATTTTTCTTTTTACACGCTTTTTGTAATCCTTTGGTTAACCATGGCTTGTCGATAAATTTCTGTTTAAGCTTTTTCTTTACTAATGGACAATTTTTTTCATAAAGAGTAGTTACAATGTTCATGAATGTGTCGTAGGTTTCATTTACATCTGATACATAGACTTTTGTCCAGTCTTGCTTCAGCAGGTCTTCTTTAAAAGAACTGATTGCATTTTGTGATTTGTATCTGAAAGATTTTAAAGTTTTTTTGGTACTGGCCCCTGTGTGGCCATGAATAAGTGCAAAGACTGGCAGATGGTCACTTATGTCATTTAGCAATAATCCACTTTCTATTTTCTAATCAATAATATTAACAAACAGGTTATCAATAAGCGTAGCAGTGTGAACTGTGATTCTACTGGGATGTGCTATTGTGGGATATAGTCTCATACTATACATAGAATTCATGAACTTTGTAATTACATTTTGTTGAAATGGATTTAGTAAATCAATCTTGAAGTCTCCACAGATTACAGCCATTTTCTTATTAGTTATATTATTGTACAACTCGACTAACATTATCTCTGAATGTCTCAATGCAAGTTCCCAGCATTCTATATATACAACTTATAATTAGATTTTTTGTTTTATCTTGGTCAATCTCAACAGTAACACATACCAGAATCCCTAGTAGTGCAAAGGACATTCCATTTACAAGTTTAAACCTATACAGTTCATCAATATACAGTACAACACCACCACCCTTTTTTTGACATCTATTAATACAAAACATCTGATATCCCTCTATTGCCATCAAAGAAGCCTGCTCTTCATTGAGCCAAGTTTCAGAGACTGCAATAGTTGTAAATTTTCTATCTAGCTGTTTTAAATAGTCCTGAATCTGTGGAAAGTTTTTCTTAAGACTTCTGCTGTTAAAGTGTATTATTGATAGTTTACCATCTAATTGCACTTGACTTTTGAATTGCTTTTCAGTGTAATGATCACAGTGATTATGAATATTATTGAAGAAGTGGTTATCAGGATCAATATCATTCTCCATCTCTTGTAGTTTGTGTTCAGCATAATGAGATATTTTCAGAGTCTGAATTTCCTCACTCTGCGTCAAATGACTTCCTTCAACTGGGGATGATTGCTGTCTACTAAAGTCAGTCATAAGTTTTTTGTTTTGTTTGTTAAAGTACATTGCCATGGTATGTCACAAAAGGACTGTTCTTGCCGTGTGTGTGAATATGGATTATCGTAGTCTCTTAATTTTCTTAATCAGTGTTCATCTATATTTATTTAAGTCAGTGAGAGCTCTAATTATTATGGCCTTTGCTTCCTCAGGTGTTCCATTTAGTTTAATCCAAACTCTGCAGTTTCTTGTCCATGTTGCCTGTATCTTGTTTTGTCTTTTCAGCATCTGTGCTTGCCGTGCTAGTTAAGATAAGATAAGATAAGATAAGATAAGATAAGATAAGATAAGCCTTTATTAGTCCCACAATGGGGAAATTCCAGGATTGCAACAGCACAGGGATAGCAACACTCAGAGCAACAATCAGAAGGCAAGAGAAAAACAAGAGCAGCGAGTATACATATGTACAAATATATATATATATATATACACTACCGTTCAAAAGTTTGGGGTCTCTTAGAAATTTCCTTATTTTTGAAATAAAAGCACTTTTTTTCAATGAAGATAACTTTAAGCTAATCAGAAATACACTCTATACATTGCTAATGTGGTAAATGACTATTCTAGCTGCAAATGTCTGGTTTTTGGTGCAATATCTAGATAGGTGTATAGAGGCCCATTTCCAGCAACTATCACTCCAGTGTTCTAATGGTACAATGTGTTTGCTCATTGCATCAGAAGGCTAATGGATGATTAGAAAACCCTTGTGCAATCATGTTAGGTCTGCAATGCTGTAATTGCTGCAAATGGAGGATTCTTTGACGAAAGCAAAGTTTGAAGGAAAAAATTATTATTTCAAATACAAATCATTATTTCTAACCTTGTCAATGTCTTGACTATATTTTCTATTCATTTTACAACTCATGGTGGTAAATAAGTGTGAATTTTCATGGAAAACACAAAGTAATTGTCTGGATGACCCCAAACTTTTGAACGGTAGTGTATATATATATATATATATATACAGTATATATATATATATATATATACAGTATATATATATATATATATATATATATATAGAGAGAGAGAGAGAGAGAGACACACAGTGCGGAGCATTGTAGCTAGATGGAATAAATATGTAAATACGTATATAAACACACCCAGCATTAGTCTTTGTTTAATGTTCACTGAGGTAAACTTCTGTTCCCTGTAGCTTTCTGGCCTGCCTCAGTATGTCATTTTTTACCCTTCTGTTCACAAAGTGCATCACAATTGATTTTTTTGTTTTATTATCCTTTCTGGGTAAAGTATGGCAGGCTGAAATTGCATTTACTTCAACCTTTACATTTCTGCTTTCAAGGAACTGAAGCACCTGGTTTTCCAAGGAGACTGATTCACTTGGGGGAGCCTCCTCACCTCTCATTCCTGCTGTAGTAGCATGAGCATTTGATTGGTATTTAATGTCTAGTCCACTAATGATTAAATCATCTATACGAGAATATTGTTCAAGGTCCTCGATGCGTGGCTCCAAGTCTGCAATTTGTTTGTCTTTTTCCTTAATTGTTAATTTCAATCCTCGGACTTCCTCCATTAGCCCTAATAATTTAGACTGTTGATTGGCCACTTTGGTCAGTTCTCCTGACATGAAGTTCAGAGATTTTTTTTAATCTCTTCCATTTCCTCCTTCTTTGGTGGCATTTTTTTTACTGACCTGATGATAGTAGGACAATCTCTGCTGGTGTTGCTGGTATCCGATCCAGCCAACCTCGAATCCAGCTGGGGCCTCAGCTAGCCCCCTCCGCTGCTAGCCCCGCTGCTAGCCCTGCTGCTTACCGCCACTGTAGTTGAGCTCTGATCCGGCTCCTGTCCAGCTGGGGCCTCGATAGCTCCTCCGCTGAGCTCCGCCGCCCACCGCCGCTGTAGTTGAGCTCCGATCCAGCTCCTGTCCAGCTGGGGTCTTGGTAGTTCCTCTGCCAAGCCCCGCTGCTGTAATTGAGCTCCAATCTGGCTCCTATCCAGCTGGGGCCTCAGTAGCTCCTCCACTGAGCCCCGCCGCCTACCGCCGCTGTAGTTGAGCTCCAGTCCGGCTCCGATCCAGCTACTGTCCAGCTGTGGCCTTGGTTAGCTCCTCCGTCAAGCCCCAATCACAAGATTCTAAGAATCTATGCAGGAGGCTCAGCCGTCATCTACCGGGCCGATGCCGGGTCAGTGAGATGAACTGGGGACAGAGTCGCTCCTTTGTATCGGTCTTAGCTACAACTAGCTGTAGCGTTAGCTGTAGCATTAGCTTAGCACATCCCATGGCTCCTTCCGTTCGTGGCCACTCAATTGGCCACGAACATGTGCAGTACAATCTGTCACTGTCTGCACCTACACTACCACATTGAACTTGCAACTACGAGTATTAATCCCAGTATTAATCCCAGGTTTCTTTTCAGCACTGTAACAAGGCTGACAAAGAGTCAGGACGCTGTCAATCCTAGCATTCCCTTAGAGCTTACTAGTCAGGACTTTATGAACTTTTTCAATAATGAAATTTCATCTATCAGAGATAAAAATCAGTCAGATTCTTCCCACCACTACCTTAAATACATTAACTACTACAACTCCTTCAAATGATATCTGTTTGGAGTTTACTCCAATTGACCTTTTAGAGTTAGATAAAATAATTTCCTCATCCAAGCCTTCAACTGGTCTTTTAGATCCTATTCCTACCAGGTTATTTTAAAGAAGTCTTCCCATTTATTGGTAGCGCTATTCTTCAAATAATCAATTCTTCATTAACATTAGGCCATGTACCACAGGCTTTTAAAACTGCTGTAATTAAACAATTACTCAAAAAGCCAACGCTGGATCCAGGAGTTTTAGTTAACTATAGACAAATCTCAAATCTGCTTTTCACTTCAAAAATCTTAGAAAGAGTTGTTGCTACGCAATTATTTGACCACTTGCAGGGAAATGGTTTATTTGAAGAGTTTTAATCTGGGTTTAGAATCCATCATAGCAGTGAAACAGCCTTAGTGAAGGTCACTAATGACCTCCTTATTGCATCTGATAATGAACTTGTTTCTGTACTTGTCCTTTTAGACCTTAGTGCAGCTTTTGATACTATCGATCATAATGTTTTACTTGATAGATTAGAACACCATGTTGCACTTAATGGAACTTCATTGCAGTGGTTTAGATCTTATTTATCTGACAGGTTCCAGTTTGTTCATGTCAATAATGAGTTTTACCCCAACTCAAAGTTCAGTCACGGACTTCCACAGGGATCTGTGCTAGGCCCTATTCTTTTTAGTTTATATATGCTTCCGCTAGGCAACATTATTAGAAAGCACTGTATACATTTTATTGTTATGCAGATGACATACAATTATACCTGTCAGTGAAGCCAGATGATAGTAATCAATTAGCCAAGTTAGATGCCTGTCTTAAGGAAATCAAAGCTTGGATGACTTGTAATTTCCTGCTATTAAATTCAGATAAGACTGAAGTCATTCTAGTTGTTACAACTCACTCTGGGCCGTCATCTGCCTCAGCTGTGCGCACACCTGGGAGGAATCAGCCTCGGGCTATATAGCCCATGCTGCCTAGAGCTTCGGCACGGAGTCGTCTGCTATGATACGCTCTTCGTCCTGCGCACATCCTGATTCCGCTCAGCCATGCGCTACATCGTTGGACTCTCCGTTGGCACATAAGCTCAACAAATTCCAACTTTACCTCTTCTCTCAAGCTCTCCCCTGTGCACAGGTGGATCCCTCCGGCGGCGGTTCTCTCCCTTGCATCAGCGGAACTGCTCCTCTCTCCACACCGCGCATCACAACTCTTCACCGGGTGCGCTCAGCAGGCGCTGTCTCCCTGACAGGTGGCCCAAAGCCCAAGCCGACGCCAACTCCAGGACATCTGCAAGTAAGCCCTGTTTATTCTCCATCCATCATAACACGGCTGAAATTAACACCTGTGTTTGGTTCTGTCTCTAGGGTTGCCAGGCTGTATGGCGCTCTGTTTCACCCCCGGCTGCAGCTCGTTCACCCACACAACATTCACACACCACATACACACACCCACACACCTGCTGGTTATTCAATAAAGATCATTGCATTGAACTTGAGTCTGTGTGTGCATGTTCCCTGGGTCCGACATTATGTCACTAGTTGGTCCAAAAAACCTTAGAAATACCTTTCCAAATCAAACTCAAGTTTGGATGCGGTTACTCTTTCTCTTAATAGTTCTGTGAGGAACCTTGGAGTTATTTTTGATCAAGATCTGTTTTTTAATTCACATATTAAACTTGTTTCTAAGGCTGCCTTCTATCATATGCGTCATATTGCCAAGATTAGGAGCATCTTTTCTCAGAGTGACGCTGAGAAACTAATCCACGCTTTTGTTAGCTCTAAATTAGGTTACTGTAACTCTTAATTATCAGGTTGTCCTAAAACATCTTTAAAAAGTCTTCAGCTGATCCAAAATGCTGCAGCAAGAGTTTTAACAGGTACTAGAAAGAGAGATCATATCTGTCCGGTTCTGGCCTCCCTTCACTGGCTTCCCATAGAGTTTAGAATTAAGTTTAAAATCCTTCTTCTCACTTACAAAGCTCTAAATAATCAGGCCCCTTTTTATTTAAAAGATCTGATACTACCCTATTATCCTAACAGAGAACTATGCTCCCAAAATGTGGGTACTTGTAATACCTAGAATCTCCAAAAGTGCAATGGAAGGCAGAGCCTTCAGTTATCAAGCTCCTCTCCTGTGGAACCAGCTGCCAATCTGGATTCTGAGTCAGACTCAATCTCTGTTTTTAAGAATAGGGTTAAAACCTTCCTTTTTAATATAGCCTATAATTAGGGAGTGCTCATGTGCCCCTGAACCCTCCCTTAGTTATGCTGCTAATAGGTTTAGACAGCTGGGGGACCTCCAACAATGCACTGGGCCTGGTTCTGGTGGAGGTTTCTTCCTGTTAAAAGGGAGTTTTTCCTCTCCACTGCCGCCAAGTGCTTGCTCACAGGGGATCGCCTGATTGCTGGGGTCTTTCTGCAATTGTGGGGGTTTCCCCTACAGTTGAAAGTGCTATGAGATGACTGTTGTTGTGAAATGGCACTATATAAATAAAGTTGAATTGAATTGAATTGAATATTACTGCTCTACCTTTTTCTGTATATGGGATTGCTGGGTTTTATCGTTTGTCTTTATTTGCACTACGGGATGTCTGGGTTTTATCTTTTGCTGTTATTTGCACTATGGGTAGTATTGCTGTACATAAACTGCTGTTGTTGTTTTCCAGTCTTAATCTTTTTTTTTATATTGTGAACGCCACTGAAGAGAGAGAGAAACAGTATTTCAATTCTCCTATATGTCCTGTATGTATAGTAGCATTGCCAAATAAAATCTTTGAATCATGAATCCTGAATCTTTTTTCAATGGCCCTGTAGATGGTGGTGGGTCACCACAATATAGTAACCTTAAACGTGATAATTAATATAGTTTTCTTGTTTTTTGTATTTAGCTCTGGAAACTGCTTATAAAATGTTATATTAAAGCAGGGACTGACAACAAGGTGATTTTCACAGATGTGCAGGCTTTAACAGCAGGTAAGGTAAAATATGCACAACAGCCCAACAGGAAGCAGAGATGGCGGACATGAGATAAATAATCACGTTTAGTCAACTAATGGAAAAAAATAATCATTAGATTAGTCAACTACCAAAATAATTGTTTGTTGCAGCCCTACCTTGGAATGGGAGGGGGGGGCTGGCCCCCGTGGAGCTCCCTGTACCTTTCTTCTGCCTTCCATGGTAGTGGGGGCCTGGTGGCTCCTGGGGCGTGGGTCAGGGGTGTTGGGGTGGGCGCAGGCCCACTATGGGGGAGGGGGGAGGTCTGGCGGGGGGATGTTGGCCTTTGGGCACCTGGGGCCGGGGGGCTAGTGTTGGCCCTGCTGGGGGGGCAGAGGGCACCGTGTCAGCCGCTTGGCAGCCCGGCCTCCCTTGACCATCCCTCTTGGGGTGGTTGCTTGCTTGTCCTGCTGCTTGCTGACTTCAGGACATTTGTGCTCTGTGGGGGTTGGTAGCACTGTCTTGCTTGCACAAATGAAGAAAAAGAGGTGCAAAACAGCATAGAAAGCCAAGAAACCAGCTGAAATCTATCAGAATTTAGGAAGTCCTCCCATCTCCCATCAGTGCAAATTAATTTCATCTGGTTAAGTCCTGACTGATAGCCTTTAAAAAGGTCTGTAAATATCAGATTGCCACACCACAAAGAACTCATGATGGGTAGAAGCAAAGAGCTCTCTCTAGACCTTTACAACCTTATTGTTGCAAAACATAATGATGGCACTGGTTACAGGTGCATTTCTAAACTGCTGAATGCACTACTGAGCCATCATTTGGAAGTGGAAAGAACATCATTTTACCATAAACCGGCCACGACCAGGAGCTACTTGCAAGATTTCTGACCACGAAGTCAAAAGAATTACCAGAAGAGTTATCCAAGAGCCAAAGACCACTCGTGGAGAGCTCCAGAAAGAGCTGAGATAGCAGGTACTGCTGTTTCAAAGAAAATAATAAGTAATGCACTCAACTGACATGAGCTCTATGCCCGCTCACCTCACAAGACTCCATTGCTGAAGAAAAAGCATGTTGAAGCTCATTTAAACTTTGCCTCAAAACATTTGGGAAAGCCTGTAAAATACTGGGAGAATATAGTCTGCTCAGATGAGACCAAACTTAAACTTTTTGGATGCCACAACATGCAGCATGTTTGGAGGAGAAATGGCACTGCACATCCCATCATGGTGTGGGGGTGTTTTTCAGCACATGGTACAGGCAGACTTCATATCATTGAAGGAAAGATGAATGGACAAATGTACAGAGACATCCTTGATAAAAATTTGTTGCCATCTACCAAGATGCTGAAGATGAAATGAGGGTGAACATTTCAGCTAGACAATGATCCCAAACACACAGCCAAGGAAACTCTCAAATGGCTCCAGAGAAGGAAAATAAAGCTACTACAATGGCCCAGTCAGTCACCTGAATCCAATTGAAAATGTATGGAACGAGCTGAAGATCAAAGTTCATAGAAGACACCCACGGAACCTTCAAGATTTAATAGTTTGTGTGGAAAAATGGGCTAAAATCACTCCTGAGCAAGGCCTGCTCCTAGTTTCTCGATTCAGGAGGCGTCTGGAAGCTGTTATTACCAACAAAGGCTTTTCTACTAAATATTAAATGAATTTCACCAAGCGTGTTCAATACTTATTCCCTATATCATTCCACTTTATTAAATATAACTTGTTCTGTGAACACAGTTGTCTTGATTTCTTTGTATGTATGGATTATTTGGGTTGTTACTGATATCTGGTGAAAATCTCAGGTCAGTGGTTCCATCAGAAATATGTTTAATGAGAAAAATGTTGATGTGTTCAATACTTATTTTCCCCACTGTATGTTCTCCCAGTTTTGGCAGGTTACCCAGTACTTTCCTCTGGCGGGAGGTTCCTGGTGCCTGTGCAGTTCACTGCGACTAATTGCATACTTGTACAGTTAGGCCCAGAAATATTTGGACAGTGACACAATCTTCATGATTTGGGCTCTGCATACCACCACACTGGATTTGAAATGAAATAACTACAACAGAATTGAAGTGCAGACTTTAAGGTTTAATTCAAGGGGTTGAACAAAAATGTATGATTAAACATGTAGGAATTGTAGCTATTTTTATACAAACACTCCTCATTTCAGGGGCTCAAAAGTAATTGGACAAATAAACATAACCCTAAGTAAAATGTTACTTTTCAATATTTTGTTAAGAATCCTTTGCAGGCAATGACTGCGTGAAGTCTGGAACCCATTGACATCACCAAACGCTGGGTTTCCTCCTTTGTGATGCTTTGCCAGGCCTTTACTGCAGCTGTTTTCAGTTGTTGCTTGTTTGTGGGTCTTTCTGCCTTAAGTTTTGTCTTGAGCAAGTAAAATGCATGCTCGATTGGGCTGAGATCTGGTGATTGACTCGGCCATTGCAGAATATTCCACTTCTTTGCTTTAAAAAACTCCTAGGTTTCTTTTGTAGTATGTTTTGGATCATTGTCCATCTGTACTGTGAAGCACCGTCCAATCAACTTTGCTGCATTCGGCTGAATCTGAGCAGAAAGTATATCCCTATACACTTCAGAATTCATCTGGCTGCTTCTGTCTTTTGTCACATCATCAATAAACACAAGTGACCCAGTGCCATTGGAAGCCATGCATGCCCATGCCATCACACTGCCTCCACCATGTTTTACAGAAGATGTGGTGTGCTTTGGATCATGAACTGTTCCAATTGAATCGGTGAATTCAAAAGGGGCCCAAGTCCCCTGCCCACCCAGGGACACTCAAAAGGTCCACTTATTACCCAGAAACAATACAGTATGGTATAAACTCATAGAAAATGCATGCAGTATACATTTAAATCATATAATATGGTTATGCAATGATAATGATAATGATGTTAGTAATTATAAAATGATTAGCAATTATAAAATGATTTGTTAGTAACAGCAATCATATAAAATGATAAATGATTAGACATGCATGATAAACAATAAACAATTTTCTGACATCCCCTTTGAAAAAGTGTGGACTTGGGACCTTTTTGAATTCACCGATTCAATTCTTTTCCAAACTTTCTTCATCCCATCATTCTGGTACAGGTTGATCTTGTCTCATCTGCCCAAAGAATGCCGTTCCAGAAGTGGGCTGGCTTCTTCAGGTGTTTTTTTGGCAAAGTCAATTCTGGCCTTTCTATTTTTGAGGCTGATTAATGGTTTGCACCTTGTGGTGAATCCTTTGTATTTACTCTCATGAAGTCTTCTCTTTATGGTAGACTTAGATACTGATACACCTACTTCCTGGAGAGTGTTCTTCACTTGAGTGGAAATTGTTAAGGGGTTGTTCTTCACCATGGAAAGGATTCTGCGATCATCCACCACTGTTGTCTTCCGTGGACGTCCAGGCCTTTTTGAGTTCCCAAGCTCACCAGTGCACTCTTTTTTTCCTCAGAATGTACCAAACTGTTGATTTGGCCACTCCTAACATTTCTGCTATCTCTCTGGTGGATTTCTTCTTTTTTTTCCAGCCTCAGGATGGTCTGTTTCACCTCCATTGAGAGCTCCTTTGACCGCATGTTGTGTGTTCACAGCAACAGCTTCCAAATGCAAACGCCACACCTGGAATCAACTCCAGACCTTTTAACTGCTTAATTGATGACAAGTTAATGAGGGAAGAGCCCATGCAGCCTTGTGAATTTTTTTTTTTTTTTTTTTTTTGCAGCCTTCTGAGTTAATTGTCCAATTACTTTTGGTCCCTTGAAAAAGAGGCGGCTACGTATTAAAGAGCTGTAATTCCTAAACCCTTGCTCCAATTTGGATGTGAATACTCTCAAATTACAGCTGAGAGTCTGCACTTTAAGCCCATATTGATTATATAATTGTATCCTGAATATGTTTTCGTAAACAGCTAAAATAACAAAACTTGTGTCACTGTCCAAATATTTCTGGGCCTAACTGTATGTGCATTCACTTTTTTGGGGCTGCATGCGCTAAGTCAGAGCTCACCCTCTGCGTAGGGTTTGCGCATGAATGCGTCCACTGCGCTCGTTTGTGTACCAATGCATTTTTTTTTCCACTTTGATTTGGGCTTCAGACCCACTGATGGTTGAGATATTGCACATTTAGACTGTGGTCACCTTATCTGCCCAAGATACAGATCTGGTGATGATGTTGGGAAAGGAGGGTATTTCCCTATATTGTATTTATGAATCCTTATACACATTAATGAATTTAATCAGTATTTATTGTAGTGATCCGCGCTGTGTGCTGCTTGCTTACTAATTATCATCCTCAGCTGCTCCTGCTCTCACACCTGCTCTCCCCAATTAGGCAGCCTTTTTTAGGAGTGGATTCCTGCACTCCTGCACGGAGACGTCAACGCTCCTTGGGTGAAGTCACTCACGTTCTGACTCACCTTTCTCTATTACTGGGAGTTTTGCTTCCCTTCCTCTCATCATACCTGCACCTGTTCATCTGGGAGCTCTCTTCTCTCTCACCCTTCAGCTGTGGCTGCACCTGCTCTCTCATCCTCTCCACGGACACTGCACCTCCCGAGCGGGACTCTGGTAACTCAGAGTGGACAACGCTTCTCTTCGGCACTTCTTCTACTCCTGTGCGCCGTAAGATTATTTATTACTCAGTCCATTCAATCCACTGTTGCTGAACTGTTATTAATTCCCTCTCTCCTCTCTCCCTGCAGGGTTGCCAGTTCTCTCCCGCTCTGCACTAACATCCACTCACTCACACACACACTCATTCACTTCATTAATAAAGATCATTGTGATTTCTAATCGAGTCTGTGTCTGCATTTGAGTTTTTGTGCAAACATGTCAGTACGTCTCCATGTTGAAAACCCAGCAGACAGTGCTTTTGCACAACACCTTAACAACATGGAGGCTCGATTAGATCAGCTTACTTATCAGCAGCAGGTGATCCTGAATCAATTAACACAGATTAATTCCAAGCTCGACCAGCTTACCCTGGCATGGTCCTCTCGTTCTGAGCCTGGGGGGGTCGGCCGGGCCATTGCATTCCACCCACCCTCCCACGCAGGCCACACGACTCACACCAGTTTCCGCTCCTACTTGATTCAATGGAAAGCTGGAAGAGGCTTATGGGTTTTTGTTTCATTGCAATCTGGTGTTTCAGCATGTACTGGAGGATTTTCCTACTAACCACAGCCAGATCAGTTACCTTGTTAATTTGCTGGAGGGACGGGCAGTCGCCTGGGTTTCGGCCGGAATGGCCCACCCCAATTATTCCAATTATACATACGATCAGTTTATTTCTGAGTTTTCTGAGGTTTTTGGTCACTCTGACAGGGATAGTGTCCTCACCTCCCGTCTCCTTAACCACCGGCAGGGGGCTAGGTCTGTAGAAACTACTCAGTTGATTTCTGGGTTGTTGCAGTGGAAGTGGGGTGGGAGGACGCCTCTCTCTGTGGCATTTTTACACGCAGCCTCAGCCAGAGTCTCCGAGATGAACTGGCCCATTTAGAAAAACCTTCTTCACTACATGATTTAATTTCCCTGGCTATTAGTATTGATAATCACTTAAGGGAGAGGGCTAGCAAGCGCTGTGGTTCCAATCACTCAGATTCTCAGTCTCGCCCTCCCTCTCAGTCTCCACTCCTTGCCCTCCCTCCCCTGGAATCCTCAGAGACTGAGGAGCCTATGTTGGTGGGTCACTCCAAGTTGCCTCTTGCGGAGCAACAACGCCACTGGGCCCTCAGGCTATGCAGTTATTGTGCTAGTGCTGAGCATGAGGTCACCTCTTGTCCTAATCTGCCAAAGGCGGGGGGTGGGGGCGTTCGTCACAGTAGGGGGACTAACAGACACAATAACAGCTAACTCCCTTACATGACTGATCTTACCCATCCATCCATCCATCTTCTACCGCTTAATCCTTTCGGGTCGTGGGGGGGCTGGAGCCTATCCCAGCATCTTTGGGCAAGAGGCAGGGTACACCCTGGACAGATCGCCAGTCCATCGCAGGGCCAACACAGAGAGACAGACAACCATTCACTCTCACATCCATACCTAAGGACAATTTAGAAACCATACCCATTCATTTTCAACATGGTCACATTGAAATCACCACTAAGGTTCTCATCGATTGGGGCGCTGAGCAAAGCTTTATTTCTGAGAGTTTGGCAACCTGGCTTAAACTCCCCTGTCACAACCTCAAGACACCATTGAAGTTGATTGTACTTTCTAATGTGCCCCTCACGACTGTCTCCAAGCAGACTGCCCCCGTCTCCATCTTGGTCTCAGGTAATCATTGGGAGCACATCAGTTTTTTCTGTTTTATCAGTCTCTGCCTCCCCAGTTATTTTGGGTTACCCGTGGCTCAGGCTCCATAATCCTGTTATTGATTGGCGGACAGGGAGCATCATTTCATGGAGCACTTTTTGTCTTAATGTGTGTTTACAGTCAGCAGCCTGCTCCCCCTCGGTGCCCATTTCTGCTCCATTCACGCATGTGCCCAATCCCTCCCTAGTTCCCCCGGAGTACCATGACCTCGCTCCAGTATTCAGTAAGACCAAAGCTCTCTCTCTGCCCCCCCCCCACCCCACCACCCTTATGACTGCTCCATTAACCGCCTGCCGGGTACTCCTTTGCCTTCCAGCCAACTTTATAACATTAAGGAATCCCTAAGCTCGGGCATTATTAGGCCTTCTTCATCGGCGGTGGGGGCAGGGGTTTTTTTTGTTGGCAAAAAGGACGGCTCCCTCTAACCCTGCATTGATTTTAGGGAGCTTAATAACATCACTGTGAAGGACAAGTACACTCTGCCCCTTATTAATTCTGCTTTTGATTCTCTCCAGGGGTCCTCTGTCTTCACTAAGCTTGACCTACGCAATGCCTGCCACCTGGTCCGGATTAAAGAGGGGGACGAGTGGAAGACTGCTTTCTGCACTCCTAGTGGCCATTTTGAATATCTTGTGATGCCGTTTGGACTCGCCAACGTGCCGGCTGTGTTCCAGCGGCTCATTAACAATGTGCTGAGGGACTTCTTGGGTTTGTTTGTTTTTGTGTACTTGGATGACATCCTCATCTTTTCTTGCTTGCTCGAGGAGCATCGGGTACATGTTAGAAGGGTCCTTCAGCGGCTGCTGGAAAATCAGCTATACATCAAGGCAGAGAAGTGTGAGTTTCATACGTTGTTCACCACCTTCCTGGGAATTGTCATCGACTATAAGGAGGTCCGAGCAGATCTGAGTAAGCTTAAAGCTGTTGTGGAGTGGCCGGTCCCCTCTTCCTGTACGCAGCTACAACAGTACCTGGGTTTCGCCAATTTTTTCAACCGCTTCATCCGCAACTACAGTTTGACTGCCCTGCCCCTCACCTGTCTCACCTCCACTGAGGTTCCTTTCCGTTGGTCTGATGAGGCTGAGGCGGCATTTTCTGAACTGAAATATTGTTTCTCTTCTCCCCCTATCCTTGCCCAGGTAGACCCATCCCTACAACTCCTGGTGGAGGTGGACACCTCGGACTTCGAAGTTGGGGCGGTGTTGTCTCAGTGCTCTCCCTCGGACAACAAGATCCATCCTTGCGCCTTCTTCTCCAGACACCTGTCCCCGGCCAAAAGGAATTATGAGGTGGGGGATCTGGAATTACTGGCCATCAAGCTAGCCTTAGAGGAGTGGCACCATTGGCTGGAGGGGGCTTTGCTGCCATTCGTGGTTTGGACTGACCAGAAGAACCTGGAGTACCTTAGAACGGCCAAGCGGCTGAATTCTAGGCAAGCCCGCTGGTCTCTGTTCTTCAGCAGATTCAACTTTACCATCACCTATCGCCCGGGTTCCAAGAACACCAAATCTGATGCGCTCTCCAGGTAGTTCTCCCCTGATACTTCCGCGCCTGAGCTGCACCCCATTGTCTCCCCCTCGTGCATTGTAGGCATGCTTTCCTGGGAAATCAAGGAGAAGGTTAAGAGAGTGCAGGTAGCTGAACCCGACCCATGCGGGGGTCCAGCGGGACGGCTCTATGTCCCTTCTACTGTGCGTGGTGACGTCATTGACTGGTTACATTCTTCCAAGGTCATGTGTCACCCCGGGATGGCTCGCACCTGGTCCCAGATTCAGAGAACCTTCTGTTGGCTGTCTATGAGAAAGGACATTAATGACTTCCTTCGGTCCTGCCCCTAGTGCGCCACCGGGAAATCGTCCTCCTCTTCCCCTTTGGGACTGCTACACCCCCTTCCCATCCTCAGCAGACCTTGGTCTCACATTGCCATGGATTTTGTGATGGGTCTTCCTCCCTCCATGGGTCACACTGTTATTCTCACGATCGTGGACAGCTTTTTGAAGGCAGCTCACTTCATCCCTCTTCACAACCTCCCTTTGGCCAAGGAGATAGCCGACTTGTTGGTCCTGCACACGGTACATCTACACGGGATTCCCTCTGACATTGTGTCGGACCGGGGTCCTCAGTTTGTGTCCCAAGTATGGCGGTCCTTCTGCAAGGCCATTGGGGCAATGGTCAGCTTGTCTTCAGGTTATCATCCGCAGAGTAATGGCCAGTGTGAGTGCGCTAATCAAGAGCTCGAGGTGGCCCTGAGGTGTGTTATGGCCTCTAACTCTGCTTCGTGGAGTTCGCACTTACTTTGGATTGACTATGCTCACAACTCCACCATTTCAACGGCCACGGGCCTCTCCCCTTTTGAGGCATCACTGGGCTACAACCCTCCGTTGTTCCCGGAGGAGGAGGAGGAGATCACAGTTCCATCTGTGCAAGCCCACATCAAACAATGTCGTCGGATTTGGAGGTCTGCCAAGGCCGCTCTTCAACGCACCACAGGTCGCAACTCTGAAATCACCAACCGTCGGAGGACCCCGGCCCCGCCCTACTAGGTCTGACAAAAAGTTTGGCTGTCTACCAAGAACACTAATTTAAAAGCTGAGTCCAAGAAACTTTCTCCCCGTTTTATTGGTCCTTTCCCCATCTCTCACATTATCAACCCAGTCGCTGTCCGCCTGTCTTTCCCCCCTACCATGCTTATTTGTCCTACCTTTCATGTCTCCCAGGTGAAGCCGGTTTCTTCGAGTCCTCTCTGTCCTCCACCCAAGCCACCGCCCCCTCCATTTATGATCGATGGTGGTCTGGCCCACAAGGTCAATCGCATCTTGGATGTACGATGCCAGGGCCAGGGCCTCCAGCACCTGGTGGACTGGGCCAGGTATGGTCTGGAGGAGAGATCCTGGGTTTGGTCATCCTTCATCACCAATCGACAGCTCATCAGGGACTTCCATCAGACTCACCCAGGCAGGCTGAGTCGGCCACCAGGAGGTGTCCCTTGGGGGGGGGAGGGGGCTGTAGTGATCCGCGCTGTATGCTCCCTGCTTACTAATTATCATCCTCAGCTGCGCCTGCTCTCACACCTGCTCTCTCCAATTAGGCAGCCTTTATTAGGAGTGGATTCCTGCACTCCTGCACGGAGACGTCAACACTCCTTGGGTGAAGTCACTCACATCCTGACTCGCCTTTCTCTATTACTGGGAGTTTCGCCTCCCTTCCTCTCATTGTACTTGCACCTGTTCATCTGGGAGCTTCACCTCCCCAACTCTGCAGTAAGCTTGCTTCATTGGATGTTTCATCTCCTACTCCTGCTTCTCTCCTCCTCTCTTCCCTGTGCACAGGTGTACATTCCTCCAGGCGGCGGACTTACCTCTGCTCCAGGTGGCAGACCGGATTCTCTCCCATGAGCTGGGGGCCACTTCCACTCCCTGCTCAGTAAGTGCCTCCTCTCACCGGGCTCACTCTTCTCTCTCACCCTTCAGCTGTGGCTGCACCTGCTCTCTCATCCTCTCCATGGACACTGCACCTCCCAAGCGGGACTCTGGTAACTCAGAGTGGACTAAGCTTCTCTTCAGCACTTCTACTACTCCTGTGCTCCGTAAGATTATTTATTACTCAGTCCATTCAATCCACCGTTGCTGAACTGCTATTAATTCCCTCTCTCCTCTCTCCCTGCAGGGTTGCCAGTTCTCTCCCACTCTGCACTCACATCCACTCACTCACACACCCATTCACTTCATTAATAAAGATCACTGTGATTTCTAATCGAGTCTGTGTCTGCATTTGGGTTTTCATGCAAACATGTCATTTATAATATGAATTATTATTATTATTAATATTTGCCCACCAGATGCAGGTGAACTCAGCTTGTATCTGGCCCGGTGTGTTGGACAGATTTTGGCATGTCATTCACTACCGCATCTGGCATGACTTTGGCCTTCAGGCCAGATTCAGGCCAACACATTTTGACTACCTGGGTAGATGTTGAAAACTGGGTTATTGGGTTGTGTTTAGTCCATATTTAACCAGAAAACAGTTGTTGAAAACTGAGCTGTGCCTGACATTATTAAGCAAAAAGTACTTTAATAAATGAGCTGTTTAGTTCACAGGATTTGGCCCAAATTTATCCTCATAATAGTTTTTGCCATTTGGTGATGGTGATGGTGGCGGGGACCTGCCTCTCAAATGTCAAATACACTTTTACAACCACTGGAACTCTTTGTTAAAAAGGCTTTATAAAAATCTATATTTTTAAAGCTTTTTTTTTAAGTTCGACATTTGGCATAATGCTTGGTACATAATATCTGGAACAATCTGAAACAACACGTATGTGACATGGAAGATGGCGGCGCGCATGGACTCTGCGGCCCCTCTAGGCATCAGTGAGTGTGAGTTTTGAGTGTTTTGATCATCCCAGATGTACATTCTGTAAAACTTACAACCATGAGACCTTATTAAACATCAAGGTATTGCATGCTGCAAGAATTGTGGCGCTCAGATGTGACTTGGACATTCTATGCCAGCATGGAATACTATCGGAGGTTTCGCTGGCAGCTACCCGGGAGAGGAGGAAGCGTAAGCGGCACGAATGCAAACAGGCGAGGAAAAAGAACCGGAATTCATGCTAGGCTAAAGGCTAACCCCTCCAGACCAGCAGTACCGTCGCTACTTCTTTCCAATGTCCGCTCCCTCGACAACAAGTTGAATGAGCTGCATCTGCTGAGAGAAACCCATAGAGAGTGGAGGGACTGCTGTGTGTTTGCGTTCACGGGGACATGGCTCCACGACAACATCCCTGACACAGCAGCCATTCAGCTGGAAGGGATGACATTGTTCCGGGCGGACAGAGAGGCTGCTAGCTCCGGCAAGAGCGGGGGGGGAGGACTATCTATATTAACAGGAACTGGTGCGTTAACGCCACGTTAGTATCTAAACACTGCTCTCCGTTGGCGGAGTTCCTAATTGTGAATTGTCGGCCATTCTATCTGCCGAGGGAATTCACCAACGTGTTTGTAGCTGGTGTTTACATAGCTCCTAGCGCTAATGCTAAAGCTAATGCTAATGAGGCACTCGGAGAGCTGTGCGACACTATCAGTGAATTTCAAACTTCACGCCCGGACAGTTTTGTGGTGGTTGTGGGGGATTTTAATCACACCAGTTTAAAGACTGTGCTCCCCAAGTTTAAACAATGTGTGGACTTTAAGGCCAGAGGAGAGAATATGTTGGACTTGGTGTACACAAACTTCCCAGATGCTTATAAAGCAACATCTCGCCCCTACCTCGGCCATTCTGACCACCTATCCGTGATGCTGGTTCCTGCCTACAAACCTTTACTGAAGTGCAGCAGGCCAGTAGAGAAACAAATCAGGATTTGGCCAGAGGATGCAGCCTCGGCACTTCAGGACTGTTTTCTGCACACAGACTGGGAGGTCTTCAAAATAGCAGCCTCCCAGGGAGACAGGACAGATGTGGAGGAGTATGCTGAAATGGTCACCAGTGTGGGGAGCCTTGAATAACGAAACTGAATTGCATTTAATTCAAGTTTATTTCAAGCAATCATTCCCACAGTCTGCTCTCATTCTTGAGCAGCGAACAAAGAGGAGGAAACACACCAAAGTCCTCACCTTTAAACATTCTCACATAAAGGAATCTCCCTCGCAGGGGAGGTCACACATCTCCATCATAATCCCTTTATTCACATTCATCATCCCTTTATTTACATTACTCCCCCCTCTCTCCTCTCGAGCCTCAGAGGTCAGGAAGTCTTCTGTCCACACCTATGTCTTCTCTCGCTGTCCTCCGCAGGGGGCTCAGACTCTGCATCGCAGGGGTCTCAGACTCTGCGGCTCCTTCATCGTGAGGTTAAATCACATATGCATATGTCCAACATATACATGCACAACTAGTTAAATCATATATGCATATGTCCAACATGTACATGCACAACTACACAGCCATATAACCCCCCCCAAACGATGAAGAACGGACTATTCCCTAAAATTCAATAACATCTTACTGACTACTGTATAATCAACATCAACATTCAGTCTGTGCGCCGCCTGGGCTTCAACCGTCTGCCGAATCTGCTGTGAGTTGGCCCCGCCTTGCCTGCGGCGCCTTTCTGCTCCGGCTCTGTTGACTGAGGGAGAGAGTGATTATTTGCCCCCTGCAGGGGCCTGCCTCGTCGAGGCGCCACTGCGACCAGTACAGACCCGTCCTTCATGACAAAAGCAGGTTTTAGTCTGTCAATACTGACTGTCTCTTTTCTGTCTCCAAAATCTAGCACAAATTGCTTATCACCTGCCTCCAGCACTCAAAATGGCCCTTCGTAAGGTGGTTTGAGTGTTGCTTTTAGGGCTTCGCGCCTGACAAAAACGAACTCGGCATTTTTCAAAGCCTTGGGGACGAAAACTCGTGGAAAAGCGTGATGAACCGGACCCGGAAGCGTGTCTGCTCTCGTGCCAACTAACGGTCCCAGAGCAGAGAGAGGTGGGGGCTCCGGGTGCTCTGGTAAAAACTCGCCTGGCAGCCTAAGAGGTTGTGTGAATACCAGCTCCGCTGGGGAGGCGTCTAAGTCCTCTTTGGGCGCAGAACGCAACCCTAATAAAACCCATGGTAGTTTATTTACCCAATCTGCATCCGTGAGCGACGCTCTGAGTGCTGCCTTCAAAGACCTATGAAAACGCTCGCATAAACCATTAGCCTGAGGGTGGTAAGCCGTAGTGCGGTGAATTTTGGCTCCCAAGCCGTTGGCCATCGCTGACCACAGCTCAGAGATGAATTGAGGTCCTCTATCGGACGTGATGTCCGACGGAACCCCGAAGCGCGCCACCCAAGCCGTTAAAAAAACGCGAGCCACCTCCGTGGCTGTGGTCGTCGCAAGCGGGACCACTTCTGGCCAACGTGTGGTTCGGTCCACCATTGTCAAAAGATGCGTGAACCCCTGTGATGCCGGTAGGGGGCCCACGAGGTCGACGTGCACGTGGTAGAACCTTCTGGCTGGAATGCGAAACGGTTCTAACGGGGCTCTTGTGTGCTTGTGAATTTTGGCCCGTTGACAGGAAATGCAGGTTTTTGCCCATTCCTTCACGTGCTTGTGCAGGCATGGCCAAACAAACTTTTCCGCTACCATTTTCACCGACACGCGCACCCCCGGGTGCACCAGTGAGTGGACCGAGTCAAAAACACGGTGGCGCCACGCGGCCGGAACCACCGGACGCGGGCGCCCCGTCAACACGTCGCAGATCAGGGGGGGCATACCGGTTTGTAAACACTTGCTCTCCAGCCTTAACCCTGTTGGTCCAGACTGGAGCGCGCGCACGTCTGCGTCCGCCCCCTGGTCCGCTGCCATGGCTGCGTAATCTATACCCACGTGCACCGGGGCTGCGCGCGCCACCGCGCCGCTCTCCTGCAGCGCGGTCACGGTGGCCCGTTGTGCCTCTGCGCGTGGTGGAGTCGTGACCGCGTGCAAGAGACAATCTGCTACTACATTGAATTTGCCCGCAACGTGCCTAATGTCAGTGGTAAATTCCGAGATCGCGGCCAGCTGCCTCTGCTGCCTGCCTGACCACGGGTCTGAAATTTTGGCCATGGCGTATGTGAGCGGCTTGTGGTCCACATAAGCGGTGAAGCACCGTCCTTCCAGCCAGAACTGGAAATGACGAATAGCCAAATGCAGCGCCAACAGTTCTCTGTCGAACGTGCTGTATTTTTGCTCAGCCGTGCTTAAGGATTTGCTAAAGAAAGCCAACGGCTGCCAAACCCCGGCGACCTGTTGCTCAATAACGGCCCCTATGGCTAAATCTGAAGTGTCTGTCGTCAGCGCGATACGCACTGCCGGGTCTGGGTGGGCCAGGAGCACAGCGTCAGCCAAGGCTTTTTTAACCTCTGTGAACGCGCGCTCCCGCTCCGGGGACCATTCGACCGCCTGGGTTGGTTTTTGCTTTTTGAGCGCGGCATATAACGGTTGCATGATTTGAGCTGCGTGGGGCAGGAATCGGTTATAAAAATTCACCATCCCCAAGAATTCTTGCAGTGATTTGACCGTTTGTGGCCGGGGAAAATCCGCTACCGCGCGTACTTTATCTGGTAACGGAACCGCTCCCTCTGGGGAGACGCGGTGACCCAAAAAATCGATCTGCTCGACGCCGAACTGGCACTTGGTTGGGTTAATTATTAAGCCATGCTCTCCCAGCCTCCTAAAAACTGCTGTGAGGTGCGTTTCGTGTTCGTCCTCTGAAGTACTCGCGACCAAAATGTCGTCGAGGTACACAAACACGAAAGGGAGATCGCATAACACGGCATCCATCATCCGCTGAAACGTTTGCGCCGCCCCTTTGAGACCAAATGGCATGCGTAAAAATTCGAAAAGTCCAAACGGGGTTATTACCGCTGTTTTAGGAATGTCCTCCGGTTGGACTGGGACTTGGTGATAGCCACGAACCAGATCAATCTTTGAAAAAATGCGCGCCCCGCCAGGTGCACCGAAAAATCCTGCATGTGCGGGATGGGATAACAATCGTGCGCCGTAGCATTGTTTAGCCTGCGGTAATCACCACACGGTCTCCAGGAGCCATCGGCTTTTGGTACCATGTGCAGCGGCGAAGCCCATGGGCTTTTTGACCTACGAACGATGCCCAGCCTCTCTAGGCTGGCGAACTCCTCGCGCGCAATGGCGAGCTTAACTGCATCCAAGCGCCGAGCTTTTGCAAACACGGGAGGACCAGATGTAGGGATAAAATGTTTCACCCCGTGTTTCGCGACTGTCGCTGAAAAAGTGGGCACAGTGAGCGCTGGAAATTGGGTGAGGAGTGTGTGAAACTTACCACCTGCTGTAGCGACGTGGGTCTGTACTGGTGGCGGGGACACTCGAGCTGCACAGGGGAGAGAGTAAAAAGAGAGTGCATTTACCAGCCGTCTATTAGCAAGATCAACTAACAGATTGTGTGAGCACAAAAAATCCGCACCCAACATGTTGAAACTCACCGCCACTATTACAAAAGTCCATTCATATGTGCGGCCATGTAAGCATAAAGGCAAGGTCCTTTTCCCGTAGGTGTTGATGCTCGAGCCATTTGCCGCCGTAGCTCCGCTACCGCGGGGTCCAGCCACCCGGTCCGCGTATGTTGGGGTGATGAAGCTCACTTGGGCTCCGGTGTCTATGAGGAACTCTCGTCCAGAGCTCGTATCCGTGATGTAGAGCAGCTTGTTGCCTTCTCCGAGAGTCGAAGCTGCTAGCGACCCCCAGTCTTGCCGTTTCCCGAACTCTTGAAGTTGCAGGGCGGCACACACCTGCGTGCCCTATCAGCGAACCTCCGATGGTAAAAGCAGAGATCCTCTCCTCTGCTGTGTCGGGGCCGCGCCTCTGCCACCGGACCATTGGCTCCACCTCGTTGCGGCCGTGCTGCTGCCTTCGTCGGCCAGCCTGGGTCTGCCGCCTCTGGCTCCCCGCTGTCTTGGGTCGCCGCTGCGGTTGCTTGCCTGCCGCAGGCGTCCAGAATCCCATCTGCTTCCTGGGCCAGCTCCCGGAACTCCTCCAGGGTGTGACACTTCTTGCCGGCCAGCGTGCTTCTCGCATGCGTCGGGAGGTTGGAGAGGAAGATGAACTGGAAAAGGAAATCATCGTTGTCCGACCCTCTCAGCTGTATCATCTCCTCCATCAGGGCGCTCGGCCTGTGTCCTCCTTGGTCTAGCAAAGACAGGATCCTCCTCGCCCTCACTTCGGCCGAGGGGGTGAAAAACTTAATGAGGGTGGATTTCAGCTTGTCGTACCTGCCGGTCGCGGGTGGCTGCTCCACCAAGCTCTGCACACACCGAGCTGTGCTGTTATCCAGTTTAGCGATGACATGGTGGAACTTAGTGTCATCCACTGTTACTCCTGCGAGCGCGAACTGCGACTCCGCTTGCAGGAACCACGACCGTGGGTTATCCTGCCAGAAATCAGGCAGCTTGACAGCCACTGCGCTCGCCAGAACTGAACTCTGTGAGTCCGGGACCCTGAGACCTTCTCCGGTCATTCTCAACGTCGTCGGTCACCAATTGTGGGGAGCCTTGAATAACGAAACTGAATTGCATTTAATTCAAGTTTATTTCAAGCAATCATTCCCACAGTCTGCTCTCATTCTTGAGCAGCGAACAAAGAGGAGGAAACACACCAAAGTCCTCACCTTTAAACATTCTCACATAAAGGAATCTCCCTCGCAGGGGAGGTCACACATCTCCATCATAATCCCTTTATTCACATTCATCATCCCTTTATTTACATTACTCCCCCCTCTCTCCTCTCGAGCCTCAGAGGTCAGGAAGTCTTCTGTCCACACCTATGTCTTCTCTCGCTGTCCTCCGCAGAGGGCTCAGACTCTGCGTCGCAGGGGTCTCAGACTCTGCGGCTCCTTCATCGTGAGGTTAAATCACATATGCATATGTCCAACATATACATGCACAACTAGTTAAATCACATATGCATATGTCCAACATGTACATGCACAACTACACAGCCATAACCAGCTACATTGCGAAGTGCACAGAGGATGTCACTATAGTGAAGACTATCACGGCATGGGGCAACTATAAACCCTGGATGATGGCAGAGGTGCGCTCGCTGCTCACAGCCAGAGATGCAGCCTTCAGAGCGGAGGACAGGATCGCCCTCCGCTTAGCCAGGTCTGCGCTCTCAAAGGGAATTAAGACAGCGAAGCGCGCCTATGCGGAGGAAATCCAGGGACACCTCTGTGACACAAGGAACACCAAACGGATGTGGCAGGGAGTTCTGGCGCTGACGGATTATAAGTCTAGGCATGGGGTCGATGATGACGACGCTTCGCTTCCAGACAGGCTCAACAACTTCTTTGTACGTTTTGAAGCATCAAACCCGACAATCAAAGGGAGGGCTGGCCCATCTCCACCATCTGTTGGGCCAGCTATCATCATCAACGCAGCAGACACACGGAGGACCCTAATCAGGGTCAACCCACGTAAAGCTGCAGGTCCGGACAACATCCCGGGATGTGTGCTCCGAGTCTGCGCGAGCGAGTTGGCAGATGTCCTGACTGACATTTATAACATCTCCCTGAGTCAGGCCGTCGTTCCCAGATGCTTTAAGACCTCTACCATAGTACGGGTGGCAAAGAAGCCAGTTGTGTCCTGTCTGAATGACTATCGTCCTGTTGCACTGACACCAATTGTGATGAAATGTTTTGAACGGCTTGTCAAACCACACATCACAGTCTGCCTCCCTGCATCACATGACCCGCTCCAGTTTGCATATCATTCAAACCGCTCCTCAGAGGATGCTATAGTCACCACCCTGCACTCTGTCATCACCCACCTGGATCAGAAAGACACCTACGCCAGACTCCTGTACATTGATTTCAGTTCAGCGTTCAACACCATTATTCCCCAGAGACTGATGGAGAAATTATTCCTTCTCGGTCTGAACACCGCCACATGTCTCTGGATCCTGGACTTCCTGACCAAGAGACTTCAGTCTGTCCGTGTTGGAAACAACATCTCCAACTCCATCACGCTGAGCACTGGATCCCCTCAAGGCTGTGTACTCAGTCCACTGTTGTTTACACTTCTAACACATGACTGTGTGTCCAGACACGATGGGAACCAGATTATTAAGTTTGCGCACAACACCACAGTGGTGGGACTTATTCAGAGGGATGAGGAATCTATGTACAGGGAAGAAGTTAGAGACCTGGAGGGCTGGTGCAGGGAGAACAATCTGGTGCTCAACATGGACAAAACAAAGGAGATGATTATCGACTTCCGGTGGTCATAGCCTGAACACATCCCTCTCAGCATCAGTGGCCGTTTGGTGGAGAGAGTGGAGAACATCAAGTTCCTTGGAGTGCAGATCTCGCAGGACCTGACCTGGAGCAAGAATTCCTTGGGGATCAGGAAGGGGGCCCAGCAGAGACTGCACTTCTTGAGGAAACTCAAACAGGCCTCTCTCCCCATCTGCATCCTCAGGACCTTCTACAGAGGTGTGGTGGAGAGTGTTCTGACGTACTGCATTGCAACATGGTACTCCAGTTGCAGTATGTCAGACAAAAAAGCCCTGCAGAGGATAGTTAAGGGAGCTGAGAGGGTAATTGGAGTTTTCCCTCCCCTCTGTCCAAGAACTTTTTCAGAACCGTTGTAGGAGCAAGGCACTGAACTTTGTCAAGGACCACTCTCACCCTCTGCATAAACACTTTGAACTGCTGCCATCTGGCAAACGATTCCGGAGCATCAGAGGCAGAACCACCAGACTGATTAACAGCTTCCTTCCACAAGCTGTTAGGATACTAAACAGTTGATCCGGAATCTTTCATACATACTACTGCACCTTATGGACATTATGTATATTATTTGTATATTATAGTTCTAGTTAGTTTTCAAGTATGTCTCAGGGATGTGTGAATGGCTGTGTTGGGGGTGGGGGTGAGGGGGTGTGTGAGTGTGTCTTAAATTATGTTCTTTTTACTTATATGGATGCCGAGAGAAACACAATTTCATCTTGCCTGCACTACAGTTGTATGTACAGAAACATGACAATAAAGGCTGATTTGATTTTGATTTGATTTTGATTTGATTTGAAACCAGTGCTAGTTCTATTGTACTATACTGTACACTTAAAAGGCACTATTTGAATAAAAGTATGTTTACAAATTTCTCTCTGTGCTGTCTTTTTATTGATATTCACCTTAGGCTCTGGGTGTCCCCAGACACCCCTGGTCTAAATGGAATTCACTTATATAGTGCTTTTTACTTATTGCTAGATGACCAAAGTGCTTACAGATCAAAGCTAGTCTGATTTTGAAACCTAAGCAGAGTCTACCTTGGTTAGTATTTGGCTGGGAAACTGCCTGGGCATACCAAATGCTGTGATGGACTAGTGATCTGTCCAGGATGTGCTCTGCCTCTGGTGAAAAGACACTGGTATAGGAGTACCCCACTCATGCAGCCCCAAAAAGATCAGAAGATGTTGGTGAGGATGTCTTTTCATTGACCTTAAAAAGATGGCTTTTCATCTTTCACTTTTCAACCAAATCTGGACATTTTTTTTAAACGGTTGGCAAAGCTGTCTTTTCAACATTTTTGCAACCAATTTGTGTTGGGAGGGAGGCAGGTGTGGGTAAATACACTAACAAGGGCGACAGAGAAAAGGAGCTGGGTAGACACAAACAAACAGAAGGGAGCACAAACATGGAGGGAGACAAGGCTACACAAAGGAGTAGAACCTAAATAAACATAAATTCAACTGAGACTGCATACCCCAAAACAAGAACAAAAAAACAGAATAAAAACTAACTGTCAGTAGAAATCCTAACCAAGAACTGACCTTTAAGTGTCCTTCAAAATAAAACAGGAAATGAAATAAAATTAAACTAGAGTAACTAAGCACAAAGCAGGAAATACTTTCAAAATAAAACTAGAAACACACAAGAGCAGATCGTAATATTAAATATTGCCACAAGCAGTGGTCATCGGGTTCCAGCAGATGTAGACTTCAAGGACATGTATTGTCTCACAACAGCATTTAAAACCAAAGTTTTCCAAGCAGCTGAAGTACAGCATTTAAAAGTTAAGACGTGCTGCACATCCTTTTCATATTCACGGAGAGGCATGTTGCACTTTAGTGGAACTAGGCTACTTTACTGGGAGGATTCAAACCTGGGTTTCCTGCATGACAGATGATCAACTTAACCCCTACACTGCACTTTCTCATGCACTAAAAAAATGTTTCACTGACAAGACACAAAGGAAGACATTTCATTTAGAGGAGTACTATGTAACTTTGTTGCTCCTGGTATGAACACTGAAAAGAGTACAACTGCGGTGACTATGACCTCTGTCGCAGGTCTCCTGTATGACAGACAATCAACCTCTACACCACACGAGAACTTTTAACCAACTAGCAACTTTCTCACGCACTATCAAAATGTTCCATTAACAAGACAGGATGATTGACATCATTTCACAAACATGATTTTCAGAACATGAACAGAATTGCATGAAATTTGGTGTTTTGCAAAAGAATACTGTTCATTCATTCATTCATTCATCTTCTTCCGTTTAATCCTTTTCGGGATGCGGTGGGGGGGGGGTGGCTGGAGCCTATCCCATCATCTTTGGGCGAGAGGCAGGGTACACTCTGGACAGATCGCCAGTCCGTCACAGGGCCAACACAGAGAGACAGACAACCATTCACTCTCACAGTCATACCTAAGGACAATTTAAAATCCCCAGTTTTGATGCCAATTAACCTATTTTGCATGTTTTTGGCATGTGGGAGGAAACCGGAGAAATCCCGGAGTAAACCCACGTAGACACGGGGAGAACATGCAAACTCCTCACAGATCACTATTGGTCGGGGGCTGGGATCAAACCCAGGATCCCCCGGCCAAGGGTGAGTTGCTGTGCTGCCGCAGCTCACCCTTGGCCGGGGATGAACTGCGGCAGCACAGCAACTCACCCTTGGCCGTGACTGTGATTTTGAAGTCTCATCATGTTTGTATCACTACATCAGAAGATTAGTCAGAAAATGCATGCCAGAGAGAAATTGTACAATGTCATTGGCCTAAAACATGAAAACATATTGACATTTTTGGATAATGTTAACAGCTTTTCATTATCAACTTCTGTAGGCAATCTGTGCTTAATTTCAAGTAATTTGGATGAATGGCTTTGAAGGAGTTAATTTCGACTACACTTGCACATTTTTTGAAGACATGATACAGAAAATTTAATTACTGGGGCAAAAGACAGGTGAAGAAAAATTGTGGAAGATTTCAGAGATTACAATGATGAAAGCATTTTGAATCATGTCATTCATGAGATATTTGCAAAAATGTAAAACTGTTTATTATAGCGCCACCTATGGACAAGGTGCCTTGATTTTTGTTTCCTCAGTAGTGAGAAGAATTTCTCTTCAGATTGTAAAACTCCATGTTTCTATGTATTATTGTTTTTGCTTATCATGCACTTTTAGCGAAGAAGAAGTAGTAGAAGAAGAAGAAGAACAAATTGTTTCCCACGTCAACATTCACTACTCCGTGAGATACCCTTTCAGACAGTTTCTGGAGAAATGTGTTCTTCTCTGTGTTGTTTTTATATGGATTACACAACAGTTTAGCTATGCAGTACCAATTTAGCCATTTTACAGAGGTTTAACCAATATAGCTAAAAAAGGTGAGCGTTAATAAGAATATCCTTTTTATTGTATAAAGTGTGTCAGTATAGCACTATAATGACTACATTTTTCTCTTCTAGCCACCAAGTGAATGTTTACTCCCCTACTTGGATGTTGTAAACTAATACCGCTGGCAGTGTCTTAATTTTATTACAAAATTCTATTAGCATACACCACTTTGGAAAGAATTGTGTTATGTGTTACGGGGATGATTTTATGGGTGTCTTTTAATTTTAGACAGTTGAGTGCTATAATCCTTTACCTTTACAACATTCAAAGATTGAATAAAGAGAATGGGAACATCAGTCAGGACTTTTTTTTTGTTTGTTTGTTAATAGCCAAAACCCCAATATAGGTCCAATTTTAAATCTTGACAATATATCTTCACCAAAGCTTGATAAACAAACCTAATATTTTAGCGTGCAAACAGCACCATCTCCTCCTTAGTGTGCTTTGTTTGTTTCCACTTCGCGGACCAACTAGATCAATACAATGCTGTTGCAATTATTACCATCAGCAACCATTTGGAATGATTGGATTTGCTCCAAAGGCTGAAAAATAGACTTAGGCTGCATCATATGGTTGACTTTGCACTGCTGTAAATCCGTAATTGGATAAATTGCAGGCTAAGAAAGCCATTTTCCTGCAGGGAAGTGAAAAAAGGTTGGCGGGGGGGAATCTGCCAATGTCAGTTCAGGTTTTTCTCCTCACAAAAAAAAAAAATAAATTACTGCATGAAACAGCCCTCACAGCACTGGGTCACTGCATAAAATAATAGTATGATCATGACATCAAAGCTGCTGTCTCACGCAGAACCAATGGCTTCCTCATTTTAAATGCCTAGCCACACAGAGAGTTTAAAATCCAAGCAGATTAGAAAAGACAGTCAACACGGGTAAACCACTGGAGGGATCTCGGGCGGGCTATGTGAATGTTTTCCACACTGCAGCAGGTTCCCGAGGCCCAAAGCATTTACACATTAAACAGAAGAATTTAAAGACTGGGATCCAAAGGCAGGATTCTTTACAGAAGGAAACTGAAAGTCCCTCATTAATCGGTTGAAATGGAACAATAATAACAAGTCAACATGCTTTGGAGTGGGACTTTTTTTTTTTTTTTTGCAGAGCTGTATTAATTGTGAAATATTTACCTTCTGTCCTAGAACTTTGTGCTGGACAACAAGCAATAATTTTACAAGTCACCGGAGCAATAAAATGTGTTTGTGAATTATAACAAGCCTAAATAAATACAGTTTCCTTTCAGCTGTGTGACGCAAGTTTGGGTTTACCTTCTTTTCTATCTCTATTTTTAGAGCATCTGTACACTAAAACTTCATTCTTCGCTGATAAATAAATTGAGCACGGTGGGCAACTGTTCATTAATGTACCACTGCAATCTTCCACGAAACATCACTCAAAAAGACAAATCCCCCCCGATCACAACATCTGCCCATAGTATCAGGGCCAGCAGGTATTTCAAAGTGGCAATAACCTGAGGATTGCTGCATTGATATTACACTTTAATGCAATCTCAGGAGCCACTGAGCAGCCCAGTTTGATTGGATAATACGGGCACATTGAGCTCTCGGGCATAAATCTTCATTCATATGTATAAATCACTCAAAATATGAGCAAGGGGGATTTGAGTCACAAATCCAAAAACGCAATAACCATGAAGGAGGGGAAAAGTCCAATACAACACATTTCCACATTCCACCAAGCAGTAACTGTAAAGGATGCCAAGGATCCTGGCAGTATATGGGACAAGGAAGACGGGACACGGGACTCTTCAAAAACACTTTTAAATGAACCAATCATCCACGCAGTTGTTATGGGGACAGTCAATCATGAGGCAAATCCAGTGCTTCCAGAGGACACTTGAGCATTTGATGAGAAAGATGCAAGAACCACATAACCACAAGGACTGTGAAGATATTTTTTTTTTAACATACTGCAAATAGCATCTCCAAACCGCCACATGCTGGCAGGTTATATCTCAGAGTGTCAAGACATCTCATACATTTCTCGCTCTACAGATTCACTATCAAGATTTTAGAAAAGGCAGGTGTGTTGGGAAGTTCAATTGAATCTTTCTGCAATTCAAGTCAGGACCATGACATTATTCTCTGGGCACTCAGGGTGAAATTTGGCTACTCATTGAAGTCAAGGTTAGAATATTGTCTGGCCCATGATTTAAAATTCCACAGGTGTTTTCTCAATCTTTTTTGTTTTTTTAAATTTCTGTAGTAGATTACAATAGACTTGTCAGAACACCGACCTTCAGACTTGTCATTCACTATATGAATCTACTCCTTCACGCTTTTACACTTCGGTTACTTGACTTCAAAGTCTCCTTTAATATGTGTTTCCTTTAACATCAGCACCCAAATGGCCAACTCCAGAGACTCCTTCTGATGAAAGGCCAAGAAAGCAAAGTACCTGATCAGCAAACTGTGCTTCATTAAGGTTAGATATCTATTAGAGTATCATGAGAGCATCATGGGCAACAGATTTTCTTCTTCACAGATAACTAGAGGACACTACTGGATAGAGCCATGCAGCCATACAGTTAAAGTGCTGGGCTGCCACCTAATGGTTCAGCTTCATTGACTTTTTATTGACGTGTTAGGTGGAAATTTTAGCCTTTTCCCAACTGGCGGTGGCTCTAATCCCAAGAACCTCACTTCTACAACTACATACATTATCAAAGCCCATGTGTGCAATTTTTTTTTTACACTCACTCACAAAGGTGCACTTGCATAAAATCTTGAGCTGAGTTTAATTTGATTCAGGACTCGAATTCCCCCTGAAGGCATCTTTTAATAAAATGCAACTCGGTGCAGCCCGGCTATATATACATCCTGGGCATACATTAGTTCACACGGACATGAGCATGATTTGTGGGTATGAAACATTTTCGTCTGCACAACAATGAGCAGCAGACGTGGAAGTCTGATGCGTGTGTAGCCTGAATCAAAGACACAAAGGTGCTGTTTTTTTTATGCATTTCATTCCTTTTCTAACGTCGATCCCCTCGGTTCAAACACTGAGAGTGATTGGCACCGCAATCACAGGAGACTTTCCTGGAACCAAATCCAACTATTTGTAAATGCAGAGCACAGTCGACAAAAAAAAAAAAAAAAGTCATATTCATATTCATACAGTGCATTTCAAGTGTCACCTACTCTGAACATTCATACTCAGAGCACTCTCTTCAGGCACTTTGCATCAAAGCATCACAAAAATGACAGCAGTAGCCATATGATGCCAAGATGACCAAGCTTACAAGCAAATTGCTCCACACAGAAAAAAAAAAAAACACTGATCCTCACAGCAAAATTCATTTGACATATTTTAATTTTCGTGTTTTATTTTTCAGTGGCTTATTTAATTCGAGTGATTTTATAAGGTTTGTTAAACATTATTCCATTAAGAGATAGTATATGCAATTCTGCTGTTTCAACATATTAACAGTCAGTAGACATGGACCAGTATGCTTTACTGTAGAGCAAGGGCATCAGTCTTATTTTTTTACTAAGGAGGAGACTTGCTTCTGTCTGGCCAGCCACACTGTAACTTGAGAACTGATGAAGCTAGGGTCACCAAACTTAATACTCATTTTAACCCCTACACTAAGGCCTGTTACCACATTTTTAGACTCAGAAGGTCATTGGTCAAGGTCACAGGGTTATAAAAGCTCAAAATTCATTTTTTGCCCATAGTCACTTTATTATAAGAACTATGGTATCAAACTTGGTCTTGGCACTCTTCCTTTGGATATGGTTTAGGGGTCAAAAGGTCAAAGGTCTAACTCATATTGTCACCCACATTGTCAACTGAGAACAACTGAAGCTAGAGTGTCCAAACTTGGTGCACAGACTGACCTGGGGACCCTCACCTGTGGTAATGATTCTGATGTTGAAACATCAAGGTCAAAGGATTATAAAGCTCAAGAAGAAAATATCTATATTTATTTATTATAGAAGCAATGGTTATCAGTATTTGTATACAGGTTGACCTTGGGTCCCTTATCTGTGGATATGGATTTAGGGTCAAAAGGTCAAAGGTTAAGGTCACAACATCATCCACACTCTAATTTAAGAAAAAGAAATGAAGCTAGGGTCAACAGATTTGATGCATAGATTGGCTATGGGACCTTGACCTTTGGTTATGGTTTTGAGGTAAAAAGGTCAAAGGCCCAGCTCACACAGTCATAAACACTCAAAACCAGTTTTTTTGTCTACAGTAACTTTACTATAAAAGGTATGGTTGTCAAACGTGGTACACAGGTTGAGTTTTGGACTCTTTTCTGTAGATATGGTTTTGGGTTAAAATATCAAATGTCAAGGTCAGAAGATATTCCACACTCTACTCAAGAACAAGAAATGAAGCCATGGTCAACAAACTTGGTCGACAGAATGACCTTGGCACACTCACCTCTGATTATGGTTTTGAGATCAGAGACCCAAAGGCCAATGTCAAAGGGTCATAAGAGGTCAAGAACAGTTTTTGTCTACAGTCACTTGATTATAAAAGCCAGGGTTTCCAAACGGGCAGCACGGTGGCGCAGTGGTTAGCACAGTGGCAGCACAGCAAGAAGGTCATGGGATCGATTCCACCCTTGACCATCGTGGGTTCGATCCCACCCCCAGATCATCGGTGACCCTTCTGTGTGGAGTTTGCATGTTCTCCCCGTGTCTGCGTGGGTTTACTCCGGGCACTCCGGTTTCCTCCCACATGCCAAAAACATGCAAGTTAGGTTAATTGGCATCAAAACTGGGGATTCTAAATTGTCCTTAGGTATGGATGCGAGAGTGAATGGTTGTCTGTCTCTCTGTGTTGGCCCTGCGATGGACTGGCGATCTGTCCAGGGTGTACCCTGCCTCTCGCCCAAAGATGCTGGGATAGGCTCCAGCCCCCCCGCGACCCGAAAGGATTAAGCGGTAGAAGATGGATGGATGGATGGGTTTCCAAACTTGTTAAGTTGACCTTGGGATCCTGTGGCTATAATTTTGAGGTCAAAGGTCAAGGTCATAATGTCACCCAAACTGTTACCTGAGAGCAAAAAAAGTGAAGCTATAGTTTATACACTTGGTGACCAAGTTGTTCTTGGACCTTGACCTATGAAAGTAAAAATATCAAAGTCACAAGGTCATCTGCACTCTAACTTGACAACAAATGAAGCTATGGTCAACAAACTTGGTACACAGACTGACCTTGGGATGCTCACCTTTGATTTTGGGGTCAGAAGGTCAAAAAGTCAAGGTCACAGGGTCTTAAAACTTAAGAACTGTTTTGTTTTTTTGTCTACAGTGACTAGGTTAAATGAGCTATGGTTACCAAACTTGGTGCACAGGTTGACCTAAGTGCCCTTACCTGTGACTTTAAATTGTCAAAAGTCAAGGGCACAAGGTCATGAGCTAGAAAGCTAACATGGATGTAGAGTATGGCATTTTAGTGTTGTATAACCTTACATAATGTGTGTCAGCTCCTATCTTGTTGCTCATGACTGTTGCTCTTGCTGGTCCATTGTTGTGCAACTTTCAATCTGTTAGATTTAATTTAAAAAGCCAAGCACACAAAACAAGTCTGATAAAAGAGGCAGCCCATTTGTATACATTTCTCATCACATCAGCTCTTTTTTCACTCTGACACTTAATCATGGCATCAGCACATTAGCACTTTTGTCTACTTTCTCCATCAGAAGGCTCTTCCTGGGGTCATCTTTTGCATCATATAAGTGGCTGACTGAAACCCTGCCCATGCTGCTAATTAGACTTTAATGGAAAGTATAATAATACTTTAAAAATGATTTTCAGTCCCACTTCCTTAATGTCCAGTCCCCAAGCATTATGCTAGAGCTTAAAACTTGCAACAAGATTTAAAAGATACTGTTTAACCCTCTAAAACCCATCACTGCTAGATTTCTGTTAGATGTGTCTTTACAATGAAATTCTCCACCAAACAGAGGCAAGTAGGAAGGAGTTACATTTAATCAAGGACACGTTCTCAAGTAACTTTATTCACAATACTTTGTACTCTTATCTGAGGCCACTGGTGGGCAGTGGTGGCCCAATGGTTAGGGATGTGGAGAGTCATGGGTTTGATCCCTGGACCGGCAGGATTAGAGCTGGGTGGGACAGATAACATAGAAGTGTTTGCCCCACCCTCCTTAACCCTACTGTGGTGGCCTTGAGCCCCAAATGCTCCAGTGGAGCTGCTCAGTGGCCACAGGTCAGTAAGTGGTTGTACTGGGCAGCTTCCTAGTGTGAGTATGAACAGGACATCCTTGAAAAGGAGAAGTTTCCTCTCAGTGGAACTACCCTGTATGAATAAAAAATATATATAAAGAGAAAAATTGCATTTTGGTGTTTAGCTGGGCTGCACCAACTGTACTCAAGTATATTTGTTTGTTTGTACAGTTTTTCTTGACGAGATTTAAAATCATTGCTTAAGCTCAGGAAATATCACTGTACTTCATGTTGATTGTTTATGATTTATTTACTCAAACATATTGAAGAATAAAACTCACCAAAACTGGAGAGAGTAAAGTCAAAGATTTAAACAGAAATATTTTCAAGTTTATAAACAAAAAAATTATGAATGAATGAATCTCCAGTAGACTCTTATGATGGATGTGCAATCAAGTACTCAGTGTATCCTGTCCAGTAGGGAGTTACCAGGGTCCTGCCCTTTTCCCCCCTTGTCCTGTCAAGCAACTAGAAAAGCAGAACAGAAATCTGCTTCCCTTATTATGCCAAACAGATTTACTGTGCCAAAAGGAGATTTATGCAGTACATATCTCTTTGGATCACTGCTATCAGCCTCAGACACCTCTCATAATTAATTTGCCAGGTGAGCCCAATTAAAGGAAAACTACTTAAGAAGGATGTTCCACATTATTAAGCATACCACAGGTCTCAAGCAATATGGGAAAGAAAAAGGATCTCTCTGCTGCCGAAAAGCATCAAATAGTGCAATGCCTTGGACAAGGTATGAAAACGTTAGATATTTCACGAAAGCTTAAGTGTAATCATTGTACTGTGAAGAAATTTGTGGCTGATTCAGAGCACAGACAGGTTCATGCAGATAAAGGCATAATGAGGAAGGTTTCTGCCACACAAATTCATTGGATTAAGAGAGCAGCTGTTAAAATGTAGTGATGGCCAGATGAGGCTTTCTGGAGAACTTTTTTTTTTTTGTTACTTATTTGTACCCGTAGGTAGACTTAGTTTGCAGTCTGGTGACAAGCCACCGGCTGCTAGTCGCTGCGTGCGCGAGCGCCCTAAACCTACATGTTTTTGGTGTGCGGGAGGAAACCGGAGAAATCCCAGAGTAAACCCGCGCAACACGGGGAGAACATGCAAACTCCACACAGCTCACTGTTGGTCAGGGGCTGGGATCAAACCCACGATCTCATGATCCCCGCGATCCCCCGGCCGAGGGTAAAACTGTGCTACCACAGTGCTAAACCACTACGCCACCGTGCAGTGAACTTGAGGCCTTTCATCAAAATGGCTCATATAGACGAGGCCTCATGTGAAACTTCATTTTCTCTACTAGGCCATCTAGTGGACAAAACATATACAACATGTAGATTTTTACAAGGGTGTTATTGGTTTGTGTATTCTTTCATTTCAATAAATACACTGACTTTTAAGAAATGCCAACAATCATAAAGGAAAAGAAATAATAAAACTGAGGTGACTACAGTGAATGTGCTTGTACGTCTTATCCATTTTTATTAAGAAATAATAACTTTTCAACAGTCTTATACTGTCCTTCCCATACATTCATCTCTGTCCTTATTGTCATGCAGGACACAACAGTGCCTCAGTATAATGATGCGTTATTGTTGTATCCAAGCTTTTTGAAACACAACAGACACTTCGCCTTGCAAATAAAAGTAAATTATAAGAATAACCCCATTAGGACTTGAACCCCAGCTCTCCAGATGTAAAACAAACATTTTATCTCTAGGCTACCCTTAATGATAACTGGATAAGCCTTTTTTGAAGACTTGAGCCTTTTCCATCAAAATGGTTCACATCGACAAAGCCTCATGTGAAACTTCATTTGCTCTACTAGGCCATGTAGTCGACAAAAAGTATACAGCGTGCAGATTTTTACAAGGGCATTATTGGTTTATTGTGTATTTTTTCAATTTCAATAAATGTGCTGTCTTTTAAGAAATATCAATAATAATAAGGGAACAAAGAAATAATAAAACTGGGGTGACTCCAATGAATGTGCCTGTGTTACTTGGTGTGCTTGTACTACTTATCCATTTTTATTAAGAAATAATACATTTTCAACAGTCTTATACTGTCTTTCCCAGTATATTCAGCTCTGGTCTTATTCTCATACAAGGCACAATGCCAATAGTGCATCAGCATAATGATATGTAATAATGATCCAAGCTCTTTGAAACACAACAGACACTTCACTTTGCAAATAAAAATAAAATTATAAGAATGATCCAGCTTGGATTCAAACCCAGGGCTCCCACTTGGAGAGCAGATGCTTTGCCACAAAGCCATCACCTCAGTTACAATAAATACCCACTATTTGTGGACAATACATCAGTGGGAGAAATGCACTCAAAATGTTCCCAAATGGGAGAAGTCCATGTTTTTGGTGCTGCTTCCATCTGAAAATCGGCTGTGACAAATTCCTTACACAGTCAAACATCGGCAATACAAAATGTGAGGGATGGGGATTTCCATTGTGTATCGCTGCTCACTTTATTTCATGTTGCCTGCAAAATCATGAATGTCTTCCTGACCCAGTCACATGGTACGATGTCAACACATACGTCAGCAATACATGCCTCTAAACGCGCTTCGCCAAATATTTCCTGGATAAGTTTAGAGCACCCTCGAAGCTCCAGAGCCTGCTGTTCCATCACTACTAAAATGCCATTACAAAGCAGCAAATGGGTATTTGAAGCTGCTGGTGCCTCTGAAGTCCCACGAACCTCAAGGTGTAGGTTCCTCCAGAGGCTTGCAGTTGTGCATAAACCTACTATTCAGCCACCCCTAACCAATGTTCACAAGCAGAAACGGTTGCAGTGGGCCCAGAAATACACGAAGACTAATTTTCAGTCTTGTTTACTGATGAGTGCTGTGCAACCCTGGATGGTCCAGATGGATGGAGTGGTGGAAGGTCACCATGTCCCAGAAAGGAGGTGGGGGAGTCATTTTTTGGGCCGGAATCATGGGGAGAGAGCTGGTAGGCCCCTTTAGGGTCCCTGAAGGTGTGAAAATGAACTTTGCAAAGTATATAGAGTTTCTGACAGACCATTTTCTTCCATGGAACAAAAAAGAAGAACCGTGCCTTCCATAGCAAAATTATCTTCATGCATGACAATACACCATCTCATGCTGCAAAGAATACCTCTGTGTCATTGGCTGCTATGGGCATAAAAGGAGAGAAACTCATGGTGTGGCTCCCATCCTCCCCTGACCTCAACCCTATTGAGAACCTTTGGCGCATCCTCAAGAAAAAGATCTATGAGCGTGGGAGGTAGTTCACACCAAAACAGCAGCTGTGGGAGGATATTCTGGCATCTTGCAAAGAAATTCAAGCAGAAACTCTCCCAAAACTCACAAGTTCAATGGATGCAAAAATTATGAAGGTTATATCAAAGAAGGGGTCCTTTGTCAACATGTTACTTGGCCTGTTAAGATGTTTTTGATTGAAATATCTTTTGTTTTCAGTTCTTTACAACCAATAAAATGTTTTGAAACTCTGTTGAGCATAATAATTTGGAACAGTGCATTTTGAGTTGTTTTTATTTTTGCAAAAGAAGTTATCATTGGGAGGTTTGTTCAATAAAATTTGGATTATGCTCTAACGGTTGATGACTTTAAAATTATACTGTCATTTGCATCAACTCTTTTGGAAAATCAGAGACAATCATTTGCATAATAATTTGAAATGTGATATATTGATAGACTCCTCTTGTTATAGCTTTTAATACTTTATTTAAATTGATTTTCCCATGATAGACCTGACGGGGGTGATGGGATAGGGAGGGGAGGGGAGGGGGAAGGAAAAAAGAGGAACAAATAGAAAAACAACTGACACAACTGAAACAAACAGAAAACAAACTGTTTCTTCTTCTGAAAAGGTCTCATCATGAGTCTGTTATCTGTATCTGAAAAAGAACATACTGTATATATGTGTGTGCATGCACATGTATGAGAGCATGCTCAAAGTGAGTAGCCGAATCTTATTCTCCTCCCTTACAGACCCATTGACTTTAGACGCGTTTACATTAAGTGACTGAGGGTTTAGGACTGTCCCAATCTGAAATTAGGAAGTGGCTGACTAATCACTAGCTGACTTTTTGAGCCCTTAAATGACCCCTTTCAGTCAGAATAACATGCTGACTTAATGTAAGGGAATTACCCACAGGTCAGAGCACCAACTGGGATTTCTAAACGTAAAGCTCCTGATTGGTCACCTGTTCATCACTGACCACCCCTTCACCCCTGTTCCACCCCACAAACAAAAAGGAAAAATACTGCCTTGACATGAATCTTTGTTAAAATAAAAATACACTAAATAAAGACCGAGTTTATGCTGAATTACACCCAGTTTAGTAGTTTAAGTAATTTAGGGTGGTGTGGTGGGGGGAGGGTGAATTGTGCAGTTTAAAAAAGATGATTTAGTTAATTACAAGAGGCTGCAGCACATTTAATTTAGATCATTCCTGAAGAAAGTAATATGTTTAAAACAAAAAGTCTGAGACCCACAATAGCTAGTCTGTCATAAGGTTGAGTGGTGGAGAGGACCTAGGCGCAGACAGGATATGGTGCAAAACAATGATTTATTTACAAAAACAGGAACAAATTAATAACAGCTCGGGGGCTGAAGCAGAACAAAACTAAGCGGACAAAACTCACAAGGAAGACAGCTGGAACATTACAGGACTATCACAGGATACAGGCAGAAACATTAATGATGCCACACAGACTGACACCAGTATATATGGACAGGGGAGCAATCAAGACAACACGAGACAGGTGGGAGCAATCAGGGAAATCAGAGACAGCAGGGAGTGACTATAGGCACAGGAAACATGAGGGGCTGAGACAAAAGGTAAACCAGAGACATGAACACAGGACCAGGGAATACATAACCATGACAAATGATAATAATAACAAACAGAATCATACAAGACTAACTTCAAACCTCAGACCATAGAGAACATACATGGCTATGATAATAAATAATACAAAGAATTCCAAAAACCCAGCTGAACTGAGACAGGGGAAACACAGACTAGCAAAAACAAACTTAAAGTGGGAGCATGGTCCCCAGCCCATGCTCAGGCCCTGGCATAGTCCCCCCTTTAAAGGGTGGATTCCAGACACCCCTAGACATTACCAAAAAAGAAAAAAAACCACCTTCCCAGGGAGGGGGGTGAGGGCACAGGCTAGACTGGCCGAAGCACATCCTTCGCCCCATGCCCCCCCAGAAGCCAGCTCCCAAACTCGCTCTGGAAGCCACCCACCGCCCCCAGATCCCATCTCAGGGCGAGGGGCGCCAGGCTGTGAAACCCAGGACCCACTAATGTCATACCCCAGTGCTCTCCAGCACCTCAGGCACGATGGGGCAGTCACACTCACTCTCACGCATCTTGTACACCCTTGTATGTACGTACACAAACACATATAATAATAATAATACGGAAATCCACATGTCAAGTGACATCCCAAACTGCTCCCCACCCCCCCGCGAGCTCGCCCACCATCCCCTCAGGCAGACATCACTGGGAGTAGGCTACCCCCATAGCCACAGCCACCCTGCCCCCCCCCCTCAACTGCCACTGAACACCTGCACACACCTATACCCGGCGCCACAGACACTGGAGGCAGTGTGGGCAAAGCACCCCACTCAGGGACCCAATGGCAGGACAGCCAGGGAGAGCGGAAACCGAACTGATATCCCCCCGCCACCAGATGGCCCACACCACCCCCCGGCATCCAGTGAGGTCTTTCCCTCACATACACACCCTCCACAACCTTGCGTCCACCCACAGGTACTTACACACACACACACACACACACACACAGCCACCCTTACGTGTACACACACGTACATACCATCGCATATGTTCACCTACACCCCTCCACACCCTCACATATTTACACACAACACACATATCCACACGGTCACACATACATGCACACACCCATATCCACACCCACACATACCACACATATACATGCAAACCCCCACACACCCACACTCTGAGATGAATAGAGGTTTTCATAAAACTTTCTGAAGGAGTTATTTATTTCTTCAGCATCATGGGTGATATTTCCAGCCATGTCCTTAATAGAGTGGATAGCTGTTTTTTTCTTTATTCAGTTTAAGCTTATTAGAAAGATAGCTCCCTGATTTATTACTATGTTCAAACTTCTCCAGATGTAGATTTAATTTTCTCAGATTGTTGACTGCCTGTTCCTGTGGAGAAACAGCATAGGTCATTTCCAGTTATTTAGTTTTCTAACTCCAATACCAGTGCTTTTTCTTTTTTATTCTTATAAGAACAGTAAGAGATTATTTTACCCTGTATGACCATTTTTGCTGCTTCCCAGAGAACACACAGCAATATTCCTGGCATGTCATTGTTTGCCAGATATGCTTCCCACTCCTTATTAAAATAGTTAATAAAGTCTTTGTCTTTGAGTAATGATCTATTAAATTTCCAGTTTCTAGTTTTCCTTGTAGCTTTTTTATTCACCAGTGTAAGCAATACTGGATGATGATCACTGATAACTTGATTAAAGCAAATTTCAGTGTCTGTAATATCCCTCACAATGGAGTTGCTAGCTAAGAAAAAGTCTAAATGAGAATATGAGTGACACACTGGTGAGAAGAAGGTGTATTCCCTAAGAGTTGAGTGACAAGAACGCCATGCATCTCAAAGACCAGAATCACTCATGTATTGTCTAAGAGTGTCAGTAGCTTACCATTTCCGAAAATCCCCCACTGTACTGAGCCTGTCAGTTGCAGGATCCAATACCAGGCTGAAGTCCCCTCCTGTTATTAGTGTGGTGTCCAAATGCACAGAAAGAGAAGTGAAGAAAGTGTGAAAAAGGGATGGGTCATCAACATTTGGGTCATAAGCACTGGCTATACATAGATCCATATTTGAACTGAGATTTTTAATATTATAAATATACCTTTTGGATCTGCTATAGAGTTGTTAACAACAAAACATATTCTTCTGTTTACCGATATGGTTACCCAGGTTCCTGCTCTTGACTGGAGACTGTGTTCCAGCTTTAGAGGGATCACACTCCTCAGCCTCCTTGGGAAGATCTATGCTAGCGTACTGGAGAGGAGAATCCGGCTGTTGGTCAAACCTTGGCTTCAGGGGGAACAATGTGGTTTTTGTCCTGGTCATGGCACAGCGGACCAACTCTGCACCCTCTCAAGGATCCTTGATGGTTCGTGGGACTTTGCCCTACCAGTCTAGATGTGTTTTATGGACTTGGGGAAAGCATTCGACTAGGTCCCTCATAGTTCCTTGTGGGGGGAGCTTCAATAGGAGTATCGGGCTTGTTGCTGCAAGCTGTCCTGTCTCTGTACAACCTTTGTGAGAGTTTGGTTTGTATTGCCAATAATCAGTTGAACTTGTTCTTAGTGAGAGCTGGAATCCGTCAGGGCTCCCCTTTGTTACCAATCCTGTTCATAATTTTTATGGGCAGGATTTCTCGACACAGCCAAGGAATGGAGGGTGTCATGTCCTGACCACAGGATCTTGTCTCTGCTGTTTGCAGATGATGTTGTCCTGTTGGGTTCATCGAGCAATGACCTACAAGTTTTGCTGGGATGGTTTTCTCCTGAGCACCTGCAAGTCTGAATCCATGGTGCTCAGCTGGAAAAGGGTGGCTTGTCCTCTACAGATTGGGGACAAGCTCCTGCCCCAAGTGGAGGAGTTCAAGTATCTCTGGGTATCAGCCATGAGTGAGGGGAGAATGGAGCGGGAGATTGATAGATATCGGAGCAGCATCTGCAGTGATGTGGATGCTACTGTATATTGGTCTATTGTAATAAAGAGGGAGCTGAGCTGTAAAGCAAAGCTGTCTATTTACCGCTCAGCCTACGATCCTACTCTCACCTATGGTCAGGAACTTTGGGTAATGACCAAAAGAACGAGATCATGGAAACAAAATGAGCTTTCTCTGTAGGATTGCTGAACTCACCCTTAGAGATGGGGTGATGAGCTCAGTCATCCGGGGGAGGCTCAGAGTAGAGCTGCTGCTCCTTCACATCGAAAGGAGCCAGTTGAGGTGGTTTGGGCATCTGATCAAGATGCCTCCTGGACGCCTCCACTTGAGGTTTTTTGGGCATGTCCCACTGGGAGGAGACCTCGGGGAAGACCCAAGACACGCTGTCTCTCTGTTGTTGAACATTTGCGTGAATAAACTCACATATTTTCCACCAAGATGTTGCAAAAGTATTAAATCTATTAGAATAAAGTAACAAATATATGAGTACAAAATCACAAATTCATAAGGAAAAAAGGAATAAGTTTATAAGAAAATGATTTTTTTTTTTTTTAGAAAAAGTGACAAATATTTGACTAAAAACCGCTGATTTATGAGGCTCACAGTTTTAAGAGAAAAATTTCACAAATAGGCGAGAGAAAAGTGTTTACTCAGTTACTAAAGTATTTTTTCTCACTCCTTCTCAAATAAACTTATCCAATCTATATCATAAGGTAACGCTGGCTTTACTTAAGTGCAATTTCTTGACACTCTTTCGCCACAATTATTGACAGCTATAGGAGGAAACAAATCTTCCATAGCTGGTGAAACTATAGACAGCAGCACTGAACTCTTTACCAACATTGTGAGCAGTGGCTGATTACCATACCCATCACGGTTCACCTCAGTGCGCCTCATTGTCCACAAGAGGTCAGACATTAACAGTAGAAGTCATAAATAGTCTACAGACAGCAACCTCTGCATCTTTAGCAGCAGCTCGAGGACCGTCTCCAGTCTCGGGACAGTTGGTGTAGTGTGAAATCAATGTTCTTATTCACAGAAGAAATAAATAGAAATAACAGGAGAAAAAAAAGTGGACATCCACGCCATGTGTTTCTAATCCCGTTTTCCCTAATAATTGCTTCTTTGATCACTTTGCAAAATAACCGATAAGTTTCACAAATTGTTTTTCTCCTGTGCGGGAGTACTACAGTGTATTTTCCTAAGAGACAGGAACAGGGCCTTGCCTGCTTCTCTGAGTCACGCCCTCTGTGTCACAGTAGGCAGGTTCACGCCTTCACGCACGATGCCTTGACCCGCTCTGAACAGTTTCTACAGCTGATGCGCTACTCCGCACTTTACGCACAGCAATGGAGACCGGAGCGCAAAGTAGCGAGGACGTAACGGCAAAGAAAAACTCCTGATTTCATACTCTGTGGTATTTCTTACCTCCGCCTAATACTTATTTATGCTTTTTTTTATTATTATTATTACTTTTGTGTCATACTTTTCTACAACAAAATAGGAATACATTAGTGCCAGCGCCTCAGAGGGAAGCCCAGCCTTCAGTGGGCTTTGGTGGATTGACTTTGGAAGCAGTGATGGCCACTGTGAAGCTTGATTACGTCGCTCCGTGGTGGACTTACTGGCTGCACAGTTTCCCACATTTTAATTTCTACTTCCAGTCGGTCGACAACACTTTCAAACCGGAGGCGACCAGCTATCAGCAGGTTGGTAACTGTACTTGCGGGTAAAAGCGCACGTACGCTTTGAAAAAAATAATCCAGGACATGTGTGTTGCTGCTGCTGTGAACCCCCAACTTTCCACCTAATATTACTGGTAAATATATTTAGATGTACAGTTTCCAAATAAGTGCATTGCGTAAAGACTCATTTCCTTCTTTGGACTCGAGATTTGGCAGAAAGTAGGAACCACTAGACTCCTCACATGATAACACATGACCTGTATTAACTGTACTGTAGACTAGGAGAAACTTGGAGTTGTACCCACGGATAGTATGTTTTCTCCGTGTGTGCATTCTTGCTTTATTTTGAGGAATATTTTTCTGGCCGTCCCTTTCATATAATTGTGACCAAGGGGACAGTCGATGAAGCCCATCTGGTGGCATCCAACCCAAAGTTCGAACATAATTTGCAGGAAAAGTCCATATTCCAGCAATAATGTACAACTCCGGAAAAAAATGGAGTCGCAACTGTTGGAGGATGTTTATTCAGTTGTTTTATATTGTGGAGGGAAAAAAAATCAAATCACAGATATGAGGCAAAAGTATTTTTTTTATCAAGCAGCTCAACATTCTGACTCCATAAAATACAGTATACCATAAAAACTAAAGATTGCTGTAATTAATTGAGATTTCTTTTCAAATCAAGTAGTAGAAACATTATTCAATCTTGCCTTTTATAAGCTTCCAATTTTGTATTGCACTTGATCCAAATTTAAGACACAGCTGGCCAGGAACAAACATCTTTTGCTTGATTCCATGTCGAATTACCTTCTTGAATGAATTTTTGAATCCTTTTACATAGTTTCAAGTGACAGTTTACAGTATGACTATTGCTGGGGCCATGTCTACAAATTACAAGGTGATTCCATAATTGTTTTCCTCAGGATCAATTTTTTTTTTCTGGGAATCTGGGAAATCTGTCATCAGTTAGAGCAATTTTATTTTAATTTTAAGGTGTCTTTTACAAAGCCAGAATGTTGTTAGACAAAAATAGTTTTGTCATACTGTGTTTAATTTCTTTCCCTAAAAATCTAACTTTGTTAGGCAAAAAGTCCCAAATATTTAGGGGAAAAAAGGTAAAAGCTGAACAGAAGAATGTCACAAATTCATGGAAAAAATACAAATTAAAGGCATTACTCACTAAAGTAACTTTTTTGCTAGTAGATAGTTTTTAAAAATTGTACTTGAGTTATTATTTCAACATCCACTCTTATTTGTACTTGAATGTTTATGTTATTGAGGTAATGCTACCTTTATTTGAGAACAATTTCTTGCTATTCATCTGTGTATTTCTTTATGAAAAGCCATGTAATCAAACATATGGATACTGTATTTAGACTGGAATGCATTTAATTAAAATCACTGATGATGTTCACATGAGCCAGATGACCAACAATACATTATCTGATTATTTAACAAATGAAAGTTGTTACAGGCTGTAGTGGTACATGGTGGAATCTTATCAGGGTCCTGGGTGGAGCATAGTAGCAGCGGTGGCATTGTATCAAAGTTGTGGGGCCTATGCACACTGGCATGGCTTGGTCGTCAAGAATTTCAAAGCAGGACTGACCATGCTGATAAACATGGGAGCAATATCACGCTAGTGTGGCGTGATCTTCTAGTGTGTTGCTGCATCGTCACAAGGTCGGAGGGGGTTCATGCCAGGGGCCTATCTAGAACGTGGTGCCATCGTGGCTGTGCATGGTAGGATTGTTGAGGTTAGGTGCTGCTGATGTATAGAGCATGGAGGGAGGGAGAGCAAGAGAGTAGGGCTGGGCGATATGGTTTCTAACATGTTTTTAACATGTTTTAACATGTCTCGCAATACTTTTGGGGTTTTGTCGCTATACACGATATACACTACTCACAAAAAATTAGGGATATTCGGCTTTTGGGTGAAATTTCAGGATGTACCTAAAATGGACTATAACCTTTCCAGGTGAACTCAGTTTGACCTTCTTTAACCTTTTGAATGCGCATGTCCAACTGTTCAGTGTTTCAGTACTTTTTGGATAACTTGCTGTTCTCTAACAAGATGCTTAACACCAAAATTCACAACAGGTGTTTGATCCATGAATCGACCAATAAACTTTTTGGTTCAGTTAGAATTGGTATTTAAACAGTCCTCTTCATCATGCTGTTCACATTTTGACATCATGAGATCAAGACAACACCTCACAATTGATCAACAGTAGCTCGCCATTGTGAGGCTTCAAACAGGATGTTGTCGGAGGGAAGTGGCCGCTGAGCTTAGAGTGTCACAGGCTGTCATCAGCAGGTTGCAGCAGAGACACAGAGAGACTGTAAGAGTCACAGAAAGGCATAGAAGTGGACGTCCTTTGGCCACATCCAACACTGATGACCGCTTCACTATGAACAGTGCCCTGCGGAACTGGATGATGAATGCCACTCAACTCCAGGCACATTTAAGGGACGTGAGAGAAAAGCAAGCGTCACATCAGACCATTCGAAACCGTTTACATCAGCGTGGTCTGCATGCTAGACAACCTGCAAGGGTACCTGACCACACCAGGTACAGGCGTCATTGTCTTGCATGGGCCAGGGAGCATTTACGCAGGACAAGGGACCAGTGGGCCTCAGTACTGTTCTCTGATGAAAATCGATTCACGTTGAGCAAAAATGATGGCCGCCAACAATGTTGGAGATGTCAAGGAGAGTGCTATGCATCAGCCACTGTTGTGGTGGCATTACACTCTGAGCAGGTGTTTAGTCCATACAGACCTGCCCTACACCTTGTGAATGATTCATTGACAAGCTGACTCTACCTGAATAACATCATTAATCCAGTCATTGTGCCCCTGCATGAACAACACAGGCCTAATTTAATCTTCATGGACAACAGTGCTGCAGTTCATCAAGGTTGCATCATTAATGAACAGCTGCTGGAGGCTGGGGTACCTCAAATGGAGTGGCCCACACTTTCTCCAGACTTGAATCCCATAGAAAACCTATGGGATTAGCTGAATCGCCATGTAGAAGCTCGTAACCCTGCACCCCTCAACCTCAATGACCTGAGGGCCACCCTTCAAAAGAGTGGAATGCCACACCTCAGCAGACAATAAGTCAACTTGTGAACAGCATGATGAGACATTGTTCAAACTGTAATTAATGTTCAAGGGCACATGACATTTTTTGTTGTGGTACACTCACCACTGTTGTTGGCTTTCGTTTCAATAAGTTGTTTAAAATGAGGAAATCACCATTTCATGCTTCAACTTTAATGCCCTACTTTCATGATATAATATCACTGTAGCATGAACTTTTTACATATTCCATAAATTTCACACAAAAGCCAAATATCCGTAACTTTTTGTGAGTAGTGTATGTCACAATATCTTGAGATCTCCTCCAACCTCTGTATAAATGTAAAACCTTTGCATAAAATGACACTGGCATGATAATAGAAACATATCCATGTGTTGCATTTTTTAAATTGCATATAAAAAAGGGGAGGATAAAATCAAGTTAAATTTAGCCAATTATATTGAACCAGTCAGACAACCCCACTCATAAAGTTGCAACAAATCAAAATAAATAATAGTAAGCCTTGCTATTATAGCCTGTAATAAAACCATTAAAAACAAAACAAAAAAGGACTCAACACAATAAAAAGTGCATTAAGCAAGAATTCTAGAGAAAGATCTTTTAAAACCATATAAATTAAAGTCAACTTTTTCTGTTTGGTCATGTTTTAACAATAAGGGTCATGTCTTTGGCAGTTTGTGACAGCAGTTGTGATCTCTTTCCTATTTTGCACTTTTGTTGTATGGGATAAATTTTACAAATTAAGAAGCCATATAGTCATTTTCTTAGGGCTGGTTCCTTTTTTTGTAGGGGCTACCTGGGATGTTGAGAGCAGATTTTAATGCATTCTTCATATTATAGTGGATGACATCTCAAGTGGTGAAACAAATTAGTGGTAGTGTGACATAATTTGCACAAAACTGTATTTTGTTCAATTTTTGCCCCTGCCAGAGAATGGAGCTCTTGTGTTTTTCTCCTCTCGTTCAAGTCTGCTGCACTGCAGCCAGTATGTGTGTGTGTGTTATTTCTTTTTCCCCCCTTTCCCCGTGCTCTGCTAGTGTTGCCAGATTGTGCATAAAAAAAAATAAGAGTCTCTGGTCCACAAAAAAAGGCTCAAAAGAAGCAGTTTCTGAAGAAAAAAAATTGCAGGAATAAAACAGACCTGGCATGACCCTGAAATGAAACACGGCGCGAGGGGGAGGGGGGAATGCCTGAGTGCAGAGGGAAGGAGAGGAGAGAGAGCTGACGGAGAATTAGTTAATTCCCTTCCACAGCATGTGGGACACCATATGGTGTATAGGGGCGGTGCCTTTCTCCATTTCTACGCTGATGGAGAGAAGCGGCCTTAAACTGCCGAAAAAGCTCGATATCATTGATAAACACATCTTATGTATCGCACATAGCAGAATATATCGATATAATGAATATATTTGTTGTATCACCCAGCCCTGCAGGAGAGTATCCCAGGGATGTAGAAAATAGTGAAAAATTGCGGGGAAAAAAGCTTAGCAGTGTCATGATTACCTTTGCACTGAATGAGGTTTTTTTTTTTTTTTATAATTTTTCCACGATCAATCCATGTTCTCATTAGTTGTGTAATTCATGGAGAGTGTAGCGGGGTCTTCATCTAGTGTGAAGTGGGCCCTAGCTGTCCACAGTATGTGGGACACCACATGTGGTGTTTCTTTGACCCTACGCCACACAGCTACTGTAAGTAGTGAAAGTTACAGTGTGTGTGTGTGGGGGGGGGGGCACCATTCCTGTGGTAGCTGTTTGTGTTAATTTTCCTTTCCCCATTATATTCAGGCTGAGCACCAAGCTAGAAGGCAGAAAGTAAATAGGGATGGTGTTAATGTATTAAATTTATGACACAAAATAGTTTACGATCTTCTTTAAAAATTGTAGACGTTACTGATGATGTTTTGATCTTGAAAAAAGGATTCAAGCTTCATCATTGGGGCGGGGGGGGGGGTTCTCTTAAATGTGCATGAAGGTCACGATTTGTGTTTGCATTTTTTTTTTTCAGTACAATTTCATATGAAAGTGGAGCTTTGACACCTGGTCAGAAAAGTCTTCACTGAAAACTTTCTTCCTCTCATTCCCGCCTCACATCAAGGTCCACTTTTGAATCCCAGAGGGCTCACAAACAATAACTCAGTTGGAGCAATAGTCAGTTACATATAGTTCAAGGTTCTCACAGTCTCTCAGACTTGAAGATAATTAATATTTTTATTCAACACACTGACCTGCTGTGAAAAGTGCAGAGCTGCCATAGACAAGTTTTCAAAGTCTGTTGTCTACTTTTAATTAAATTAGGCATGGAAATTGTTATGTTGTTATTAGGATGCATTATTGTGTGACATGGGTGGTGGCTCCACCTTTCTGTTTCCGCCACCACCCGGGGTATAAGAGGGCTGGAAGGAAGAGGGGCGGTCTCATGACCTCCTCTCAGCCTGACAGCAGCGCCTTGTATTATACGAGTGAGTCTACAATAAAGTCGTGTTCAGTTCAACACTCAGTCTCGTCCTTGGTTCTCGCTTTACCGACATATCATTTGGCGACAAGGGTATAAGTATGAACGCGGGGGTTTCTACTCTTTGGCCATTTTTGGAGCTTCCTGGTAAGCCACCAGTCCTCTGGGCAAGGTGGTTCACCGCCTTCCAAAATTACTTGGTGGCATTGAACCTTGGTAGTCTGGAGAAGTTGCAGGCACAGGCACTGTTGGTTCACAACCTGGGAATGGAAGGACAGCGTGTCCTTAGTTCCTTGGGCAACAGCAATAGCTTTGATGAAGTGATTGAGCTAATGGCGTAACATTTTTGTGCCCCGTAGAACATCATCGTCAGGAGGATTCAGTTTCGGCAGCACCTCCAGTGGACTGGCGAGTCAGTGCAGCGGTATGTAGCAGACCTACAGTGGGGAAAAAAAGTATTTAGTCAGCCACCAATTGTGCAAGTTCTCCCACTTAAAAGATGAGAGAGGTCTCCAATTTTCATCATAGGTATACTTCAACTATGAGAGACAAAATGAGAAAAAAAAAATCCAGAAAATCACATTGAAGGATTTTTAATGAATTAATTGGTAAATTCCTCGGTAAAATAAGTATTTGGTCAATAACAAAAGTTCATCTCAATACTTTGTTGGCAATGACAGAGGTCAAACGTTTTCTGTAAGTCTTCACAAAGTTTTCACACACTGTTGCCGGTATTTTGGCCCATTCCTCCCTGCAGATCTCCTCTAGAGCAGTGATGTTTTGGGGCTGTCGCTGGGCAACACGGACTTTCAACTCCCTCCAAAAATTTTCTATGGGGTTGAGATCTGGAGACTGGCTAGGCCACTCCAGGACCTTGAAATGCTTCTTACGAAGCCACCCCTTCGTTGCCCGGGCGGTGTGTTTGGGATCATTGTCATGCTGAAAGACCCAGCCACATTTCATCTTCAATGCCCTTGCTGGTGGAAGGAGGTTTTCACTCAAAATCTCACGATACATGGCCCCATTCATTCTTTCCTTTACACGGATCAATCATCCTGGTCCCTTTGCAGAAAAACGGCCCCAAAGTATGATGTTTTCACCCCCATGCTTCACAGTATGTATGGTGTTCTTTCTCCTCCAAACACGACAAGTTGAGTTTTTACCAAAAAGTTCTATTTTGGTTTCATCTGACCATATGACATTCTCCCAATCCTCTTCTGGATTATCCAAATGCTCTCTAGCAAACTTCAGACGGGCCTGGACATGTACTGGCTTAAGCAGGGGGACACGTCTGGCACTGCAGGATTTGAGTCCCTGGCGACGTAGTGTGTTACTGATGGTAGCCTTTGTTACTTTGGTCCCAGCTGTCTGCAGGTCATTCACTAGATCCCCCCGTGTGGTTCTGGGATTTTTGCTCACCGTTCTCGTGATCATTTGACCACACGGGGTGAGATCTTGCGTGGAGCCCCAGATCGAGGGAGATTATCAGTGGTCTTGTATGTCTTCCATTTTCTAATAATTGCGCCCACAGTTGATTTCTTCACACCAAGCTGCTTACCTATTGCAGATTCAGTCTTCCCAGCCTGGTGCAGATCTACAATTTTGTTTCTGGTGTCCTTTGAAAGCTCTTTGGTCTTGGCCATAGTGGAGTTTGGAGTCTGATTGTTTGAGGTTGTGGACAGGTGTCTTTATACTGATAATGAGTTCAAACAGGTGCCATTAATACAGGTAACGAGTGGAGGACAGAGGAGCCTCTTAAAGAAAAAGTTACAGGTCTGTGAGAGCCAGAAATCTTGCTTGTTTGTAGGTGACCAAATACTTATTTTACCGAGGAATTTACCAATTAATTCATTAAAAATCCTTCAATGTGATTTTCTGGATTTTTTTTTCTCATTTTGTCTCTCATAGTTGAGGTATACCTATGATGAAAATTGGAGACCTCTCTCATCTTTTAAGTGGGAGAACTTGCACAATTGGTGGCTGACTAAATACTTTTTTGCCCCACTGTACGTCACCTGGCCAAGGACTGTCAGTTTGGAGCATTAGAGGAAGAGATGGTCCGCGACCAGTTGGCAGAGCATACCCTGTGCTCGGCGGCAAGGTTGCAGCTCTTAACACACTCGGGGGAGTTGACGTTACCCATAGCCATCGAGTTAGCTCAGCAGTGTGAGGCGGCAGACAAGCTATCACGAGAGCTAGGTGAGAGAGCGTCACACCGCCATTTTAAACCACAGTTGACGGTGCAAGCAGTGGACCTGGACAGTGACAATGGCCCGGCGGATGAAGAATGTGCCAATGCTATAAAGATGAGGTCTGTCCCAGGATCGCCCAGGTGTTTGGGTTGTGGGTCCACCGAGCACCGTTATGAGGCTAGAGAGTGTCCGGCAAGAGGAAGATGCTGCGGCACATGCCGATTCTTGCATCATTTTGCCAGTGCATGTTACAGGTTTGAGCGAGGGGATCCGAGACACAAGGAGGATCTCCTTGCTTCACTTCCCACGGTTGTTCGCAGTGTATCCCCAAGTGTCAACGATCATTCTTACCATATGGTGGAACTGGACGGAGTAACAGTGCCGTTACATGGGAGCGGTGAGACCCATGTTAGATTGGGCAACCGTGAGGAGTTCCTTCTCACAGTATGGGGTTGGAGAAGAGTGGTCAGGCTGTGGTTTGTGGGACCGGCCTATTCCGTGACCGATGGACGGAGCTGTGTGGGACAAACCTTTGCCTAGTAATCTGGACAATGAACAGGACCAATTCCACCCAGGGCCATCACGGGAGAGTCCCGGTGCCAGCGCCCAAGTAACCCTTGTTGAGGGAACTGGGTGGTGCAGTGGGACACCATGACGGTGGGTGGCGCCGAGTGGAGGGCCCATTCTACTCCCAGCTTTCGGCTGGAAGGAACCAGAGAACAGGGTGTCACAACGGCGATGCCGACAGCTACAATGAAAGAGAGCAGGGCAGGACTGACTGGCCCGGTGAAACGAGATGCCAAACAGAGACACTGGAAGCCAAGTAGGGCCCCTCTGGGGTTCGCAGACGTGGCCCAACCCAGAGAGGTGGCCCGGTTGAGAGGTGTTTGGGACAAACGCCGATGAGAAGATGACCAGGGGCAGCTGCAAGCGGTGGCTGTTGGGGAGGATGCCTTGCCTCCAACAATCTGATGGCTCATGGAGGTATCCCCTGTGAGCTGTGGCAGGCCAAAGAGGAGAAGGTGGTGTTTGGACTTCGACATGGGTCATCCCCGGGAGCAAAGAAAAGAGGGTGCACCGGAGGGGAACCGTCTGACGGTTTTCTGGGGGTGGGGTTTCCTCTACTTGGGGCAGACTGATGGTTGGGCGATGTATATAATGCATGGTGATGGAAATGGGGGATAACCGAATTGTATATTAGTTCTGTTAATGGAATTGTTTTGTGTTTTAGACTGTTTATTCTAGGAACATGGCAGTTTTCTGTTTAATGGACTGTGTTTTAGTAGAGACGGCAGAATAGTCCGTCTGGCCATGTGAGGGTGGAATGGTAGTCCACCTGTCCCCCCCCCCAGCTTAGTTGTTTTGTGTGTATGTCATAGGTTTCAAATATTTCTGTTCAGTTTTAACATGTGATTTGGGTTCCAAATTGCGGAGGGTCTCGATTGAATGTGTGTGTTTAGGACCATTTTTTTTGAAGGGGGGGGTGTTATGTTGTTATTACGACGTATTATTGTGTGACACGGGTAGTGGCTCCACCTTTCCGGTTCCGCCACCACCCGGGGAAAAGAGGGCTGTAAGGAAGAGGTGCTGTCTCTTGACCTCCTCTCAGCCCGACGGCAGCACCTTGTATTATACGAGTGAGTCTACAATAAAGTCGTGTTCAGTTCAACACTCAGTCTCGTCCTTGGTTCTCGCTTTACCGACACAACAGAAATGTTATCCTATTCTATACAAACATTCATTCAGGAAATAAAAGATAAATGACCTTCTGTTGAATAGCTGTATGTAGGTGTTCTGTATCTTTCTTTTACTTTTTCTTTATTTGCTAAGTGGGTAGTAACTATTTAATTTACTCAAGCACATGTAGTTTAATAACTTCAAGAAAAATGTTGTTTACTGAGTACTTAAAAAGCAAAAACTGTACTTTTACTCAAGTACATTTGATCATATTCTTCAACTTTGATTTTACTGAACTTTGAACACTGGTTAAAAATGCGCTTGTTTATGCAGAAATTACTTGTTCTTACCAGACATGGTGGCATCTTTAATTGTGTTAGTGAATGTATTATTTTATTTCATTGAAATCAAAGTTAAAACTGTTGTTCTATTATTCTGGGTCATGAAATATTTAATCTATTGCTGTCTGCAGTTTCTTTATATGATTTGGGTTATATTAGAGAGCACATTAGCTCATTCCTGTTCACAGTATGTGGGACACCATGTGGTGTCTCTGTGACCCTAGGCCACACAGCTACTGTAAGTAGTGAAAGTTACAGTGTGTGTGCGGGGTCATTCCTGTGGTAGCTCTGTGTGTTGTTTCCTTTCCCCATTCTATTCAGGCTGAGCACCAAGTTAGAAGGCAGAAAGTAAATAGGGAGGGTTGTGTCAACAAGGGCATCTGGCATAAAATCTGTACCAAATCAAACATGTGGATCATGACAAAGGAGGATTCCATACTGGATCGGTCGAGGCCCAGGTTAGCAACGACCGTCACCAGTGCTGTTGAGTGACAGGGTGCCGGTGGAAATTGGGCTGTGGTTGGTCAAAGAGAGGGGGAAAGTGTGTTTGGAGGCTGAGAGAGAAAATGAAAGATACAAGTGTGGAGGTGAAAGCAGGGACTTTAAATGTAGGGACTATGACTGGCAAAGACAGGCAGTTGGCTGACATTCAATTCAACTTTATATAGTGCTATTTCACATCAGCAGTCATCTCATAGCACTGTCAAACTGTAGGGGAATACCCCACAATCAGAGAAAGACCCCAGCAATCAGGCAACCCCCTGTTAGCAAGCACTTGGTGACGGTGGAGAGGAAAAACTCCCTTTTAGCAGGAAGAAACCTCCAGCAGAACCATGCTCAGGGAGGGGCAGTCATCTGCTGCGACTGGCTGGGGGGTGAGGGGATAGAGAAGAAGAAGAAAAGAACAGACATGTAGAGAGCAAACAGCATGATGACGGGAACTCAATCTATGGGAGAGAACAAACGGATGTTAATGACCAGCAAAAATATTACATTGAGAGTGAAGAAAGGAGTGAAGCCCAGTGCATTATTGGAGGTCCCCCAGCTGTTTAAACCTATTAGCAGCATAACTAAGGGAGGGTTCAGGGTCACCTAATCCCACCCTAACTATAGGCTTTGTCAAAAAGGTAAGTTTTAACCCTATTCTTAAAACCAGAGATCGAGTCTGACTCCCGAATCCAGATTGGCAGCTGGTTCCAAAGGAGAGAAGCCTGATAACTGAATGCTCTTTCCTCCATTGTACTTTTAGAAATTCTGGGTATTACAAGTAATCCTGCATTTTGGTATTTTGGGTAATTCTCTGTTTGGATGATAGGGTAGTACCAGATCTTTTAAATGACAAGGGGCCTGATTATTTAGAGCCTTGTAAGTGAGGAGAAGGATTTTAAACTTAATTCTTCTTCTTCTTTTAGATTTGCAACATGGACAAGAAATTGTAGAGTTTGGATCAAACTAAATGGAACACCTGAGGAAGCAAAGAGTAAAATAATCAGAGAGATTACTGACTTAAATAAATATAGATGAACACTGATTAAGAAAATTAAGAGACTATGATAATCCATATCCACACATGGCAAGAATAGTTCTTTTGACATACCATGTCAATGTCCTTTAAAAAAAAACAAAAAAAACCAAACTGACTGACTTGAGTAGACATCAATTATCCCTAGTCGGAGGAAGTCATTTGACACAGAGTGAGGAAATTCAAACTCTGAAAATATGCCATTATGCTGAACATAAACTACAAGAGATGGAGAATGATATTGATCCTGATAACCACTTTTTCAATAATATTCATAATCATTGTGAATATTACACTGAAAAGCAATTCAGTAAACTATCAATAATACACTTCAACAGCAGAAGTCTTAACAGAAACTTTCCACAGATTCAGGACTATTTAAAACAGCTAGACAGAAAATTTACAGCCATTCCAGTCTCTGAAACTTGGCTTAATGGGGAGCAGGCTCCCCTGATGGCAATAGAGGGATATCAGATGTTTCATATTAACAGATCTCAAAAAAAGGGTGGTGGTGTTGCATTGTATATTGATGACCTGTATAGGTGTAAACTTGTAAATGGAATGTCCTTTGCATTACCAGGGATTTTAGAATGTGTTACTGTTGAGATTGACCAAGATAAAACAAAAAATCTGATTATAAGTTGTATATATAGAACGCCGGGAACTTGCATTGAGACATTCAGAGATAAATTAGTCGAGCTGTACAATAATATTACTAGTAAGAAAATGGTAGTAATTTGTGGAGATTTCAATATTGATTTACTAAATCCATATCAACAAAATGTAATTACAGAGTTCATGAATTATATGTACAGTATGAATCTATATCCCACAATAATACATCCCAGTAGAAACACAGTTCACACTGCTACACTTATTGACAACCTGTTTGTTAATATTATTAATAAGAAAATAGAAAGTGGATTATTGATAAATGATATAAGTGACCATTTGCCAACCTTTGCACTTATCCATGGCCACACGGGGGCCAATACAGAAATTTTTTTTAAAATCATTCAGATACAAATCACAAAATGCAATCAGTTCTTTTAAAGAAGACTTGCTGAAGCAGGACTGGACAAAAGTCTATGTATCAGATGTAAATGAAGCCTACGACACATTTATGAACATTGTAACCACTCTTTATGAAAAAAATTGTCCATTAGTAAAGAAAAAGCTTAAACATAAATTTGTCGATAAGCCATGGTTAACCAAAGGATTACAAAAGGCCTGTAAAAAGAAAAATTTATTATATAAAGCTTTTCTAAAGAAAAGGACAAAAGAAGCAGAGCAGCAGTATAAAACATACAAAAATAAGTTAACATATATAATGAGATGTAGTAAAAGAGACTATTACAGTAAAGAACTGGAGAAAAACAGAGACAATATTAAAAATACATGGACAATACTTAACAATATTTTTGGAAATAAAAACAGAAATACAAGCTACCCAACCAATTTTTCAAAAAATAATACAACGACTCAGAGTGTGAATGCAGTTTCACCTGCAGATGAATTTAATAACTTTTTTGTTAACATTGGTCCTAATTTGGCTCAAGAAATACCCATTACGACACCTACGGGTGATACAATAAGCAAAAACACTGCTATAAAAGACTCCATTTTTATAAAGAACACAGACGAGAGAGAGGTCATTAAAATTGTTAAATTGTTTAAAAGTAAGACATCTACGTACTGTGATGGTATTGACATGCTATTAGTCAAAACTATTATCGAATGCTTAGTGAAACCACTGACGTATATTTGTAACCTGTCTCTCCAAATGGGTATAAGATAAGATAAGATAAGATAAGCCTTTATTAGTCCCACAATGGGGAAATTCCAGGATTGCAACAGCACAGGGATAGCAACACTCAGAGCAACAATCAGAAGGCAAGAAAAAACAAGAACAGCTAGTATCCATATGTACATATTACTATATATATATATATATATATATATATATATATAGACACACAGTGCGGAGTATATTGTGTATGTATTTTTATGTATATTTCCCAATGCAATGAAAATAGCTAAAGTAATTCCGATATACAAGACGGGTGACAGAGGGGAACTTTCAAACTATAGCCCAATTTCACTATTGCCTCAATTTTCCAAGATACTTGAAAAAATATTCTGTGAGAGAATTGACAACTTCATAATGAAGAATAATTTATTGTGTGAGCAGCAATATGGGTTCAGACACAAGAGGACAACTGCATTTGCTCTAATGGAATTTATAGAAAAAATATCAACTGCTGTTGAAAATAAAGGGTATTCAGTTTGGGTATTCCTGGATCTTAAAAAAGCATTTGATACAGTGGATCACAATTTATTATTAAAGAAACTATAACACTGTGGTATTAGGGGGGTAGCACTGTCCTGGTTAAGTAGTTACTTAAAGAATAGATATCAGTATGTATGTGTTGGTAACAAAAACTCACAGTTACTGAAGGTTACTTGTGGAGTCCCACAGGGTTCAGTTTTGGGGCCATTGTTATTCAATATGTATATAAATGATATATGTAAAGTCTCGGAAAAAATGGATTTAATATTGTTTGTCGATGACACTATTCTATTATGTAGTGGAAGCAATTTGGAACAACTTTTGGATACACTCGGAAAGGAATTAGGAAAGCTTAAACTGTGGTTTGATTCAAACAAATTAACGCTCAATTTAAGTAAGACAAAATTTATAGTTTTTAACAACCATCACAACATTTTTGTATCTAAACTCAGTGTAAATGGTGTAGAGATTGAAAGGGAATCTGAAACTAAATTTCTTGGAGTAATAATTGATAATAAACTGTGTTGGAAGTCACATATTAATTATATTAAAGGTAAAATATCTAAATCAATCGCAATACTACACAGAGCGAAATATTTTCTGAATCAACCCACATTATATACTTTGTATCATTCACTCCCATGAATGACATATTGTACTGAAGTATGGGGAAATACATATAAAACAAACGTATATCCAGTCTTTATGCTTCAGAAGAGAGATATTAGAATAATAAGCAAAGCTGCTTACAGGGACCAACAAACCCACTTTTTCTTAAATTAAAAGCTCTCAAGTTGAAAGATCTGGTTGACTTTAAAACTGCAGTAATAATGTTTAAAGTGAAGAATCTATCACTGCCCGCAAATATCCAAAAGCTGTTCCAAATAAGGGAGAAACAATATCATTTCAGAGGAACATGTATATTTCAAAAACCTTCAGTGTGTTATGACCCGAGCGTCGGTTCTGATCGCGCTCGGGCTAAGCTATGTCTCGCTGCCGGCCTTGACAGCTGCGGGCGGTATTCTGGCCTCTCCGGGCTCTTATTGTGAAAGTGCTCGGTGGGGCTTCCGCCTGTCAACGGTCGGTCAGCTGAGTGTCATTGTCGTCATTAGTGCTTCGCCCATTTAAGCCCAGGACTGGCGTCGGTAGGACGCAGCAGTGTCTGGTCGCTTAACTGGTCGCTTAACTGGTCACTAACCTGTTCACTTACTTGTTCACCCACCGTCACGTTGCGGATGCCTGGACTATTTTCACACCTCGTCTGCTTTGGGCTTGACCGTCGTTCCCCGGTACCAGTAAGTGTGCTGTATTAGCCTTATTCCTCCCGGCGTGAATTGATCTGTAAGTCCCTGCCTTAGCAGCCTGTGTGTTATTATTACCAAGCCTGTCTGTGTGTGACCGTCTCCTGCTCTGGACCTATAGTGTGCTGTATAGCCCTATGCCTCCTGTTATGCGAAGACTCTTGTCATTGTCTCAGCAGCTTGTGTAATCACCTTTTCACCGTAATAAAACTCACTGAAAACTCACTGGTGACTCTGTGCGTCTCATGGTGGCTCGCGAGGGCCACCGCATGACACAGTGAGAACTACCACCAAGCAACACTGTGTTTCAGTGCAAGGAGTCTGATTATGGAACGATTTTGGACCTGAATTAAAATCATGTACAACGCTTGGACAATTTAAACAAAAACTAAAGGAAGAAATACTCCAAACATATATACAAGATGACATGTAAAATCACATAAGGATTGTCATATCCAGTCTGTGTTGTGTTGTTGCTTAGTTGTTGTTTTTTTTTTTTTATCAAATTTTGTCTTAGCTTTGTTCCGGATAGTAATCGCTCTTGTTTTGTTTTTCTTTTGAATTCTTGGATGGAATATGGGTGGGCAATATAAGCTGCGGCTTCAGCCATCACCCATTTCGGATAACTTATGTTGAACTGTATAATCAGAGGAGTTATTGTTTAATTTGACCTTGTTGGATTTTTTTCCCCTTTGTTATATTATTCTGTTTCTTTTTAATCTTTACTTTTAATCTATCCGAATTAAAGATTCATTCATTCATTCATTCATTCATTCAGATTTGATTGGCGGTTGGCAACCAGCTTACAGGTGCATTACTGCCACCTACTCTAAATTCTATGGGAAGCCAATGAAGGGAGGCCAGAACCGGAGAGATATGATCTCTCTTTCTAGTACCTGTTAAAACTATAGCTGCAGCATTATGGATCAGCTGAAGACTTTTTAAAGATGTTTTAGGACAGCCTGATAATAAAGAGTTACAATAATCTAATTTAGAGCTAACAAAAGTGTGGATTAGTTTCTCAGCATCACTCTGAGACAAGATGTTCCTGATTTGGGCAATATTATGCAAATAATAAAAAGCAGTCTTAGAAACAAATTTAATATGTGAATTAAAGAACAGATCTTGACCAAAAACAATTCAAAGGTTCCTCACAGTACTATTAAGAGAAAGAGTAACCCCATCCAAACTAAGAATCTGATTTGGAGAAGTATTTCTAAGGTTTTCTGGACCAACTAGAATGACTTCAATTTTATCTGAATTTAATAGCAAGAAATTACAAGTCATCCACGCTCTGATTTTATCAGGCCCTGAGCACGGTCCCCAGAACATGCTCACACTTTATTTTTGTCATTCCCTGTGTTTAGTATTGTTGTTATCCTGATTTCCTGGCTGTTATAATCATTACCGGAGTGGTGGCTCAGTTGGTAGAGCATCCGCCCCACACCCGGGAGGCAGGGGTTCAAATCCCGGCCAGGTCATGCCGAAGACCATATAAAAGTGGAACTTCCTGCCGTCCAGCTTGGTGCTCAACAATAATGGAATGGAGGAGGGAAATCTGTGGCGGTGCCTTGCATGGCAGCAACCCCTCTGATTCTATATATGTGTGTGTGTGTGTGTGATTAACACTGTAGATAAGAGAAACACAATTTCATTCTACTGTACATGATTGGCTGTATGGATTGAATGACAATAAAGGATGATTAAAAAAAAATATCAACTTGGTCTTAGTTTGTCTAGTTATTTTCCATGCCTGGTCCTTTGTTCTCTGTATGTTATCACTTTTTTTGTCTCTGCTTTAGTTTATATGGTTTATTATTAATATGGTGGTTTCTGTTGTAATGTTTACTGCTTGGTCCCTTGTTCAGTATTTGTGGTGTTGTACTCTTGTCCTTGTCAGTCATGTCATGGTTATGTCTCCCCTGGTCCTTTGTGCATGAGTTTTGTGTAATCTCTGTTCCCCTTTGCCTTTTGTCTCAGCCCTTCATGTTTTCATGTACCAATAGCCACTTCCCTGCTGTCTCCAGTTGCCCTTGATTGTTCCCACCTGTCCTGCGTTTGCTTATTACCCCTGTGTCTATATATGTCTATGTGAGTGTTTGTCTGTTGTGGCATCATTAATGTTTCTAGCCTGAGTCCTGTAATGTTTGCTGTCTGTGAGTTTTTCATGCCAGAGTTTTCATAGCCTAGTCCTACCTTGCTGTCATGCTTGAGTTTTGTTTTCGGCCCATGTGCTGACATTTATTTGTTCCTGAGTTTTGCAATAAATTAACATTGGTGTTGTACCTGATCCTGTCTGCACCTGAGTTCCGTGTTAACCACCCATGACAAATTTCCTTAAGACAAGCCTCTAATTTGATAAATTGATGACTGTCATCTGGCTTCATTGACAAATATACGTAATTGTGTGTCATCTGCATCACAATGGAAATTTTGCTATGATTTCTAATAATATTACCCAACGAAAGCATATATAAACTAAAAAGAATAGGACCTAGCACAGATCCCTGTGGAACTCCATGACTGAACTTTGAATTAGAAGAAAACTCATTATTGACATGAACAAACTGGAACCTATCAGATAAATAAGATTTAAACCACTGCAAAGTTCCATTAAGTCCTACAAGGCATTCTTCTCTATCAAGTAAAATATTATGATCAATAGTATCAAAAGCTGCACTAAGCTCGAAAAGGACAAGTACAGAAACAAGTCCATTATCAAATGCGATAAGGAGGTTGTTGGTGACCTTCATTAAAGCTGTTTCAGTACTATGTTGAATTCTGAACCCTGATTAAAACTCTTAAAGTAAACCATTTCGCTGCAAGTGGTCAAATAATTGTGTAGGAACAACTCGTTCTAAGATTTTTGAAATAAAAGGCATATTAGAAGTCAGTCTATTGTTAGCCAGAGTCATCTATTGTTAGTCATCCTACATCCAATGTGCGTACAATCCAGTCCTGTTGATCTATCCACACCTGGATTCAATGTACAATTAAAATCCCCTGCTATTATATGTTGCCCTGTAAGTGATGATAAGATGAGAAATAAATTAGCAAAGAACTTCTGATCATCTATATTGGGACCATATAAGTTCACAAGATTTATATTTTCTAATAGCAAAGAACCTTGAATGATTACATATCTTCCAAATTTGTCTCCAATTACATTTTTCACCTGAAAAGGAACTGATTTATGTATGAGAGTCATAACTCCCCTGGCTCGGGATGAAAATGAAGAGGTGAATACACTTCCCTGCCATCTACTCCTAATTCTTTTAACATCCTCCTCTATCAGATGAGTTTCTTGTAAAAACACAATTCTTGAACCCATGTCCTTTATTTTATTCATAACTTGTTTAAGTTTTTTTAAATTTTGTAGACCTCTGCAATTCCATGAAGTTAAATTAAGATTAACACTTTGGTCCATGATCAATAGAGAGTTTAGGATTACCTTGCAGTGTAAACATGCTCATACAGAGAAGCAAAAACATGAGTGGTTGAACATTCATCCTACAAACTACACACAAACAAATTTCCCCTTCCCACACTTGTGGCAAACCCCCCAAAATCAAAAGAAAAATTCTGTCTCCCGATATAGCCATCGACCGTTCCACACCCACGGGGAACAGCCTAAGCCACTCCTTCTTCATCCTCCCAATCACCCTAACTCTACTGCTTTTAATGACGTAACATTAACTCTCCTCTGTAGTTTTCCAACTTAACTCCAAAATTTTTAACAACTTTGTACATCATAGTTTTTTTTTTTTGTTGTTTGTTTTGTTTTTTTGTTTTTTTTAATATATAATACAATCTATATTTTGTAAACTTACTATTTACTTCAAGTCAGTCAGATGCCTGTGCAAATGCTTAATTATTCTACCTTATATTTTGTTCATGCTTAGCTCCCACCAGTCTCTTCTTCTTCTTTGATCTTCTTGATGAACTCCTGCGCCTCCTCTGGGGTCTTGAAGATGTGGGTTCTGCCCTCATACGTGGTCAGCAGTCTCGCAGGATAGATTACACCATGACGAATCCCAAGGTTGCGCAGCTCCTTACGTACGGGATCAAACTGCTTCCTCAATTGTTGGATTCCTGTGGCCAAATCTGGGTAGAACCGCACCTGCTGGTCCTGGTGTTTAATCTCTCCTTTAGCACGTGCAGCGTTGAAGATCTTCATCCTGTCTCTGTTGCTAAGAAACTTCATAATTAAGGTCCTCGGCGGTCCCTTATCTCTCCGTGGGCCAATACGATGTGCTTTTTCCAGAACCACTGCTGATTGCAACTCCTCGCTGCCCAGCACCTCCGGAATCCACTTTTCCAGAAAGGAACATACGTCCCGACCTTCTGATTCCTCTGGAAGACCCACCAGCCTCAAATTATTCTGTCTCGACCGAGATTCCAAATCCAAAATATTATCTTCCAGAGATTTATTTTTTTTTTCCAAAGTGCGCACCTTTAATTGAAGACGGGTGACGTCATCTTCAGCACTGTGGCGGTGCCTTGCATGGCAGCAACCCCTCTGATTCTATATATGTGTGTGTGTGTGTGTGATTAACACTGTAGATAAGAGAAACACAATTTCATTCTACTGTACATGATTGGCTGTATGGATTGAATGACAATAAAGGATGATTAAAAAAAATATCAACTTGGTCTTAGTTTGTCTAGTTATTTTCCATGCCTGGTCCTTTGTTCTCTGTATGTTATCACTTTTTTTGTCTCTGCTTTAGTTTATATGGTTTATTATTAATATGGTGGTTTCTGTTGTAATGTTTACTGCTTGGTCCCTTGTTCAGTATTTGTGGTGTTGTACTCTTGTCCTTGTCAGTCATGTCATGGTTATGTCTCCCCTGGTCCTTTGTGCATGAGTTTTGTGTAATCTCTGTTCCCCTTTGCCTTTTGTCTCAGCCCTTCATGTTTTCATGTACCAATAGCCACTTCCCTGCTGTCTCCAGTTGCCCTTGATTGTTCCCACCTGTCCTGCATTTGCTTATTACCCCTGTGTCTATATATGTCTATGTGAGTGTTTGTCTGTTGTGGCATCATTAATGTTTCTAGCCTGAGTCCTGTAATGTTTGCTGTCTGTGAGTTTTTCATGCCAGAGTTTTCATAGCCTAGTCCTACCTTGCTGTCATGCTTGAGTTTTGTTTTCGGCCCATGTGCTGACATTTATTTGTTCCTGAGTTTTGCAATAAATTAACATTGGTGTTGTACCTGATCCTGTCTGCACCTGAGTTCCGTGTTAACCACCCATGACAAATTTCCTTAAGACAAGCCTCTAATTTGATAAATTGATGACTGTCATCTGGCTTCATTGACAAATATACGTAATTGTGTGTCATCTGCATCACAATGGAAATTTTGCTATGATTTCTAATAATATTACCCAACGAAAGCATATATAAACTAAAAAGAATAGGACCTAGCACAGATCCCTGTGGAACTCCATGACTGAACTTTGAATTAGAAGAAAACTCATTATTGACATGAACAAACTGGAACCTATCAGATAAATAAGATTTAAACCACTGCAAAGTTCCATTAAGTCCTACAAGGCATTCTTCTCTATCAAGTAAAATATTATGATCAATAGTATCAAAAGCTGCACTAAGCTCGAAAAGGACAAGTACAGAAACAAGTCCATTATCAAATGCGATAAGGAGGTTGTTGGTGACCTTCATTAAAGCTGTTTCAGTACTATGTTGAATTCTGAACCCTGATTAAAACTCTTAAAGTAAACCATTTCGCTGCAAGTGGTCAAATAATTGTGTAGGAACAACTCGTTCTAAGATTTTTGAAATAAAAGGCATATTAGAAGTCAGTCTATTGTTAGCCAGAACTCCTGGATCCAGCGTTGGCTTTTTAAGTAATGGTTTAATTAAAGCACTTTTAAAAGCCTGCGGTACGTGGCTTAATGTTAATGAAGAATTGATTATTTGAAGAGTAGAGTTGCCAATGGGAAGACATCTTTAAATAACCTGGAAGGAGTAGGGTTTAGTAGACAAGTTGAAGGCTTGAATGAGGAAATTATTTTATCTAACTCTAAAAGGTCAATTGGAGTAAACTCATCTAAATGAATGTCAGTTGAAGGAATTGTAGTTGTTACTGTATTTAAATTAATGATGGGAAGGATCTGACTGATTACCTCCGCCAAGGAGGTTATGTAATTGGAGTGGCTTGTCTTTTTGGCCGTCTGTCTGTTTGTTTGTCTGTTAGCAGGATTACGCAAAAACTACTGGATGGATTTTGATGAAATTTTCACCAGAGGTAGCCCTTGGGTCGAGGATGGTCCCATTAAATTTTGGTGATGATCTGAGAGTGCATACCTCCACCAAGGACCTTGTTTGTATTTGTGCAGCAGGATTACACAAAACCTGCTGCATGGATTTGAATGAAATTTTCATCAGAGGTGGTCCTTAGAGATGAACCCATAACATTTTGGTGATGATCCCAGAATGCATAACTCCACCAAGGCTCTTATCTTCTCACACTGTGTTAGCAAGAAAACTCCAAAACAAACCCATTACATTTTGGAGGTGATCCATGAGGGATGGAAGGAGCCTTAGCGGAGGTATGCACTCTCTGAGTGTTTTTCTAGTGTTATCTCTGATAGGTGGAATTTTATTATTGAAGAAGTTCATAAAGTCCTGACTATTGAGCTCTAAAGGAATGCTAGATTTGACAGAGTCCTGACTCTTTGTCAGCCTGGCTACAGTGCTGAAAAGAAACCTGGGATTATTCTTGTTCTTTTCTATTAAAGTAGAATAATAAATTGTTCTGGCTTTCCTAAAAGATTTTTTTTCATAAATTAGAAGTTGATTTCTTCAAGCTAGATAAATTTCATCTAATTTAGTGGAACACCGTTTTCTTTCTAACTGACGAGTCTTCTGTTTAAGCTGCGAGTTTCTGTGTTGAACAAAGGAGTCAGAAATCTCTGATTAGACTTTTTCTTTTTAAAGGAGCCACCATGTCTAGAATCTGATGCAGAGAATCTGCAGGAGGTGAAGAGAGAGTCAGACAGAATCATGAGTTTGAAGCTTGAAATTGAAGGTGTGATTTTGAATGTTGTTGGTGCGTATGCCCCACAAGTTGAATGTCAGGTTGAAGAGGAATTCTGGAGTAAGTTGGATGAAGTGGTAGAGAGTGTTCCCAGGGGGGAAAGCATGGTGATTGGAGTGGACTTTAATGGACATGTAGGTGAAGGGAACGGAGGTGATGAGGAGGTGCTGGGTAGGTATGGTGTTAAGGAGAGACATTTGGAAGGACAGATGGTTGTGGATTTAGTTCAAAGGATGGAAATCACTGTAGCAGACACATATTTTTTTTTTCCACAATATCTTTATTGAACCTTTTTTTTTTAACAAACATGATACAAACAAACACTAACACTAAAGTACTACAAAAAAAAAAAAAAAAAAAAAATGCCCTAAAAACACCAACAACCACCAACAAAAACAAGTCTTCAACAATGCTCCTCTGTTTAGTCTAGACAATCCAATACATTAGTATACATATTATGTTCACCAGTTTGGAATTTACAAGGTCCACACACATCATTCACCTTCTTCTTCAAGAGTTATGTTTAAATTTTTTACATAATCAATAAAAGGTCTCCATATATTCTCAAACACAATTTCCTTTGATTTCAGTATATATGTTATTCTTTCTAATGGAAGGTTTGTTAACATCTGTCTTAACCACTGAGTCACATCTGGTCTATGAGTCTTTTTCCATAATAGTGCAATACATTTTTTGGCATTAAGCAAACTGAGGTCTATGAATGTTCTTTCACTTTTATTGAAATTATGCTTTTCTGGGTACAGACCCAACAAAAACAGTTTAGGATTCAATATGATTTGTTTTGAGATTATTTTTTCAATTGTTACCCTCACCTCCTCCCAAAACATTCTTATTAATCTACATTCCCATAAACAATGAAATAGGGTTCCTTTACTTTCCATGCATTTTGTGCATGTATCTGGTATATTTTTGTTATATCTATTTAACTCCTCCGGTGTAACATACATCCGCATTAACCATTTGAAATGTATCAATTTAAGGCGTGCATTTATTGATTTGGTTTGAGCTTCTGTGCAAGCCAATTCCCATTGTTCCTCTGAAATTTCAATTTGCAGATCTTCTTTCCAGTAGTTTAATGTTTTCAGTGAATTTTCACTTGAAGATAGTGTCAATGAGTTATAAAACTCTGAAATAATACCCTTTCTTTTACTATCTTTCATCATCATTTTTTCCAAGGATGAATAAATAGGTCGAGTGAGAGCTTTATTTTGATTTGATCGAATAAAGTTTCTAAATTGAAGATATTTAAAAAAATGTGTTCTATTGAGATTAAATTTGATCCTCAGCTCTTCAAAAGACATTATGTTGTCTGCACATGGCAAATATAAATCCTGAATCTTTTGTATCCCTTTTAAATTCCATACTTTAAATACAGCGTCTGCTCTCCCTGGTTTAAAATATTGATTACCCCATATTGGACTAAATTGTGACAATAACTGTGGTTCTTTTAAATAGTTTTTAGCTTCACACCATATTTTGATCATATGCTTTACAAATGGATTTTTAACTTGTTTTTGTAATTTTTTTGCCGAATCTGAGTATATGAATATGGGAAGAGGTAAAGGTAAATTGTATGATTCCATTTCAGTCCAGTGAGGGAGATCATTTGATGAAAAATAATATGTCATAGACCTCAGTTGTGCCGACCAATAATACAACATAAAATTTGGACATTTCAGACCTCCACGATCAAATGGTAAATATAATAAAGACAAACGTAATCTAGCCCTCCTGTTGTTCCATATAAATTCCACTAACTTTTTTTTTATTCTTGAGAATAGATCTAAAGGTGGTGATAAGGGAATGTATTGAAATAAATAAAGTATTTTAGGTAAAATATTACTTTTAAGTATATTGATTCTCCCGATCATCGACATTGGTAGTGACATCCATCTCTGAGTTAACTCATTGATATCTGACATTAAGGCTTCATAGTTGACACTGGCGACTGATTCTAGCTTAGGCATAATTTGGATTCCTAAATATTTAAACTGATTTACAACATTGAATTGATTTACCTCAGGGGCTGGGTAATTTCTCTGGGTCTCATTTAGCATTAATATTGAAGATTTAGTTTTATTTATTTTATATCCTGATATTTCCCCAAAATTCTTTATTAAATTCAACAAGGTTGGAATTGATTTTTTTAGATTCGACATAAACAAAATTATATCATCGGCGTACAGGGAGATTTTATGTTCTGTTGGTCCAACTTTAATTCCATATATTTGTGAATGTAAACGTATCGCTATCGCTAAAGGTTCAATTGCCATAGTAAACAGTAAAGGTGAAAGTGGACAGCCTTGTCGACATCCTCTATTGATTTTTATTGGTTTTGAAATATTGTTATTTGTTAGGATTTCTGCTGTAGCATTATTGTATATTATTTGAACCCATTTTATGAAATTATTTCCAAGTCCAAACCTTTGTAGGACTTCAAAAAGAAAGGGCCATTCAACTCTATCAAAGGCCTTTTCGGCGTCCAATGATAGGAGAGCTGTATCCGGTGCTTCTTTATTAAAATAAATAATATTAAATAGTCTTCTTACATTATGGAAGCCTTGTCTACCCTTTATAAAGCCATTCTGATCTCGATTAATAATATTTGGTAAAATTTCTTGTATTCGTCTTGCTAAAATTTTACAGATTATCTTAAGGTCGGCGTTTAATAGGCTTATTGGTCTCATATTTTCACATTTATTAGAGGGCTTACCTGGTTTTGGCAGCAGTATAATTAAGGCATTATTTATGTATGATGGTAAATTATTATTTTGAAATGCTTCTAAAACCATTTCCAAAAAAGGTTTTATTAATTTATTCTTAAATTTTTTATAAAGGTCAACTGGAAGACCATCTAGTCCTGCACTTTTTCCTGATTTCATATTATCAATGGCTAGCCCAACTTCTTCTTGACTAATTTTAGACTCCAATATCTCCCTGTTTTCATTTGGAATACACGGTATAGATAGTTCGTTCAAAAACCCATTTAGTTTTGTTAAATCAGGTTCATTTTTGGTATCATATAATTTTTCATAGTAATCTCTAAAGGCTCTATTAATTTCTAAAGGATCTATAACTACCTGTCCGTTACTTATAATACTGGTAATTGGTGTTTTAATTTCCAATTGTTTAATCTGCCATGCTAATAATTTTCCTGATTTTTCACCTTGTTCATAAAAAGATTGTTTCAATCTTAGAAGACTCGAGGCAGCTCTATTCGCTGATTTTTTGTCGTATTCAGCTCTCAAAATCAGTAATTCATTCTCCAACCTTGGGTCACTTCCTGCATACACTTTTTCCTGAAGACTTTTTATTTTATGTTCCAATTTAGCTCTCTCCTCTTGAGTCTTCTTAGATTTTGATCCTGTATAACTAATAATATGTCCCCTAATAAAAGCTTTGAAAGCCTCCCACTTTACACATGCTGATGTTTGTGTAGTATTGATGTCAAAGAACTCGTCTATCTGTTTTTCTATATACTTGACAAATTCCTCATCCTGAAGCCATTTATGCTGAAATTGCCATCTACCTGATTCCTTTGTCAATTTTTTATCTACATATATTAGACAACAGGGTGCATGATCAGAAATCACGATGTTATCATAAAAGCAGTTTTGAATCTTGGACCTTAATTCTGTGGAAATCAAAAAATAATCAATACGTGAGAATGTCTTGTAGGTACTGGAATAACAAGAATAGGCTTTAACTTGTGGTTTCATTTCTCTCCATATATCTAACAATCTCAATTCTTTCATAAAATGATTAATAGTCATCCTACATCCAATGTGCGTACAATCCAGTCCTGTTGATCTATCCACACCTGGATTCAATGTACAATTAAAATCCCCTGCTATTATATGTTGCCCTGTAAGTGATGATAAGATGAGAAATAAATTAGCAAAGAACTTCTGATCATCTATATTGGGACCATATAAGTTCACAAGATTTATATTTTCTAATAGCAAAGAACCTTGAATGATTACATATCTTCCAAATTTGTCTCCAATTACATTTTTCACCTGAAAAGGAACTGATTTATGTATGAGAGTCATAACTCCCCTGGCTCGGGATGAAAATGAAGAGGTGAATACACTTCCCTGCCATCTACTCCTAATTCTTTTAACATCCTCCTCTATCAGATGAGTTTCTTGTAAAAACACAATTCTTGAACCCATGTCCTTTATTTTATTCATAACTTGTTTAAGTTTTTTTAAATTTTGTAGACCTCTGCAATTCCATGAAGTTAAATTAAGATTAACACTTTGGTCCATGATCAATAGAGAGTTTAGGATTACCTTGCAGTGTAAACATGCTCATACAGAGAAGCAAAAACATGAGTGGTTGAACATTCATCCTACAAACTACACACAAACAAATTTCCCCTTCCCACACTTGTGGCAAACCCCCCAAAATCAAAAGAAAAATTCTGTCTCCCGATATAGCCATCGACCGTTCCACACCCACGGGGAACAGCCTAAGCCACTCCTTCTTCATCCTCCCAATCACCCTAACTCTACTGCTTTTAATGACGTAACATTAACTCTCCTCTGTAGTTTTCCAACTTAACTCCAAAATTTTTAACAACTTTGTACATCATAGTTTTTTTTTTTTGTTGTTTGTTTTGTTTTTTTGTTTTTTTTAATATATAATACAATCTATATTTTGTAAACTTACTATTTACTTCAAGTCAGTCAGATGCCTGTGCAAATGCTTAATTATTCTACCTTATATTTTGTTCATGCTTAGCTCCCACCAGTCTCTTCTTCTTCTTTGATCTTCTTGATGAACTCCTGCGCCTCCTCTGGGGTCTTGAAGATGTGGGTTCTGCCCTCATACGTGGTCAGCAGTCTCGCAGGATAGATTACACCATGACGAATCCCAAGGTTGCGCAGCTCCTTACGTACGGGATCAAACTGCTTCCTCAATTGTTGGATTCCTGTGGCCAAATCTGGGTAGAACCGCACCTGCTGGTCCTGGTGTTTAATCTCTCCTTTAGCACGTGCAGCGTTGAAGATCTTCATCCTGTCTCTGTTGCTAAGAAACTTCATAATTAAGGTCCTCGGCGGTCCCTTATCTCTCCGTGGGCCAATACGATGTGCTTTTTCCAGAACCACTGCTGATTGCAACTCCTCGCTGCCCAGCACCTCCGGAATCCACTTTTCCAGAAAGGAACATACGTCCCGACCTTCTGATTCCTCTGGAAGACCCACCAGCCTCAAATTATTCTGTCTCGACCGAGATTCCAAATCCAAAATATTATCTTCCAGAGATTTATTTTTTTTTTCCAAAGTGCACACCTTTAATTGAAGACGGGTGACGTCATCTTCAGCACTAGCGAGACGGAGCTCCATCTGCGCCGTTCGTTCTACACAGTCACCCAATTCCTTTCTTATTCCTTCCAACGCTGTCATAATCCCATCAAATCTAGAGGAAAAGTCCGCTCTCATTGAACTCATGGCAGCCATCAGCGCATCTGCGCCATTCCCCGCAGACATCGCACCGCCGCCAGCCTCCTCCGCCATATATGGAGTTTTGTTTGCTGCGTCACAGACCTGAAAGTCCGTTAATTTGGACTGTTTCGGCGGCTCGCTTTTTCCTTTTCCTGGTTTTCCAGCCTTAGGCTTCGCCGACATATCCTCGCCCAAATGCTGGGATACGTTCTGTCCCAAATGAGAGAGTTATTTGCCGATTTTTTTTCTCCAGGAGCAGAGCAGAGCGAGACACGTCCGTCCTACGTGGCAGCCATAACCGGAAGTCAGCAGACACATATTTAAGATAAGATTATTTCATTAACCCTCCAGGGGAGATACATTTGCCACCAGTCCAGAACAAACATTCACAACACATTCATAGCAACATAGCACTTAAAAAAACAGTAAATGCATACAGTGGTATAACAGCAAGATGCAACATCACCCTAAAAACTAAAAATACTCATTATAAAATGATGTTTTAAAATAAATTATACTCGTTCAAGAAGAGAGCGGAACATATAGGGTGAGCTACAAGAGTGGAGGAAGGTGCACACAGGTGGACTACATCTTATGCAGCAGGAGCAATCAGAAAGAGATGTAAGAAAGAGAGAGGCAGCATCAGATGGTAGTCTGTAGGATGACTTTGGAAAGAAAGAGGAGGAAGAGAGTGAAGGCAGAGCCAAAGATTAAGTGGGGGAAGTTACAGAAAAAAGAAGATTGCACAAAGTTCAGGGAGGAATTGATACAGTCTCTGGGTGGTAGGCAGGGCTTGACATTAACACCCACCAGCCTGCCACTGGCGGGTGGATTTCATCAGTGGCAGGTAAGACAGCCACTCCCACTAGCCACTTTGGTGGATTGTAGTTTTATCAAACGACATTTAAGTCGTAAGCCTATTGCAGTGTGATACTATGAAACTACAACTCCCATAAGCACTGTCTGCACACACACACACACACACACACACACACACACACACACACACACACACACACACAGAGTGTATTGTCATTGGTCCACTGTTGCCACGGGCACTCCACTGCCAGTCTGGTACACAAGAGAAGTCGTGGATGGATTCTGGCTCTGCTTCAAGCTGGGTACAGGAGAAACTGTGGATGGTCTGTTCTGTGGATCGGTTCATTTTGTAGCAAGTTTGGAGAAACGATGATGAACTGACAGCAACCAGCAAAACACACCTATCCCCATTCTCAGCGATCAGAACACCGGGGCTGCTGCCCCTGATCCCCCGTAGGGTTGAGTACTTAATAACCTGTGCTCCCCCCACATTAGCACCTACCTCTGTGGTTAAATTCAAGTTGTTGTATGACAGAGAGAAAAAGTGACTAAACTTTGATATGTTGCAGTAAAGGGAAAATGAAGCTTCTTCTGAGGTGAACTTTTGTATAACTGTGATTAGCTATGATTTGCAGTGATTTCATGGAAGTAAAACTTCTAATTAGGTATTTTTAATGTGCTGGTCCAGGGGTGTCAAACATGACCCGCGGGCCAAAACCGACCCGCCAGGGGTTCCAAGTTTTCTCTGAATTGACAGCTTTCTTTCTGATTTGAGCAGGCAAGATGGCGCCGTTGTGTGTGGCTGGACGTCTACATGTGCTATGTCTTATGTGTTTAGTTGTCTTTTTATTGTTTCTAGCTCAAAACGTGTCATCGCTACTGGTTTATGATCACCTGACTCTTCTAAATATTCACAATTCTGTGGTCAAATTCTCAACCTATGAATTTAATGGTCAGCATCCTCTGCCTCTTTTGGCGTCTATACCACCTTATCGGAGATGTGCACCCAGCGGACTGTTTTGAAATGGCCACCACAAGAGACGCCGCAAAAGACGAGGTCGGAGAGGCAGAGTATCATGCAGACTGAGGACTTACCTGGCTTCTTCTTCAACTCACAACCCTCGTCAACTGCTGACTGAGCTCTCCAGGAAGCGTATCGGATTTGACGTACGAGGATCCATTGATTATCGCTACCAATGGCTGCTGCCAACTGTCCTAGAGGCTGGATACCCACTTCCCTGCCGCCGGCCTGTGTGGATTCGCAGAAGGGACTGCACACCGGAGAATCTTCACCCGATTAGTCATGCTTCCCAGGAGGCTGATCAGTGTTTGATTCGCATGGCTCTGATTAACACCAGATCCATCGCAAATAAGACTTTTATTCTAAATGACTTTTTTACTTCACATTCCTTGGATTTTCTTCTGATGACAGAAACATGGGATAAACCAGGTGAGACTGCCGCCTTCTCTGAGCTCCTCCCTCCCGGCTGTTTTTTCTTCCCCGCGAGCATCTGGTCAGGGTGGGGGTCTGGCTTCTGTTTTTAATGACAGTTTTAATAAATGTCGCCTTCTCTCCACAAATGCTTATTCCTGTTTTGAGCTGCAACTATTTGTGGTGGCTCTCACAAGTCCTGTGTTATTTGCTATTGTCTATCATCCTCCAAAATATAATAAGGACTTCATTAATGAGTTTTCTGAATTTTTGGCAGATGTTATGCCAAAATATGATAAACTTTTGATTTGCGGGGACTTTAATATTCATGTCTGTTGTCCATCTGATCAGCTGGCATCTGATTTTAAAAGACTGTTGGCAACATTTAATTTAGATATTTTAGCAGACAAACCAACACACCGTCTTGGTCACACTCTGAACCTTGTTATCTCTTTTGGGTTTTCAATCTCTCTCAAAGAAATTTCTGAGTCTGTCATCTCAGATCATTTCCCCATTATTTTTGAATTGTTGACCCCTTCATCACCCAGCAAGCCTGTGGCTCCATCATGCTGGCGTGGCATCATCACTTCTTCAACGCCAGAGGAGTTTTCTGCTGTTTTTGGGGATTCACAGTTTTTTGCCTTGAATGGACTTGTTTCCCCTTCCCATCCAGATAATATTCTTTCCTCCATTCATGCCATCTGCTCTGGGATTTTGGACTCTATTGCTCCATTTCGGCTTAAATCGGCTAAACCGAAAATAGATCCCTGGCTAAACGACACTACTCGTGCCATTAGGCAACGGGTCAGGCAGGCGGAATGGAGATGGAAAAAGGACAAATTACATGTGTCTCTGGGAATTTTTAGGGACTGTCTTGCTGATTACCAAAGGACTGTGCAAAAGGCAAAATTTCTGTATCTCTGATATTATTTCTAGCAGCAGTCACTGTCCTAGAGTGCTATTTAACACAATTAACTCTTTTATCAACCCACACACTCTGACTGTAACAGATGATTTGTTTACAACATGTGAGACTTTTCTTCACTTTTTTGTTGATAAAGTGGACTCTGTCAGACAAGTTATTAATAACCGTTTTAATGGGAGCTTGTCTGTTGTACTGGGTTACTCTGCTGTGTTTGAACAGTTTGAGTTGGTCTCTTTATCATCACTTACTGATATAGTGAAGTCTCTGAAGCCGACAAATTGCTCACTGGATGTTGTCCCCGCTGGAATACTGATAAGGGTTTTTAATACTGTAGGGCCTGGTCTTTTGGTTTTATTAATTCCTGCCTTAGTTCAGGATTTGTCCCACCTGCTTTTAAACATGCTCTGGTTAGGCCCCTTCTTAAAAAACCTCACCTTGACCCTTCAGTTTTATCTAATTTTAGATCCATTTCTCATTTGCCCTTTTTATCTGAGGTTTTAGAAAAAGTTGTTTTTATACAGTTGCAATCTTTTTTAGAAGACAACTCTATTTTTGAGAAGTTTCAGTCTGGGTTTAGATCTCGTCAGAGCGCCGAGTCTGTCCTGCTAAAGGTGCACAATGATATTATGATGTCTGCTGATGCCAAATGTCCCGTGGTCTTAGTGCTGCCAGATCTTACAGCAGCCTTTGACACTGTGGACCATACTATCCTTTTGTCACGCCTGAATCACCATGTTGGCATCCATGGCACTGCACTTAAGTGGTTTGAATCCTACCTATCTAACAGAACTTTTTCTGTAATGATTGGTGACATGCCTTCTTCTAGTGCCTCTCTCTCCTGTGGGGTCCCACAGGGCTCTATCCTTGGCCCTATTCTGTTTTCATTATATATGCTGCCACTCGGGTCAATAATAGCCAGGCACAACATGTCTTTCCATTGTTATGCGGACGATTTGCAGCTTTATTTACCTTTGAACCCAGAACAAACAAACTCACAAAGTGTTCTATTGGACTGCATCACTGACATTAAGTTGTGGTTAAGCCAAAATTTTCTCCACTTAAATGAAGAAAAAACAGAATGTATTATGTTTGGGGATGCTGTAACGGCTGGCTTTGGTACACTCTCTTTAAGGCTTAGTTCATCTGTCAGAAATTTGGGGGTGATTTTTGACAGCCATTTAAAATTTGATAAACAGATTGACAATGTAGTCAAGATGAGCTTTTATCAATTACATCTGTTATCCAAAGCCAAACCTTTCCTGAGCCGTCATGATCTTGAGATAGCCATCCATGCTTTAATCACTTCTCGACTTGATTACGGCAATACATTTTATGTTGGCATCTCTCAGTCTTCTCTCGGCCGCCTTCAACTTGTGCAAAATGCAGCGGCCCGTCTTTTGACCAACACAACTAGGCGAGAGCACATTACTCCGATCCTTTTTTCACTTCAGTGGCTTCCAGTCCACTTTAGAATTAATTTAAAACTTTTGCTTTTTGTTTTTTAAGCTCTTAATGGCTTTACTCCGGTTTATCTGTCTGAGATTTTGACTGTCCGTGGCCAAGGCAGGGCTTTGAGGTCATCCAATCAGCTTTTGCTGGATGTGCCCAGGTCAAGGTATAAACAGGGGTGACCGAGCCTTTTCTGTTGTTACCCCCAGGCTCTGGAATAATCTCCCCCCTGACCTACGGGCTATCTCTGACCTGGCCCTTTTTAAATCAGAACTTAAAACATGTTTGTTTAGGATGGCTTTTAATACCCAGTAGTGGTGATATTTGTCTTGGCATTTGTTTTTATTTTATTCTTATTTTTATTTTTAGGTATTTATTGTTATTTCTTTGTTTGTTATTTGTTTTTAATGCTGTGTGTGTTTTTAATGCTGTTTAATTTTCTGTAAAGCACTTTGGTCACCTACAGCTTGTTTTAAAGGGCTATATAAATAAAGTACATTACATTAGTAAGTTTGCTTGGGTTGCTAAGAAATGGGTCTAAAATAAGGACGGTTTGCTGGGACGGTTTGCTGCTGAGTGTGAAGCGGCTGGGATGAGAATCAGCACCTCCAAGTCCGAGTTTGTGGTCCTCAGCCGGAAAAAGGTGGATTGTCCTCTCTGGGTTGAGGACAGGCTCCTGCCCCAAGTGGAGGAGTTTAAGTATCTTGGGGTCTTGTTCACGAGTGAGGGGAAAATGGAGCGAGAGATTGACAGACGGATTGGAGCAGCATCTGCAGTGATGTGGACGTTGTACCAGTCTGTTGTGGTGAAGAGGGAGCTTAGTTCTAAGGCAAAGCTGTCGATTTACCAGTCAATCTACGTTCCTACTCTCACCTATGGTCACGAGCTTTTGGTAATGACCGAAAGAACAAGATCATGGATACAAGCGGCTGAAATGAGCTTTCTCCGTAGGATTGCTGGACTTACCCTCAGAGATAGGGTGAGGAGCTCAGTCATCCGGGAGAGGCTCAGAGTAGAACCGCTGCTCCTCCACATTGGAAGGAGTCAGTTGAGGTGGTATGGGCATCTGATGAGGATGCCTCCCACTTGAGGTGTTTCAGGCATGTCCCACTGGGAGGAGACCCCGAGGCAGACCCAGGACTCGGTGGAGAGACTTTGTCTCCCAGCTGGTCTGGGAACACCTTGGTATCTTCTCTGAAGAGCTGGAGCAGGTGGCTGGGGAGAGGGAAGTCTGGGCTTCTCTGCTTGAACTGTTGCCTCCGCGACCCGGACCTCCGGAAAAGCGGTAGAAGATGGATGGATGGATGGACATTAGTAAGTTTCTGACTTTTTGTACTGATAAGAATTGTTCATGTAAATTTGAGACATTTTTCTTCTTAAGATGAAACTTTTTTTCTCATCAGTTTTCTTTTTCTTCTTTTTTTTTTCTGGTGAAAATAAGTAGTGCCAATTTAGATTAAATTCATCAGCAAGTACTAATGAGGTTGTGCAGCCCTGGACGGGTGTCCCAATTCAAAGGTCATTTTCATTTTCAACCCCTACCCCTTGGCCCTTGATTTCAAGAGTCAAGGGGAAGGGGTAGGGATACAAATGAGAATTGGGACGGACCCCAAATCTACTTGTACTTCACTCTCATATTGCAAATATTTTTCTCCACTGTTTTACAGCATATACTGTTGTTAATAAATAATTCAACAGTGTTTCTCTTGCTATTTTGATAAGGGTGATTTACATTTAAAAGGGTTGTAAATTTAGTTCAAGTAAAATTTAGCATGCCATAGTCAAATTTGATCATAATTTTCCAACCACAAAATTGTGGCTAGTGAAAAGGATGAGTGGCTAGTCACTTTGGAAAATCACTAGCCGCAGTTGCCGGTTAGCAAAAAAGTTAATGTCAAGCCCTGGTGGTAGGTATGACTGGGCAAGTACGGCTAAAGTATTGAGAGAAATGGCTATACAGGTATGTGGTGTGTCCTCTGGACAGAGGAAAAAAGACGAGGAGACTTGGTGGTGAAATGAGGAATTACAAGAAAGTATTCAAAGGAAGAGGTTGGCAGAGAAAAAGGTGGGATAGTCAGGGAGATGAGGAACATGGATAGGAGGTCTTGGAATCAAGGCGTACATGACAAAGAGAGGTAGCAAAGGAAAAGGCATATAGTGAGGCGTATGAGAAGCACGACATTAAGAAAGGAGAAAAAGACGTATGGATTCGCTAGACAGAGATTGTGCTAGGAAAAAAAAGAAAATAAAAATTTATAAGCAAAAACATTCAAATTTATGTTGAAAAAAGTCAAAGGTATGGGGAAAATTGAACAATTGTGTGGGAAAATAGTCACAAATTTAAGAAAAACAAATTTGTAAGAGTAAAGTATTTACAGGTCGAGCAGCTGTTTCCGTATTTTCTTACTCAGGTGAATTTTTGAGTGACTGCTCTTACTTATACATGAGGTTATTATTTCTTAAAGTAAGGCACCCATTTTTGAGGATAATTTTTGGCTACTCTACCCCACCTTTGATTTTGTGCATTTTTTATTCATGACATTGCCTCCAAAGGAAATTTAATGTCTTAAATGTCTAAGTATTCAAAAAGTTAGCGGAAAATTAAAGGATTGTGTACAACTGACAGCATGGCCTGTCCTGAGTGATTGTGAGTTACAAACCTAACCAGATTTGAAGACACTGGCGTTCAGTGAGTCGTAGTTATAACAGTGTCCTCAAAAACCACAAGCATTTATTGGATTAGGTGTTTGGCTCAAGTGGCAGTTAAGCTGAAGCAGGTCAGCTGGCACAGTTTCCCTACTGTCCTGTTTAGCTCAAGACACAATTGACATTAGATCATTAGGGGAATGGTCAACTGCATTTTTTTTTTTTTTTTAAATTGCTTTGTTTTTATTTTAATTCCTTACTTTGACTTTAATGATATGTTTAAAGTGTCATTTTTTTTCACTTTGAAAAAATGTTGCTAGACACGTTAAAAAATATTTTTCATGAGCGGTGGCTACATGGCGCTTACATCTCTAAAGGTATGTTCAGACCAAACACGAATGGGGGAATTTTCAGGCGAGTAGACATAAATTCATAGTCTGAGTGAGTTGCAGACAGGCAAAGTTGCCTTTATAACTTCTGCAGCTGTGTTCAACCTGCTGTGGAAATTGGCAAAACACTGTCATGCTTAGGTTTACATTATCTGACGGGGTCTCACTTGAAAAAATTGTCCCCGCCTCCAAAATTTCACCTGGGTGATGGGCTGTTTACACTGTTAACCTGCTAGCCTTGTTAGCACATCCGTGGCAGGAGTCCATTGGCAAAAAACTCAGACACTCCGATTAAGCTGCAGAGCTCCTGGTCCTTCTGTCTCCAGGTGAGTGTCAGTCTCATTTTCAAACTAGTTTACTCTCTAATGTTGATACTTTTACTCCGGTGACAGCAGAATCTCAAGGCTAGTGCTGTTCCTTGGATGTGAACGCATGAATGTGCGAGATTCGCGTGTGCTCGCCTCTTTCCATTGACTTTGTATGTATTCGCGCCACCCGTTCGTGTTTGGTCTGAACGCACCTTAAGAAACGTGTACCGGCACTGTAACGTTTGCCACTATCTCTTCCTTTCACTTTCATTCTCTGTTACCATTAGAGATGACGCCTAACCCTAGCATTTTCCTAAAACAAACAACCCCCCCCAAAAAAAAAGTCACACAGTGTGGGACTCAAACTCACATCTTGTTGGTTGAAACCGCATGTAGCTAACTGTCCTCATCCCTCTTCCACCAACCAAACGAGTGTTTGAAGCCTGACTAAAACAGGTGTTGTTCTGCTCATGCGCAGTGAGTATGAAGCTCTCTTTTCTTCCGGGCATTTGCACATGCGCAGTGAGTGAAGGCATGGACTCCCTTTGTAGAACGTTTCCAGGTTCTTTTTTTTTTCTATGTACAAATGCACGTTTTTTGAGGGGTGCGTTCATTAGGTACGTTTTTTAGTGAGATCGGGTTGTATGGTGTCACCCTTGACCATTTGAAAATAAGCAAAGTTGTTTTCAGTGACTATAAATCTCTTTTAATGTTTTATTGAACTCAGAGCCTTCCTCTCAAGTATGTCTCAAGCATAGTCGCTTTATTGATGATTTCGCTATCAACAAGTTTTCTTCTTCTTTTTCTCTTTTAAATTTTTTAACCCCTTCTGAAGACAGTGTAGACCATCTTAATTCTTTTAATCATCACTGTCGTAGGGTTCTCGATAAGGTGGCCCCTTACAAAATAAGACAACGCAGTATCATCTCTCGTTTACCTTGGTTAAATAACCAAACTTGTGGCCTTTGACATTCCTTTCGAAAAGCAGAACAATTATGGAATTAAACTGGATTGGCTGTTCGAGAATGTTTTAAAAAACTTCTTCAGTTGTATAATAAATATATAGTGAATGAAGCTAGATCTTATTTTAATCAACTTATACAGTCATGTGAAAAAATTAGGACATCCCTTTAAATATTCAGTTCTTTATTAAGAAATGTCCATGTATCTATGTCTGACCTTGTTTTTATTTCCATTTTTTTAAAATTTATTTTAGCCATTGTAAGTGGGAATAAATGTCATCGTCATCATCATCATAGCAGTCTGTCGTGGGCAACAATGACTGTTTCATTTAGGTCTGATCAGATTCCTCCACACAGCTCTGTCCTTAGCCTTCCGCTGCCAGGAACTCCGGTCTCTATCCAACTTCTTCAAGTTTCTTTTTACAGTGTCTTTAAATCTGAGCCTTGGTCTACCCTGATTGCATTTGCCCTCGCATGACTGTGAGTAGAGTAACTGCCAAGGGAGACGCTGGTGGTCCATCCTTTCAACATGTCCGAGCCATCTCAGGTTCATCTGTATTAGCATGTCCTCCATTGATGGTAGACCAGCTCGTTTCAACACTTCTATGTTGGTTATCTTGTCTTTCCATGAGATGTTCATTATGGCTCGAAGGTGTCTCATCATGTACACGTGGAGTTTCTTCACCTGCACTCTGTAGACAGTCCAAGTTTCAGCACCGTACAATAGAGTAGCCAGTACTGTCACTCTGTACACTTTGCATTTCACACAGATAGACACATGTCGATTGTTCCACAGTCTCTCCCTCAAGTTTCCAAACACAGCGCTCGCTGTTCCCATTCTGAGAGATAGTTAATCCTCCAGCCGAGCATGCTCTGAAACAGTACTCCCTAGATACTTGAAAGTCTTGCACTTGACTAGTGGCTCTGTACCAGTGCTGATCTCTTCTGGTAGTGATGTTGATAATTGGAACTTTGGTGGTTGATAAAGACACTCTGTCTTCTTGATGTTGATTTGGAGGCTGAATTGGCTAGCTGCTCTTGCAGATTTCTCCACTAAAGATTGCATGTCTTCCACACTGTGTGCAACTAGAGCACTGTCGTCGGCAAAGAGCATTTCTCTTACTACCTTTATCGATGTCTTACTCTTGGCTTTAAACTGTGCTACATTGAACAACTCTGCTTCTTTCCTTGTTTGAATGTATTATGGAGGTAAAAGATCAGGCGAGATGTGACGAGCTGTAAGGTTGCAGTGTTTTATTTCCTCAAACATAATGAGACACACATCGTAGCTCAGTGAGCTACTGTGCTGCTGAGGCATGTATAGCAAGCTCTTTTATACATGTTATACAGATAGAGGGAGAATGCATGGCACATTAACACAGTGATATACATATCAGTCAATGCATATCATTAGCGTGACCAACTGGTGCCCGGATGTCTTCTACCTCATAAGGGGATGTATAAACAACAGTCCATTGTTCTGGTTGCCCCCAGGGGCTCTCTGTCCGTATGTGAATTGTCCTCTGGATGTAAATTGTCCTCTGCTTCCTCCAGACCTGCTGAGTGTGAGCAATGTCCGTGTAGAGTGTGGTGGGTCACCACAGTATACTCCTTCTGAAGTGTCTTTGAAGGCCACCTCAAGCATGGCTGCCAGATATAGCGAGAAGAGTGTAGGTGCCAGCACACACCCTTGTTTCGCCCCGTTGCTTACTGAAAAGTCTTTAGATACTGAACCACTCATTGCCACGTTTGCTTGCATACCTGTATGGAGTGCCTCGATCAGGCTGACAAACTTCTCTGTACAGCCATATTTCTTGAGTACCTGCCAAAGTCCTTGTCGCGAAACAGAATCGAAGTCTTTACTGAAGTCTATGAAGACTACATAAAGCGGCATGTTCTGTTCGATAAACTTTTCTTGAACCTGTTTCAAGCAGAAAATCACGTCCATTGTGCTTCTTCCACTTCTAAAGCCGCACTGGGTTTCCGGTAGTACATTCTGCGAGATGTGTTCATTGAGTCTGTTCAATAGTACACGTGAGAGAATCTTACCAACAGTGGCTAACAGTGATATATATACCTCAGTAATTTCCACAATCACCTTTCTTGAACAAAGGCACAATACTTGCATCCTTCCAGTCTTGAGGTACTTTCTGGGCATCCCATATCTCTTGGATGAGCTTGTGCAGGCAGTTGGTCAGCTGAACACCACCAAATTTCTACACTTCTGCTGGAATTCCATCCCTTCCAGGAGCTTTACCATCCTGTGTTGTCCTGATAGCTGCCATTAGTTCATCAAAATTTGGTGGTTCATCCAGACTTGATACTGCTGGTCGCTGCACTAGAGCTTCTTTAGCCTCTTCAGTGAGATCTCCGGGGTTGTTTAGTAGTTGGTCAAAGTGGTTTTTCAAGTCTGTCCAGGATCTTGTCTTTCCCCTGCAAAACCGTTTGACCATCCATAGCCTTTAGTTGGATTAATCCTCTTGGTTTAGGGCCGTAGATTTCTCTCAAACCTGTGAAGAATGTTTTCATGTCCTTCCTGTCTGCTGCAGGTTGAAGTTTCCCTGCTTTTTCATCCCACCAGTTGGACTTCATCTCTCTGGTGTACTGCTGTAGCTCACTCTGAGCCTTTGAGTATTTCTTCTTTTTCAACCTTATGTTACACTGTAGGTTTTCCTGCCTAGCTGTATTCCTCGCTTCTAGTAGTTTCTTCAGATGTTCATCATGCTCATCAAACCAATCTTGATGTTTCCTCTCAGGGTGGCCTAATACATCACTCACAGACTGATACACCGTATCCTTCAATGTTGCCCATTTCTCTTTTATGTCATTCTCTGAGTTGTTGCTGTCTGTCTTTCAAGTTTTCATCCAATTCCTGTGTAAGTTCTTCCTGCTTCTTTTGGCCTTTCAGTGCACTAGTGTTTAGCTTCCGTGGTGGCTTTGCACCCGTCCTGCAGTGCTGTTTTCGTCTCCACATCCTTAATCTAGATCTCAGCATAACATGATCAGTACCACAGTCCGTGCCTCTCATTGCTCTGGTGTCCAATACATCCCTTATGTCTCTCTGCCTGACTATGATGTAGTCTAATAAGTGCCAGTGCTTGGATCTTGGGTGCATCCATGTCTTCTTGTGTGTGTTCTTGTGCTTAAATAGAGTGTTGGTTATCACAAGGTTGTACTCTGAACATAGTGGAAGTAGAAGTTCTCCATTAGCATTGCACTTGCCTACTCCACGACTGCCTAGCACTCCTTTCCATTTCTCAGTGTCCGAACCAACTCTGGCACTAAAATCTCCAACGAGCATCAGCCTGTCATCAGCTGGTACACACCTGATAGTCTCACGTAAATCACTGTAGAACTCTTCCTTCACCTCCTCTGTGTTGGTCATTGTTGGGGCATATACTCTGATGAGTGTGGCATGCATTTTCCGCTGTAATGGGAGTCTCATAGTCATTATCCTGTCGTTGATTGGCACCGGTTCCTCATCAAGCATTGCTGCTATCGCCTTTCTAACTGCAAAGCCCACTCCTGCTTCTCTCCTTTCTTGAGTTGATCTCCCACTCCAAAAGAAGATGTACCCATGGTCTTCCAAGCTGTCATATCCAGACAATCTTGTTTCACTAAGTGCAGCTATGTCTACATTGTACCTGTTCATTTCCAGGGCCACAAGCGTGGTCTGTCTTTCTGGGCGCTGTGATGTTGTTCTGTCCAACAGAGTGCGTACATTCCATTCTGCTGCACACAAGGCTGCTGTTTTCCTCTTCCTTTGTCTTCCTGCTCCTAGCTTACTTTTCGCTGCCTGTCAGAGTGTGAACAGATCAGCGCAGACCTTGTAAGCCCAGGCAACGTCGGAGCCGGTATGAGTTGCTTTCTGATTGACCATTTCATGAAACTGCTTGCAAAGTATTTGAGTACTGCTAGCTTTTGCTGGACTAGCAGCATGTTCTTGGCAGATAAAGGTATTATCAATGGCAAGGACAAGCCAAGTCAAACTGACTCCAGTATCTGTTGCAGTGACTGACCAGATGATAGTTTTGTTTATCTCTGCTCTTTGTGTAGTGCATGTCACAATGCACCGACTGGCACAGTCCACCACAGACCTTGCGACAGATGTGTTTATCTGCCAGGATGTCTAGTCTCACCCTGTGTAACTGGGAGTGGTCCACCACAGACCTGTGGCAGATATTGTTTTTAGTTCTGCCAGGATGCCCTGTTTCACCCTCCACGCCCTCGGAAGGGCGGGGATGCTGGCTGAATCGCTGATGGCCCGACCCATGAGACAGGTAGTACCGGTTTTCATGGTTATCCGGTAGCAAGCAAGCCAATGCCTGACCTGACAAAAGGGAACGTGGGGCTGTCCTAAAAAAAAGATGGGGGGTGTCCTAATTTATTCCTCACTATTTGTTTAGAATTACATTGTACAGAAAATTTGAAAAAAGTCTTTAATTCATTTTTAATTGTTGTATTACATGAATCTCCCAGTATATTTAACATTGATATTAAATATCCATATGTCCAAATATATTAAAAAAAAAACCCTCACAGGTTTATACAGGATGTCCTAATTTTTTCACTCAACTGTAAATCATATCAAGAACAATCCCAGGGTTTTATTCAACTCTCTTAATAGTATTGTTTCTCCCCCACCTCAGCAAGCTCCGGTACTCTCTAATGATGACTGTAATGAATTCCTTAATCACTTTGTAAAGAAGTTACAGGACTTTAGATCCAAAATCCCCATAAGGTCCTCTCCTGATGAAGATTGCACTCAGTGCCTTGAGCCATTTACTTCATTCTGCCCAGTTACACTGAATGGCTTGGTTAAAAGAATAAACAAATTGAAACTCTCACCATCCTCTTTTGATAGTTTACCACTTTCTGTCCTTACTGGATCTTTAACCACCATTAGTCCTTCATTACCAGTGATTACCAGTGATTACCAGTCATTACCAGTGTTTACCAGTCATTACCAGTATCATTACCAGTCATTACCAGTGTTGGGAGTAGCACCACTACTTTTGCAGTAATGTGCTGTATAACGAAATTACTGTTTAAAAATTGAGTAATTCATTACAGTTACTGAAATTTGATCAGATGCATTACTGGTTATTCATTTTATTAATACTAGAGCATGCCTGTAGAAAGCAAGTATTCCTGTCTGACACAGGTAGCCCAATCAGGCTTTACAGGCCCAAAGATAGGCTGTGTTTGAAAGTGGAATACAAAGGTGTAGACTATGTAGGCAATCACACATGTTAGACTTTGACAAATATGAAAGGGACTGAACTGAGATTTATTTGATTATGTGAATATTAATTACAGAATAACTGAAAATTAATGGGACATCCAATATTAGCCACTGTTTAAGAACCTTGTTTAAGAAGCTTGTTTTTTGTTTTTTGTTTTTTTTTTCAGATCACTTTTTTGTGTGATCTTTTATGAGTTCTATTCAGAATAGTGTATCTTGCACTTTGGAGAATGGGAGTTGTTCAGTTACCATTATAATTTAGTTTATATGTGTAGTTTATAGTCTATCGTCAATAAACTCATGCAGTACTATAACAGGACACATTCACAAATATTTTTGACCCATTGTAGTGCATCATTTTATATTGTAGCAATTCTATAAGGACAAAACACCGAACATTATTATTATTTTTTTTTTTTTTTTGTATTTGTATTCTGTATATTTAAAGATCCCCAGAGGGAAATTCAGGGCATCCATCTGGATGGATGAGGCAGCCACAGTACGGCGCCAATCCCTTCACCATTCACACATACATTCACACCTAGGACAACTGTAGTATCTCCAATTAACCTAACTTGCATGTTTTTTTATACACAGCAGAATGACTCGTTTGGTTGCAACTGTTGCATCAGTGTTGCCTATATGTCAATTAATAGTTAAATAAAGATGATTTATTTCGTTATTTGGGCATTTTTGCGTCTTGTCTTGTTGTTGCATATATGTCCGCATATGATATGCAGTTGATCTGGCCATCCCGCTCCACAGTGAAGCAGCAGTCTGCCGTCTACCACTGACCGGGCGCGTTTACAAATATTTGAGACCCATTCTAGTGTATCCTTTTATATTTTAGGAATATTATAAGTACAAAACACCGATATTATACACAGCAGAATGACCTGTTTGGCAGCAACTGTTGCATCAGTGTTGCATATTTGTCAGTAACTATTTAAATAAAAATTATTTATTTTGTTATTTGAGCATTTTTGTGTCCAGTTTGGTGACGGTCGTCGTTTAGTCAAACCATGCATGTGGTTGCATATGATATGCAGTTGATCTGGGCATTCTGCTCTACAATTACTAAATTTTAATTTTTAGGTAGCCATGTGAGCACACCAAGAGGAGTGCCATCGGCAACGGCAAGTCATGGTTCTGCAAAGGGACTCCCAAATACCGCTGACCAGGCGGGCTGGGCTTGCTTCAATGTGAAGGACCGTGTTCCGCCCGCTGCTTCTCCAACACCGGTGTTGGAGAAGGCAGGCCCTGGATCCCTGCTAGCATTCCCTGAATTATCCTTTAGACGTACACAATCATGGCGACTTACAGTATAATTTTTTTTAAGGATTACATCTTCACTATTTTCTTTTTCTTGTCAAATTTGTCGCTTTTCACTTCCTTTTTTTGTTTGTGAAATGCTGTAGTGACTGACTGGTCATGATGCTGTGTATTATCCAATCAGCATGGTTGGGATGCTGCATATTATCCAATCAGCATGGTCGGGATGCCGCGTATTATCCAATCAGCACAGAGTCAATCTGACACCTCGCACACACTGAAGGGCATGAAGAGACAGAGTGGTGGCTAAACTTTTATTAATAAAAATTGCATATTTTGACTGAGCGACTCCATACTCAGGGATGCACACCCTCGTAACCTCAGCAAAGCACTTATAAAATCTGAGGCCAGTGTGACAAACGGTTCAAGAGCTATGCATGGAACAGACAGACAAACACACAGAGATTTCGTGCATTTATAGATAGATAGATATTTTTAGCACAAATAAATGAATATACAAACTGTTCCTACCGTAGCTGACGCAGTTGTCAGTCGATGTGACCTGTTGCAGAGAGCTGAGTCTTCACTACTGAGCAGAGGTAAAGATGAAACTACATTGATTTTGTGGAAATAGATTATTTTTCCTTTGTCGCAGTTAAGGACAAAAACATATTGGTGGATTGGAAGCTAAGTGCCGGTTGAGACCTAGTGCAATCTTCAGAAGTGCTTGCAAACAGCAACAAAGCTCCAACAAAGCTTGTGCTAAGTAATGGCTAGCTTTGCTAGCAACACCATGTGAATGGATCTACGCTATCTGAACAGTCTCAACAGCCATGGCTGGATTTCAATCACAGGTATGCATCTGGACAGTTTGTGACCCAGCAAGAATTAAATTGACTGATTGCCAGATACGTCGTTACAGACTGAAGACATGATATAAAAAGTGACTTTCCAGCAGACAGCTGAGACTGTGATCCACTGACATTAAAACACATTTACCTGCTACCTGGGTAAAGATTATTCAAAAATGGATTTTGATCTCCAAAAGGACTTTGAGGGACTGGATCATGCCTCTGTCACAGCAGACATTTAGACTGTGGATAATGGACATTTTCTTTGGTTCACTGCTCTTTGGATTAAATCCATATCATAAAGCTAAGATAACATGAACAGCTTTATGCAGTGTTGCCAACTCTCACTCCAGAATGAGGAAATTACTGGCAATTTCATGTTGATTTTCTTCAGATTTTTTCCACAATAAGAGCTCTCAAGGCAGGATAAAGCAGACTGAACATGTTCTAAAAGCCCTATCTGAAATGGTCTGTTTTCAGCCTGACATTAATAAGCCCGTAATGTAATCCATTAATTAAATTATCTTGCTATGTGCACAAGATGATTTAAGTATGCATTTAAAAGTAACATGAATGTTATTTTTTCCAAGTAACTAGTTACTTTAATCATGCAGTAATTGGTAAAGTAACTCAATTACTTTTGAAAAGAAGTAACTAGTAACTGTAATTAGTTACTAGTTTTTAGTAACTTGCCCAACACTGTTCATTATTCACTATCATTAACAGTTCACTGAGACAAGGCTGTGTTCCTTCCCATTTTAAACATGCTGAGGTGATTCTGTAAAAAACCTAACCTCGATACAGTTTTTAATTATCAACCAATTTCTAAATTGCCTTTTATTAGTAAAATATTTGAAAAAGTTGTAGAATGTCAGTTCAAAATGTTATTATGCAAATTAAAGATCAGTGATCCTTTTCAATCTGGCTTTCAGGAACTGCACTTTACAGAGACAGCTGTTTTAAAGGTGTATAATCATATTCTAATGACATCTGATTGTGGGATTGTTCTGTTCTTATATTGCTTGATCTTAGTGCAGCATTTGATACTGTTGATCAGCTAATATACTGTGACATTGAGTATTGGCCAATACCGATCCAAACCCGATACCGTCTCTCTTATTTAAAACAACAAAAGTACAGAACATACTTTGTTAATGACTAGTTGCATTTTGTACACATATAAAAACAGAAATCTAACCTAGAGGGCACTCAGAAAGTGCATGCCTCTGCCAAGGCTCCATCCCTCCCTCCCTTTGTCCTCCCCTCCGTCCCTTTGTCCGTCCATATCGGATGACTCCTTTCATGAAAATTTGAATGAAAGACACTATATAAATGCAATCCATTATTATTATTATTAACAGACAGAAACAACAGCAAAAAAATATGACTACATTACAGTGCATCCGGAAAGTATTCACAGCGCTTCACTTTTTCCACATTTTGTTATGCTACAGCCTTATTCCAAAATTGATTAAATTCATTTTTTCCTCAAAATTCTACACACAATACTCCATAATGACAGCATGAAATTTTTTTTGAGATTTTTGCAAATTTATTAAAAATGAAAAACTAAGAAATCACATGTACATAAGTATTCACAGCTTTTGCTCAGTACTTTATTGATACACCTTTGGCAGCAATTACAGCCTCAAGACTTTTTGAATATGATGCCACAAGCTTGGCATACTTACTGTATCTTTGGGCAGTTTCACCCATTCCTCTTTGCAGCACCTCTCAAGCTCCATCAGGTTGGATGGGAAGCGTCGGTGCACAGCCATTTTCTCCAGAGAGGTTCAGTTGGACTCAAGTCTGGGCTCTGGCTGGGCCACTCAAGAACATCCACAGAGTTGTCCTGAAGCCACTCCTTTGATATCTTGGCTGTGTGCTTAGGGTCGTTGTCCTGCTGAGAGATGAAACGTTGCCCCGGTCTGAGGTCAAAAGCGCTCTGGGGCAGGTTTTCATCCAGGATGTCTCTGTACATTGCTGCATTCATCTGTCCCTCTATCCTGACTAGTCTCCCAGTTCCTGCTGCTGAAAATCATCCCCACAGCATGATGCTGCCACCCCCATTGGCGTGATTATGAGCAGTGCCTGGTTTCCTCCAAATATGATGCTTGGCGTTCACGCCAGAGTTCAATTTTTGTCTCATCAGACCAGAGAATTTTGTTTCTCATGGTCTGAGAGTCCTTCAGGTGTCTTTTGGCAAACTCCAGGTGGGCTGCCATGTGCCTTTTACTAAGGAGTAGCTTCCATCTTGCCACTCTACCATACAGGCCTGATTAGTGGAATGCTGCAGAGATAGTTGTCCTTCTGGAAGGTTCTCCTCTCTCCACAGAGGAATGCTGGAACTCTGACAGAGTGACCATTGGGTTCTTGGTCACCTCCCTGACTAAAACCCTTCTTCCCCGATAACTCAGTTTAGACGGCTGACCAGCTCTAGGAAGAGTCCTAGTGGCTCTGAACTTCTTCCATTTATGGATGATGGAGGCCACTGTGCTCATTGGGACCTTCAAAGCATCAGAAATTTTTCTGTACCCTTCCCCAGATTTGTGCCTCGAGACAATCCTATCTCGGAGGTCTACAGACAATTTCTTTGACTTCATGCTTGGTTTGTGCTCTGACATGCATTGTCAACTGTGGGACCTTATACTGTAGACAGGTGTGTGCCTTTCCAGATCATGTCCAATCAACTGAATTTACCACAGGTGGACTGCAATTAAGCTGCAGAAACATCTCGAGGATGATCAGTGGAAACAGGATGCACCTGAGCTCAATTTTGAACTTCATAGCAAAGGCTGTGAATACTTATATGTATGTGGTTTCTTAGTTTTCTATATTTAATAAATTTGCAAAAATCTAAAAAAAAAAACAACTTTTTTTCACATTGTCATTATAGGGTATTGTATGTAGAATTTTGAGAGGAAAAATGAATTTAATCCATTTTGGAATAAGGCTGTAACATAACAAAATGTGGAAAAAGTGAAGCGCTGTGAATACTTCTCGGATGCACTGTAAATGTTATATTTTTATGGGGACATTTTGCACAAGTGCTCAATTTCTGTGTATGTTTGCAACTTTTTCCTCATAAATTTGCCTTTTAATTGTAAATTAGTGCCTTTTCTCTTGTATGTTTGACTCTTCTTATAAATTTGTGAAGTTTTTCTCAAAACCTTGACAGTTATTTAAACAGAAAAATTCTTTTGAATTTGTGAATATTTCACATGTAATTTTGCAACTTTCTAACCATTCACATTTACCCTCTAATATGATTTATTCAAACCTAAACTAGTTTGTAACTGGATTATATTCATTACTAACACTACTTTAGCTAAAATATCTCCTACAAATAAAATATGTGACTTACGTTGAAACAAAGTTTGAACAATGAAGGACTTTTTTCAAATATGCAAAACAACATAATTAAAATTCATCCAGTGTCAATGCCATCCAAATGGAATAATTAGTCACAGGCATTGTAGTTGAGGAACAGTCACTGCTTCGTCAGTCAGAAGGGGACTCTCTGAACTTTTAGGCATGAAAAATTGCTGTGCAAATTATTTGCAAGTAAAATCAAGGTCAAGATTTCCTCTGGAGTGCTTTTTAAACTCTCAGGAGTTCAGCTATGATGAGTTTGAACCCATAAACTGTTCTTTGCTATTACTATACTAGACATTTTTCAGTTAAGATTGCTTTGTTCCAACACTGATAATAGGTTGAGTTTGAATAATATTTTTTTAATAGTTAATACTTAAAACTTTCTAAAAGGTGAGAAACTTTGATCATGGACAATAAGACTGATAGATATATTAAGTTAATCCCTTCCACAGCATGTGGGACACCACCTATCTCCGTTTCAGAGACTGATAGATATGTCAGCTACAGTGGTGTGAAAAAGTGTTTGCCCCCTTCCTGAGTTCTCATTTTTTTGCATGTTTGTCACACTTAAATGTTTCAGATCACCAAACAAATTTAAATATTAGACAAAGATAACACAAATAAACACAAAATGCAGTTTTTAAATGAAGGCGTTTATTAAGGGTAAAAAAAAAATCTAAACCTACATGGCCCTGTGTGGAAAAAGTGATTGCGCCCCCCATTAAAGCATAAATTAACTGTGGTTTGTCACATCTTTGGAAAGCTGAGTTCAGTTTCTCTAGCCACACCCAGTCCTGATGACTGCCACACCTGTTCTCAATCAAGAAATCACTTAAATAGAACCTGCCTGACAAAGTGAAGGAGACCAAAAGATCCTCAAAAGCTAGACATCATGCTGTGATCCAAAGAAATTCAGGAACAAATGAGAAACAAAGTAATTGAGATCTATCAGTCTGGAAAAGGTTATAAAACCATTTCTAAAGCTTTGGGACTCCAGTGAACCACAGTGAGAGCCATTATCCACAAATGGTGAAAATATGGAACAGTGGTGAACCTTCCCAGGAGTGGCCGGCCGATCAAAATTACCCCAAGAGTGCAGCGACGACTCATCGAAGAGGTCACAAAAGACCCCACAACATCCAAAGAACGCTGGCCTCACTTGCCGCAGTTAAGGTCTGTGTTCATGACTCCACCATAAGAAAGAGACTGGGCAAAAATGGCCTGCATGGCACAGTTCCAAGACAAAAACCACTGCTGAGCAAAAAAACCCATAAAGGCTCGTCTCAGTTTTTCCAGAAAACATCTTGATGATCCCCAAGACTTTTGGGGAAACACTCTGTGGAGTGACGAGACAAAAGCTGAACTTTTTGGAAGGTGTGTGTCCCATTACATCCGGCGTAAAAGTAACACAGCATTTCAGAAAAGGAACATCATACCAACAGTAAAATATGGTGGTGGTAGTGCGATGGTCTGGGTCTGTTTTGCTGCTTCAGGACCTGGAAGAGTTGCTGTGGTAAATGGAACCATGAATTCTGCTGTCTACCAAAAAATCCTGAAGGAGAATGTCCAGCCATCTGTTCGTGACCTCAAGCTGAAGCGCACTTGGGTTCTGCAGCAGGACAATGATCGAAAACACACCAGCAAGTCCACCTCTGAATGGCTTAAGAAAAACAAAATGAAGACTTTGTAGTGGCGTAGTCAAAGTCCTGACCTAAATACAATTGAGATGCTGTGGCATGACCTTAAAAAGGTAGTTCATGCTCGAAAACCTCCAATGTGGCTAAATTACAACAATTCTGTAAAGATGAGCGGGCCAGAATTCCTCCACAGTGCTGTAAAAGACTCGCCAGTTATCGCAAACACTTGATTGCAGTTGTTGCTGCTAAGGGTGGCCCAACCAGTTATTAGTTTTAGGGGGCAATCACTTTTTCACACAGGGCCATGTAGGTTTGGATTTTTTTCCCCTTAATAATAAACACCTTCATTTAAAAACTGCATTTTGTGTTTACTTGTGTTATCTTTGTCTTATATTTAAATTTGTTTGATAATCGGAAACATTTAAGTGTGACAAACATACAAAAAAATTGAGAAATCAGGAAGGGAGCAAACACTTTTTCACGCCACTGTATTTTTAAGAATCTATGGAATTTTATGTTTACATACCCAGAAATGACGATTTAAATAGAGTATATTTCTGATTCTTTAACATAAATTACCTTTTTCTCCCAGACCTTCAGGCTTCAAATACTTTGTTTATTCAGGAATAAAAAGACAGAATGTAAGCTATTGTGTCACATGATATCCCCTGCAAACAGCTTTGGATCATTTCTCACTTCCTCTAAGCCACAGTCCATGTTCTGCTGCTTCACTTGGCAGTAAAATCCCGCTTCTCTCTGAGATCCATTTGCCACTGCCAGCAGTGCCTGTTTCTGTGTCCTTTGCACTAGACAGCAGTGATAATGTTGATGATATGGATGAGGGGGGGCTTAAACTCTAACCTCAAAGATATCTCTGCACATGAGTGTTTTTTGATACTGACGAGTTGTTTTCACTCGGAGTCAGCCCGTCACATGGTGGGGTCGGACACTTTACGACCACACACACTCTTTGCTTCTTGAAAAATCTGCTTTGTCAAAATTTATAGCATAAAATGACATGCTAATCATGGCTCTAACAGATGGCATCTCTTTTTTCCCTGGCCCCTTTTCTCTCCTCTCTTCTGCCTCAGTCTCTGATATTGCTAGCATGTGTTGGTGTTGTGGGCCTTGGGCTGAGCCTGCTGGTCCTGGCAGTCTACCTGGTGTGTTTATGCTGCTGCCACAGGGACATGGATGAAGACACCAAGAGGCCCAGGACTTGCTGTGTCACATGGGCTGCTGTCATCACAGGTCTCATCATATGGTGAGTCTAAACACTAAAATGATTCCCTTGAAATTCTTACTCAAGAACTTATTTTTTGAGCCGTGTACAAGTGTAGACAAGTGTATGCAGGAAAAACTATACAGACCCGTACATACAGACGTAGACAAATTTATTGGTAGCCTTCCGTTAAAAAGAGAAAATCACACAATGGTCGCTGAAATAACTTGAAACTGACAAAAATAATAAATAAAAAATTTCTGAAAATTAACTAATGCAAATCAGACATTGTGTTTGAATTTTGATTCAATAGAATCATTAAAAAAAAACAACAACAAACCAATGAAACTGGCCTGGACAAAAATGATACCCCTGAAAAAGATTGAAAATAATTCAACCATAGGTACATGTTAAACTAAGGTGTCTCCTGTAATTAGCATCACAGGTGTCAAACTTTCAACAGCCTATTTAAAGGATGAAAAGTAGTTACTGTGCTGTTTGGTATCATGGTGTGTACCACACTGAACATGAACCACAGAAAGCTAAGGAGAGAGTTGTCCCAGGGGATTAGAAAGAAAATTATAGACAAAACATGTTAAAGGTAAAGGCCATAGGATCATCTCCAAGTAGCTTACAGAGGGGCGGGGTTGCCTTCATAACTTCTGCAGCTGCTTTCTACCTGGTGTGGAAATCCTCAAAACGCCGTCATGTATAGGTTTACAACGTTATCCAGTGTGGCCCTCAGCTTGGAAAATGTCACTGCTACCTCCAGAAACTGCACCTGGATGATGGTTATTTGCACTGCTAGCTTGCTAGCCTAGGTGTAATTGATAACCACACAGGTGTAACAGATCAAGTCGACCATGACGCATCCAGTCCCCAAGTCAACCCTGGGATCCCCAAAGGCACAAGCAGAGAACCCCTGCAAAACTGTTAAAATTACTTTTATCAGTCACCATCAAATGTATGGAGTTTTATAGAAATTTTCCACCTGTGTCATGAAAAATTCTGGGGCAGGCCCAGCCCATATCGGCTCAAGATACATCCAAGCTAAAGGCTAGGAGCTAGCCAGCTAATTGCAATAGTGATGTCAGAGGGAGGGTGTCTGAAGATTTTAAAGTGACAGACCAGGGGTCACCAACTGGCGGATTGTGGTCCGGATCCGGACCTCGAGAGTCCTTCGTCTGGACTTCCAAGCTTTTTAATATAATTTGGGGAAAAATTATACTGCTTTGTTTCAACCAAACGAAAAAGCGGAACTCAAGTGCTGTATCGCCGGTGGCCGCCCGGACATTTTGTGGCGTGGGACCTTGTACGTTCTCCGTGGGATAGAGTGGGAGGTAAAATCATTGTTTGCTGCGGGCGGAGAACCACGCTGAAATGCTGCTGTGAAATTGTGTCCACCGCCACTCTGGCTGCCTGCAATAGTATGGGTCCACCTGGGGATTTGTTGACTGAAGGTCCCCGTGGCTCCTCCACACCTTCGTGGGACAGCATCCCCGCTGGACCAGCATGACGTTGTTTATGGAGGTAATTTCTGTGGTCCTCTAATATGCTCTGTGTGCTACTGAAAATGAAAAGTTCCACACACATCCACCTCCTCTCTCCCTGTGACAGTGTGTTGCCCAGACAGACCCAGACCAGGTTAAAAAGAAAAAAAACATTATTGACATAAAAAAAAAAACTCCAAAGGAATTTTGTCTTGTGGAATTAGTTATATTTTCTGTCCCTTTTTTAGGCTTACAGTTTGAAACTTTTTTTTAAATACTGAAAATATAGTATAGAGGCGGACTTTTATGAGATTTTGTTTTTTAAATATTAATCTTTTTAAATGTATGTAATTTAGTTTGTGTTCTCCTGTAACACTTTCCATTTTTAGGATTTAAGTTGTAGATTTTAGAATTTTAGAGGTATTTATTTGGAGTCAAAAACACATTTAGTATTCCCCTGTATTATGATTAAATTATTACATGTTTTATTTGTATTTAAGCAAAGAATTTATTTGATTTTTTTTTTTGTTTAAAAAATAATACAGAACTAAAAGCAGCTAAAACATAAGCTTAATAAAATAGTGTGTAAAAGCAAATGATATTGGCCTGCTGGAGACAGCTGTGGTCGTCTTAAAGAATGTCTATGAAAAGATGACAGTTCTTAACCCTTTAACTGCCCAGATTAAATGGATGGGTCACGCGCCCCCAGTGGCACAGCGCAGCAACTGCACGTGCCAACTTATTGACGCCCCCCGACTATACTGAGAATTTCTACTAATCTCTATTGATCTGACAGTTTAGAAGGTGGCAGACACGCACCGAAGGAATCATGGCTGACATGGAATATAGCAAAGAAGGAGAAATCCTCATTATAAGCGACTTTCGCATCTCGGCTCATCAAAGCATCATGGGAACGTGGCTACCAAACATGCTCTATCGATACATTTAATTTATGGAAAGTTCTTGATCTAAGAGCATATTGTATGCATAGGGGTCTTCCCGGTTGTACCCGCAAACGCAAGAATGAACTAGTTGCACTTGCATTTGCGGCCACGTTGCAGAAATTGGCCAAAATTGCTCCCCTGTATCTACGCTGACATAGCAGATTTTTTGTTGTCAAAGGACCAAGCACCCTTACTTGCGAGACTCCGAAACGACTACAAAGAAGGTAAGCGAGTGGTTTGACAGCTCAACTTTGGTTTTGTCATTTTGAGTAAATTTCACTACAAGGCATAGCCTGCTTACTTAGATCTATAGGTCGATACTACTATAGTTTAAGTACCACACGTTTTCAATGATTTGCAGTTTTATTTTATACCAGCCTACTTATCAATGGCCTTAATTACATGTGTGTGTAGCCAAGCTACGTGCTTGGCTGCACGGTGGCGCAGTGGTTTAGCACTGTGGCAGCACAGTTTTACCCTCGGCCGGGGGATCGCGGGGATCATGAGATCGTGGGTTCGATCCCAGCCCCAGACCAACAGTGAGCTGTGCGGAGTTTGCATGTTCTCCCCGTGTTGCGCGGGTTTACTCCGGGATTTCTCCGGTTTCCTCCCGCACACCAAAAACATGTAGGTTTAGGGCGCTCGCGCACGCAGCGACCAGCAGCCGGTGGCTTGTCACCAGACTGCAAACCAAGTCTACCTACGGGTACAAATAAGTAACAAAAAAAAAAAAAAAAAAAAAAAAAAAAAAAGCTTCATTACCAATATACAAAGAACTATATCCTAGATCCAGGCCTGCTTGTCCGTACCTACTACTTCAGGGTTTAGACTTATGTCAATTAGGCTAGAACTTGAACAATACACAACACTATTTAATTATGTTATAATATAGACTTACTGCTTTAATCCAACAATTACGTCTGTCCGGATCCTTCAGCTCCGTGGGGAATGTATATAACGTGAATGGCGGCGGACATGTGCACACGCTGGTCCTGAAGTTACACGCATGTATGCTGCAAGTTTGTTTTTTCCACCGTTCTAGATGATACATGCCGTTCCCACACTTCACTACGGCACAATGTGCACCTGGTATAACGGAAATTTAAAACTTAAAGTAGACTTTAAGCGGCAGTTGTTCAGGTGTGACAGTGCTGTCTCTGTACAAAAGCAAGGCGGCTACCAGAATGTTTGGTAGTCGGGAACTTTGAACCCACATAGTCCGCACATGCGCACTCGTAATGCGAAAGTCGCTTATTCTTCCTTTTTCCGCTTTAAGCTCACACACTAATGTGTATGCCTTCACGATCGGTCATTGCAGCGGCGATGATGACAGAAACTGCATGAAACGGGAAAAATAGTCGTGTAATACAAATGAAATTCACGTGGGATAATCATAAGAGTTTGTAGATGTGGTACACGGGTGTAAATTACTAAGTAAACGTGTTTCATCGAGGTCGATGTAACAAAAAACTGAGCTCCCTGTACCAAGATGGCGGCGCCCACAGGCGGCATGGATTCCCACAGGAAAAATGCACCAAACAGAAAAAATAGCCACGTAATACAAATGAAATTCACGTGGGATAATCATGAGTTTGTAGATGTGGTACACAGTGTAAATGGCTGAGCAAACACAGAAACATTTGCTACGATGGACGGACCGGTCACGTGGGTGGGCGAGCCCCCCCTCCCAGTAACAGGTAAGAGGGAAATATGTTTTTTTGGCATTTTATTGATTTTCTGGTTCATATACTTTGAAGATTAGATAAAAGCATACCCCTGTAGACAAATCGGCGTAAAAAAAACGGACCATTCTTTATGTAAATGTGCCCAAAGTCCACTTTTGACTGAGTTATGTAATTTATACAACTGCCGTGACATTATGCAAATTAGATGCGTAAATTTATTCCTATCTGAAACTTTGGATCATATTCTACATCTTTCTAATTGACAGTAAGCCATTATCTCTTGTAACTTTTAAGCTATAGCCTTGGAAATCTGAACTATTTTATTGACAAAATTTTTTACCACTCTTGACCACTAAGGGGGGGCCTTGAGTTGCCTTGCGTTGCCCTGGGGGCCATATGGCACCTAGCGCAGTTAAAAGCACATTTTCAGATAAATTTGTCTATGTGACTTGTCACATTTCTCTTCAATTTTCTTTTATTACAAGATGTTTGAAGTAAATTCATGGGTCATTCAAACACGGCTTTAAAAGTACCAAGCTGTCACACAGTGAGAGGAAAAAAGTCCTGGAAAAAAAAAAAACAAAAACCAAAAAATGCATCGAGAAGCGTTTTAGAATCAAATCAGAGACCCTGAATCATAAATGCATCGCGAGGTGCCTAAAGATCCCCAGCCCTAATTCGGACCTCAGCTGTAGAGGAAGACTGACTCATCAGACATCTTGCACTTTTAGTTGGTGACCCCTGTGATAGATGTTCAAACAAGCCATTTTCAGAAAGGCTGGGAAAATAAAAAACAAATGTGTGGCGTTAATTAAAGAAGATTTGAGCAAAATATGTCACAGAAGTGTCGTTAAGAAGTGTGAGCTGTTAAAATGTAGAAAAAAGTGCAATCACTGACCCCTTTAACAAATGAAGTAATGCACACGCCTCAAATTAAATAGGTAATAAATGAATATGAAATGATAAGAATTTTAAGTCACCGGCTAAATTTTGTGGAATAAAGCTGTCAATGAGTCTACCTCCCTGTGGATAACCAGTTTCTATCCTCCGCTGGTCTTTGCCCAAAGGGCTCTTCAACCCCTTTGGGCTTCGACCGGTGGGGGATTATGTTATGGGTCAGTCTGTCCATCCGTCTGTCCCACTTTTGTGAAATCAACTCTTCCTACAGTTTTGTTCCAATTGTTTTGAAACTTGGTACCATGGTTTGATATACTCTGATGATGCAATTTCACTCCGATTGGATGACCTTCAGGTCAAAGGTCAGATTTTCCCTAAATCTTCTAAACAGAATAATTGAAAGAAATAATGTAGGCTTTTCAAATCGATACTGCAGTTATATCTAATACACATCTTGGATTTACACCCTGACCTAACTATGGGTTTGGGGTAAAGGGGTCAAACGGTCAAAGTTCAAAGTTAACATTGCAGTTGCACTATATCTGTAAAGGCTACATTTACTATTACTATAAAAGGAGTAAAGCTAGGGCCACCAAACCTGGTACACAGGTTCACCTTGGGCTCCTGACCTCAGGCTATGAGTTTGGGGTCAAACAGTCAAGGTTAACATTCCATATGCCTTATTACTGTACAATGAGTAAAGTTAGGGTCACCAAACCTGGTACACAGGTTCACTCTGAGACCTTGACCTCTGACTACAGGTCAAAGGTCAAAAGGGTCAAAGGTCAAGGTTGGCACTCCCTATGCTGTCTTACTATAGAACATGTAAAGCCGTCTAGGGTCACCAAACTTGCTACACGGGTTCACCTCAGGAACCTGTCCTACAGCTATGGATTGTGTACTTTGTTGTATATTCCTGAATGATGGGCTTATCATAATTTGGTTCTGCCACAGTAATTATATTGAAAAGTTGAAAACTGCTCTCTGTCAGTAAGTATTGGGATCTTCAAAGAAAATGGAAGCGGGGGATATTGCACTCGCCTCGGAGTGCTCTTGTGTTATTTTGAAGTTCTTCCTTTTTAAATGTTAAAAGTGGTATTCTGGTTTATTTAATTATTTGCTGTTGATAGATGCTTTGTTCTGTGTCAGGATCAGTTAGAGAAAAATGGAGAAACTTGGAAAACGCTACATAATTCAGATTAGTTTTATTTTGGACAAAAACTGAAGACATAAAGATGAGTGCTGTGTCATGGGATGTTTGATTTGATAAAAACAGTTTCCCTTGCACTTCTGTGCCATGTAATAAAGAGATATTTATTTGTCAGGAACATCCCATTCAATTTTCATGTTTTTAATTTGGTGTGATATTTACAAAGATTTGCAATCAGATAGAAAAAAATGAGCCACTGCACCTCTGTGGGTGATTTTTCTTGATCCATGGAGAAAGAATGTGGTGAAATGAGATTAGAAAATAAATCTAATATTGCCAAAAAAAAAAAAAATCCAACTCGGACACGGTTATCTATGATAGTTATTTATATTGGCTTTATTAAGAACCATGGCATTTTTCTGTTATTACTTGTTCATTTGTCTCGACTGTGAATATACAGTGATCTGTTTGTGGGGCACAAAATCACCAGATATCCTGGAAATATCACACACTACATGCCTTAGTTCTTTATTTTCACTGTGTTGGTTTCTTAGTTGTTGCAGAGACATTTTTTCCCACAGTCATGAAAACATTAATGCATCCCTGCAGGCTAAACTGGCCAACAACATCCCATCTCATTACGGTTTTATTATGGTGGCATTAGTTACTCTCTATTGTTGCTGATGTGACACTTGACTAGCCACGGGTTCAAAGACGGCCTCGTTGTTCAGGCCACAACCGGTAAACAAGTGTAACTTGTCAGGTTCATTTTAAAGAGTGGAATAGTTTGAATTGATAACCACACATCCATTCACTTTGGATTCTGTGTGCATCTGAGTTTTTTTCCTTTCTTTCCTTTGTTTTTTTTCTTCATGCAGTAGCTCAGACTAGATTTTACACGATGTGTCCCCAGTGGCCCCAATCATAACCAGAGGGAAGCAGTTCAGTGAGAAAAGAAACAGGCAGCGGTTTTCATTACTTACAAGATGACAGCAGCAGGGTGCTTACAAACACAAAAAAGAAAACCTCCAAAAGTCTGTTAACGGTAGAGTGTAATTTCATATTTTTGGGGGTTTTTTTGGACAACTTTATTTCAAATTTGAGATCGAAATACAACCAGGAAACAAAAATGAGACTGGATTTAAGTTTTGTTTTGTTTTTTTCGTGCTATTTAGTATACAGTCATGTGAAAAAATTTGGACACCCCTTTAAATATTCAGTTCTTTACTGAGAAATGTTCACATACAGTATCTATATGTTTAACCCTTTTTTTTGTTTTTATTTGCTTTTTTAAATTTATTTTAGCCATTTTAAGTGGGAATGAATGTGGGCGTGTCCTAAAAAACATGAGGGGATGTCTTAATTTATTCCTCACTATTTGTATAGAATTACATTTTACAGAAAATTTGAAAAAAGTCTTTAATTCATTTTTAATTGTTTTGTTGTATTACATGAATCTCCCAGTATTTTTGATATTAAATATCCATATGTCCAAATATGTAAAAAAAAAAAAAACACACACACAAGCTTGTGCAGGGTGTCCTAATTTTTCACATGAGTGTATGCAGATGCTTGTCATTATTTTTGATAAAACTATTACCCTTTTTAAAATATGTGCTAAACTAATTTAGCATAACAAAGTTAAAGTAAATCTAATATTTGTCTGCTTAGGCCCTTAGTGTCCTGTTGGTGAATTTATGATGTTATTATTTTTTCTCTGCATGGTCATGGGCTTCTGTTTAAGCTCAGCAGGTGCAATGCAGTAGTCTTTATACTTTTACTCTTTTCTATTCTCGTTTACACGTTTTCACACAGACACACTTGATATATCAGTGTCCCCCCCCAGTGGTTCACACAATTACTTTGTCTCCTTTACTCTTTTTGCAGTTGTCTAATCATCATTTAGGCAAATGGTCCAAATCGTAAGCTTAATTGTTGAAAATTAAAGTTGAATGGAGCAGATGCTTACCGATCTTTTACTTGTAACTAAATTAAGTACAAGTAACCTAGTCATGTTAATTATGTTTTTGACCTGTCGGTTCATTTGTTTGTTCGGTTCTAGCGCCAACATTTCTGATAAGAATGACTTCCTATTTATACAGAAGCTTTGACTCAAATGAGGAGTTCCATTTTTTGGGGAAGGGGACTTATATTTTTGGGGCCACTGATATTGCTTGCGGTTGTCCATCGAGTCCGATGATGACGTCCACTTCTATCGGTGAGTCCTTTGATGGCTGTGTAGTCCTATCCTGGATCCACATGTCCTGTTGCAGGTAGGGCATGTAAAAGTTGTAGTAGTGGCAGCAGGGGTTGCAGGTGCATTCCTCCTCAGTCTTCTCTCCTGTCTCCTGGCTGTCCTGTCCTCCTCCATCATACGGGTCCCCACAAGGCACTGCTGTCGCCAGGTGTTCCGGTCAGCAGCAGCCTCCTCCAGAGCCTCAGGTCTGATCCTGCACTTCTTTAAGGCCATCTTTAGCTGGTCCTTGTAGCGCTTCTTCTGCCCTCCAGCAGAGCGTCGACCGTGGTGTAGCTGGCCATATAACACCCTGCAAGGCAACCGGTTTGGGGGCATCCTCACCACATGTCCCAGCCAGCGTAGCTGGTGCTGGGTGATCGTTGTCTCAATACTCCTACAGCTGGTCTTAAAGAGTATCTCAGAATGAGGCACATGGTCACGCCAGGTGATTCCCAGGATGCGCTGAAGGCAGCGTATATGGAACCGCTCTAGATCCCTAATGTGGCGGCTGTAAGTCACCCAGGATTCACAGCTGTAGAGGAGAGTAGTGACACAGACTGCCTGGTAAACGGAGATCTTCGTTTGGAGATGGAGGTTCTTGTTCTGGAAGGCCCGACACCGGAGTCTCCCAAAAGAAGCTGATGCCTGCCTGATCCTGTTCTGGACCTCACTGTCAATGGTGTTGTCTACAGAGAGGATGCTCCCCAGGTACTTGAAAGATGGAACAACAGACAGCTGTTCACCAGCAACAGTGGAGGTAGGTGGAGTAGATGAGATATTGGTGCTCCATTGGCAGACGACCTCTGTTTTGATGGTGTTCACCGTCAGTCCCATCCTGCTGTATGCTCTCACCGCAGCAGTAAGAACAGACTGGAGATCTTGTGGGCTATGAGATACCAGAGCACAGTCATCTGCATACTGTAGCTCAATGACTGTCACCCTTTGCAGTTTGGTGGTTGCCTGGAGCCTCCTTATATTAAAAAGGTTGCCATCTAGACGGAAGTCCACTGTTACACCGCTGCTGTCCTCAATCTCCTTGTGGAGAAGTTGGGTGACACAGAGCAGGAATATGTTAAGTACTGGTGCTAATACACACCCCTGCCTAACCCCTGTACAAACGGGGAAGGAAGGAGATTCCTGTCCTCCTATAGTCACCCGAGCAGTCATACCATCATGAAATTGGCGGAGGATATTGACAAACTTACTGGGGCAGCCAAACTTAAGAAGAACTTCCCATAGGAGTTCTCTATGGACAGTGTCGAAAGCTTTGGAGAGATCGACAAAGGCCATGAAAAGGTCCTGGTGTTGCTCCCGACATTTCTCCTGCAGCTGCCGAGCTGTGAAAATCATGTCCACCGAGCTCCTTCCCTTCCTGAAACCACATTGTGATTCAGGCAGCACTGATTCTGTGATGTTGTTGATCAGCCTGTGAAGCATCACCTTCGCCAGGACCTTACCAGCAACAGCAAGGAGCGAAATACCCCTGCTGTTGCCGCAGACAGCCTTGTCACCCTTGTTTTTATAAATGGTGACAATTGTGGCATCTCTCCATTGTTGTGGGATGTTATCATCGGCCCAGACCTTGGTGATGTACTTGTGCAGGGTTTTTGTACACAAGTAGCCTCCTTGTTTCAACAGCTCGGCAGGGATGTTGTCATTACCAGGGAACTTGTTGTTTTTGAGAGAGCGGGTAGCTGATAGAACCTCCAGGAAGGTTGGGGGCTGATCCAGGTCTTGCATCGGAGGAAGAGTAGGCAAGTCGTCGAGAACAGTGGGGTCTGCATCTGAGTCCTGGTTAAGCAGGGTACTAAAGTGTTCAGCCCATCTCAGCAAGATGTTAGGCTGATCCTTTAGGATTCTCAGCCCATCTGCTGTTTTCAGGGGAGTGATGCAGCGATTTGTTGGGCCGTAAATCTTCTTGACAGCATTATAAAAATTATGCATGTTATTTTTATCGGCAAAGGCCTGGATTTCATGTGCCTTTTTTGTCCACCACTCGTTCTGCATTGTCCGAGTAGCCCTTTGTACCTCCCGCCGAGCTCTCTGCCACTGATGCCTGATGATAATGGATGAGGGTTCCTTAAGGTTGCCTGATGTGCTCTGTGCTTGTCCTCCAACAAGTCGTGGATGGTGTCAGAGTTGTCATCAAACCAGTCTTGGTGGTTCTTTCTCTTATAGCCAATCGTTTGGGCTGCTGCCTCACAAAGAGCCGAGCTGATAAAGTCCCACTTCTGGTCCATGGTCTTCTCAGGCAGACTCAGGAAATGCTCCACCCCCCCTAGTTTCTCAACCAGGGAGCGCCGAAAGTCATTTCTTACATCCAGATTTGCCAGACGGGAGCAATCAAGTTTCCTCCTTTTGGGCCCTTGTAGTCGCAAGGGGGGGCGCACTTGCATGTGGACCTTGGCCACGATCAGCCGGTGATCTGTCCAGCATTCTGCACCTCTCATGGCACGGGTGATGTGGACATCTCTGATGTCACTGCGCCTCACAATGATGTAATCAATCAGGTGCCAGTGTTTAGAGCGAGGGTGCATCCATGATGTTTTGTATTTGGCCTTTTGCTGGAAGATGGTGTTGGTTATGCTCAGGTTATGCTCAGAGCAGAGAGTGAGCAATCTCACTCCATTTGCGTTAACTTGGCCAACTCCGTGTCTGCCAAGCACTCCACTCCATATCTGATTGTTCTGACCCACTCTGGCGTTAAAATCTCCAAGTAAGAAGATCTTGTCATTCTTGGGGATCCGGCGAAGAGTTTCGTCCAGTAACTGGTAGAAGGAATCCTTGGCCTCACTCTCCGATGGCAGGGTCGGTGCATAGGCACTAAGAAGTGTAGCAAAGCGATTCTTAACCAGGGGGATACGGAGTGTCATCAGTCTCTCACTAATGCCAACAGGTGTTTCACTGAGTCTTGGTAGAAGGGTGTTTTTGATGGCCAGTCCTACACCATGCAGATGTTGTTCTCCTGAGGGGTAACCCCTCCAGAAGAATGTGTAGCCCATCCTTTCCTCTGTTAAAGAGCCCTCATCTAGGAGCCTGGTCTCGCTCAGTGCAGCAATATCAATGTTGTAGCGACTCAGTTCAGCAGCAACCAGAGCTGTTCTCCTATGGGGTCTATCAGAACCTCGATCCAGGAGTGTCCTTACATTCCATGTTGCCAGTTTTAGGTTGCATGTTTTCTTTTTATTATTTCGACCGCAGAGGTGGAATGACCCAACAGGCGCGGTAACCTGTTCAGGCGAAAGATGGGTGGGCAATTTTTAGGCCACCTTTTCTAGGCCCCTCCCCAGTTGGGGTGAGCAGTGCTGTCCTAAATAGGGCTGCTCAATCACACAGGGGTCTGCCGAAAACAGCTGCCACCCCAGCTGTTAGCGACCATAATAGCCCTGTGCTGCTGACGTGCAGGGTTATAGCTAGGAGCTCCCAGTAACATTCATACCTGCTCCCGTCGCCACACACACCCTGTCGCCGCCAGACTTCAACCAGATGTCCAGGAAGGTAAGGCCCACCATGGTCAGAGGTGGACACCTGCACATTGAAATTATTTAGAGTGCCGTAGGGGGCGCGCTGTTCCCAATAGCACTGTCTTCACGATGATGAGGTGAATCCAGTGGCGTGGGTAAGCCCATGACGACCAGTCCCTCAACATGGCTGCAGGAGGCTGCCGGGTCCTTGGTCTTTTAAGTCCCGCCTTTTGCGCACCACCAGCACATTGCTTTTCTGTCAGGGGTTGCTCCCTTAGCTTTCACCTTAATAGATTACCCACAAGGCAGTGGGGCTATTTACCCATAGTTGGGGCAGGGGTTGACGGGCGCCAGGGCGTGTCCACACAGGGTGGGCCTATACGCCGCGTCTCTGGGGCCCCCTGCTGCTCCGAGATCCCCTCCAGTTTAGCCTGGGACCGCAGGGTACCCAGTTATCATGTGTGGCCACGAGGAGGCACTGCAGGGGTCTTGGTGGTGGAGAGGCTATGTACCAGCAGGAGGAGACTTACGCACTCTGCTCCTCTTTTCATCCCCGATGGGGGCTAGCTGGTGGCGGTAGCTGTAAGCAGAGCAGCAAGCAGAAAGCAACATGCAACATATGCCATGCAACATGCACTATCTACAAACATCTCTACGTTACTATACTACTGCACTAGGCGCTTCACACGCACCCTGTGTAAATGGGATATATACACACACACACGGCCACTGATATGCAGATAAGCTCAAGCACAAGATACGCTTGATACGACCAATTGCCTTTGCTATTGCCTCATAAGGATGTGAATCTTGGAGTATGACTAAGGCAGATCAAGAACGGGTAGATGCTTTCAAGATGTGGGCCTATCAAAGAGTATTGAGAGTGCTCTTAACTGCTAAGAAGACAAACAAATGGGTCCTGGAAAAGACTGGTGAAAAGCTAATGCTGTGGAAGCAAATGGCTATCAGGAAAATGACATACTTTGGTAATGTAGTCTGTTGTGGAAGGTTTGATATAGACATTATACAGGGTTCTGTAGAAGTAAGAAGAAAACGAGGGAGGTCAGCAACATCATGGGCAGAGGACATCAAGATATATCTGCAAGGAGCAGAGGGCAATGGCGAGAACCTGTGAAGGCCACCACAGTGCTTATTGTGCCATCGGAATGAGACAGCTCACAAAGGCTCTTTCATTACCCTATAAGTAAGTCTTATAATATATAGTGTAAGTATCTCCTCCTTGTCCTCATGCTGGTCCCATATAGCCACAGGATCCACATGTTGTTATTGAATATGGATTTTACACTGGATGCCCTCCCTGATGTAACCCTCCCCATTTACCCAGGCTTGGGGCCAGCACAGGAAGTTCACTGGCTTTGTGCTTCCCCCTATGGCTGGGTAACCATTTCCTTTGCCCATTCTATTATGCTGAGCACCAAGCTAGAAGGTGGAAAGTACCATTTTTATATGATCTTAGGCATGACCCAGATAGGGTATGAATCCACAATATCCTGGCGGTGCGATGGATGCTCTACCATTAGGTCACCACTCCGGTCTATATCTAGTATAAGTATTATTGAGACACCAAAAATGACTTGAGTCAAAGTAAAGTTGTCTGCTAAAAAATACTTGAGCAGTCACAGTGACTTTACTCTTGCCAAATTTAAGAGGTGTTACTACATTTCTGATCACACTGACTTCAAATTTATACAGAAGCTTGACCTCATCAATACCTCAGACAGGTTTGATTTTGACATACATCTAATGAAGATTTAACCTACAAGGCTAATCAACAACAAAAAGGATTTGAATATGAACTTTTTTGTTTAGAAAAAGATATTAATTCCTTTGGCTGCATGCCAGGTTTGTATTCACATCAGATGAGGACATACATTACATTGCATAATTTTTTAATCACAGATTTGTTGACACTTGATTTTTAAATGTTTGACCTTTTTTCTGATAAGGTTGCAACTTAAGTTTCACTAGTAAGCGGTCACTACCTACTGTACCTCTGTCAATCACTGCTGGGTTTTAATTGACTTTTTCACATCTAAATTTGTGGGAAAACTAACACAACCCTATTTTAAAATGTAAAAGCAAAATGCATGCTAATTTATTAACTGGCACACCTTTAAATTCTGCATCCATGAATTCACCCTCTTAGAGAGTATTACATACACATAGAAAGAACCAGACTAGTTGACAGCACTTCTTACTTGTAAAACAGATTAGAATACCACATACAGTATAGGACTGTATTACAACAACGGGGTTGGTTGATCAGTTCTCACTGATGCAGAACACGTTTATGGGCGTTTCCAAGTTCATTTCCTTATCACAACAGCGTAAAAACAAACTTTCTGATGGCGCATGAAACAAAGAGGCCGGTTTAATCATTCAGAGGTGTGTTTTGGATAATCCAATCCAAAGTGCTCCTTTCCATCCCTTTAATGCAAAGAGGCGTATTATCTAAAGTGAATTGTGATCATGACTGTTTAAGACAGTTTTCGCGCTGACCAAAGCCCATGCGTGTGAGCCAAAGTGCACACGATAGTAATGCTGCTTGGTAATAAGGAAGACATCAATCACAGTTGATGACCAGTTAATTATGTTAGAAATAACAAACAGTGAAGAATGGGTTGAAAAAAATGAGCTGAATGGTTTAATGTAGTGCGTATGGATGCAACACAGAAATGAATGGGCTTGACACTTAAGGAAAAGAGGATGATGCCTGTGCAAACTTTCATAAACTTTCATTAACGATGATGTGGAATTGCTCCCTGCTACATTAATGGCTAATCTATAGACTCCAACAGTAAGTCCGCAATTAAAATGAGAGTGTAAATGGAATAAAAGAAAACTAGTGTGTGATCATCATATAATTAAAACTAGAAAAGCACTCGGAGAGCGCAGACCTCCGCCAAGTGCCGCAGTTCCCCCCATACAGTGTTTGTGTGTACGTTTTCAGATTCCTTGACCATGAAAACATATGACTAGCAATTGGATTCACAATGATAGGATTAGTGGTTCAGTAGTTATTGACGAAAATGGCATTTTCCGTAATGGCGGTTTAGCGCCACAGTTCCCCCCATACAGTGTTTGTGTGTACGTTTTCAGATTCCTTGACCATGAAAACATATGACTAGCAATTGGATTCACAATGATAGGATTAGTGGTTCAGTAGTTATTGACGAAAATGTCATTTTCCGTAATGGCGGTTTAGCGCCACAGTTCCCCCCATACAGTCTTCAGATTCCTTGACCATGAAAACATATGACAAGCAATTGAATTGACAATGATAGGATTAGTGGTTTAGTAGTTATTCATAAAAATGGCATTTTGCGTAATGGCGGTTTTCTTGTGGACGGTGATCCGGATCACCACCAAAATCTAATCATCTGTAGGATACCCCATTTCTGACAATCTGTGAAAATTTCATGAAAATCCGTCCATAACTTTTTGAGTTATCTTGTTAACAAACAGACAAACAGACAAACAAACAGACAAACCAACGCCGATGATCACATAACCTCCCCCTTTGGCGGAGGTAATGATGGGCGATTATGACTGTTAACAACTCTCTCTATTAAAATAATATCCTAATAGGTGCTGTTTCCTGAGCTCCAGAGCTGCGTGATGTCAAAACGTGCCACTGAAATATCATTAAACAATGTGCTTCTGATGATAGACCTCCTTTTTCCTGATCAAAAGCAGATTCTCATGAAATGCACTATATTTTTTTTTGTATACTTAATTAATCCCAGAGGGAAATTAAGGGCATCTTCATGGATGGATGAGGCAGCCACGGTGCGGCGCCAGTCCCTTCACCATTCACACCTAGGGCTACTTTAGAGTCTCCATTTAACCTAACTTGCATGTTTTTGGCCTGTGTGAGGAAACCGGAGTACCCCCACACAGACACGGGGAGAACACACAAACTCCACACAGAAAGGTCACTAATGGTCAGGGGGTGGGATCGAACCCACAACCTTCTTACTGTACTGCCACAGTGCTAATCACTGCGCAACTGAGCTGCATTAGATTTCGTGCCGCCACACCTCTTTGAAATGACTCTCCTCCTCCCAGCACAGAGCGGGCTCACTGTCTACTGGTAATTTGATGGCGTGACACAAGGCGTAAAAGACAGACAGTGTGCTGACAGAAACTAACAAAATCCCTGGCACACAGAGGAAAGTCTGTGGGAAAAGTGTGTGGATGACCGTCAACATAGGGCCCATAGAGTTTTTACCTTCTACTGGCTTTTTCAGTCTGGAAGCTGCTGCTTGTGTGTATCTAACTTACTGGATGATGTTTTTCAGTTGGCCAGAACAAATGTGTTGAAGCTTCTCAGTGCTGTATATCACTCTGTGACATTAGATTCAGGCTTTATCTATGTTGGGTTATCTATGTTGTGTGATTGATGAGCTCCATCTTCCATGGGAACCCCCCTCTCCCACTAACGGAGGTCAGAAGTAACTAACCTCCAACCTCTGTGTGCAGTGACCTAAGTGCAGTCGAGTGTGGTAAATTGTCCTATTGCTCATGTTTCTGTAGTCTGTCAGCAGTCAGGGAGCTCTGTCTCTGTGGGTTATGACAGTAATCCGCTCTATTATAGGGGCTCAGACAGTCTCAGAAGGCTGGAAGAAGGTGAGAAATTGGGATATGGTGAATTCCACTTGGATACAACTTCAGATGTTGAACAGAATTTTGATGTGAGTTTACTCAAGAATTTAATAGGAAATTCAAACTTAAAGCAACACTTTGAAAGATTTACACCTAAAGGTAAGGCAAGGCAAGGAAAGTTAATTTGTATACTACATTTCATGTACAAGATAATTCAACATGCTTTACATAAAACATTAAATTATTACAGCAAGTTGCAAAAGAAATACATAAGAATTTCAAAGCAAACTAAAGATTTAAGAGAAACAGAAACAAGCTAAAATAGAATAAGACAGATAAAGTGCAAGAAACAAGAGTTGCAGTGCATTGGGAAAGATTTATAATTGTTCTACTGAAAGGCAGCAGCAAATAGGAAAGTTTTTAACCTGGATTTAAAGCAGCTGAGAGTTTCAGCAGCCCTGATGCTTTCTGGGAGTTTGTTCCACATGTGAAGAGCACAAAAACTGAATGCTGCCTAGTAGGACTGACCTTGCCGACCTGAGGTCTCTGGGTGGTTCATAATGGACCAGAAGATCTGAAATGTATTTTGGCCCTAAACCATTCAGAGCTTTATAAACCAACAGCAGTATTTTGAAATCAGTTTTCATGGTGCATCAACCTTTAACTGGAAGAATATCACTTCCTCAATAGCCTGCATTTGTCCGCATTGCCTGCAACAGCTCTGATCTTGTTAGGAACTTTGAAAAGACTACAGTTACGACAACTGTGACCTTGGTCCCAACAGTGACCCACAGGGCACAACTATAGCCACCAACAATTAAGCACCATGTGATTTGCTATTGGGACTGAGGTCATAGTCACCGTAGTTGCCCAAGCCTTTTCAGTGTCCCTACATTAGTGCAACAGTGGTAACAGATAATTATGAAAAATTATTCACAGCTGTAGGGGATCGCTGAAAGCTCTCCTTCCACAGTGTTGTTTTAACTGTGAAAACAACAGTTTAGTGTGGTTGTGGTTATTTTTCTAAATTAACAAGATAAGTTATTCTCAGAATTGAAGTGAAATTCAGATTTTTTTGTGATGGTTCATGAAGATGTTAAGGTCACAAAGCAGCACCAAAGCAAAGCGAAGGCCTGATTGGACTTGTAATTTTATCTGAATATCTGTTTTTCTGTTGCAGTTCTGCTGTGGGAGTGGGTTTCTATGGGAACAGCGAGACCAACGATGGGATGTACCAGATGACCTACTCACTGCACAATGCCAATCACACGCTGGAGAGCATCAACAATCTGGTGAGAGGAACATGCCAAACTGGAAAGGAGTTAAAAGTTTCGATATTAGTTTTTGCCAGTTGTAATTCATCTGTTTATGTGGAGTCATGCAACCGAATATCTAATCTGGCAATATTTGTCAGAGTTGTGAGAAATACGGTATCAACACTATTACCAAGAGTTACTGACATTCTAGTGACAACAAAGCCGTGATCCTCTCATGCCGGAGGCTGTGCTTTACAGCCGGTAAACACAAGACCTCCTCCACTTTAATGGGGCCTGCATCTGTTTCAAAGCAGCACCACACTGCGGGAGGTCTATATCTGTTTTACTGTCACAGTGGAGGAATTAAGGTGACTTCTGTCTCAGGATTTGCAAATGAGGATTATTTTTGTACGACTCCTGACCTGCTTTCATTGAAGTTGTTTGGGAGGCTTACAGGGGGAATGGAGGAAAAAGGAACGAGGAAAGGAACAAGGGTGTGCAAGGAGCAATAATCACAACGAGCAGGAAGAGGATTAACTCCCATCTGCAGTGCATTAATGGATGTTAAGCCTTTTCTCTTTCGATCGCGCCCAGTCTTACTATCTTTGTTATATGTGTGTTTGTGCATGATGATATCAGATCACACATCCACTTAAAGGTCTCATACAGTGTGTGCCCATATTGTTTTGTTTCAGCACTAACACACTGGAGTCCATACATTTGCTGTGTATGGATGAGTGTATATTGTATGATTCACATTCAATACTACATAATTTGTTGAATGAAAAAGGTGTAAAATCTTTTAATATGCATGTTAAATCAACCCCTTTGGTTTATTTTCCTTGATTCAAGTATGACTAACAACCACAAGTGAATAAGTAGGTAAAGTTTTATACAACACTTTTCAAGATAAAAACCACAAACTGCTTCACAGCCAAATGCAACAGGATAGACAATAAAATAACAAAAGTAGAATAAAACAGATTAAAATAAAAATCACAACTAAAGCATAAAAAGAAAGTTGCCCAAAAGCGAGTTTAAAAAGATGTGTTTTTAGCTGCCTTTTAGGGGATCACACAATCCACAGATCTCAAGCTCAAAGGGAGAGCGTTTCAGAGTTTGGAGGCCATTGCCGCAAAAGCTCGGTCACCTTTAGATCTCAGCCCTGTATGCTGCACAGCCAGCCAGCCAGCCCTGATCAGATGACCTCAGGGTCCTGCTGGTGATGTATAGATGTAGAAGGTCAAGGATGTAGGATGGTGCTTGTCCCTGCATGGCTCGAAAAGTCAAATCCAAGATCTTAAAATGGACCCAGGAAGGAATGGGGAGCTAGTTCAATGAAATAAACAGTGGAGTGACTTGTTCACATTTGCAAAATTTGGTCAGAAGCCTTGCAGCAGACCTTCCAAGGAGGCTTTACTGAGACAGCTGAACAGAGAGTTACAATAATCCAGTTGTGAAGAAATAAAATTATGAATAATTAGAATGCACTCAACCAAAATGCAGACCCACACCTTTTACAGCCCAATAGATTTAAAACTTGACTTTTAACCTTTTAACCCCAAATTCATAGTCAGAGGTTAGGGTGTCAGGGTGAACCTGTGTATCAAGTTTGGTGACCCTAGTTTTCATTGTTCTTGAGATCTAGTTTATATGACATTTTGACTTCAGCCTTTTACCTTGCAACACCAAAACCATAGTCACAGTTCAGGATCCCAAGGTGAACCTGTGTACCAACTTTGGTGACCTTAGCTTTCTTTGTTGTTGAGATACAGTTTATATGGCATTCTGACTTTGACCTTTTGACCCCAAAAGTATAGTCATAGGTACTAGTCCCAAGGTCAACCTTTGCACCAAGTTTGGTGGCAGTAGCCTCATTCCCTGTTAAGTTAGAGCACGGACACAACCCGATAGCTGGCCAGCTGCAGATAGCGCTGACTGCTCTACTCACGCTACTCATTGGTGTGGGTAACAATCTCCAATTCAGTGCGTGACACAACAGAGCTGAACTTGGCAGTATTTCTTAGGTGATAAAAACAAGAACGGACCAGTAATTTACAGTAACATGAGTGTCCAAGGTAAATGCTGAAACAAAAGTCACCCTAAGGTTCCTGATAGTAGATTTAGCAAAATTAGCCAGGGAACCAAGAGTTTCAATTACCCTAGGTGTAAATCTGTTAGGGGCACACACAAGGACTTCTATTTTGTCATTATTAAGTTGGAGAAAATTGTCTGACATCCAACTTTTGTGAGAGTCTAAACACTCATACAGAATCTGCAGCTTAGAAACATCTTGGGGATTAAAGGAGATGTATAATTGAATATCATCTGCATAGCAGGGATAAGAAATGTTCCTAAAAATGCTCATAATGTGCTGAAGACAGAGTAGTTATAATAGAAACAATAGAGGACGCAAAACAGAACCTTGAGGCACACCACAGGAGAGAAAAGTTTAAGAAGACTTGAACTGGACAACCACAGAAAAAGATTGTTGGGACATCAGTGTTTCCTCTGGCTTAAAGATCTTGGCGCGGTGGCAACATATTTTTCCGGGGGTGGGGTGGGGGTGGGGGGCAGAAAACACATGACACTATTGTAACCAGAATATGTTCATTTTATACTTTTTTTTTAATTTTGCACAGTAACTTTGCATATGGAACTTACCATTTGAAGTACTGTACAACTGAGGCTTGGATGCTGGCTAGTTGGGGTCTCACCAAGATGTCCTATGTTTGGACTTTTTACTGGTGTCATCCTTCTCTCCTTCCTCTGCTCTCACCTCTCCTGGACCCTCTGCCTGAACACTTTCCTCTCCTTGGCTCCTCTCTTCTGTCTAATCTTGCCCTCTCTAAGCTCTAATTCAGGTTCCCTCTCTGTCGACGGTGGTATACAAACAGGTTAGAAAATATCAAGTGTCATGTAAATTAAAAGTAGACAACCAAAAATTTCTAGTTAAGGGTACGAAGAGCACCCACTTAAAAACTTGAGTAATGACTTCAGTCTTGAAGGTTTGAGGTTTTTCTCCAAAATTTATAACAATTTCGTTATAGTTTTCTAATTTTCTCTGTAAATTTATCTAAATTTGAAACTATTTTCCTGAAATTTGTAATTTCCTCTTGTAAAATTGACTTTTCTTGTACATTTGAGACTTTATTATAAATTTGTGGATTATTTTATTGTTAATTTTTGTCTATATTTTTTTTAAATAAAATTACTGTTTTCTGAATAAATTTGAAACAGACTGTGGTAATTTTTTTTTACTTTTTCCTTATAACAATTTACACTTTTGACCATAATTTTGCTGACCCAGAACAGAACAATAATTTAACTCTGATTTCAAAGAAAAAATATTAATAAAATTGTACTTAATGAAATAAATTAACTTAAATGACCAAAGATGCAGTTATTTCTGTTATAATATTTCTATATATTTATAGTTTTTGTTTTTTTAGAAATCTCCTCACCACCTAGACAGCAGGAAAAACCTCCTTTATTTTGAAATCCAAATGTTGGCACGTTTAGTTTGTCTGAAGGCTGCTGATGGATTAAAATCATTGACTTCGTGAATTTCAGTCATCTTAACTTGCCAGGTATATAATAAGATAAGATAAGATAAGATAAGATAAGCCTTTATTAGTCCCACAATGGGGAAATTCCAGGATTGCAACAGCACAGGGATAGCAACACTCAGAGCAACAATCAGAAGGCAAGAAAAAACAACATCTAGTAAACATATGTCCATATTACTATAAATGTATATATATAGACACACAGTGCAGAGCATTATGGCTGGTGGATGTGCAGCAGAAAGTCTAAGCTCTCTCTCCGCGGATGCAGCGGGCCAGCTGGAAGTCTTTGGGCATGATGGTGACCCCCTTAGCGAAGAAGAGACCACCAGGTGGGCCTCGCTGGTCTCCTGCAGAGCCATGACGGCGAAACTCAGGAAACGCAGGATGGTCTTGAAGTCCTGAGCGATCTCCCTCACCAGGCGCTGGACGGGCAGCTTACGGATGAGCAGCTCCGTGGATTTCTGGTAGCGACGGATCTCTCTCAGAGCCACGGACCTGTGACGGCGAGGCCTCTTCACTCTGCCGGTGGCCAGAGCGCCTCTCCGAGCAGCCCTGTGGCTAGCTGTCTCCTGGGGGGCTTCTTCCTCCAGTAGATTTTACGGGCGGTCTGCTTGGTTCTTGCCATCGCTCTTTATTATTCTGTCTTATATTTCTTTCACGCCGCCTAAACTCCAGCCCGGCACCCGCTTCGTTTTCGCTACAGCTCCCGGTATGTCGAGTTTCCCATTAGCACCGGGCGGCGGCCAAGTGCTAGCTAGCACTAGCTCCTCCCCGCTGTAACGTCTCCCGCTGCAAACCGTGGCTCCGTCCGCCGACCCGGGAGACCCCCGGGGCGATCCGTGCGTCCGTGATATATATACAGAGTGAAAGGTGTAGAAAGAAGAAGGAAGATAAAAAAAAAGGCTGTTGCAACAGGCAGCCGACTCGTGTGGCGCCGCCGGTCCGGCGGAGCCATAAATTAGATAATTAATATTAACTAAGGTAAAGGTAAAAACATTTCCTTTTTATTCTTGTCTGAAATAAGAAAAACAAAAAACTAACCATATGTGTTGGCTTAGCAACTCTTCCATTGTTGCTCCCATTACCAGCAGGTTACAACCATGATAAATGCCTTCACTGTTTACATACCTCTTCTGAGTTTTTCTGCATTTAAAGTACTTTAATAAGCTTGTGCTTCTCTTGAACAGTGACACTTGTAGCGAGACACTCTGCTTGCTGACTGGAACACGCGGGCGAGGCGCTTCTGAACTCCGCACAGATGACGGTCACAAATGTTGTTCGTGTGCATGCTTACGGACCGTCATTGCTTCATATATTTTTCTTAAATTTATATTTCCTCATAGAGTGGTGGAAATTTTTCAGGCGTGGCAGGCCACCACCCAGAAATATTACCAGAGGAAACCCCGGACAGATAAGAAGACAATCATTCCATAGCAGACCCAGATATACCGGTGCCTCAACCTACAGTGGGGCAAAAAAGTATTTTGTCAGCCACCAATTGTGCAAGTTCTCCCACTTAAAAGATGAGAGATGTCTCCAATTTTCATCATAGGTATACCTCAACTATGAGAGACAAAATGAGAAAAAAAAATCCAGAAAATCACATTGAAGGATTTTTAATGAATTAATTGGTAAATTCCTCGGTAAAATAAGTATTTGGTCACCTACAAACAAGCAAGATTTCTGGCTCTCACAGACCTGTAACTTCTTCTTTAGGAGGCTCCTCTGTCCTCCACTTGTTACCTGTATTAATGGCACCTGTTTGAACTCGTTATCAGTATAAAAGACACCTGTCCACAACCTCAAACAGTCAGACTCCAAACTCCACTATGGCCAAGACCAAAGACCTGTCAAAGGACACCAGAAACAAAATTGTAGACCTGCACCAGGCTGGGAAGACTGAATCTGCAATAGGTAAGCAACTTGGTGTTAAGAAATCAACTGTGGGAGCAATTATTAGAAAATGGAAGACGTACAAGACCACTGATAATCTCCCTCGATCTGGGGCTCCACGCAAGATCTCACCCCGTGGGGTCAAAATGATCACGAGAATGGTGAGCAAAAATCCCAGAACCGCACGGGGGGACCGAGTGAATGACCTGCAGAGAGCTGGGACCAAAGTAACAAAGGCTACCATCAGTAACACACTACGCTGCCAGGGACTCAAATCCTGCAGTGCCTGACGTGTCCCCCTGCTTAAGCCAGTACATGTCCAGGCCCGTCTGAAGTTTGCTAGAGAGCATTTGGATGATCCAGAAGAGGATTGGGAGAATGTCATATGGTCAGATGAAACCAAAATAGAACTTTTTGGTAAAAATTCAACTTGTCGTGTTTGGAGGAGAAAGAACACCATACCTACTGTGAAGCATGGGGTTGGAAACCTCATGCTTTGGGGCTGTTTTTCTGCAAAGGGACCAGGACCACTGATCCGTGTAAAGGAAAGAATGAATGGGGCCATGTATCGTGAGATTTTGAGTGAAAACCTCCTTCCATCAGCAAGGGCATTGAAGATGAAACGTGGCTGGGTCTTTCAGCATGACAATGATCCTAAACACGCCACCCGGGCAACGAAGGAGTGGCTTCGTAAGAAGCATTTCAAGGTCCTGGAGTGGCCTAGCCAGTCTCCAGATCTCAACCCCATAGAAAATCTTTGGAGGGAGTTGAAAGTCCGTGTTGCCCAGTGACAGCCCCAAAACATCACTGCTCTAGAGGAGATCTGCATGGAGGAATGGGCCAAAATACCAGCAACAGTGTGTGAAAACCTTGTGAAAACTTACAGAAAACGTTTGACCTCTGTCATTGCGAACAAAGGGTACATAACAAAATACTGAGATGAACTTTTGTTATTGACTAAATACTTATTTTACCGAGGAATTTACCAATTAATTCATTAAAAATCCTTCAATGTGATTTTCTGGATTTTTTTTTCTCATTTTGTCTCTCATAGCTGAGGTATACCTATGATGAAAATTGGAGACCTCCCTCATCTTTTAAGTGCGAGAACTTGCACAATTGGTGGCTGACTAAATACTTTTTTGCCCCACTGTATCAAGAAAAATGTGATGATCAAAAGTGTTGGAAGCAGAGGTGAGGTCCAGCATCAACAAAACTGAGCATTCTCCTGCATCACAGTGCATCAATAGAGACTAAGAAGAGCACGGTGGTGGAGTGGTTAGCACTGCGGCTGCACAGCAACTCACCCTTGGCCGGGGGATCCTGGGTTTGATCCCAGCCCCCGACCAACAGTGATCTGTGTGGAGTTTGAATGTTTTAACTCCGGGATTTCTCCGGTTTCCTCCCATATGCCAAAAACATGCAAGTTAGGTTAACTGGCATCAAACTGGAGATTTTAAGTTGTCCTTAGGTATGACTGTGAGAGTGAATGGTTGTCTGTCTCTCTGTGTTGGCCCTGCGATGGACTGGCGAGTTGTACAGGGTGTACCCTGCCTCTTACCCAAAGATGCTGGGATAGGTTCCAGCCCTCTGCGACCCGAAGAGGATTAAGTGGAAGAAGATGGATGGATGGATGGGCTCCATGAAAACTGGATTGAAAATGATCACATCAGCATCAACAGTTCAACAGCCGCTGTGGCTGCTGGTTTTTACTAGCCACTCAGCATTTTCATCAGTCAAGGAATAAGCAATCTTTATGATGAAAAGATCAATTTTAAGCTTTTTTTGCTTCTTCATTTTTTTTGTTTAACTTATTTCCATCTGCCACAAAAAGATTAAAAAAATCCATTAATAAAAGAAAAAATAACAGACAGAAAGGGTTTAGATTAAAGCTAAATCAAATCAACCTTTATTGTCATGTTGCTGTACATACAGTGAGGCAAAAAAGTATTTAGTCAGCCACCAACTGTGCAAGTTCTCCCACTTAAAAGATGAGAGAGGTCTCCAATTTTCATCATAGGTATACCTCAACTATGAGAGACAAAATGAGGGGAAAAAAAATCCAGAAAATCACATTGAAGGATTTTTAATGAATTAATTGGTAACTTCCTCAGTAAAATAAGTATTTGGTCACCTACAAACAAGCAAGATTTGTGGCTCTCACAGACCTGTAACTTCTTCTTTAAGAGGCTCCTCTGTCCTCCACTTGTTACCTGTATAATGGCACCTGTTTGAACTCGTTATCAGTATAAAAGACACCTGTCCGCTACCTCAAACAGTCAGACTCCAAACTCCACTGTGGACAAGACCAAAGAGCTGTCAAAGGATACCAGAAACAAAATTGTAGACCTGCACCAGGCTGGGAAGACTGAATCTGCAATAGGTAAGCAGCTTGGTGTGAAGAAATCAACTGTGGGAGCAATTATTAGAAAATGGAAGACATACAAGACCACTGATAATCTCCCTCGATCTGGGGCTTCACGCAAGATCTCACCCCGTGGGGTCAAAATGATCACGAGAACGGTGAGCAAAAATCCCAGAACCACATGGGGGGACCTAGTGAATGACCTGCAGAGAGCTGGGACCAAAGTAACAAAGGCTACATCAGAAACACACTACGCCACCAGGGACTCAAATCCTGCAGTGCCAGACATGTCCCCCTGCTTAAGCCAGTACATGTCCAGGCCCATTTGAAGTTTGCTAGAGAGCATTTGGATGATCCAGAAGAGGATTGGGAGAATGTCATATGGTCAGATGAAACCAAAATAGAACTTTTTGGTAAAAACGCAACTTGTCGTGTTTGGAGGAGAAAGAACACCATACCTACTGTGAAGCATGGGTGTGGAAACATCATACTTTGGGGCTGTTTTTCTGCAAAGGGACCAGGACGACTGATCCGTGTAAAGGAAAGAATGAATGGGGCCATGTATCGTGAGATTTTGAGTGAAAACCTCCTTCCACCAGCAAGGGCATTGAAGATGAAACGTGGCTGGGTCTTTCAGCATGACAATGATCCCAAACACACCGCCCGGGCAATGAAGGAGTGGCTTTGTAAGAAGCATTTCAAGGTCCTGGAGTGGCCTAGCCAGTCTCCAGATCTCAACCTCATAGAAAATCTTTGGAGGGAGTTGAAAGTCTGTTTCCCAGTGACAGCCCCAAAACATCACTGCTCTAGAGGAGCTCTGCATGGAGGAATGGGCCAAAATACCAGCAACAGTGTGTGAAAACCTTGTGAAAACTTACAGAAAACGTTTGACCTCTGTCATTGCCAACAAAGGGTATATAACAAAGTATTAAGATGAACTTTTGTTATTGACCAAATACTTATTTTACCGAGGAATTTACCAATTAATTCATTAAAAATCCTTCAATGTGATTTTTTGGATTTTTTTTTCTTATTTTGTCTCTCATAGTTGAGGTATACCGATGATGAAAATTGGAGTCCTCTCTCATCTTTAAAGTGGGAGAACTTGCACAATTGGTGGCTGACTAAATACTTTTTTACCCCACTGTACAACTGTAGTGCAGGCAAAATGAAATTACATTTCTCTAGGCATCCATATATGTAAAAAGAACATAATTTAAAACACACTCACTCACTCCCCACCCCAACACAGCCATTCACACATCCCTAAAACACATTTAGTTATTACAGTAAATTAACTTATTACAGTTGCAGTTTAAAGTGATAATAACTGCCTATGTATAAAATACCAATTAAAGTGGCTGAGTGAGTCAAAGTGGCTACTTGAAACTAACTAGAACTATAATACACATAAATATACATAATGTCCCTAAGGTGCAGTAGCGTGTATGAAAGATTCTGGCTCAACTGTTCAGTATCCTAACAGCTTGTGGAAGGAAGCTGTTAATCAGTCTGGTGGTTCTGCCTCTGATGCTCCGGAATCGTTTGCCAGAAGGCAGCAGTTCAAAGTGTTTATGCAGAGGGTGAGAGTGGTCCTTGACAATGTTCAGGGCCCTGCTCCTGCAACAGCTCTGGAAAAGTTCTTGGACTGAGGGGAGGGAAACTCCAATTACCCTCTCAGCTCCCTTGACTATCCTCTGCAGGGCTTTTTTTGTCTGACATACTGCAACTGGAGTACCATGTTGCAATGCAGTACGTCAGAACACTCTCCACCACACCTCTGTAGAAGGTCCTGAGGATGCAGATGGGGAGAGAGGCCTGTTTGAGTTTCCTCAAGAAGTGCAGTCTCTGCTGGGCCCGCTTCCTGATCCCCAAGGAATTCTTGCTCCAGGTCAGGTCCTGTGAGATCTGCACTCTGAGGAACTTGATGTTCTCCATTCTCTCCACTGAACGGCCGCTGATGCTGAGAGGGACGTGTTCAGGCTGTGACCGCCGGAAGTCGATAATCATCGCTTTTGTTTTGTCCACGTTGAGCACCAGATTGTTTTCCCTGCACCAGCCCTCCAGATCTCTAACTTCTTCCCTGTACATAGATTTCTCATCCCTCTGAATAAGTCCCACCACTGTGGTGTTGTCCGCAAACTTAATAATCTGGTTCCCATCGTGTCTAGACACACAGTCATGTGTTAGAAGTGTAAACAACAGTGGACTGAGTACACAGCCTTGAGGGGATCCAGTACTCAGCGTAATGGAGTTGGAGATGTTGTTTCCAACACGGACAGACTAAGGTCTCTCGGTCAAGAAGTCCAAGATCCAGAGACATGTGGCAGTGTTCAGACCGAGAAGGAGTAATTTCTCCATCAGTCTCTGGGGAATAATGGTGTTGAATGCTGAACTGAAATCAATGTACAGGAGTCTGGCGTAGGTGTCTTTCTGCTCCAGGTGGGTGATGACAGCGTGCAGAGTGGTGACTATGGCATCCTCTGTGGAGCGATTTGAACGATACGCAAACTGGAGCTGGTCATGTGATGCAGGGAGGCAGGCTGTGATGTGTGGTTTGACAAGCCGTTCAAAACACTTTATCACAGTTGGTGTCAGTGCGACAGGATGATAGTCATTCAGACAAGACACAACTGGTTTCTTTGCCACCGGTACTATGGTAGCGGTCTTTAAGCATCTGGGAACAATGGCCTGACTTAGGGAGATGTTATAAATGTCAGTCAGGACATCCGCCAACTCGCTCACACAGACTCGGAGCACACGTTCTGGGATGTTGTCCAGACCTGCAGCTTTACGTGGGTTGACCCTGAATAGGGTCCTCCGTGTGTCCACTACGTTGATGGTGATAACTGGCCCAACAGATGGTGGAGATGGGCCAGCCCTCCCTCTGATTGTCGGGTTTCATGCTTCAAAACGAGCGAAGAAGTTGTTGAGCCTGTCTGGAAGCGAAACAACATCATCATCGACCTCCTGCCTAGACTTATAATCCGTCAGCGACCGAACTCCCTGCCACATCTGTTTGGTGTTCCCTGTGTCACGGAGGTGTCCCTGGATCTTCTCCGCATAGGCGCGCTTCGCCGTCTTAATTCCCTTTGAGAGCGCAGACCTAGCTGAGCAGAGGGCAATCTTGTCCTCCGCTCTGAAGGCTGTATCTCTGGCTGTGAGCAGCAAGCGCACCTCTGCAGTCATCCAGGGTTTATAGTTGCCCCGTGCAGTGAAGGTCTTCACTATAGTGACATCCACTGTGCACTTTGCGATGTAGCTGGTGACCGTTTCAGCATATTCCTCCACATCTGTCCTGTCTCCCTGGGAGGCTGCTATTTTAAAAACCTCCCAGTCTGTATGCAGAAAACAGTCCTGAAGTGCCGAGGCTGCACCCTCTGGCCAAGTCCTGATTTGTTTCTCTACTGGCCTGCTGCGCTTCAGTAAGGGTTTGTAGGCAGGCACCAGCATCACGGATAGGTGGTCAGAATGGCCGAGGTGGGGGCAAGGTGTTGCCTTGTATGCATCTGGGAAGTTTGTGTACACCAAGTCCAACATATTCTCTCCTCTGGTCTTAAAGTCCACAAATTGTTTGAACTTGGGAAGCACAGTCTTTAAACTGGTGTGATTAAAATCCCCTGCAACCACCACAAAACTGTCCAGGTGTGAAGTTTGAAATTCACTGATAGCATCGTGCAGCTCTCAGAGTGCCTCGTTAGCATTAGCTTTAGCATTAGCGCTAGGAGCTATGTAAACACCAGCTACAAACACGTTGGTGAATTCCCTCGGCAGATAGAATGGCCAGCAATTCACGATAAGGAACTCCGCCAACGGAGAGCAGTGTTTAGTTGCTAACGTGGCATTAACACACCAGTTCTTGTTAATATAGATACATAGCCACCCCCCCCCCCCCCGGCTCTTACCGGAGCTAGCAGCCTCCCTGTCCGCCCGGAACGATGCCATCCCTTCCAGCTGAATGGCCGCGTCAGGGATGTTGTCGTGGAGCCATGTCTCCGTGAACGCAAACACACAGCAGTCCCTCCACTCTCTACGGGTTTCTTTTAGCAGATGCCGCTCATCCAGCTTGTTGTCAAGAGAGCGGACACTGGAAAGAAGGAGCGATGGTACTGCTGGTCTGGAGGGGTTAGCCTTTAGCCTAGCATGAATTCCGGCTCTCTTTTCTCTCCTTTGTTTGCGTTTACGCTGCTTACACTTCCTCCTGTCCAGGGTAGCTGCCAGCGAAACCACTGATAGTATTCCATGCTTACGTAGAATGTCCAAATCACACCCGAGCGCCGCAATTCTTGCAGCATACGTTACCTTGATGCTTAATAAGATCTTTCAGTTGTAAATTTTACAGAATGTACGTCTGGGATGATCAAAACACTCAAAACTCTCACACTCACTGATGCCTAGAGGGGCCTCAGCGTCCATGCTTAGTGGTGGTGTATTGGTCCTATTCCTTAGATACCACCAGTGTGTCGGTCCCACAAGTGGCACTTGCAGGACCCCATCACAAGAGGCCAAAGTGACTAATAAGTAACTGAGCTTGATATGTATTTTTGACTGAGATTTTTCAAAGCAAATAAAATTATTTTTGATGCAATGAAAGTGAAATGGTCTTACATTAAAAACTCTGTAGGAAGAAGAACTATGTGATCAGACAAAAACAAGCATGTGTAGCCTTGATTTAAGTTATTTCATCTTACTTAGATTTCAGTTTTTGCTGTGCAGAGGTATGCACATTACCGTGCGCTTTGAGTAATAAATGGGAATGAGCTCTGATGATTCTACATCCCCACTACTGACTGTCTCTGAGCTTTCTTGGTATTGATTTGATCCTGGACCGTGATGCACTGTAAGCTGTGGCAGCATCAGAGGCGGAGATATTCCCAGAGGACGCACAGGCTTTCTCATGTGTGGAGTTATAGCTTGATGTATTGTGCTCTCCCTACAGAGCTGATGAGTCGGCCAGCTCAGCCTTTCTACAAAGCTAATGCCGCTTTAGTCTGTATTTGGCCCTGTGATTGATAGTAATGTTGCCACCGTTCTTTGTTGGCTTGCATTTCTATTAACTCTGGAATCACTTTAGTAGTTTGCCTTAATGTGAAACTATCAAAGATATTTCCTTTTTATTTCATATTTCACATACTGGGTTAATATCAGATTTGTCAAGTATAGCAAACTGGAACAAAGGCAGTCAAATCTCTGCTTCCCGGGACTTGGGTGAGGTTTGGGATTTATACTATAGGAGCCGTTTGGCTCTGCTGATTGCTTTTCAAGGCTCTTCTCATTATACACTCTCACACTCTGCGAGGGATTATCATGTGTCATTGAAGGAGAGATTTGATTAGGAGGAGCATTTTTTTTCCTCTTTTGCTGTTCTGTATGCCATCCTTATTTTTTACAGTGCCTATAATATGGCTCCCCAGTGCTGAAAGGAAGCAATAGATGGAGCAACAACACAATGAAAATGCTGATATCTAATTTTAAGAAGTGGTTCTTGAGGTCTGCCTTTGAAAGTGAGTGGTGCTTTTTAATTTTTGCAGAAAATATAACATTCCTGCTTTCTGCAACTATATCAGTTTCTTTTTAAATGTCTCTCATTGGGGCCTTATTATTATTTTTTTTTTTTTTACCACAAATGTGGGTAGTTTACCTTGAAATTGTACTCAAGTAAAAGTTGTGCCACCTTTAATGATATTACACTCGCTGGCCACTTTAATAGGTACACTTGTTCAACTGCTTGTTGATGCAAATATCAGATGGCAGCAACTCAAAGGATTTAGGCATATACAGTAAACATGGTCAAGACAAGCTGCTGATGTTCAAACAGAGCATCAGAATGGGGAGGAAGGTGATTTCGGTGACTTTGAATCTGGCACAACATACTGACCCTTGAAGCAGATGAGCTATGTACTACATATGTATGGCATGTAATGGTACACACCATATTTACAGCGGAGAAAATAAGTTGTTAACATGTCAACATTTTTCTCATTAAACATATTTCTGATGGAGCCATTGACCTGAGATTTTCACCAGATATCAGTAACAATCCAACTAATCCATATATACGAAGAAATCAAGGCAACAGTGTTCACAAAACAAGTTATATTTAATAAAGTGGAATGACACAGGGAATACTGTAAGTATTGAATACGCTTGGGGAAATTCATTTAATATTTAGTAGAAAGGCCTTTGTTGGGAAATAACAGCTTCCAGATGCCTCCTGTATGGAGAAACTAGGGGCAGGCATTGCTCGGGAGTCATTTTAGCTGATCCTTGCACACAAATGGTCTTCAAATCTTGAAGGTTCTGTGGGTGTCTTCTATGAACTCTGATCTTCAGTTCGTCCCATAGATTTTCAATTGGATTCAGGTCAAGTGACTGACTGGGCCATTCTAGCAGCTTTATTTTCCTTCTCTGGAGCCAGTTGACAGTTTCCTTGGCTGTGTGTTTGGGATCAATGTCTTGCTGAAATGTCCACCCTCATTTCATCTTCAGCATCTTGGTAGATGGCAACAAATTCTTATCAAGGATGTCTCTGTACATTTGTCCATTCATCTTTTCTTCAATTATACAAAGTCTGCCTGTACCATGTGCTGAAAAACGCCCCCACATCATGATGCTTCCACCTCCAACATTCACTGTTGGTACAGTGTTTTTGGGCTGATGTGCAGTGCCATTTCTTCTTCAAACATGCTGTGTGTTGTGGCATCCAGAAAGTTCAATTTTGGTCTCATCTGACCAAACCATGTTCTCCCAGTATTTTACTGGCTTGCCCAAATGTTGTGCAGCAAACTATAAACACGTTTCAATATGCTTTTTCTTCAGCAATGGAGTCTTGCGAGGTGAGCGGGCATAGAGCCTATATTGGCTGAGTGCATTATTTATTGTTTTCTTTGAAACAGCAGTACCTGCTAACTCCAGGTCTTTCTGGAGTTCTCCACGAGTGGTCTATGGCTCTTGTGTAACTCTTCTGATAATTCTTTTGACTCCTCTGTCAGAAATCTTGTGAGGAACTCCTGGTCATGGCCGGTTTATGGCAAAATGATGTTCTTTCCACTTCGGAAAGATGGCTCCAACAGTGCTCACTGGAACATTCAGCAGTTTAGAAATGTGCCTGTAACCAATGCCATCATAGACATAGGAGGCAAATAATGCACAAACACTAGTATTCATGGGAAAGAAAAGCTTTACTGACTACATACCCAGGACATGGTTGCTTTCTGTTTAAAAGAAATAAAAAGAAACTCTGCATTTCAATATGTTGTGGTGAACACTCAATGGACCTGTTGGACCGGTTCTGTGACTCGCATTTTAGGTCAGAACAAAGGCAGGAAGCTTAGCCTTGTTATGCAAGGCTGGAGACTGTGGGGGGTCGATTAAAGGATGTGTGGGAGACAGTGGAAGTGATATCATGGAGGGAAATGCATTGTGACTGTCTTTATTATGCAAGGTGGTGAAATGCATTGTGACTGTCTTTATTATGCAAGGGGTTATATGGGACATGTGATCTATGAGGTGTGAAGTCCCTGATATTTAAAGGAGGAGAGTTTACTGTTTCAGTCTGCTTTGAAATCATGGAGATGTGAATAAAGCTGACTCTGAGAAAGAACGCTGCCTCGTCATTTTCACATCTTCCACAATGTTTCTTTTTTCTATTGTATCAAACTGTGACCCTGACATACATACTAGTATACAGCGGGGAAATTAAGTATTGAACACATCAACATTTTTTCTCATTAAACATATTTCTGATGGAGCCATTGACCTGAGATTTTCACCAGATATCAGTAACAACCCAAGTAATCCATACATACAAAGAAATCAAGGCAACTGTGTTCACAAAACAAGTTATATTTAATAATGTGGAATGAAACAGGGAATATGTATTGAACACACAAAGAAAAAGAGGTGCAAAAAGGCATAGAAAGCCAAGAAACCAGCTAAAATCTATCAGAATTTAGGAAGTCATCCCATCCCCCATCAGTGCACATTAATTTCAGCTGGTTAAGTCCTGACAGGTAGCCTTTAAAAAGGTCTGTGAATATCAGATTGTCACACCACAAAGAACTCATGATGGGCAGAAGCAAAAAGCTCTCTCTAAACCAGGAATGTCAAACTTACGGCCCGCCAGAGAGTCCAAACTGGCCCGCGGGGTGAATTTGCAAAATGTAAAAATTATACATGGACTTTATCATTATACATGGAATTTGTTAATTTCAGCACACTTTTATAAGGCAAGCAAAACATTAATGTCACCATGGGGTGAGACGCCGTCTCGGCGCTCAGCCCATGTCCCTTCTCATCCCTGCCTCTCATTAGGCAGCGTCTCAGCTGGCTCCCAGCTGTCAGTGTTACGGGACGGCTGGGGCCAATTAATCCTCATCAGCTGGGGCGCTGCTAATGAGGATAAAAAGGAGCAGCCTCGATCACTCGGGGCTGCGACATAAGCACTGCTAGGCTGGAGCCCCTTCATCTGGTGCCAGCCCCTGCCTCATCTTCAGCATTATTCGTAAGTGTCTTCCTGTAAGGAGTAATTGTGCCTTTTGTACCCCCATGTCCGGTACTAGCCCGCTACTTGCCTTACTGTGTCACTTGGGAGAACCATCTTGTATGAGTGTCCTGTGTATTGGAGTCCTTTGCCCAGTGCCAGCTCTCTACTCTTCTGGCTGCTTAACCCATGAGTGTTACCCGCTGTGAGCTCTCTCGTTGTGCACCCCTACGCCCGGTGTCAACTGTTATCTCTGTTGCTGTACTGCTCATGTGAGTTACTGTGTATGAGCATCTGTGCTTTCCTCATCCCTCACCCTTACCTTCAATAAAACATCACAACTCACTGGCTCACCCTTGGCTCTCATTGTGTGGCTCCCCAGAGCCACATGTAACAGTATGTCGCAGCCAGAACGAGTTGCCGGCGGCCGTGAGTTGTTTGGACTTGTACCTTCCTGTCCGGGTGTCAGCGCCGTTAGCATGCCGTCTCCCAGGAGTCACTTCCGACGCCAGGGCGACGAGCTGAGGTCCATCCCGGGGGCGGTCGACAGGACACTCTTCACCCTGCACGACGCCTCCAACTCGAGACGCTGGCATCCGGGCCGTGCTGAGGGTCTCCTGGACAGTCACCCTCGCTCTTCATTCCATCTCGAGGTCAGTGCCAGGATAGACGCCATGGTTACACAGCGAGAGAAGCTCCGCGGGTTGGATGGAAATCCCGGCAGGAAGCCGGAGTGGATGACGTTGCCCCCTGCTTCGGGATCCCGTTCCTGCTTCTATTCCAGCCCTGGAGTTCGCGCCACCCAGAGGGCTTCCCCCGTTCTGCACTACGTCACTCGGGATTCCCCCCAAGGAGCCGCAGCTGACCGCAGTTATGTCCGGAACCGAGCGGCTGTCGCGAGCTCCGCTGTGCTTCCATTCACCATCTTCAGGCATGTGGCGGCGGCAGTGAGATTGGTGGAGAGGACTCCAGGGCTACGAAGCTTTCCCGTGTTCAACGCCTTCCTCGCCTCGATCTCTGATCAGGAGCGGCGATTCCTGGGTTCCCGACTCGCTTCGTCCCCTGGGAATAGCCGTCATCACATCGCCAAGTCACCTCAGCATGAACCCCGTCCGGATCCAGTTCTGGGCTGCCGCCAGGACCTCTCCTCCCACGCAGCTGTCACCTTTTCCCCTCGTCAGTGTGGAGATTTCACAGCCTCGTTCCCTGAGCCTCATTCCCCCGTTGTCATCCCAGGGCATTCGGGCTGGCTCACCCCGGCTGTCACCCCCTCCTCCTCGACGCGTTTCCTGACTGCTGTGTGTGCCTGGAATCCCGGCCTGGTGAGCCCTCTCCTGGAGACAAGGCGAGCGGTCCCCAGACGATTTCCCAGGGGGTCCTCCGTTATCGCCTGGCGGGGAGAGGAAGAAGCAATGTTCACCGCAGCAGGCTCCACCCAACCTCCAGGAGGCAGGCAAGTCCCAGTTCATTTACATCAGTTTAATGATTTGCTCTATCACACTCCTGGAGGTGGAGTTCGGGGTCCGCAGCTCCCTGAACTCCCACCACCTGCTGTAACCTGTGCCTTTAATCCTGCATCCTCTGTGTCTCTCTCCGCCGAGCGGTCCCCGGCTCCGGGTCAACATCGTGGGACGAGGAGAGGGCCTGCAGTTCCGCAGCTACGTTGTGGACGGAGGAGGAGGACCGACTGCTACGTGGAGTCTGCGCCGACGACCAAGCATCCCCGGGTCTCCACGGAGGTGTGGCTCGGTCCAGCGGGACAAGGTTCTCCTACCATCACGTCGCGTGGACCGTTGGCGTGGTTACCAACGCCGGAGGAACCTCAAGCTGCGCTGACCATCGTGCCGGCTGTGGGGCCTGACACAGCTGGGTGGGAGCCTGACAGCGACCTCCTGACGACGGATCCTGGATCTTCGCAGTCCTGGACGGCGTCAGAACCCGAGATCAGGCGAGTGCTCTCTTTCCCTTTTTCTCTTCATTTCTCTGAGCACTTTAGCCTGTCTCTAGGGGAGATGAGTCGGGTGCAGCAGCTCGCTGCGTCTGAGCTCGTCTCGCCGGGTTCTGGCGCTGCCGGTGACCCTGATCCCGGTTCTGTTTTCTCTCCTGAGCCTGTTTCCAGGGTCGCCGGCGAGGAATTGCCGTCTCTCGTGGTGCTGGAGGGTCCAGGCTCAACGTTGGAGGTCGGTTCTGGTGCGGTGCCGACCCAGTCGGGGTCCGTCGTGGGTGCTGCCTCAGCGGTGTCCAACATGGGTTCGCCCGAGACCCAATCGGGGTCCGACGTGGGTGCTGCTCCAGCGGTGTTCGACGTGGGTTCGTCTAAGGCCCAATCGGGGCCCGACGCGGGTGCTACATCAGCGTTGTCCAGGTCCGGTGAGGAGGTGGCTGTTTCCCTGCAGCCTGACGCTCGACTACCTCGTCATTGGCTCTCCCCTGAGCCGCTTCCACCGGGGTCCGCACTGACCCTTCGCCCGTCTCTACGGTCCTGGTGGTTGAGTGATGCGGGTCGGCGGCTCGACCTGCGAGACTTCCGGTTCGGCGATCTGGTCCAACCCCCCGACGAACTGTGTTGCTTCTGGGTGGCCTGGTACGGCTACCGGTGGACTGGTTTCTTGGGACTTGGGTCTGGAGTTGGCTGCTCGAACATTTCCTCTTCCCCGGCTCTCCCACTGGACAATGGGCGGGGAGTCCACCAGAACAATCCCGGCCGTTTTGGACTCTGCCTGCCGTCTCCTCGGGTGTCGCTTACCTTTTTATTATTATTGAGGTCACTCGGGTGTAGCTTTTTGTCCTTAGGGGAATATATATTTTTTAGTGCTGTGCATTGTTTTTTCCCTTATTAACCGTACTCAGCATTCTCTCTCATGGTTATCCTGTTCCTACCCTGTCACCGTTATTTCCCTAGGTGACCCTTTTTGTATATAGCGCTGTGTATTATGTTTTTCTGGCTATCCGTACTCAGCGTTTTCATTATCCTTGTCGTAGCATTAGCCTTGTCGGTGCACCATGAAGTAATGTGTTTGGCCCCCTTTTTCAACCGTACTTTGTGATCACCTTATCCTTCCCTGTTATCTTCGTGGGGGGCTTTCCCTAGTCCCGACTTAAACTTTGATTGTGTGTAATTATATGGAGTAGTGTGTTCTGTTTTTCACTTAACCGTACTCTGTAGTTGCCCTTTTGTTTCTCTCACCTCTGTTCCTTTAGGTTATCCTATATACATTGAGCGCTGCATATTTTGCTTCCTTTATTATCTGTACCCAGCATTTTTCATCACTCTTGTTCTGTTCTTAGTTTGGTCTGTGCATTATGGAGTAGTATGTTTGTTCTTTTTTGTCCATACTCTGTAATTGCTTTATTCTTTCCTGTCACCTTTTTGGTGGGTTTTTGTCTTTTTCTTTGCCTCGTTCTACACGTCATTTGTGTGTTTTGAGCTGTGGGCTTTATCTGTAGCCATCCTTAGTATTTTCCCCCATCTGTGCCCTGTTTTTTTTTTTTTTGCGATATAGAGTATTGTATTCAGGGTTTTTTTTTTCTCTCTGCCCCGTTACTCTATATTGGTCCATCGTTTTTTTTTGTCTTTCCCTCTGCTTCTCTCCCTCCGGTCCTGCCTCTGGGGTGTTCCTGGTCGTTCAGAGCCCGACCGTGAGGGGGAGGCTCTGTCACCATGGGGTGAGACGCCGTCTCGGCGCTCAGCCCATGCCCCTTCTCATCCCTGCCTCTCATTAAGCAGCGTCTCAGCTGGCTCCCAGCTGTCAGTGTTACGGGATGGCTGGGGCCAATTAATCCTCATCAGCTGGGGCGCTGCTAATGAGGATAAAAAGTAGCAGCCTCGATCACTCGGGGCTGCGACATAAGCACTGCTAGGCTGGAGCCCCTTCGTCTGGTGCCAGCCCCTGCCTCATCTTCAGCATTACTCGTAAGTGTCTTCCCGTAAGGAGTAATTGTGCCTTTTGTACCCCCATGTCCGGTGCTAGCCCGCTACTTGCCTTACTGTGTCACTTGGGAGAACCATCTTGTATGAGTGTCCTGTGTATTGGAGTCCTTTGCCCAGTGCCAGCTCTCTACTCTTCTGGCTGCTTAACTCGTGAGTGTTACCCGCTGTGAGCTCTCTCGTTGTGCACCCCTACGCCCGGTGTCAACTGTTATCTCTGTTGCTGTACTGCTCATGTGAGTTACTGTGTATGAGCATCTGTGCTTTCCTCATCCCTCACCCTTACCTTCAATAAAACATCACAACTCACTGGCTCGCCCTTGGCTCTCATTGTGTGGCTCCCCAGAGCCACACGTAACAATTAAATGTTGATACAGGATAAAATGTTATATCTGATTATTCTAACACAAAACTCATGGGTCTAAAATTATGACTAATCTCTCATCGCATTAAATATTCACAGACATGCCTTCTGTTTTGCTGAAGAACAGCCAACATGGCTTTAGCTGAGTGAGGCTTGCTCCCGCAGTGAGCCGATCAGTTTCTGATGAGCCATCACTGTCCTCAGCCGGCGGCTTCTCTTGTTTTGAGCATGTTCAAAAACATTTGTGACAAGAAAAACTGGTTCCAATCATAAAATCACTCAGCAAACAGCAACAACCTATTGCACCCCCCAACCCCAATGAACCACCAACGGTCAGCATGAACGTCCCCCAGCACCCATGCAAGATATGAGAGTAAATGTGTTTTTTAGAGAACAGTTATTAAATACAGTAAATACCATAACATTTTAGTGTGTGCTGAATCCTGCATCCATAAAAAAGACTTATTGCATATTTTTAGTGATCTGTTATGGTAGAGAAGGGACTGCAGTGGAGTCAGTGGAAATCAGGGATGACTTTTGTCTGCTACTCTTGTGCGACCCCAAATAGACAAATTGGGGATAGCAGTTACTTTATTGAAAAAGTGCTATTATTTAATTTTTACATTTTGCAAATTCATCCCACGGGCCAGTTTGGACTCTCTGGCGGGCCGTAAGTTTGACATTCCTGGTTTAGAGAGAGCTTTTTGCTTCTTCCCATCATGAGTTCTTTGTGGTGTGACAATCTGATATTCACAGACCTTTTTAAAGGCGGCTACCTGTCAGGACTTAACCAGCTGAAATTAATGTGCACTGATGGGGGATGGGATGGCTTCCTAAATTCTGATAGATTTTAGCTGGTGTCTTGGCTTTCTATGCCTTTTTGCACCTCTTTTTCTTCATGTGTTCAATACATATTCCCTGTGTCATTCCACTTTATTAACTATAACTTTTGTGAACACAGTTGCCTTGATTTCTTTGTATGTATGGATTACTTGGGTTGTTACTGATATCTGGTGAAAATCTCAGGTCAATGGCTCCATCAGAAATATGTTTAATGAGAAAAATGTTGGTGTGTTCAATACTTAATTTCCCCGCTGTATACTAGTATGTACGTATATTAGGGTCACAGTTTGATACAATAGAAAAAAGAAACATATTGAAATGCAGAGTTTCTTTTTATTTCTTTTAAACAGAAAGCAACCGTGTCCTGGGTATGATATTAAACTGCATCCAGGCAGGGTAGGGCGGTTGTGTGTGGCGTTTGCTTAATTCCAGCTAGTGCCTATAAAATGCACAGAGACCAATGAACCTACACTGTGACTGGTGGGTTGGTCAGCGCCATAAAACCAAGCGGGCCCCTGGGTTAGGGGGGATGGGAACTCACTGCCTTGTGAGGGGTCTTGGTTGGCCAAAGGCTCGGCCCACTGCTGAAACTGTAGTTGGCATCAGGAAGGACATCTGGCCAGAAAATTATTGTCACAGTCATGATGTGCCTGAATCTAAGGTCTTTGTGAGAGCCATTGTTATGGCATTCCCTGGAAGTGACACGTGCCAGCAACCCCCGGTTGGCATGAAAAGTGGGCAAGGGGTACCACGACAACCACAGCCACAGCTAAAGAAGCTCGTGAAAATCAGGGTCGGAAGCTGGAACGTGGGTTTCATGGCGTGGAAAGGAAGAGAGCTGGTGGAAACATGCAGGAGAAGAAACATTGATATCCTGTGTGTGCAAGAGACAAAGTGGGGAGGCTAGAGTGCAAGAGAGTTAGGAGAGGGGTTTAAAATGTATTACAGTGAAGAAGGAAACAAAAAGAATGAAGTGGGAATCATACTGAGTCCTAAGCATAAAGAGCGAGTTGTGGAGGTGGCACGCCCATCTGGCAGACTGGTCAAGATGATATTTGTAATATCAGGAGAAGTGTATAACATCATTTCAGGATATGCTCTGCAAACTGGAAAAGGTGAGGAGCTAAAAGAAAAATTAATAGAAGAGTTTGAAGACCTGATTCTCAATGTTGGGCAGAAAGAGAAAGTGATAGTGGGCGCAGATTTAAATGGAGATGTTGGTAGAGAAGCATGTGGATTTCACCAAGTGCTTGGTGGTAAAGGATCTGGTCAGAGAATCGGAGAAGAGGAAAGGATTCTTGAGTGTGCTGAATGTATAAACCTGGCTATAGTAAAGGCAAGGCAAGTTTATTTGTATCCTTTCACTTCCGGCTTTCAGAGAGAGCAGACGCTTCTCCCCTCTCTCCTCTCCTTTCCTTCTCCTGAATGTTTCCCTGCTTGCAATGTCCTGTCTGTGTCTCGCTCTACTTCTGCTGAATCGACCCAAATGGAAACTATGGAAATTGGATTGTGGCTTAATGCCATTGTCACCACTTTTCAACAAGAACCGGGCCAGGGGGGAGCCCAAGAATTGGAACCTGCGTGATTCGACTGAAGATTGGCATGATCACAGGATTTTCTGGTGTATCAAAATTATATTTGGGTGAGCTAATCAAAATGCGAACCCCGGCGTAGCTCCCCCAACAATTTCCAGCTAGGGGGAGCACGGATAGCAGCAAATGGGATTAACATGGAATTTACCACCTGGCATGCATTGAAGAGAGAATGGACTCTCTTGGACATGTTACCTATGTTTCGGTAGGTGGATAACATCTGGAGTCGCTGAGTGCTTTCCAGAGAATGACTTTAAAGCCTGTAAATTGTGATGCACAATCGCTGAGAGATGAAATTTTTTTACTCTAAGTGAACTGTGCCTTTCGACCTTGATTCGGCGCCCTTGAAGACTTCATTCACTCCTCCTGGGAAGATAAGGCTGAAGGGAGTCTGGCTTAACCCAAACAATCGACAATTGCTGTTGTTTCAGCAGACCGAGCTCCAAGGACAGCGTTACCATGTGTCTGGACTATAGAACACATGACTGAATAATATCTATCCGTTGCCAGAGGGTGCCCTCTGCTGTTCACTAGCAATGACACACCTACACTACACACTGCTGCATTCAACATACACGACTGATTCATTTACATTGATGTACATATACACTCACTGCCTCTCTCTGCTGTCTTTGTAATGTGTGATCTATTGTCTGCTAATTGTGCATAGAGGGTTGTCTTTGTTTTTGTGAGGTTGATTCTGCTCTGTGCCATAGAGAGGTTTTTTTCTCTGTAATAATCTGGCTTACAATTATAAGCTGTATTCTGATGATGAAGTTTTTTTCTCTCCGCCCATTGTGTCATTCTTTCCTTCCCTTATCTTCCCTTATCCCCCATCTTTTTGATTAGGTGCCTTGTTACGGCCGCCGCATCATTGTGATACGCTTACATAGTGTGCCAATGTCAAGTCAAATTCCTCGTGTGTTTTTTACATGCTTGGCAATAAAGCTTTTTCTGATTCTGATTCTGACATTTCGTGTACAAGATGATTCAAAGTGCTTTCCATAAAAACATTATAGCATTACAGCAAGTTGCAAAAGGAATACATAAGAATTTAAAAGCAAACTATAAAGTAAATTAAAGAGAAACAAAAACAAGCTAAAATAGAATATGAATAAAAGTTATAGTACATTGTAGGCTACTGAAAGGCCTCGGCAAATAGGTGTGATGACTTGCTGTCTGCCATTATCTTCTACAGCTGCGCGCACACCTGCTCCCCATCACTCACGGGCTATATAACCTGCTCTGCCTGTAGACCGGCATGGAGCCGTCTGTCTCTCCTGGCTACGTGAAGCTCTGCGCTCTTCATTAGAGCCAAACATTCATCCCTCGTCATCCCTGCTGCTGCGGCCTCAGCCTGGAAGGATTTTCCTCACCTCCAAGTAAGCTTGCCATTCTACTCACCTGTTCTGCGCTATCCCCTGTACACAGGCGGAACTCCCAGGCGGCGGAATCTTTTCCTCCAGGCGGTGGTCATCGCCTACCTCTCTCCCTCGCACCGACCTTTGTCAGCAGCGCTGTGTGACAGACGCTGTCTTCCTGGATTGCGTTGGGGCCAACCTTTGTTCTCCACCGCAGCTGTAACAGTAAGCCTCAGTTACTTCTCCTATACACTCGAGTGTGGAACTGTGCTAACACTGTGCCTCTGCTCTGTCCATAGGGTTGCCAGATTGCACGGCGCTCTGCTCACTCCCAACTGTTACGAGTCTACGGATCCACGCACCCACATCCACATTCACTACACACACACACGCACCCACACTATTACAATAAAGATCATTGAACCTACTCCTGAGCTTGTGTCTGTTCCCTGGGTCAGCCAATTATGTCAGTACTGCTCCGTCAAAACGACCCAGCGAACAGCACGCTAACGTGCCAAGTAAACAACTTAGAAGCTAGAGTAGATCAAATAGCTTACCAGCAGCAAGTAATTCTTAATCAGCTGGTCCAAATTAACAGCCGATTGGATCGCCTGGCCGGACAGCAGGCGTTTCCTCCGGCTTCAAGTAGCACTCCGGCGCCCGTTAGCTCTCCACCTAGCCAAGCTAATCAGGTTCCCTTGGCCCAACTCACACCGGTTCCAACTCCCACTCAGTTTACTGGTAAACTAGGAGAGGCCCGGGGGTTTCTTCTCCAGTGTGAGATTGTCTTTCAGCGGGTTCCTGGGGATTTCCCAACCGATCACAGCTGTATTGGTTATGTTACTAATTTACTGGAAGGGTGGGCTCTTGCGTGGGCTTATGCAGTAATGGCTATACCTAGCTACGCTAATCTTACTTATACCCAGTTTGTTAGTGAGTTTAATGAGGTGTTTGACCACTCTGACCGGGATAATGTGCTCACCACCCAACTGTTAAATCTTCGACAGGTCCGTGGCGGACTATGCTGTCGATTTCCGGGTGGTGGCGGTGGAGGTGGGGTGGGAAGACGCCTCGTTATGCAGCATCTTTACTAGGAGTCTGAGCCCAAGCCTGCGGGATGAGCTAGCCCGCTTAGAGAAGCCAGAGAGGCTAATGGAGCTAATTTCCCTAGCTATTAGTTTAGACAACAGGCTGAGGGAGCGGGCAGCCGAGCGGAAGATGTCCAGACGCTTGGGCGCCCAGTTTCGCTGCTCCCCTCAGTCACCTTTACGGGCCCTGCCTTCGGTTAAGTCGGCTGAAGTATCAGAGCCTGTGGTAATGGGGCAAGCTAAATTACCTTTGGCAGAAAGACAGCGCTGTAGAGAGCTTGGCCTGTGTATGTACTGTGGTAGTGATGAACATGAGATTATGTCCTGCCCCGTTTGGCCAAAAGAGGGAGTCCGTGCGTCGCAGTAGGGGGTCTCACGGACTCACCCCAGTTAAATCCCCTCTCCAAGTGACTTTTACTCATCAGGTTCATGCACAATCGAACAGAATATTGCACACACGCCTTGGTGGACTTGGGAGCTGAGCAGAGTTTCATCTTGGGGGAACTGGCAACCCGGTTGGGGCTTCCCTGCCGTTCACTGAAGACACCGCTGAGGCTCATTGCTCTATCCAAAGCCTCGTTGACAGTAGTGTCTAAGCAAACTGCTCCCATCCCTGTCATCATTTCCGGGAACCATCGGGAGGACCTGAGCCTTTTCATCCTGCCGGCCGCGGCCTCCCCAGTTATTCTGGGTTATCCCTGGCTCCTGCTCCATAACCCCTCCATCGACTGGCGCTCTAGTAATGTGGATGCCTGGAGCCCTTTCTGTCTAAGTACGTGTCTGCAGTCTGCTGCATGTTCACCTTCCAAGCCCTTGGCTACTCCCGTCACCCTTCCTCCCGATCTCACTGGGGTCCCCCCCCTGAATATCATGACTTGGGGGCGGTGTTCAGTAAATCTCAAGCGTTGTCTTTCCCTCCCCATCGGCCCTACGACTGCGCCATCAACCTCCGGGCTGGAGCCCCGCTGCCGGCGAGCCGCCTCTACAGCCTGTCTGCTCTGGAATGGGAGGCCATGGATTCGTATATTAAGGAGTCCCTCAGCTCTGGCATCATCCGCCTGTCATCTTCGGCGGTGGTGGCGGGGGGTGGGGGTTTCGTCGGGAAGAAGAATGGCTCCCTGAGGCCGTGCATCTATTTCCGTGCCCTCAATGACATCACCATTAAGGATAAGTACACCCTCCCTCTGATGAACACAGCCTTTGATTCCCTTCAGGGGGCCTCCTACTTCACCAAGCTGGACCTCCGCAATGCGTACAATCCTTGTGTGGATCAGGGAGGGGGATGAATGGAAGACTGGGTTCCAGACCCCAAGCGGGCACTTTGAGTATTTGGTGATGCCGTTTGGACTGACCAACGCTTCGGCCGTCTTCCAACGCTTAATTAACGACGTGCTACGTGATTTCCTGGGGTCATTCGTCTTCGTTTATTCTGATGACATCTTGATCTTCTCCCGATCATTGGAGGAACATCAAGTGCATGTGAGGTGGGTTTTCCAACGGCTCTTGGAAAATAAACTGTATGTGAAGGCCGAGAAATGTGAGTTTCACACTTCTAAAACATCATTTCTCAGTTTCATCATTTCTCACAACCAGGTCATCCCGGACCCCGGCAAGGTGAAGGCGGTGGTGGATTGCCCCCCCCGCCAGGAAGCAGTTCTAACAGTTCCTGGGGTTCGCTAATTTCTACCGCCGCTTCATTAACAACTATAGCGTCATTGCTCTCCCCCTGACCCGCCTCACCTCCCCCAAGACAGTTTTCCAGTGGACTGAGGAGGCTCCTGCTGCATTTGCTGCCCTCAAGGAGCGGTTCTCTTCCTCCCCCATCCTGATGCAGGTGGATCCCGCTCTTCAGTGTCTGGTGGAGGTGGACGCCTCGGACTCAGAGGTGGGGGCTGTGCTTTCCCAGCGCTCTCCGGTGGATGAGGTGGTCCGGCCGTGTGCGTTTTTTTCTTGCCAATTGTCGCCAGCGGAGAGGAACTATGATATCGGCTACAGGGAGCTTCTGGCAGCGAAACTCACGCTGGAGGAGTGGCGTCACTGGTTGGAGGGGGCCACCCAGCCATTCGTTGTCTGGACGGACCACAAGAACTTGGAATACCTGAGGACAGCCAGACGCCTTAACGCCCGCCAGGCCCGCTGGTCCCTGTTTTTTGGGCACTTTAATTTCACCATCACCTACCGGCCCGGGTCGAAGGCCACCAGGCCAGACGCTTTTTCCAGGCAGTTCGCTCCGGACACGACGGAGGTGCCCGATCAGCCCATCCTCCCGTCGTCTTGCATCGTGGGCGCCCTCTCGTGGGACGCTAAGGAAAAGGTCTTGAGGGCGCAGGAGGCCGAACCAGACCTGGGCGGGGGGCCAGCAGGTAAATTGTATGTTCCCTCTTCTGTTCGGGGCGAGATGATTCACTGGGCTCACTCCTCCAGGCTGACTTGTCACCCGAGGGGGTCCCACGTGATCAGGATCCTTCAGAGGTCATTCTGGTGGCCATCTCTCCAGAGGGACGTCACCGACTACATCTGCACTTGTCCTCAGTGCGCTACCAGTAAGACACCATCCTCTCCTCCTGCGGAGTTGCTCCACCCTCTCCCTACTCCCAGCAGACCCTGGTCTCACATCGCGCTAGATTTTGTTACTGGTCTTCCTCCATCTAATCATCACACTGTTGTTCTCACTATAGTGGACCGTGTTTCTCCAAGGCCGCCCACTTGGTCCCCCTGCAGGGGCTGCCCACGGCAAAGGATACAGCAGATCTGCTGGTGCAACATGTGGTGAGGCTACATGGCATACCCACAGACATCGTCTCTGACCGGGGTCCCCAAATTGTGTCTCGAGTTTGGAAATCGTTCTGTAATGCTCTGGGGGCCACTGTGAGCCTATCCTCCGGCTACCACCCACAGAGCAATGGACAGTGTGAGAGAGCCAACCAAGAACTGGAGCCTCGCTGTGCTACGTCATCTCCTCCAACCCTGCGTCATGGAGCACGCACCTCCCGTTGATCGAGTACGCCCACAACTCCACAGTGTCGTCGGCAATCGGCATGTCACCTTTTGAAGCCTCCTTGGGTTACAATCCCCCGCTTTTTCCCGAGGAGGAAGGGGACATTGCTGTACCATCTGTCCGGGTCCATCTAAAATGCTGTTGACGGATATGGAGGACGGTTCGGGTGGTGCTCCACCGCACGGCGACGCACAACTCCAGGGTAGCTAATCGCCGCAGGAGACCGGCTCCACCCTACCAGGTGGGTCAACAAGTTTGGCTTTCTACACAGCATATTAACCTCAAGGCTGAGAATAGGAAACTATCTCAGCACTTCATCAGGCCATTTCCCATTGAGCAGATTATCAATCCTGTGGCTGTGCGTCTGACTCTCCCCCTCTCCCTCCGCATCTGTCCTACGTTTCATGTGTCACAGGTTAAACCTTTTTTCTCCAGCCCTCTCTGTCCCCCTCCCAGGTCTCCACCTCCACCAGTGGTGATCAACGGCGACCCTGCGTGGAGGGTCAATTCCATCCTGGACGTCCGCCGCTGGGGTTGCGGCCTGCAGTATCTGGTGGACTGGGAGGGGTATGGTCCCGAGTGGCGCTCCTGGGTGCATCCATCCTTCGTGTTGGATAGTCAGCTCATCAGGGATTTCCATTGGACGCACCCAGGTAGGCTGGATCAGGTGCCAGGAGGCACCTCTCGGGGGGGGGGGGGGGGTGCTACTGTGATGACTCGCTCTCTGCTGCCATTCAGGTTCAGGTTCAGGTTACTTTATTTGTACCCGTAGGTAGATTTGTTTTGCAGTCTGGTGACATCCATATTTACAAGCCACAAATTACATTCAACATAGACACAAACACAGGCACACATGAAGCTGACTATAAACATGATAAAACTACTCAAGGCTCCATCAATCAGGGTATAAAGACAAAGAGATGGGAGAAAAACCAGAGGTAAGAGAGAAGGGTCATATTAAAAAGTTAAAATCTAGTCAAAGAGGTTAAAAACTCAAAGGTCTAAAACCCAATAAAATATTTACAACCCAAATAACATCCTACAAAAATAAGTAAATATAAAATGGAGTTAATAAATAGGTACCTAAATTATGTGCAATATATTGTTACAACTTGTTCAACTCTTTGACAGTAGCAGGAACAAAGCTGTTTTTGTAGCGCTGGGTTTTACTTTTTGGGACAGCAAACCTCCATCTTGAGGGAAGAAGCTGAAAGTTGCAGTGCAAAGGGTGGGAGTCATCATTTAAAATGGAGGTAGCCATCCTCTGTACTTGTCTGGTGTACAGGGATGTCAGGCTCAGCTGTGACTCACCAAGCAAACGACTGGACCATCTAACTACCTGATCCAAGGATTTCCTCTGTTTCAGTTTTATCTGACCAAACCATGACACTAAAGAAAAGGATAAAACAGATTCAATAAAAGCCCGATAAAACATTGTCATTATGGTTCGGTCATTTTGGAAGTGTGCAAGTTTTCTCAAGCAATGCAAATGTTGCTGACCCTTTTTGCACATCCTTTCACAGTTCTCTTCAAAGTTTAAATTACTATCAATAATCATCCCAAGATATTTGTAGGATTGTACACATTCGGTGGTCTGGCCTTTTAGTACGGTGACTTTGTGCCTGGGAGTTTTCCTCCTAAAGTCAATAATCATGTCTTTAGTTTTTGTCGTATTCAGCTGCAGGTAGGAATCCTCACACCAGTGAACAAAATCATCAACTACTGGGCCGTGGCCAATCTCACCATCCTGGAGGAGACTGACAATAACTGAGTCATCAGCATACTTTATAATGTGTCTGTTGTCATGTCTGCTTCGACACATGTTTGTGTACAGGTTGAAGAGTAGTGGTGACAACACACACCCCTGAGGAGAGCCAGTAGAAGAGCACTTTAGGTCAGACAATGTACCATTGACCCTTACTCTCTGCGTCCTGTTGGTTAAGAAATCCATAATCCAACCCACCAGATTATTGCTCAAATCAAATTGTTGCAGGAGCCTTTCAACTAAAATATGAGGTTGGATTGTATTAAAGACGGAGGAAAAGTCCACAAATAAAAGCCTGGCGTGTGTCCCATTAAAATCCAGATGTTTAAAAAGCATGTTAAACAGAGTGACAGTGGCATCCTCCACTCCTCTGTGAGGGCTATAGGCAAACTGCAGAGGATCCAATGCATGCTCAGTCTGCTTTAGGACCTCACATCTGACCAGTTTTTCAAAAAATTTCATTAAAATTGAAGTCAAAGCAACTGGTCTAAAGTCCATCCATCCATCTTCTACCGCTTTTCCGGAGGTCCGGGTCGCGGAGGCAGCAGTTCAAGCAGAGAAGCCCAGACTTCCCTCTCCCCAGCCACCTGCTCCAGCTCTTCAGAGGGGATACCAAGGCGTTCCCAGACCAGCTGGGAGACATAGTCTCTCCACCAAGTCCTGGGTCTGCCCCGGGGTCTCCTCCCAGTGGGACGTACCTGAAACACCTCAAGTGGGAGGCGTCCAGACGCCTCCCACTTGGTCTAAAGTCGATTACCATTTTAGGACAGCTGGATTTTGGAAAGGGAACAACCACGGCTTCTTTCCAGATCTTAGGCACATGTTGTGTCTGTAAGGACTTATTGAAAATGTAATGAAATATAGGACTCAGTTCATGTGCACAGGACTTTACCAAGCGCCCACATATATGATCAGGGCACTGACTTTTGTTCACTTTTACAGCGCAGAACTCCCTTTTAACATCCTGCACCTCAATATTAAAGTGCTGATTGTCTTTGAGTTTCTGTTTCAAATCTTGGGTTTCTGTGCTAAAATCAAAGGAGTCAAAATGACCATAAAAACAATTAAGAGCATTAGCCAGCTCTGTGTCTGAATTAAAACCATCTAAAAACACACGATTGCTGCGTTCTGTGCTCTGAAGGCCTGCACTAGTTTTCATACTGGTCCAGGCTGAACCATGTTTCTTTGTTGCCATCTTGCTTTCCAACTCTGATGTATAATTCTGTTTTGCTCTTAAAATTTCGGCCTTCAGCTCTTATGTGGCAACCTGTAGCTCAGAAATAGACCCCTGTTTAAAGGCAAGTGCTTTCCTCTGTAAGCAGGATTTAACTGATTTTGTAACCCATGGCTTGTTGTTGGGATATATTTTGACACGTTTACGTGGGACGATTGTATTTTTACAGAAAGCCATGTATGAGCATGTGACGTCCACCAAAGAGTCCAAATCATCCCCGCAGGACAGTGTGAACATCTCCCAGTCTGTACGGTTAAAGCATTCCTGGAGGCTGTGCACTGAATCCTCTGTCCACACATCAATGTCTCTGGTCTCCACCTTGCCTCTTCTGAGAGCAGTTTTGTATGTGGGCAGCAAATGTACACAGTTGTGATCTGAGGATCCTAAAGGAGGAAGGGGAAGTGATTTATAGGCCCTCTCTATGGATCCATAGCACAGGTCCAATGTCTTTTTTCGCCTGGTTGGGCTCTCTGCCATTATCTTCTACAGCTGCGCGCACACCTGCTCCCCATCACTCACGGGCTATATAACCTGCTCTGCCTGTAGACCGGCACTGAGCCGTCTGTCTCCCTGGCTACGTGAAGCTCTGCGCTCTTCATTCCAGCCAAACATTCAGCCCTGTCATCCCTGCTGCTGCGGCCTCAGCCTGGAAGGATTTTCCTCACCTCCAAGTAAGCTCGCCATTCTACTCACCTGTTCTGCGTTATCCCCTGTACACAGGCGGAACTCCCAGGTGGCGTAATCTTTTCCTCCAGGTGGCGGTCATCGCCTACCTCTCTCCCTCGCACCGACCTTTGTCAGCAGCGCTGTGTGGCAGACGCTGTCTTCCTGGATTGCGTTGGGGCCAACCTTTGTTCTCCACCCCAGCTGTAACAGTAAGCCTCAGTTACTTCTCCTATACACTCGAGTGTGGAACTGCGCTAACACTGTGCCTTTGCTCTGTTCATAGGGTTGCCAGATTGCACGGCGCTCTGCTCACTCCCAGCTGTTACGAGTCTACGGATCCACACACCCACATTCACGACACACCCACGCACAAACACTATTACAATAAAGATCATTGAACCTACTCTTGAGCTTGTGTCTGTTCCCTGAGTCAGCCAATTATGTCAATAGGAGAGTTTTTAACCTTGATTTAAAGCAGATGAAAGTTTAAGCAGCCCTGATGCTTTCTGGGAGTTTGTTCCATATGTGAGGGGCATAAAAACTAGACACTGCCTCACCATGTTTGGTTCTAACTCTGGGCACAGATAGCAGGCTTGACCTGAGGACTCTGGGTGGTTCATAATGGACTAGCAGATCTGAAATGTATTTTCGTCCTAAACCATTTGGAGCTTTATAAACCAACAGCACTATTTTGAAATCTATTCTTTGACAGACAGGAAGCCAGTGTAAAGATTTGACAACTGGAGTTATATGATTCACTTTCGTGGTCTTGGTGAGGACTTGAGCTGGACGAGCATGAACAAGTTTTTCTAGATCCTGCTGAGACATCACACCTTTAATCCTCACTATGTTCTTTAAGTTATAATAGGCTGACTTCACTACTGTCTTAATGTGGCTGTTAAAATTCAGGTCTGAGTCCAGAACCACACCCAGTTTTCGGGCTTGGCCGTTGGTTTTCAGCATCATTGACTGAAGCTGAGTACTAACTCTGAGTCTTTTTTCTTTGGCTCCAAAGCTATTATTTCTGTTTGGTCTTCGTTTAACTGAAGAAAATTCTGGTACATCCACTCTTTAATTTGACCAATGCGTTTGATCAGGGTTTTAATTGGACCATAGTCTCCTGGTGAGACGGTTATGTAGATTTGTGTATCATCTGCATAATTATGGTAATATATTTTGTTGTTTTTTATGATTTGAGCTAGTGGGAGCATATAGATGTTGAAAAGCAAAGGTCCCAAAATGGAACCTTGGGGAACTCCACGGGTTATATTTTTGTTGACTCAAATTTGTAGTTACCTAGAGACACAAAATAGTCCCTGTCTTTTAAACCAGCTAAGTGCTGTACCAGAAAGTCCCACCTAGTTTTTTTAGCCGATCTAGTAAGATGTTATGGCCGACCATGTTGAATGCAGCACTGAGGTCCAGTAGAACCAAGACTGAAATGTTGCTATGATCTGTATTAGAGTGGATGTCATTAACAACCTTAACTAGACTGTCTCAGTGCTGTGGTGTGGCCGAAAACCTGACTAGAAGACATCAGAACAGTTATTTAATGTCAGGAAGTTGTACAATTGTTGAAAAACAACTTTTTCAATTATTTTACTAAGAAAGGGGAGATTTGATATGGGCCTATAGCTGTTCATGAGTGAGGTGTCTAGGTTATTCTTTTTTAGAAGTGGAAACACTTTCCTCTTTCAGAGGAGCACCTTATCACATATAAAAGTGGAGGCCATGCAACACAAATTGATTATGTCATGATAAAAAGAGAAGACCTGAAAAATGGGAAGAACTGTAATGTGATTCCAGGAGAAGAGGTAATGACACAACACTGATGATTGTGTGCAGTGTTGAACATCAGAAGAGAGAAACAGTATTGGAAGAACACAAAGACGAAAATTAAGATCTGGAAGTTGGAAGGACAGAAGGTTGCAGAATATAAAGAGAAGGTCAAAGAAAAATATACAAATACATCTACAGTAGAGGAGAACTGCAATGAAGACAGCAGTGCTCAGCAGCAACAGATGTACAGTATGTGGCACTACCAAAGGAGGGAAGCATCAAGAGAGAGAAACTTGGTGGTGGAATGAAGATGAATAATAATAATGGATTAAATTTATATGGGTGACCCTACCAGAGGCAAGTTGCCCAGGACAACATGGCTCCTGGGATCACTAGGGCATGCAACCCCCCCTTCTCCCACCACCACCACCACCACAAGGTGACGATCCATGAGGGGGTGAAGGGCCAGACTAAGAACAATCCAACAGACTCTCATGATGAATACGAGAACAAGGATTCAGTGTAGCCCGCCCGGTGTGGGGTTGCCGGAGCCCCACCCTGGAGCCAGGCCTGGGGGAGGGGCTTGATGGCTAGCGTCTGGTGGCCGGGTTTCCACCCATGGGACCCAGCCGGGCTCAGTCTGAAAGAATTACATGGGTCCGCCCTCCAGTGGGCTCACCACCTGCAGGAGGGACCATGGGGGTCCGGTGCTATGTGGATCAGGTGGCAGTCAAAGGAAGAGACCTTGGCGGTCTGATCCCAAGCTTCCTAAACTGGCTTTTGGGACAAGGAACGTCACCTTTCTGGTGGGGAAGGAGCCTAAGCTGGTGCATGAGGTTGAGAGATACCGGCTAGATATAGTCGGCCTCACCTCAACACCCAGTTCCGGTTCCGGAACCAGTCTCCTGGAGAGGGGCTGGAGCTTGGACTACTCTGGAGTTGCCCCAGGCGAGAGGCGATGAGCAGGGGTGGGTGTTCTTGTATCCCCCACCTTGCTGCCACTATATTGGAGTTTTCCCTGGTGGACGAAAGGGTTGTTTCCCTGCACCTTTGAGTTGGGAAATGGGTCCTGACCATCATTTGTGCCTATGTACCAAATGATGGTTCAGAGTACCCACCCTTTTTGGAATCTCTGACTGGGGTGCTGGAGAGTGCTCCTCTTGGAGACTCCATTATCCTGCTGGGGGACTTCAATGTGCACATGGGTAACGACAGTGAAACCTGGAGGGGGTGATTGGGAGGAACAGCCTGCCTGATCTGAACCTGAGTGGTGTTCAGTTATTGGACTTCTGTGCTAACCACAGTTTGTCCAAAACGAACACTATGTTCAAGCATAAGGGTGTCCATATGTGCACCTGGCACCAGGACACACTAGGTCACAGGACGATGATCGATTTTATTATTGTGTCATTAGACCTTCGACCATATGTCTTGGACACTCGGGTAAAGAGAGGTGCAGAGTTGTCAACTGATCACCACCTGGGGGTGAGTTGGATCCGATGGTAGGGGAGGATGCCATTCAGACCTGGTCGACCCAAATGTATAGTGAGGGTGTGCTGGGAACGTCTGGCTGAGGCCCCTGTCCGGGAGGTCTTCAATTCCCACCTCCGAAAGAACTTCAGCCACATTCTGAGGGAGTCTGGAGACATGGAGTCTGAAAGGGCCATGTTCTCCACCTCCATTGCTGAAGCGGCTGCCCAGAGCTGCGGCCACAAGGTCATCAGGGCATATTGTGGTGGGAACCCCCAAACCAAGTGGTGGACACCAATGGTGGTGGGGGCATTCAGCTGAAGAAGAAGTCTTATTAAGCTTGGTTGGCTTGTGGGACTCCCAAAGCAGCTGAGGTGTACCGGCAGGCCAAGAGGAGTGCAGCTCGGGTGGTTGCTGAAGTAAAAACTCGGGTATGGGAGGAGTTCAGTGAGACCAGGGAACAAGACTTTCGGTCGGCCTTGAAGAGATTCTGGCAAACTGTCCGGTGGCTCAGGAGGGGTAAGCAACTCCCTGTCCACACTGTGTATTGAGCGGATGGAGCACTGCTGACTTTGACTGGGGATATCGTTGGGCGGTGGAAGGAATACTTCAAGGATCTCCTCAATCCCACCTTCCACAGAGGAACCAGGGCTTGTGGACGAGGGGGACGACTCGCCTATCACAGGAGCTGAGGTCGCCAAGGTGGTTAAAAATCTCTTTGGTGGCCGGGCCCCGGGGGTGGATGAGATTCACCCTGAGTACCTCAAGGCCCTGGATGTTGTAGGGCTGTCATGGTTGACATGCCTCTACAACATTGCGTGGAGGTCGGGGACAGTGCCTTTGGCATGGCAAACCGGGGTGGTGGTTCCTCTCTTCAAAAAAGGGGGCCGGAGGGTGTGCTCCAACTTTAGAGGGATCACACCCCTCAACCTCCCTGGGAAGGTCTATACCAAGGTACTGGAGAGGAGAGTCCGGCCGTTGGTCGAACCTCGGATTCAGGAGGAGCAATGTGGTTTTCGTCTTGGCCGTGGCACGTCGGACCAGCTCTTTACCCTCTCGAGAATCCTTGAGGGTTTGTGGGAGTTTGCCCAACCATTTTACATGTGTTTTGTGGATTTGGAGAAGGCATTCGACCGCGTCCCTCCTGTTTTTTTGGGGGGGTGCTTCGGGAGTATGGTGTACTGGGCTTGTTGTTTCGGTCTCTATACGACTATTGTGAGAGTTTGGTTCATATTGCCAACACTCAGTCGGACTCCTTCCCAGTGAGAGTTGGACTCTGCCAGGGCTGCCCTTTGTCAGAATCAGAATCAGAATCAGATTTATTGCCATTGTTCATGTAGTACACAAACTAGGAATTTGTCTCGGTGCAATGCTGCAACATTAAACATGGAGTAGCACTAAAGATAAAAATAAAAAACTATGCGTGCAATAAAATGTAGAATATGAGTAATACTAATCTATGCAATTTTAAATATATTAACAAGCAGCAGATATTGTGGAGTTCCACATAGTGCAGTCGGTAGTGCAAAAAGAAAACAGTGATAATTGTCATGAGACCGGTTAAGCTGCTGTACATAGTGCACGAGAGTCTAATAAGTCACTTAGTGTTCAGCAGTCTGATGGCAGAGGGGAAGAAACTGTTCATGTAGCGGGATGTTTTAGTCTGAATGGACCGAAGTCTTCTACCTGAGGGGAGGGGGGCAAACAGTACGTGTCCAGGGTGTGAAGGGTCGGCTATGATCCGGCCTGCACGCCTCCAGGTCCTGGAGATGTACAGGTCCTGGAGGGATGGGAGCTTGCAGCCGATCACCTTCTCAGCAGCGCGCACGACGCGCTGCAGTCTTAGTCTGTCCCTGGCAGTGGCTCCAGCGTACCACACGGTTATGGAGGTGGTGAGGATGGACTCGATGATGGCTGTGTAGAACTGCACTAACATCTTGGTGGGTAGCTTGAGCTTCCTCAGCTGCCACAGGAAGAACATCCTCTGCTGGGCCTTTTTGATGAGGGAGCTGATGGTCGGCTCCCACTTGAGGTCCCGGGTGATGGTGGTGCCCAGGAAGCAGAAGGAATCTGCAGTGGTGATGGGAGAGTCTGTGAGGGTAAGGGGGGACAGAGGGGTTGTGACTTTTCTGAAGTCCACGATCATCTCCACTGTCTTCAGAGCGTTCAGCTGCAGGTTGTTGTGGCTGCACCAGGACGCCAGCTGGGCCACCTCTCTCCTGTAGACAGACTCGTTGCCGTTGGAGATGAGCCCGATGAGGGTGGTGTCATCCGCAAACTTGATCAGCTTGACAGACTGGTGGCTGGAGGTGCAGGAGTTGGTGTATAGGGAGAAGAGTAGGGGGGAAAGTACACAGCCCTGGGGTGATCCGGTGCTGATGCTAACAGAGTCTGAGACAGTCTTACCCAGCCGCACATGCTGCCTCCGGTCCGTCAGGAAGTCGGTGATCCACCTGCAGAGGGAGTCAGGCACGTTGAGCAGGGACAGCTTGTCCTGGAGCAGAGCGGGGCGGATGGTGTTGAATGCAGAGCTGAAGTCCACAAACAGGATCCTGGCGTAGGTTCCCGGGGAGTCCAGGTGCTGCAGGATGGAGTGGAGGGCCAGGTTGACTGCGTCGTCCACAGACCTGTTGGCTCTGTAGGCAAACTGCAGCGGGTCCAGGAAGGGAGTGGTGATGGTCTTGAGGTGGGGCGGGACCAGGCGCTCAAAGGACTTCATGACTACACAGGTGAGCGCTACAGGTCTGTAGTCGTTAAGTCCAGTGATCCGTGGCTTCTTGGGGACAGGGATGATGGTAGAGGTTTTGAGGCAGGTCGGCACGTGGCATAACTTCAGGGAGGTGTTAAAAATGTCTGTGAAGACAGGAGTCAGCTCTTCCGCACTGTGTCTCAGGGTGGAGGGAGACACGCCGTCTGGACCGGGGGCCTTGCGCGGGGTCAGTCTGGAGAACTGTCTGTGCACGTCCTGCTCACTGATGGCAAGGGCGGGGGGGAGGAGGGGGGGCCGCCTTTGATGAAGTGGGGACCGTGGAGGCAGTGGCGCTGGGGGGAGAGGGGGAGTTGGACATAGCTGACGGGGTGTCAAAACGGGCATAATGTTGGGACAGTCTTTGACAAAGGGCTTTGTCATCCTGACCTTTAGAAGCCTGAGGCCGATAGTTGGTGATTTGCCTCAGTCCTCTCCACACAGAAGCAGAGTCGTTAGCAGTGAACTGTTGCTGGAGTCTCTCAGAATACACAGATTTAGCTCTCCTCAGCTCTCTGCTAAACCGGTATTTGACCTCCCTGTAGCAGTCCCTGTCTCCACTTTTCAACGCTGCTTCCTTCTCCTTCCTGATCTGTCTGAGCTTAGCTGTAAACCAGGGCTTGTCATTGGAGTAACTCACCCTGGTGCGCGATGGAAGAATGCTCTCCTCACAAAAGTGGATATATGAGTTCACAGTGTCCGTGTACTCATCCAGATCATGCGTGGCTCCTTTAAACATGCCCCAGTCAGTTATTTCCATGCACGTGCGCAGCTTCTCCCCAGCTTCACTGGTCCTGTTCATAATTTTTATGGACAGGATTTCTAGGCGCAGCCAGGGAACGAAGGGTGTCATGCTTGGTGACCACAGGATCTCATCTCTGTTGTTTGCAGATGATGTTGTCCTGCTGGCTTCATCCAGCAATGACCTACAGTTCTTACTGGGACGGTTTGCTGCTGAGTGTGAAGCGGCTGGGATGAGAATCAGTACCTCCAAGTCTAAGTCCATGGTCCTCAGCCGGAAAAAGGTGGATTGTCCTCTCTGGTTTGGGGACAAGCTCCTGCCCCAAGTGGAGGAGTTTAAGTATCTTGGGGTCTTATTCATGAGTGAGGGGAGAATGGAGCAAGAGACTGACAGACGAATCAGAGCAGCATCTGCAGTGATGCGGACATTGTACTGCTCTGTTGTGGTGAAGAGGGAGCTAAGCTCTAAGGCAAAGCTGCCAATTTACCAGTCAATCTATGTCCCTACCCTCACCTATGGTCATGAGCTTTGGGTAATGACCGAAAGAATGAGATTGCGGATACAAGCGGCTGAAATGAGCTTTCTTCGTAGGATTGCTGGACTCACCCTCAGAGATAGGGTGAGGAGCTCAGTCATCTGGGAGAGGCTTAGAGTAGAACCGCTGCTCCTCCACATCAAAAGTTGCCAGTTGAGGTGGTCTGGGCATCTGATCAGGATCTCTCCTGGATGCCTCTCACTTGAGGTGTTTCGGGCACGTCCCACTGGGAGGAAACCCCGGGGCAGACCCAGGACTCGCTGGAGAGACGATGTCTCCCAGCTGGTCTGGGAACGCCTTGGTAGCCTCTCTGAAGAGCTGGAGCAGATGGCTGGAGAGAGGGAAGTCTGGGCTTCTCTGCTTGAACTGCTGCCGCTGCGAACCGGACTTCCCGAAAAGCGGTAGAAGATGGATGGATGGATAGATTTATATGGCGCTTTACATGTCAAGTTACATCTTAAACTGATTGCAGTGAGTCCATTTTTCATTCCAGACAGACATTGATAGTGGTAAGCTACTACTGTAGCCACAGTTGCCCTGGGGCAGACTGCCGGAAACATGGCTACCAATCCACACCAACAGCCTCTCCGACCACTACCAAACATTTATACATATTCATACCAAGTGTTATGGACACAGCAAGGTGGGTATAGTGCCTTACCCAGGGACACAATGGAAGGATGCCTGGGGAGAGCAGGATTTGAACCACCAACCCTCTGGTTATTGGACAACCCGCTCTACCTCCTGAGCCACTTCCGCCCACATTTCCCTCATCTGTTCCATTTTTGCTGAGCACCGAGCTTGATGACACGAAGTTCCATTTTTATATGGTCTTTGGCATGACCCAGCCGGGACTTGAACCCCAGCCTCCTGGTTGTGGGGCGAATGCTCTACCTCTAAGCCACCACTCCTTGTGCTTAGAGGTACAGGATAAGATGAAGAAAAAGAAGGAAATGGGGAGTGTGGTGGCGGAGTGGTTAGCACTGCAGCAGCACAGCAACTCACCCTTTGCCGGGGGATCCTGGGTTTGTTCCCAGCCCCTGACCAACAGTGATCTGTCAGGAGTTTGCATGTTCTCCCCGTGTCTGTGTGGGTTTACTCCGGGATCTCTCTGGTTTCCTCCCACATGCCAAAAACATGCAAGTTAGGTTAATTGGCATCAAACTGGGGATTCTAAATTGTCCTTAGGTATGAATGTGAGAGTGAATGGCTGTCTGGCTCTCTGTGTTGACCCTGCGATGGACTGGCGATTTGTCCAGGGTGTACCCTGCCTCTTGCCCAAAGATGCTGGGATAGGCTCCAGCCCCCCCGCGACCCGAAAAGGATTAAGCCGAAGAAGATGGATGGATGGATGGATGTTCAAAGTTTGGCAAAGAGGAAGGGGAGAAGACCAGAGAAAGGCCTGTAAAGAAGCAAAGAAGAAACTAAGAAATCAGTGGCTAAAGCCAAAGAGAAAGCATGGGCAGAATGGTGTGACAATATGAAAACAAAAGAAGGTGAGAGGATGATATATAAGGTGGCAAAAGGACAAGCACAGCTAAGACAAAATGTCAGAGCAATAATGTAATCTAAGACCAGAATGGAGTGCTGCTGACAGATAAACAGTAGATAAAAGATAGATGGAGTGAATATTTCAACCATCTTCTTAATGTAGACAATGACAGAGAGCCGCTGGAAGAGTCCCCACCAACAGAAGGTCCATTGCAAGATATATCACTTGTCGAGGTCAGAGATGCTTTGATGAACCTATTGAAGCACCTTAATGAGGACGGAGAAGAAAGGAGTGGTGGCTCAGTTGGTAGAGCATCCGTCCCACACCCGGGAGGCAGGGGTTCAAATCCCGGCCGGGTCATGCCGAAGACCATATAAAAAGCGGAACTTCCTGCCGTCCAGCTTGGTGCTCAGCAAAAATGGAATGGAGGAGGGAAATTTGTGGCGGCACCTTGCATGGCAGCGGCCCTCTGATTCTACACTTGGGGTGTGTGTGATTAACGCAGTAGATAGGTAAAACACAATCTCGTTCTACTGTACATGATTGGTTGTACAGTTGAATGACAGTAAAGGGTGATTTAATTTAAATTATGCACACCCTTTTACAGAAGATTTGGAGTACAGAAAAAATGCCAAAAGAGTGGGAGTTAAATGAGATCGTGACCATTTACAAAGAGAAGAGTGATCCCATGGAGTATGGAAATTTCAGAGGGATCAAGCTGCTGGAACATGGCATGAAGATTTTGGAGAAGATCATAGAGAAGAGACTGTGTACACTCACAGCTATCAGCAATATGCAAATTCGCTTTAGCCCAGGAAGGGGAACAACAGGTGCTGTGTTTATCATCAAACAAATGCAGGCGAAACATCTAGAGTTGAATAGAGACCTGTATTTAACCTTGGTGGACCTGGAGAAAGTATATGATTGCATCCAAGAGACTTGATATATTGGAGTCTACAGAAACGGAATGTTCCAGAGAGACTGGTTAGATTAACAAGAGCTACAAATCGTGAAGCACGAACAACAGTGAGGACCAAGTATGGAAGCACAGGCGAGTTTGCTATTAAAGTTGATCTACGTCAAGGCTCAGGCCTTAGTCCATTCCTGTTCACTGTTGTACTGGATGTTATCACTGATGAGCTTAGAGGAGGGCTGCTGTGGGAAATGGTGTTCACAGACGACCTAGCCTTGGTGGCAGAGAGCAAGGAAGAGATGCAAAGAAAGTGGTTGAGCTGGCAAAATGGGATGGAGTCCAAAGGCTTGAATGTTGACACCGAGAACACAGAGGTAGTGGTCAGTAGTAGAAGAGAGATGAGTAGACATCAAAGACAAGAATAATATCAGTCTGGATCAGGTGGACAAGTTCAAGTATTTGGCAGTGACAATTGATGAGAAAGGTAGATCTGAAGCAGCTGTAAGGGCAAGAGTGACTGCAGCATGGGTGAAATGGAGAGAACTGTCAGGGGTTTTTACAGACAAGAAAATGCCAAGTAAGTTGAAAATAAATCTGTATGACCATCATTTGACCAACCCTTCTGTATGACACAGAGTCATGGACAACAGGAAAGAAGGAAGAAAGGATATTGGAAGCAACAGAGATGAGGATGTTAAGGAGAATTAAGGGAGTAACACTGAAAGATAAAGAAATGAGGTGAAAATATTAGGAAAGAGCTAGGTGGAAATGACAATAATGAGCAGGTGAGATCAGGATGAGATGGTATGGCCATGTGATGAGGATGGATGATGGAAACCCAGTGAAGAGTGTGATGAACATCAAAATTGAAGGAAGAAGGCACAGAGGAAGACCAAAGAAGAGATGGATGGATAATGTTAGGAAAGATATGGACCACTTCCAAGTGACACCAGAGCAAGCCGTGAACAGACAGCTCTGGAAGACCAAAACGACGGCAGCCAACCCTGCAGGTTTGTTGGACTATGTGGCTTGTGGGGGGGACAAGTAACCATTGACTGGCTTACGTGCACACGGGATGGGAAATTATAACAGGGCTTGGTTACTTTTAACGAATATCTGAGGCCGGTCAACTCTACCACTGTGTATGTGCGCGTACCTGATGAAATGTAAATGCCAGTTGTCTCAGTAATTACTTTGTCTGCTCTGCTTTCATATCTAGCGACTAGTTAAAAGCAGCGATAAGCGGCAATATGTTTTTGTGCTCGTGTAGTCTTTTTCCTTGCTCCGATTAGCGGTGCATCTGGGTGATGTCATCTGAGATGTGTTAGTATGTTGTACATATTTCCACTTGCATACCGTACAGCCATCTTACAACACCGACACACTGTCTTTGTCCAATCCACCTCTCGTTCTCCACTGCTGCCGTAGTTCACAGGGAAACCAAAACTTTCTCACACTGCTAATTTGAAGCAAGCAGGTGGATCTTCAAGCTCTTGTGCCTCATCTGAAATAGCCATTCTTGTTTTAGCTCTCAGATGTACCCCGGGAAAAATGAAATGTCCCAGTCTGCTTAGCACATACAGTATGCTTTGGGGGTTGGTGTCTTCTTCTGCTCTTTTTTTCTGTCGAGATGGTTGGCAAAGAGCAATGAATGACGTTGTACACCTCCGCTGGGCTGGAGGGTTACGCTGGATTCATGCTGTGCCTAAACTGTCTGCGTACGTGCAACCGGAAACCTCATGTGACGATGTTTACGTCATCATCTCCAGTCCGCTAGTGTACGCAGGGATCTACTGTGGATGAACCTGCGTGCAAAGTTTGGTGGCCTTAGCTTTACTTGCTCTGTAGTAACAGGGCATAGGGAATGTAAACGTTGACCTTTGGACCCCAAACCCATAGTCAGAGATCAAGATCCCAAGGTAAACCTGTGTACAATGTTTGGTGACCATAGCTTTCTTTAAGATGTAATTTATATGGCATTCTGACCTTGATGTTTGACCTTTTGACCCCAAAAGTGTAGCTGTAGGTGCTTGTCCCAAGGTCAACCTATGTACCAAGTTTGGTGGCCGTAACCTCCTTCTCTGTCAAGGTAGAGCATGAACATAGCCAGGTGGCCGACTGATCTACCCGCATGAGTCGTTGGCATGGGAAACTAAACTGGATGTTCTGTGACACTGCATAATTTACTGAGGAAGTTCACATGATATCAGAGATAAGCCCAGATCTAAATGTATTGACGTATTGTCCGTCAAATACGGGAGTGGTAGACTAGTTGGTGGAGTATCCACCCCACAACCGGGAGGTTGTGTGTTCAAATCATGGCCGGGTCATACCAAAGACCATATAAATGCTGTTTATATGGGGGGACCATGCTGTGTGTTTTGGTTGTCTACCAGTGGTGGACTCTTAGGGCCAGCAAAGCCTTTTCTGCTGGCCTAAACACTATCAGAATTATATTTGCAACCTACATTCTAATATTTGTAATTTCTAATATTTCTAATATTTTTCTAACTCCTTGGTTCAACACAGAAACTCGTAGCTTAAAACAGAAGACTCGTCAATTAGAAAGAAAATGGTGCTCCTCTAATTTAGATGAAATCTATTTAGCTTGGAGAAATCATCTTTTAATTTATAAAAAATCTCTTAGAAAAGCTAGAACGAGTTATTATTCTGCATTAATAGAAGAGAACTAGAATAATCCCAGGTTTCTTTTCAGCACTGTAGCCAGGTTGACAAAGAGTCAGGACTCTGTCAATCCTAGCATTCCCTTAGAGCTTACTAGTCAGGACTTTATGAACTTTTTCAATAATAAAATTTCATCCATCAGAGATAAAATCAATCAGATTCTTCCCACAGTTAACGTAAATACAGTAACTACAACAACTCCTTCAAATGATGTCTGTCTTGATGAGTTTACTCCAGTCGACCTTTGTGAGTTAGACAAAATAGTTTCCTCATCCAAATCTTCAACTTGTCTTTTAGACCCTATTCCTACCAGGTTATTTAAAGAAGTCTTCCCACTTATTGGTAGCTTTATTCTTCATATAATCAATTCTTCATTAACTTTAGGCCATGTACCGCAGGCTTTTAAAACGGCTGTAATTAAACCCTTACTCAAAAAGCCAACGCTAGATCCAGGAGCTTTAGCTAACTATAGACCATAATCTCTAATCTCCCTTTCATTTCAAAAATCTTAGAAAGAGTTGTTGCTACGCAATTATTTGACCACCTGCAGGGAAATGGTTTATTTGAAGAGTTTCAATCTGGGTTAGAATCCATCATAGTACTGAAACAGCCTTAGCGAAGGTCACTAACGACCTCCTCATCGCATCTGATAGTGGACTGATTTTCTGTACTTGTCCTTTTAGACCTTACTGAGTTATTTTCCATTAAGTCCAACACTATGTTGGACTTAATGGAACTTCGTTGCAGTGGTTTAGATCTTATTTATCTGATAGGTTCCAGATTGTTCATGTCAATAATGAGTTTTCTTTCAACTCAAAGCTTAGTCATGGAGTTCCACAGGGATCTGTGCTAGGCCCTACTCTTTTTAGTTTATATATGCTTCCGTTAGGCAACATTATTAGAAAGCACTTTATACATTTTCATTGTTATGCAGATGATACACAGTTATACCTGTCAATGAAGCCCGATGATAGTAATCAAATAGCCAAGTTGGAAGCCTGTCTTAAGGAAATCAAAGCTTGGATGACTTGTAATTTCCTGCTATTAAATTCAGATAAGACTGAAGTCATTCTTGTTGGTCCAGAAAACCTTAGAAATACCTTTCCAAATCAAACTTTCAGTTTGGATGCGGTTACTCTTTCTCTTAATAGCTCTGTGAGGAACCTTGGAATTATTTTTGATCTGTCCTTCAATTCACATATTAAATTTGTTTCTAAGACTGCCTTCTATCATTTGCGTAATATTGCCAAGATTAGGAATATCTTGTCTGAGTGATGCTGAGAAACTGATCCACGCTTTTGTTAGCTCGAGATTAGATTATTGTAATTCTTTATTATCAGGCTGTCCTAAAACATCTTTAAAAAGTCTTCAGCTGATCCAAAATGCTGCAGCAAGAGTTTTAACAGGTACTAGAAAGAGAGATCATATCTCTCCGGTTCTGGCCTCCCTCCATTGGCTTCCTATAGAGTTTAGAATTAAGTTTAAAATCCTTCTTCTTACTTACAAAGCTCTAAACAATCAGGCTCCTTTTTATTTAAAGGCGTCGGACGGACGAAATTTCAATATCGCTAAATCATATCTTAAATTTTTGTGTGAGACGAGCTAATTTGAACCGCACATGTTTTGGTGTCAACAAATGTCGCATAAGGTGACAATGCGCTATTGAAGTATGATTTCCTTGAGATCTGTCTGACTCTGCCAAGCGATCAGCGGCTAAAATGGCCCCTGACTGTGTGACGTCAGGTCAGGAGGCGACCAGCAAACACTCGACGGATATTGCGTGTTGTTTACGTTTGGCGATAACGGATATTTCTAGGAGTACTTGTGGATTACAAATAGAGTATTTATTACGATTAGGATTTCAGTGATCGAATTAATTATGGTTTGGCGTTGTGTTGTCTACGGGTGCGACGGTATACCGGAGGAGCACGCGGTGAGTGTTTATGAATTTCCCCTGCCTGGGAAAATCAGAACCGCATGGGTGAAATTCGTTCAGAAAACGCGAAAAAATTGGAATGTTGTCGGAAAATCACCCAACGTGCAGTAGACATTTCGTTGACAGCGATTTTGAGAATAAGATGCAATTTGAAATGAAATTAGCAAAAAGATTGCTGATAAAAAAATCGGCTGTTCCAACTATATATCCGTTCATTTCAAAGTCCCACTCTCAGACAAGTGTCAGTGACAGTGGCATGAAAAGCAAGGGTGATCTACCGATGCGATCTGCTGTCAGAAAAATAGAAGTAAACAGGGTAAGTTTTCTTTTTTTAATATTCACTGCCAATATTTACTAAAATTATTTACAAGCAATGAATTTCATTGCCTTAACAACTTATCAAATATTAGAATTTTAGGGTATTCATACTAATCAAATATGAAATATTCAGTGCTGTATAGGGAGGTGGTTGTGCCTGTTTGCTCAAGTTATATTTCTATATATGTAATCCAATTCGACACCTCTGGAATGAAATTATGTTGATCTACTGTTTTTGCAAATGTTATCCACTGTCACTCAACCTTCAAATACTGTGGATTTTTTTTTTGAATTTGATTATTCAGCAATTGTCCTCATTGCAGTCATCCATGTGAGGTAACAAGTCACACTAAAGGCTCTCTGTTGGTGATCGAACGACATTGTCCACATTGTGTTGAGGATCGATCCTGGCACAGCCAGCCGATGATCAGGGACATGCCAGCTGGTAACATACAGCTTTCATCCGCCATTCTCTTCACTGGGGCGTCATATGTCAAGGTCCTCAGAGTTCTAAATGCAGCCGGTATCGTTGGAATTTCCACGACCACTTACAAGGAGCTTTCGATTTCTAATTTTTATTAAATTAATTTTATTTCAGAATATGTGGATGATCTGATGAATACTCTTTTCGACAAAACCTTGGTTGATCCAACCCACTTATTGGAGCAGTGGCACTCTGTACAAGCCAGAGTTCCCGCAACATTGAGTGCCAAATTTCAGCGTCCCATCAAAGCTGATGCTGTTGAGCAACATGTATCTAGATTTTCAAAATCAAACATGTAAAAGTAGAATAAATTTCCAATTAGCAATGAAAGTTCAGCTTTCAATTTTTAGGGAAGCAACATATTTTGCTAAGACAAACAAATATAAGCCTAAGATTTTTAGAGAAATGTGCTTTTAAAAATTGAACACGAATTTTACACCATAAAATGGTAGAAAAATTAGTCTAATGTATATGAGATCCGACTTTGATGAATGCTGAAATATTAGAATTATAAAATTGACATGCACATTAATAAACTCAATATATGATTTTAAAAAACTTTATTTAAATAACATTGATCACAAATCTAATCTTGGAAGGCAAAATCCCTTGTAGTGATCAGATGGGAATGTTTCTCTGATGAGGCTCACAGCACAGGCAGGCAATATCACCCTCACTTCTTTCCCAAGAACAAATACGGCTGAATAACCCCATCAGCACCACCCAAAACTACTTCATCATCAGATTCTTCAGTTTCAATATCATCACTTATATTGCGGTCGTCATACTCGATAAAATAATCGCTGTCCGAATCACTCTGCTGTCGTTCAGCCATTTCCTGTTTCTCCCTGACCTGACGTCACTGCTGCCCGCCCCTATCGAGAGATGGCGGTACTGCAGCATCACTAAGTGAAATATGGGCTATTAACAAATAAAGTCATTTATGGAGGCTGGTGACACATTTTAAATCACGGGAATGGCCAGAATGGAATATTTTCATACAATCAGTCTATTGGTTCAATAAAAAAATGTCACCGTCCGAGGCCTTTAAAAGATCTGATACTCGTGTATTATCCTAACAGAGCACTACACTCCCAAAATGCAGGATTACTTGTAATACCTAGAATCTCCAAAAGTACAATGGGAGGCAGAGCCTTCAGTTATCAAGCTCCTCTCCTGTGGAACCAGCTGCCAATCTGGATTCGGGAGTCAGACTCAATCTCTGTTTTTAAGAATAGGGCTAAAACCTACCTTTTTGATATAGCCTACAATTAGGGAGGGATCATGTGTTTCCACTAATCACGTGTTACCTCCAATAATGCACTGGGCCTCACTCCTTTCTTCACTCTCAATGAAATATTTTTTTTTGCTGGTCATTAACATCTGTTTGTTCTCTCCCATAGAGAGTCCCCATCGTGCTGTTTGCTCTCTACATGTCTGTTCTTTTCATCTTCTCTGTCCCCTCACCCCCCAGCCAGTCGCAGCAGATGACTGCCCCTCCCTGAGCCTGGTTCTGCTGGAGGTTTCTTCCTGTTAAAAGGGAGTTTTTCCTCTCCACCGTCACCAAGTGCTTGCTCACAGGGGATCGCCTGATTGCTGGGGTCTTTCTGCAACTGTGGGGGTTCCCCCTACAGTTGAAAGTGCTATGAGATGACTGTTGTTGTGAAATGGCGCTATATAAATAAAGTTGAATTGAATTGAATTTGTTTGATGAGGATGTATTAAATTATTCCCAATAGTCTATTCTCTTCATTTTGTAGCATTTTCTCTTGGTTGCACTCCTTCCAGTAGTGTAATGCATGTTAGTTTTTTTTGTCCAATCATATTTCAGCCATCTGTGTTGCCAGGGTCAAGCAAATCTGTCTTGGGTCTTCAGGAATTAACAGTGCAGCTCTGTAGGTTAAATTAACTGTTAAACTTATCCTGTTGTTATAACCAATCAGATGTCTTCCGTACGTCCAGGGGTACGCATAGAAGGCATCCTAGAACGTCGGCATTTTCACGTCTTTTGATTGGATGGTTAGACTCCTCTACCCACAATGCAGAGGATCCTAGCTAGCAAAACACCAATGCAAGGACTTGCTTAAGCAGCTACAATATACTGTATCTGTTTAAATATAATAGCCATTTTTCCACCCACAATGGCTGACAGGGGAGAGGAAAATGATTTTGTCACTGATAGTTTAAAAAATCAATTTTCCAGACGGACTTTTCAAGAAAAGCTGGTCATTATGAAGAGGGGTCACCCTGAAGCTAGCAGGCCCATCTCAGCCAGGGAAAGGATTTGTCTGTCACTTCCATATTGGCAACGAGCGGTATCCTTGGATTACAGGCTCCAAGGAGTGCTGCAAATTATCTTGCTGGAGATGCCTGTTGTTTGCAACTGATCAAGTAGATATTTGGAGCCAGACAGGGTTTGCAAACTTGAACGGTCTACTGTCACACCATGTCGATTTATGCAGCATTTGTTAACCACTTGCGCTCCCTTGTTCCGCGGGCGGGCAAGTCTCTGCGTCCTAGGACGCACGAGGGCGCACTCCTGCGCCCTCGTGCGCACTCGGACGCATAGTCCAGATTGTGGTGATGTAGGTGGTGGTGGCGTCCAAGCGCCACTGAAAAAAAAAAGCTGCAGACACAGCCGCGAACAGATTAGTTCATCTGATTGACCTCTCATTCGACTAATAAGAGCCTTGAATTGGGTTTCTGAAACCTTGAAGAGCCAATGAATGAAAACCTAGGAAGGAGGACCCGCCTACTGTGAATGCAGGAGCCAATTGAAGCACAGAAATTCAGGCTGGGTGAAGAGAGATTTACTGCTGCAGCAGATGAAAACAAAGGACGCTGGACGAATCTGCTACAGACCCCGCAGCATGGAGACCACCCACAAGTGGGACCTGCACTCATTCCAGCAGAATAGACGTTTAGGATTCTCTTCCGTCATCATAGACCGACGGAGGCCGACGACAAAGGTCGTAAATCATTCACCAAAACCGCAATATTGGAATTATGTTTTGATCGGGATCCACGAGTGGACCAGCATCGCGTTCGTCTGACAATGGGGAAGAGAAGTTCGCCAGGACTCTGCTGCTGTGAAGAGGTAAGGTGTTATAAGCTAAATTATTATTTCTCCCTGAAAATTGTAATCCAAAAATGACTTTTGACCGATCGGTAAATTACAACTGTACGGCGCACGTACTTCGTACTTCATGCGCCGCGATAAACGGTTCATTTGCCGTGTTCGGACCGTGAACGCCCCCCCCCCCCCGCTGCAGAAGAGGAGCGGGGGGGGGCGTTCACGGTCCGAACGCCCCCGGTCCGCGGGGGGAAGCCGCTCTGACTGCGCAGCGGTCGTCACATAGACATATGAGTCTATTCCTTCATGTAGCGATGGCCGTCCTCTGTAGCGAGGGGGGGGACACCCCCCCCCACACACACACACAGTAGCGAGGGGGGGAAGCCGCTGTGACAGCGTTGCTGTGGAAACATGCAACCAGTGTAATCCGTCATGTAGTGAGGGCCGAACTCTGTCCTTGGTAGCGGGGGGGGGACGACCCCCCCCCACACACACACACAGACACAGCCCTGAGTGTGACCTTTCATTAGAGCCTAAAATGAAGATTCTACATTGAATTATTCAAAAATTACAGACGTTTTTCCAAACTGTGCCATTTGGCACAGTTCCAAAACGCCTGGGAACAGCCTGAGAACAAAGCTGTGTAAAATATTCATTTTTTGTGGTATTGTTACAAATTTGGATCTCAGCTTGATAACACTTGGTCCTACATTTCTGTTGCATTTTCCAGCCGGATCGGACAGCTGTGTGTTATTTGCAAGCATTTGTATCCAAAAAAACACCGTGTTCAAATTTATTTTCTTCAAGTTCAGTATGTTTAGATGACTGTAACTCAGTGGCCGGAGCACGTAGAGAGATTATGTTTTTTTTGCCAAAAAATTCAAAGTGTTTTCTTTTAAATGAGACCAACCCCATGAAGATGCTGCAAAGGGTTGAATAACAGCTTTCGATTTACTTTGGGCACGTTATTTTTTGGCATTTTTAGGAAAATTGCCCAGAGTGCAAGGAGTTAAACGTATAAAAATTGGTCTAAAATGCTGGGATACTCCGAAATTTTCACTTTTGGCCATATGCATCGCGTATCCATAACGACTTGGACATATACAGTACATAATGTATTAGTAACTTATATAAAATATTTTCATAACTTATAAGTAACTTAAACCAACTAATGCTTAGCGTGTTTCCCACATTCACAACTTATGTGCAACAATAGTCTAACTTCTGCATAGCGCAGTCATGCCAAACTGCCGTTGCCTCCCGATCCATGATTGCGCTGTGGGAAAGATCATCTCTGTTCAGTCGAGATGATTCTCCCCTCCAGAGACCACGGCGGGGGGTGTGACCGACCTGGCAGCGCTGTCAAATCTGTCAGGTCAGTCACTTCTAAAACAGCTGATGTGACACATCAGGAATATCAGATAACAGTTGTCACAACCTGGCTCAAAGGCACGTGAACTAATGGCAATAAAAAAAAGTTTATTTTCAATAAAATGAAAAAAAAAAGTTAATGCATGGAGTGTGCTTTTGTTGGGAGGCGCAGCCAACAGGAAAGTGATTTATCACGGAAAACAGCTGCGCTCTGCGCGTCGGACGATCAGCTGATTGGATCCGCCTCCTCCAGTGTTCTGACATTTTGGCATATTTATCAGAACAACACTGGACAGCTGATGGTGCACACTTAAGTCAAATGGAAAAACCCCGACAGGTCCCATTATACAAACAAATAGGTGTGTGTGTGTGTGTGTGTGTGTGTGTGTGTGTGTGTGTGTGCTGCAGGCAGAGGCTCTGTGCGTGTTGTTTTTTTTTTCCTGTGAACCAACGCTACAAATATGCCATTCGCTCCACAAATGTGGGACGTATCAGCCATACACTGGATATGTTGGAAAATTTTCAGCATGCTGAAAATTAATTTTCAGAGGAGCTCGGCAAACTACACCTGATTCAACGTACACCACCGTATTCTCCAAATTTTCCATACATTTTGGTTGCCTGAATCGTCTAGGTGTGATAGGGCCTTAACCATAGCAGCAGCGAGACGCCAGCTGGACACTTACAAGCAACAGTACTGTTAAACCTTTGGGGAAACAAGAGTAGATTTGCAGCTCAACGAACAAATGCGCAGGGAAATGGAGCTCCACAACAAAAAGGTAAAGGTTTTTAAAACGATAATTTTATGGTTTAAGTTATCTTTAACATGCTTTGTGTGGATGGCCCTATAGGCTGTTTTTATGGTGTTTGTTATGAATGGCACTTAAATTGGGTAGATCACCACTGAAGGCCTAGTTGTAAAATACACGGTCCACCATTTCCTAGTTTGGGATCAATAAAATCTATCTATCCATCCATCCATCCAAATTGAATGGGGAAAGAAAAATTAACGCACAGAGCTACCAGTGGACTAACCCCCCACTGTAGCTTTCACGACTCACAATAGCTGTGTGGTGTAGGGTTAGTTAGTGGAACGGAGATAGGCTCCATACACCCCATGGTGTCTCGCCTGCTGTGGAAGGGATTAAATTAACTTATTGTCCATCAAAGCCCTCGACCACGACACAGACTGGAGCAGCACCGAGATATGAGGGCCTTCAATGCTGCTTTACTAATCACATTTTAATGAGTGTGCAAACGTCCTTGGTCCAGATATGCACTTTAAATATGCGCTATTTTCCCCCCAAATATACTACTTTCTCCTTGTACATTTTAACAAAACTTTTCACATGAATTTGCAACTTTTTGCTCATATGTTTGTAAGGTTTTCTCATAATTCTAAAAGACATTTCTCTTGTGAATGTACAACTTTTTCACATAAATTTGTACTTTTTTTTCAAATTTGTAACTTTTCATATTAAATATCACATTTTTTTCTGATAAATGGACTTTTTCATATCATTTTGTAGCATTTTTAGCTTCCCTTAGCAGCTGATCCAGAATAAAAGAACAGTTATGTTGATTCCAATGAAATAAAATAATAAATTCATCAAAATGACAACAAATGCAGTCGTTTCTGGCAATTATGCTATAAGAAAGCACATTTCTAATTAATTTTCAAATCAGTGAAATCTAGACCAAATGTCAAATGGGCATTTTAGGGAAAAGCTGCTGCTAGCCTCTAATCGGTTTCATCTAACAAGCTCCTACAACATGGAGGATCCTTCTTTGAGCTTTAATACATTTTAAAAGATGACAGGCAGTCCAGATTAGAAAGCTGTGGATCTCCAGGAGCAGCTAGCTGATGGATCCCATTTCCCTCAGTCGGGCAGATAAGATTTTGAGGCGCTGCTGCAGGAAGTGCGAGGGATGATGAACATGGAGGTGGTGATTGAGAGCAGTTTACTGGCAATCATATACTGTACCCGTTGGGATTGCCAGAGTGGAGAATGGGGCTTTATCTCTGCTGCATCTCTGCATGGATACTCTTTCTAAGGTCTTAGTCAAACCATCAGAAGCATCAATTTCAATCAGGACTGCCCAAAGTGTTACAGTGTCGGGGAGAACAGAATGTGTTTCTATCTCTGCGGTGACTTTTCATTGTGTTGGAATGAACAGTTCTGGGTAAAATGTGGTAAGGAAATCGTGGACATAAAGGAAAAACTAGATATAGAAATAACAGCTACTCATCATGCACTGTAATGCAGAAAGCAACATCTGTTCAGAATTAGTAAAGCCTCCTACTCAGTATGATGTGGTGGTGGCTGTGGTGAAGAACTGAAAAATCTTTCTACTTTTTCTGAATTTAAAATTTTTAGTCAAAGAATGGAGCTTTTCCTCAAACACAGGAAAGAAATGTTTTAAAATGTGTCAAAAATCAGTACATTTATAAAGTGGTGACTGATTCTTGCATTCCAGCTGTTGTAATTTCATCATCACAGACTGCAGGCGCAATTCAAACTCAGAAAATATGGATTTGTGCTGTAGCTAAAGCCCTCTGCTCTCCAAAGTCTGAGATTTAAAGCATAAAAAGTCCTGAGAAAAATGGCTTCAGTATCCATTATTATATTGACATCAGTGTACCTTTAAAGGGGTCATTGACTGAAAAATAGTGTCTTTGTATGTTATAACGTCCGTACAGAGAGCTAAGAAGGAAGATTAGAGAGGGGACGGACAGTTACAGGAAGAAGACGGAGGACAAGCTGAAGCAGAGTGATGTCAAAGGTGTCTGGAGAGGCCTCAAAACCATCTCTGGGCACCAGGATACCTCCTCCCTGGCTGTGGGGGGTAGGGAGTGGGTGAACGACCTGAACCTGTTCTTTAACAGGTTTGACCAACCGCCCACTTCTCCACCTGCCCACCAACCCCTGCTGCCTCCACCTTCATCTAGACCACCTGTACACTGCCCCCCCACCCGTACATCCCCTGCTGTTTACAGGGGTTACACTGCTTATATTTAGGTTTTGCAAAGTATTGCTCTTCTGGTTTTTATGGCACCACAAACCAACAAGCCCCACCTTCATTTTCTAAGTTAGCAAATCAAAAATACACCCTCATGGCTTTCTTACATGGAATTGGCCACTTAAAACATTATCAGAATAGGGGCTCATTAGTATTTTAATTGGCAGAGTTTCAGACAGTTTTTCAGAGAGCTTTTTGGTGAGATGTAAAACAATTCAGAAATGTTTTACAGTAGGTCTTTAAATCTAAAGGATGAGGACCTGTACTTACAGTATATAGCACTTTTTCAAGTCACAAGGACCCGTGAAAGCACTTCACTAGTAGCTACACCAGCGCTCCCTTCTAAGGGCCTATCAGAGACAATTACCTAGGGACAATTTAGTCACCAGTTAACCTAACATGCATGTCTTTGGATTGTGGGAGGAAACCTGAGCCCCGAGAGTAAACCCTCCAGGATTTGAACATGGAACCTTCTAGCTGTGAGGCAACAGTGCTAACTACTGTATCACTACACATACTGTATACTATGTTCCTGAGAAAGTCAAAACAGAATTAATCCCTGGAAAATGAACAGTGCGGGTTCTGTAAGAGCCCAGGTGCTAAACTACCCTCAGGCTCTTGATGAAGTGACCGGGGGGGGGGGGGGGGGGGGGGGGGGAAGGCAATAAAAACTCAGAACTATGACCATTAACAATTAACATCTATCCATCCATCTTATACCACTTTTCCGGCGGTCTGGGTCACAGCTTGATTTGCCTTTGGGGTTCAGCTGACATAGCACTGCTTCCATTTGCATGGTTACTCTTCTCACATTTGCAGGGTAGATTTTAGCATTAATGCATACTGTATATATACAGTATATACATACAAGGTCAGGCTACTGCATATATCTGTTTCCTTTTGATGCTGAAAAAGTGCACTCACTCACTCACTCACTGAATTGCATTGTTTAAGCTCAAGCAAAGAAAAAAAAATGTGAAGATGTATTTGCTCTTTTCCTTCATGCTTTCACCCACTCTGTGCTCACTATCAAAGACCCTTGTGAAAACAGGTCTCCCTGGTATTGTTATCAGGATTCCACTCTAACAGTGTTTATCTGAATAAAACAGATGGTTGAGGAGGAAAGTTAATCTCTTCTCGAGGGAGTGCTCCTTTTTGATTGTTGCACCTTTTTCTATATTTTCAAACAGCTCTTTCAGTGAATACCTGCTTTTTATTGATTTATGCTTTATGGTTTATTCTGTCCCTCCCTAGACTGCCTATTTTGACCTTTTTGACTGTCTTTCATTTTTTATTTATATGTATTTTATTCTTTTAGGTTGCGGGGTCTATGAACAGTTTTGAAACTGGACTCAAGCTGCACCTGGAGCGCCTGGATGAGATCTTTGCTACGAAGCCCGAGTACCTGCAGGCTCTGCGCTTTATGCAGCTGATGATCAACAATGTCATCCGTGAGCTGACTGCTCTGCCAGACATCAATAAAACCAACATTGACTTGGCAGCTGCTGCAGACCAGACGGCCTTCATTGAGTACTACAGGTAGGTGGAGCACCATCAACTTTCCCCCTGAGGAGATGGACGTTTTTATTTCATCTGCATGTGAATGCAGTAAACCTGCCGCTCAGAATGGGGCTATAAGTGAACCAAAGCAGACACAGAGCAGATGGGATTTTATCGACCTTCCCTCTGGAACACAGACCGGAAAAGGGTGTTTTTCCTGATTGCAAAATAAATACAAGCTGAAATGGAGCTCATTTCCCATTGTGTGGTTTGAACTCAAATACTGCTTTTATAGGACATTATGCATGGCAGCATTCAGATATTAATGATTTCCGTACCTGCAGAATATTGTTCACATTGATTGCACTTACTATTTTGATGTTTTCCTTTTTATTATTTTGCTACAAATGAATTCAGAAAACTGAAAAAAAAAACGTGTGATAACAATCAACAATAAGACAGCCCAAATGAATAAAATACTCAGCAATAACTTAGAGGAGGACGGCTAATTTACGAAGCTCAATGTGCCGCCGCTTCGAACCATGAATGCAATTTGAGAGGCTGCAGCTTGTTTTATTTTTGAGAGCATAAAACTTAATCATGCTGTGCCCCGAGGTTTGCAGCATTTGCAACACTGCACTTACAAGCTAATTTTAAATAGAGTAAAATACGACCACGTTGTGGTACCTTCTGCTGGGAAAAAAAAAAAAAAAAAAGATTTGCGCAACACAAGACACGGTACATCAGATACATATACAGTAAATCCCATCAGATATTCATGCAAATTAATTTTATGATGTGGATCCATTTAATCCAGTCTGTCCCTGGATGCATGAGATTGTTGCAGAAAGTGTCCAAAACTCATTTAAGTTCTTTATTTCTGGTTTTATGTTATTTTAACTTTTTAACTGTTGTGTACGATGGCTGCTCATTAAAGAATTCCTCTGACTCATTGCACATGGATTGAGAGGAACCAAACTTGGCACAGTTATTAGTCTTTCTCTACATAGGTACAGATAAGGGTCACACACTTCTCCCATCGCTTTATGCAGCTGTGGAGACCTCATCTGTAGAAATCTTCAGGTTACATCAGAAGCCAAGACTTGGCCTCAGAAATCAGCGATTCATCATCTTGGAAGTATTTGGCCTTCAAAACTTGTTTCAACGTTGGAAAGAAGTGGGAGTCAGATTGGAAGTCAGGAGAGGAAGGATTTCATAACCAAAGAACTGTGCTTCTGTCTGGGCAACGTGCGAGTTGTGAACTAGGGCATTGTTGGTTGCAGGAGGCAGATACCTTTGGCCAAAATGCCTTGGTTTTGATGGCCTTCCACAATTTCTGCAGCAGTGAAGTGTAGTAAGTCCCAGTAATTGTGGTACCCTTTGCCAGAAAATACATCATCAATACTCTATGCTTGTTCAAAAAGGCCATGAGCATGATGTTGCCCGCAGAGGGTTGGACACATGTCTTCTTCAGAGGTGGTGAGTCATCATATTTCTATTGCTTCAACTGGGCTTTAGTCTCTGGATCATAGTGATAGACCCATGTTTCATCCTGCATAATTAGTTTGTCAAAGAAGTGCTTCTGGTTTTCTTGGCATATGGCCAAAAGAGCCTGGCATGTGACTCGTTCCTGTTTCTAGAAAGGCATAAGTAGCCGGGGAATCCATCGTGCAGACAATTTCCGCATGTACAAATGGTCATGGATGATTTGTTTCCACAGACGCCACACTGATCTTGACATCTTGAACTTGTTGGTGAACGGTTATGCAGCGATCCTACAAAATGATGGCCTCCACTTGCTTGGTGGTGTCTTCATCAGTGGCGCACTGTGGCCGCCCAGGAATGGGTGCGGTTTCCACCGATGTCCGACCACACTTGAACTGTCGATGCCAGTGCTTGACTACATCATATGATGGGGTGTCCTCCCCATAAGTCTTTCATCTCATCAAACGTCTCTCGTGGTGTGCGGCCTCTCAATTAGAGCTGGGAATCATCAATCTTTTCCAGAATAAATTTGATTCTGATTCTTGATGTTCTAAATCTATTCAATTTTGATTCGATCCGATCCTGATTCAATCAGGGAAAATACTGTCAAGGTTTGGTGAACACAGGACTCAGAAGCAGGCAGGACCAAGTGCAACAATGATGTTAATTTATTAAACAAAAACTCAAACACAAATAGCAGCACGTGGCCTGAATAATGAAAAAGCCATGGAAGGCAAAACTCACTACAAACAAACCACAGGAACACACTGGGAGACCAGAGGGAAATACGACAATGACGCCACACCAGAACACATATTCAGACTGACATAAATAGGGGAACTGATAATTGATAATTACAAATCTGAGACAGCTGGGGAACAATCAGGGGCTAAACAGGAGTGCGTGGGGGAAAGTGTCTACCGGTATGGAAAACATGAGGAGCTGGGAACAATAGGTAAACAAATATACACACACGATGCAAAACCACACAAAGGAATACAGAAATGTAAAAATGATAATTATAATAATAATAAACAACAGAAGCCAAAAAGAACAGAAAGAGTGGGCATGGTCCCCAGACCATGCCTAGATCCTGACAATTACCATTTTAATAGATAGTTTACTTGCCAGGAAAAAAAAATTCTTAGAGACCTAATGCTGCAAATTGTACCCGGAATACTCTAACTTTGTTGATCCATTAAGTATCACATAAAGAACTGACCCAGGATCAGTTACAATAATGCACTTTTTATTATTTAACTTGTGATTTCACAAAGTGCTAACAAGTGCTTTCTTTAGTGCAAAGGGTGTGTAGTGTCAAGTTAACAACCCAGAGTAAGTAAACAAATTCAATGTATGAAGCATGTATACATAATCACACTGTATTTACCAGCAACTTTAGACTTCAAATGTATCAGGCATTCAGTGCAACTAGAACATAGTTTTTGTAAACAGTAATACCTGAGAAAACGCTACACTTGTGAGGCTAAAGTTGAGTATGTGTGCAAAACGGCCAACGTGCAACTGGCCCATTATTTCCGCAGCACGTACCGTATTTGCAGCATTGAAGCAAAGAATATAGGTAAACATGCGGAAAGCACGTGCATTCGTGTCCGAAGGATTGTGCTAACGAGGGCTACCAAGTAATCAAGCTTGAGATTCTGCCATCACCAGAGTAAGATTAACAACACTGGAGAGTAAACTAGTTTGAAAATGAGACTGCCACTCACCTGCAGACAGATGGATCTGAAACAGACTGTCTGTTGTATACACTGATCCCATGTACGCCTGCCACGGACATGCTAATGACAGCTAGCAGGTTAGCAACGTAAACAACCATCATCCAGGTGTAGTTTTGGAGGAGGCTGTGATAAATTTCCAGGTGAGAGCCCTGCCCGATAACGTTATAATCTTAAACTTGACGGCTTTGGTTTTGTTGAGCTCTTCGCTACCGTCACAGTTCTTGAATCCAATCTGTCAGCTGTGTGCCGCCATGTTGATCCACTTTGACCCGCGGTTTAACTCTTGCACGATTGTTCAATCACATGAGAGTTCTGTCGGCTCAAGGACAACTAGCGTTTTGTTTCATAGACGTGACAGCATTGTATTAAAAGAGTGATCAGCAGATTTGCAAATTGATATCGACTCAGTCAAACGTGAATCAATTCGAATTGGAGAATCACTCTTTTGAACCCACCCCTACTCTCAAGAACGGGAACCTGATGACTGCTCTGCATTCAACTGGCTCCAATAGCACACCTTACGCCACCTTAGTACCTGTAAAAGAGAAACTCTTTGGAGTTCAGAGCTGCAAATTACTATGTGACCTATAGAGATATGTATTATTATACATGTGCAATTTCAGCCTCCTGCGATAACCGGAAGTGGGTCATTGGAAATCTTGAATGAGCTGCCCTCATATGTGTTATTTTTTTGGGGATCCAACATCCAACAATCCTCCTTCAGCTGAATGCAAGACTGTTTTTCTTTGGCGTGCATCTTCATTTATTGAAAACACCTCAAACTTTGCTTCATATTTGACTGCAAGATTTTTTATTTTTTTTTCGTGAAAAGCCAGCATAAATGGATTCTCACCTATTTGTGTAACCGCATGCAGCAGCATTATTAACAGCTCTCCACACTGATTTGTTTTAGCTGTTTGGAGGCTCATCTCTGTGTAGCCATCTTAGTCACCTACTGTAGCCCCTGGTGATGCACGATTGGCAGCATTATAGAAGCTCAACTGCAGCTTCCTGTGTTTGTTCAGCATGATAAGAGAAGATGTTGGAGGCCATAGGTTTTTACATTGTGAGCCTGCGATGCACTGAGAAAAAAAATCAATTTAGGCTGTGTAATAGTCACATGGTAGATGGGGTGAGATGTCCTCCATTTCTATTCGCCATTCATTTGGTCTAAATGGCTAATTTGAACAAAAGTGAAATGTTTCTGACCTCTAAGCTCTTCAGTGACTTATTGTGTCGATGTACGTAACTTTATTGAATCGACTGTTAATTTAAGGAATCCTTCTCTCAATACCATTCACTGAGAGCCTGGTGATCCTGGTGTGATCAAGGTTCAAAGCAGCTGCCATTGTTTCACTATCAGCGGCACAATATTTCTTCCGTTAACTGCGTACACACTGCACATATTCCCTCATAGTGTGTTCTTTCTTTCCCCGATACCAGATCTTCTATTAAACTACAGTTGCCTGATACCCGTCTCCTGGGTCTTGATTGGATTTCATGCAGCTGAAGGGACATGAACGGAATGCGGCTGAGTTTTATTGATGCACAGAAAATAGATAAAGGCAGCCTTATGTTTTCCAATGTTACATCTTTGTCTCCTTTCTTTGACAGCATTGCATTCCACGAGCTCGGAAGAACACAGTATGCCGATGAAGTGCAGTATTTTAGTTTCCTTCAAATGTGTCTGGATTTTTTGGGAGGTGGTAGTTACATACTTGAACAGCAGATGCATATTTTGTATGTTGTCCTGCCATGCTGACATAAAATAGTAAGGAAACATGGGTCTTACTGACAACATTTATTTATGTGCAATACATAGGCCCATCTTAAAAAACTGCCTGTTCTTCGCAGGATTTGTGTGACAACCCTGTGCATAAATTTGCCTGTGAATTTATCTGATGCTGTGTTCCCCATGTGTGTGACTGACCTGACTCCGACACACGAGCACACTCAGAGACTCGCACAGCTCATGTCCCCCCAGAGTCTGAGTGTGGCCATTCCCGTGAAGGACATTTTCAAAGGAAAATTAAAAATTAATGCCTATGGATTTGTGGTGTTGAATTATTAAGCCAACAGGCTGGAAATTACCTGAAACAGATGGGCTCTAACTAGGGGATGGAAATGCTGACAGCGTTCAGATCTCACACATTCAGGTGCAGACATATGTCAGGCCAGCACTTCCCGAGGCTTGAGCATGTGTGCCAAGTATGCTGTATGTAAGTAAAAGTCAGTGTTGCTATTAGTCTCTTTCTGTGTTTCATAGATGGCTGACTTATCTGCTGCTGCTGATCCTGGATCTGGTCATTTGCTTGGCCATGTGCTTGGCAGTGGCCAGGCACTCTCGATGGCTTCTCATCACGTGGGTACCGTGAGTGTATATGTACCGTAGAGGTGTTTTTGTTATTTTTTTCCCCCATGCATTGTTTTCACTGCCATTGTCCTCTGCTCTAAGACTGCAGACAGAAAGGGCACCAGTCCGCGTCTCTAGCACCACCTAGGTCACTCCATTACCTACACAATGATCAGATTACATCCTACTCCAGCAAAGCTCTCATGCTTCACTTCAGTTACTCAGTTTTTATATACATCTCTAATTAAAGGTGGCTTTATGTGACCATATTATCATTCGAAGCTTCTCAGAGAATAACTAGAAGGCAGACCTCCACCAAGGGATGATAGTTCGACTTATAATGCAATTGCACTAAAATCTGGGAACAAAATAATAAACCAAACAAAATAAGTCATGCATTAATTTGCCCAACTCATAATATGTTGCATTAGTTTAAACCTAACCTACAAATGCTAGAAAAATAAATTTACACTAAATTTAAAAAAAAAAAATACAAATGCATATATATTTACATGTTTGTTACATGTGAAATCCAGAACATTAGGGGGCAGCAGGACTGTTAGCTGCCCACCAAAAAGAAAGTAAAAAGTGGTTGCAATTTAGCATTTAATTAATATTTAATGTATTTAAACCATCAAGTGGGTTTCATCAAGACTTTTTGTCCTCATGTTACTCCTGCATAGCGTAGGGTCCGCATGTTATTAGTGGATTTGGGAGATATTTTTATGCCGGATGCCCTTCCTGACACAACCCTCCCCATTTACTCGGGCTTGGAACTGGCAACTTTCTTTTCCCCATTCCATTATCCTGAGCACCAAGCTACAAGATGGAAAGTACCATTTTTATATGGTCTTTGGTATGACCCAACTGGGGCGTCTAACACGTCCAACATCTGGTGTGCAGATTCATTCTTATACAAGCACTATCTGATGTTTACATATTTATTTTGCCACGTGTTTTTTTTTTGTTTTTTATATATTGAAAAACAATGTTTTTTTCATTAATTAGGTGTTTTAAACAGCAAAATGGCTTTTATACAGTCAGAAATCCAAGTTTAGGGGGGCGTGGCATTTGACAGCTTCCTCTGACTGCCATTAGTACTGTGATTTGGAGCAGACGTCCTCCACTGCTGGTGACCATCAAAACATCTGATAAGCAAAGAGTCACCATAGGAGTCTTTAAAAACTAGAGGGCACCCAGAGAGCGCATACCTCCGCCAAGGCACCATCCGTCCCTCCCTCTCTCCCTCCCTTCCTTTGTCTGTTCGCCTCCCCGTCCGTCCGTCTGTTCATCCGTACATTGTGAGATAGGGCCTTGGTAGAGGCATGCACTCATGGATCACCTCCAAAATCTAATGGGTTCATCCGTAGCCTAAAGGCCATCTCTGCTGAAAATTTCATCACAATCTGCTGAGTAGTTTTTGCATAATCCAGCTAACAGACATGCAAATAAAACCGCCCCAGTTACATTACCTTCTTGGCGGAGGTAACAATCCTGGAGACTGATAGTGATTTACATCACCCCTGAATCTAACTTACTGGTTCTTAATTCAGTTCCGATTTCACCAGAAAATTGTATCAAAATCTATTAAAAAAGTTTTTGAGTTATGCTGTTAAACATTAGGTCACTTGGAGGAGGTAATAATATTTAACTTCTAATGCTGCACAAGAATGTGGCCCCCTCTAGAGAAGAGCTTTAGATGTAACTAACTGTAGTCAGTAACTTAATCCAGTACTGATGTCTGACAGGCAAATCCACATCCTCGACTTCCCATCCCCATCTGCCCAGTTCAGTGCAACCCGTGTGCCAATGTGAGCAGATGATGCTTGGGATAGCTCCTCACATCCCTCTCTGATGGTTCTCACTAATGCCTATTGATCGCCTAAGTAGGATGAGTCTTCTCCCTTAACTAATTATTAAGTGCTCTCAGGCTACTTTATTGGTGCTTTCAAGAAGGTCCGGCAAGTGAATTGAGAAGCAGAGCTCTCCTTCAGCCTTTTAACATTCACCACAAGGCCATTCTTTCTTTTTGGGGGGTTTATCTATTTCATTCTAATAGCTTTTCCTTCACTTTTTCTACCATTGCTAACAGTAAGGAGCTGTTGTTGATAGTAGTATGTTTTTTCTTATTTTTTCCCCCCACATTGTTAAGAACCCATTGAACTTGTCATTCTTTGGATTGAAGAGGTCATATAAAGCAAGAAGCTGATAAACTGAAGCTTGTGGCAGCTTTGACTGATGGTGACACAGTATTTCTAAGTGATTGACAGCTTGTCGTAGCTGTCAGACAATGCAGCCGCTTGAAATATTCCTTCTAGAATGCAGAATGCAAAAAAATGACCAAAGGTTCCTCATAAATCAAGCAGTATTATCTCCAGTATGAGCTTTGATTTTATTGTTTGGTTTTTTTACTTATTGCTATTGCTTCCTTTTATCAGGTGGATATAAAAGATTTACACAGCCCTGTTAAAATGCCAGCTTTTTGTGATGTCAAAAATGCTTTTTAGACATTTCCCACCGTTAATGTAACAGATAACATCCATCCATCCATCCATCTTCTACCAGGTCGCGGGGGGGCTGCAGCCTGTCCCAGCATCGTTGGGCGAGAGGCAGGGTACACCCTGGACAGATCACCAGCCCATCGCAGGGCCAACACAGAGAGACAGACAACCATTCTCTCTCACATCCATACCTAAGCACAACTTGGAATCCCCACTTTACGCCAGTTAACCTATCGTGCATGGTTTTGGCCTGTGGGAGGAAACCGGAGTACCCAGAGAAAACCCACACAGACACGGGGAGAACATGCAGACTCCACACAGAAGGGTCGTCGATGGTCAGGGGGTGGGATCGAGCCCATGACCTTCTTACCGTGCTGCCACAGTGCTAACCACTGCTCCACCGAGCTGCCCAGTATACATGTGCAATTTAACTGAAAAACAAGTCTCTCATGGGGGAAATAAATATATATACAATAAGCTGGTTGCATAAGTTTACACACCCTTAAACTAAGACTTTGTTGATGCACGTTTTGATATGATTACAGCATACTGTCTTTTTGACTTCACACCTGCCATCAGTTAAGCCCAAATAAAGGCCGTCTGTCCTGGCAGGACTTCTCTAACATTTACTCAGTTGCATTCTACACTCATGCCTGGTTTCCAGAGAGCTAACAAAACTGGAACTGGGGCTTTGGTAAAAGTAGAGGGAATTATGGACAATTCTAGATGTCAGTAAATTCTGGCCCAAAATCTTCAGGCGTCGGCTAGAAAATCAACAAAAAAACAATTTCAGAAAGAAATAAAGTAAGTTTGGGAATGATTTATCGTGGTCTCATTTATAAACATCAGAAAAACCTGCCACAAGTCGGTGTGTACACTTTTCCCATATATCCACTGTAAATCTGGTGTAATCTACAGTACACTGTAGCCTCTGGCTTTGTATAAAGTGAGAATAATTCCCAAGAAAAAGTTGAAACGAGAGAAAGCTGATTGTCTTCACCTCCATGTCATAACCCACTCCCGTCTGGCATCTTCTAGGATCATGGGTTTTGTTATCCTGTCTTTGATTCTGAGCTGGATCTCAGTCGGAGTCGACACCGCATCAGCCATGGTAAGAGAACTGTTAAAGTGTCCGTCACTCTTCCTTTAGATGTACTGAAAATGTGGCTAGCTTGACATTTTCTTGCATTTAGCTCCCTATCTCATAAAAAGGTGTTGGTGTCAGTAAACATGCATTAACTAATGCATGAGCATCTTAGTAGCGTAAAAACATCTGTAACTGTCTGTTTATGGTGGGCCCACTTCCAAGGTCAGCCATGCATTAAGCTGATTATTCATCTCCTTTTAGGGTTTTTTTTTTCAGTTTCAGCAATCATTAGCAAAACACTCTTTTTTTTGGGTGGTGAATATCTGTTCAAAGTGTCATCTGGGATTGTGCTAAGTTATATTTGTGATTTCTGACATACTGTTCTCTTTTCATCACTGCGCACCATGTGTTCAGAGCATCTGGGCTCAGGGTATTTAATGGCGCTTGTATTAGGGACACTGTTTGGGGGTGCAAAAATTAACCCCTTGCTTCCAGCGCTCTTCCTCCTCCACCTCCCACCCAATGTTCACTGTGTTTGTTTCCTTGATCTCCCCGCCGCCTGCAGAGAAGCCCTCCCATCTGTGAATTATCCCACAGGATTTGACATCTGGACAGCTGTTTTAAGCGAGGCAGGGGGAACGGAGGGTGAAGCAGAAGAGGGATAGCTTATTTTACCCTGAAATTAACTACACTTGCTTGAATTGTAGACAGCTGCTGCAGTTCTTGGTGAGATTCTCGGCAGCTGTGGCACCAAATGTCCAATATCCAGGCCAAAATATATAGCTTAGCTCAGCTTATTATAGCTGAACATGGCCCTGTGGTGTAACTTCTGACCTTCCGGGCTAGTTTATCCCATGTAGTGGAGTAAATCTTGTCTGTCTCCCACTGTTTATTACATCAGACCTATTGATTTGTGTTTATATATCTAGCACCTTGAAATGACTTTTGTTGGGATTAGGCACTATACAAATAAAGTTGAATTGAATCGAAAATGATTTGATTATACTCAGTAACTACAGTAGCTGTTACAACCAGTTTTGCAGTCAAACCCAGAATAGCAATAATTTTATTGCAAAACTGGTTGGAATGACAAAAGTGATAGAACTCTTATTGCAGTTAGTTGCCAACCAGTTTTGCAATTTTAAAAAAACAGTTTTGCAATAAAATCCAGAATTGCAAACATTTTATGTAACACAGCTCTCTACATGGAGTGGTTTATCAGTCTGATATGTGGTACATTATGCAAAAAAAAGTAAACTTACTTCACCTGCACACCATTATTAAAAAGCAAAATGCGAGAAAAAACCTGCATTTGCAAAAACATGGTGCCTTTGGAGAAGATAGAGGGTGGTGGTGTCCTAGAAAATGCACATAAATTTATACATATTTGATGAGACCCAGCATAAACAAAATGTCCCTGCTAGTATAATGAGATAAAGATGAAGGGCAACATCCTCACAGTGCCTGGCATGTTTTTGTCCCATGTTTTGCTGAAAACAAACGTTACATGGTTGCAATATGCCATTAAGCTGGAAGGTGGGTAAGAGAATTTGGTATTTTTTGCTTGTGTTTTTCTTTATTTTTCACTCCCATATATTTTGATTTACTTTGATACATCCTATGTATCATCACGCCTTTATATAAGTGGGTTTAGAAACTGTAGTATGTTTTCAGCCATTCGTTACTGTGACAAACTGAAGAAAAATATGATACTGTGAATAAATAGTATACATTCTATATGTTGAAATAGTATTTTATGTTTAAGGCAACACTATGTAAGCATTTCACCTAATATTTCTAAAATGATTTTGCTGATACAGCAGGGAAAACAAGTATTGAACACATCAACATTTTTCTCATTAAACATATTTCTGATGGAGCCATTGACCTGAGATTTTCACCAGATATCAGTAACTGCCCAAGTAATCCATACATACAAAGAAATTAAGGCAAATGTGTTCACAAAACAAGTTATATTTAATAAAGTGGAATGACACAGGGAATAAGTATTGAACACGCTTGGTGAAATTCATTTACTATTTAGTAAAAAAACCTTTGTTGGTAATAACAGCTTCCAGACACCTCCTGTATGGAGAAACTAGGTGCAGGCATTGCTCAGAAGTGATTTTAGCCCATTCTTTCACACAAACTGTCAGATCTTGAAGATTCCGTGGGTGCCTTCTGTGAACTCTGATCTTCAGTTTGTTCCATAGATTTTCAATTGGATTCAGGTCAGGTGACTGACCAGGTGGCAGCTTTATTTTCCTTCTATGGAGTCCGTTGAGAGTTTCCTTGACTGTGTGTTTGAGAAATGTCCACCCCCATTTCATCTTCAGCATCTTGGCAGATGGCAACAGGTTTTTATCAAGGATGTCTCTGTACATTTGTCCATTCATCTTTTCTTCAATTATACGAAGTCTGCCTGTACCATGTGCTGAAAAACACCCGCAGATCATGATGCTCCCACCTCCAAACTTCACTGTTGGTATGGTGTTTGTAGGCTGATGTGCAACAGTCCCATTTCTCCTCCAAACATGGTGTGTGTTGTGGCATCCAAAAAGTTCAATTTTGGTCTCATCTGACCAGACTATGATCTCCCAGTATTTTACTGGCTTGCCCAAATGTTGTTCAGTAAACTTTAAATGAGCTTCAACATGGTTTTTCTTCAGCAATAGAGTATTGCGAGGTGAGCGGGCATAGAGCCCATGTCGGTTGAGTGCATTATTTATTGTTTTCTTTGAAACAGCAGTATCTGCTAACTCCAGGTCTTTCTGGAGCTCTCCATGAGTGGTCTTTGGCTCTTGGATAACTCTTCTGATAATTCTGTTGACTCCTCTGTCAGAAATCTTGCAAGGAGCTCCTGGTCATGGTTGGTTTATGGTAAAAATGATGTTCTTTCCACTTCCGAATGATGGCTCCAACAGTGCTCATTGAAACATTCAGCAGTTTAGAAATGTGCCTGTAACCAATGCCATCACTGTGTTTTGCAACAATAAGGTTGTGAAGGTCTAGAGAGAGCTCTTTGCTTCTACCCATCATGAGTTTTTGTGGTGTGACAATCTGATATTCACAGACTTTTTAAAAAGCTATCAGTCAGGACTTAACCAGCTGAAATTAATTTGCACTGATGGGGGATGGGAGGACTTCCTAAATTCTGATGGATTTCAGCTGGTTTCTTGGCTTTCTATGCTTTTTTGCACCTCTTTTTCGTCATGTGTTCAATACTTATTCCCTGTGTCATTCCACTTTATTAAATATAACTTGTTTTGTGAGCACAGTTTCCTTGATTTCTTTGTATGTATGGATTACTTGGGTTGTTACTGATATCTGGTGAAAATCTCAGGTCAGTGGTTCCATCAGAAATATGTTTAATGAGAAGAATGTTGGCGTGTTTAATACTTATTTTCCCCACTGAATACTAGTATGTATATTAGGGTCACAGTTCGATACAATAGAAAAAAGAAATGTATTGAAATGCAGAGTGTCTTTTTATTTCTTTTCAACAGAAAGTAACCATATTTTCCCCGCTGTACAGCAACGTTTGACTGGGTGACTATCACTTCCCCCATAGCCTGAGTAGACTCCTGAGCCAAGATAGCACTTAACACTAGCTGAGTGTACATTTTATGAAATTTACTTCACAAAGATTCAGGTCAACAATATTTCGGTGTTAATCTTTTAGTGTGTCTATTGAGTGGACTTTTGATAGTGTTATAATGTTAACTCTCAAAAGTGTTAATTTAACACTGCGGTTGTGGATCCCATATAAACTCAGAAGGAGTGTTGATGTTAACTCTGATAGTGTAGAACAGTGTGAAACAGCGAAAAGACAACTGTGCCATCTATGACCTCAGTCCCAATAGCCAATCATAGACATCGCTTTAGCTGCCAACAGCAAAGAACCCTGTGATTGGCTGTTGGGATTGAGGTCATCGTTGCGTTAAGGTGCATTCAGACCAAACATGAAAGTGTGGTGCAAATACATGTAAAGTTAATGTGAATATATGGAAAACATGTGAATATGTCCATTCACATCCAAAGGATTTGGCAATGCAGCTAGTTATCAGCCTTGAGATTCTGCTGTCACCAGAGTAAAAGTATCAACATTGGGGAGTAAACTTGTTTGAAAATGAGGCTGCCACTCACCTGCAGACAGATGAACCGGGAGCTCTGGAGCTTTATGGGAGTGTCAGGAGCTATCCACCCATGGACTCCTACCACAGATGTGCTAACAAGGGCTAGCAGGCTAGCAGTGTAAACAACCGTCATCCAGATGAAGTTTTGGAGGAGGCAGTGACAATTTTCCAGGTGAGAGAGCTGTCGGATATTGTTATAAACCTAAACATAACACCGTTTGGGGCATTTCCACGGCAAGTAGAAAGCAGCTGCAGAAGTTAAAAAGGCAACTCTGCCCCTCTGCAGCTTGCTGAGGCATGATTTCACATCTCTTCACATGTTTACATTGAGTTAACATGCATTCACACCGTGTAAAAAATTTGGGCTTTCATGTTTGGTCTGAACACACTTTAAGTTTTAAATATGCTTTGTGGCTTCATTCAGATGTTTATAATATTAGACTTTTCTGACCCCTGGTTTAAAGGATCAGAAATTCTGTTGTGAAGCAGGTATGAGTAGAAATTTAAGCAGTTTCGTGGCATTATATGTCCTTCCATCTATCCACAATTTGCAAGAATCACTACTTTTCTAAGACATTTTTTTAATTTAACCTTTCTTTATACAGGCCCATTCACATTCACACATCCACACCTGGAAGCAGCCCAGTACAACCACAGACTGACCTGTGGCCACTGAGCAGCTCCAATGGAGCATTTGGGGTTAAAGCTGGATTTATGCACCCTCATCATGTCAATGCCAACATAAGTGGCCGACACAGTGATTGGCTATTTTTTCTTGTGTACTGGTTTGAATTCATTGTTCTGTTGCCAAAATGGTTTTCTGCCAATGTGTAGAGTGATTGGTGTTCATCATGTGTTTTTGTTCATTAAATAACAATGGATAAGAGCAGATTGTAACAGAGTTGGAACTAATAAATGTTTTAAAAGCAACTTCTCGCACAGTGGCTGCAACAGAGAAAAAAAAGAAGGAACTTTACGTCTGACCACCGCTGCTGCCATCATTTGACAATCTGTGTAATTACTGAGATTAGGACAAGTCGTACAAATGCTCTGTTTAACTTCCTCAATATTCTTTTGAATTCAGATCGTTTATCCAACTTGCTTTTGAAGTGGTGCTGTGGTGAATGAGCAGAGCAGAGAACCAGCAAATCTGAAGGAGGAGACAAAGTGGACCAATCACAGCTCTTGCAACCTGCATCACAGACGTGCACCTCTCCTTCTCTGCAGAAGTGCATGTTTGGCAATGCATGGGGGTATTGCGTTGCTACTGCATCAATGCCATCGCAGCGGCGTCACGTTTACTCAGGTGCATAAATCCAGCTGAAGGGCCATACTCAAGGGCACCACAGTGGTGTTAATGAGGGTGGGGTAAACACTGCTATGTGATCTGTCCCACCCAGATCTAATCCTGCCGGTCCAGGGATTGAGCTGGCAACCATCCAGTCACCAGTCTACATCCCTATCTATTAGGCCACCACTGCCCAAATGGTGGCCCCACTGGGTGCATGGGTGCCTACTGAACCCATGCACAACAGCGGCAAATTATCAGTTTTTTTGACCAATTACAAGATAAGATAAGATAAGCCTTTATTAGTCCCACAATGGGGAAATTCCACGATTGCAACAGCACAGGGATAGCAACACTCAGAGCAACAATCAAGAAGACAAGAAAAACAAGAGCAGTGAATATACATATGTACATATAAATATATAAACACAGTGCGGCGCATTGTAGCTAGATGGAATAAACAGCATAAAAGTCTACTTAGTTATCCTACATAGTATGAATATGTACCCATACATATTGTCACCCTCCGTAGCGACCGATATTGTCCTAGTTGTATACTGGAGGGGACCATTGTGTAAGTCTATTGTGTCTTTTGCATTCAATACTATTAGGTCTTCACGTTTTTTTTGCTATCTCTGCGAGCAGCCCTGCTTAGGTTATACAGTCTGACAGCCATAGGTAGGAAGGACCTGCGAAACCTCTCGGTTGCGCACCTAGGATGATGTAGTCTGCTGCTAAATGAGCTCCTCAGTGCATTCAGTATGTCCTGCATAGGGTGGGACTCGGACTCCAGCAGAGATGACAGTTTAGCCACCATCCTTCTCTCTCCTATCTCCTCCACTGAGTCAAGGTGCTGCCCCAGGACAGAGCTAGCTTTCTTGATCAGTTTGTTCAGTCTCTTCCTATCGGCTGCTGTAATACCACTGCCCCAGCAGACCACTCCAAAAGTGATGGCTAATGCCACCACCGTGTTTTAGAATGTCTTCAGCAGTGTCCCTTGCACACCAAAAGACTTTAGTCTCCTCAGTAGGAACAGCCTGTGCTGTACCTTCTTGTAGAGTGCGTCAGTATTGTGTGACCAGTCTAGTTTATTGTTCAGATGAACACCCAGGTACTTGTAGGATGTCACCATCTCAATGTTTGTTCCCTGTATGTTTACTGGTGCTGTGAGGGGTTGTCCTTGCCTGCGGCAGTCCACCACCAGCTCCTTAGTTTTCCTCGCGTTGATCTGGAGGCAGTTCCGATGGCACTAGTCCACGAAGTCCTGGATAAGTCCTCTGTACTCAGCTTCATCTCTGTTGGAGATGAGGCCAACGATCGCAGAGTTGTCAGAGAACTTCTGTAGATGGCAGTGTGTTGTGTTGTGTGAGAAATTATGAAGTGAAATTGGACCGTTTCCTATAGAAACCTGAACATTCCAGGGAACCCTGTATGAAAAACATTGCCCTAACCTACTGACAACAGCTCACCCAAAATTCCAGGTCAAAATATTATCATTTAGAGCATTTATTTAAGAAAACAACAATTGGCTAAAACAAGAAAAAGATGTTGCTTTTAGATCAAATAATGCAAAGAAACAAGTTCATGCTCATTCTTAAAGACTATAATACTTAAGTTTTAACTTAGGAAGAACTCAGAAATCTGTATTTGTGGAATAACTCAATTTTTTTAATTTACATTTTTCCTGCATCTTACCTTAGATGATCACCTAATCCTTACCTCCTTATGTAGATTAAAGTGAACTTGTGTTGGAATTCAACAGATACTCAAATTGAATGGCTTCCATACATGTAGAGATGCTATTTTAAGAAAGATTTTGCAGTGCTCTCTTTTTTCCACAGCTGTATATTGCATTTGTTGGTTATGCATATTATCAGCTGCCCAGAGTCGTGTATTTGCATATGCACAGTAAGCGTATGCACGGTGGTGTATTCTATCTCAGATTAAATTTAGGGGTGATCAAATTGTCATAAAGAAAAAGGGACTTTTGTGCTTCTCAGACCTCACCAGGTTAAATCACTTTTCCTTTGTAGCAGAGCAGGAACTCGGATCAGCTCATTAAATACTCCACTCTGGTTTCCTGACTTGTGAAACGATATCGTGTTGTCCCCCCATCCCCCCCCCACAGGGTCTGAGTGACTTCTGTGTGTCTCCAGACAAGTTTATTGTCAACCAAACCAAGGATTTCCTCAGTGCAGGTAATTTATGTCGATAAACAAGACGTCCGTCCGTCTGTCGGCGAACTTTCAGGCAGTGCTAATCCTTGTTTCTTTCACCTTCCAGATGTGGCACACTATTATTTGTTCTGCAGTCCCAGTCTGCTAAACCCCTTCCAGCAGGTATTAATTGCGTTTAGCTGCTTGCTTACATGTTTAGACATTTATAAGAAGGTGCACACTGGAAAATGTATTACTGATTTATATGTTTTTAGAGATTCAACTCAAGTTGTCTGTTGTGGGAAAACCACCTCAAAAAATGAATTAATCACTTAGACTGGTAAACTTTAATCATGAATATTCTCTTTATTTATGTCGCGCTCCAAAAGAATCCTGCACCCCGTGCATAATGTTTCCCTTCAGGTGGTCACGCTACAAACATTTTTTAGTTATTTATTCTTTTTTTTTTTCATACCATACATAAAGGCAACTGCTTTACACAGGCTGCTCAGTTTGTGCTGATTTATTTCGGTGTTGCCCTTGGTGTTACTACTTATCACTTTTTTTTTTTTATTGAAATGGCTTTTCAATTAAACATTTAGATCCCTTGAATGTTCCAAAGAGTCTAATTATTGGTACACTGTAAAACCAAATTAGTTCACAGAACTCAAAACTTATGTGGAAAAGGATTACCTAGTAAATTTTAAGTAAATGAAATTAATTTTTTTGAGTAATCTTAAATTAAAAAATTTAAAGCAAAATGCTGAAAATGTATTTTTAAGTAAGGTTTACTCAAAAAAAATCATTTCATTTACTTAAAATTTATTAGGTAATCGGTTTCCACATAAGTTTTGAGTTCTGTGAACTATTCGGTTTTACAGTGTACTTGAAGTGTGGATTAATTAAGATGGCCTTAAAAAGAAGCAAAACGTGACAGTTATCAGCAAAATACGAGCAATTTGGTGTCTCATTTTAGACGCTGTGATTCAGAAATTGATGGTTTCTGAGATGACCTGTTTTAGATGCAGCCTTTTCTGATAGAATTTTTTTTTTTTTTTTTGGTTTAATTTGAATTTGTGTTTCCTGTTTTCTAATGACTGAAAGGCAAAATCCATGATCAGTAATTATTAAAACCTACATGCTTGGTTATCATCACTCTCCCCATTCATGGATTAAACCAAAGCTTGCTAAGTAGGTAAGGACGATCCCTTCTCCGATGGCCTAGTTGATATAAATATGACTCCTTTGTTTGCGTTAGAGCTTGATGGTGGGAACGGGCGGTGGGAGAGTGGTGGGCGAGACAGTTTGTGAAAAAAAGGATAATCTGGGCCTGTCTGTCTGGAAACAAATGTGTCCCCTGTTAAGCACATTATAAAGTCTTAACACTGAATTTACTTGTTGACATGCTGCTCTCCAACAATACCCTGCTTAATCAGATCCCCTCATTGTTTATGGTTAATGAATCTGCGTGTGTGTGTGTGTGTGTGTGTGTGTGTGATGTTGGGATGATTACATTTCCACAGTCTTTAACAACATGCCAGCGCTCGCTGACCACCATGCAAATCCAGATCCAGGGCTTGCTGCAGTTTGCTGTGCGCCTATTCCCCACCTCTGAGGTAAGTGGATACTAGACAGGCGTTTGCACCCGACTGTGCGAAGGTGTAACTCGCCCTCTCCCCTTTTTGTTCCTTTTTCATACAGAGAGACCTTTTGGGGATCCAGCGGCTATTAAACTCCACTGAGTTCAGTCTACACCAGCTAACAGCCCTGCTGGACTGCCGTGGGCTACATAAGGTAAGGTCAAACTCCGACCAGGACGCTTTCTAATAGGACTGCTTTGTGGCATAGCTGAAAGCCATTTTGAGAGGCAACTTGACTGATTTTCAACCCAATCTCTGTGCACTTCACATGCACTGACATTTATTATACACACCACTGCATTTGTCAGCATGCAGTGTATCTGCTGGGCAAACTTATTTTCACTGCTTCCACTTTTTTCTGACATGACTTTTGCAGGTTTTAGTTTGCTAAGAGTTAAGGAAAACAAAATGCTTCCATGAAATGAGATGTTCTCGCTGCATAACTGCATATACTGTAATAAATCCAGCCCACAGACATAAACTGAGATGGTGGGTGGTGAGTCTCCTTATTGTCAGGCTCAGATTGGAGACTGTACTCAATATGTCAGGTGGGTTGTAGAGTGATTGAGGTCACATATATGTTCTGTTTACATTATCTGAGGATGCTGTGATGCATTAAGGGTAGTCTGGAAACCCAATGGCTACTCAGCAGATTTAGCCCTTATATTGCATCGACTGCTGTCCCACTTTTGCTCTGTATACTGACAGGTTAACTGCATGCAACCAAAAGCTCGAAGCACAAAATTGGACTTCAAGTGGAGTGAAAGCTGAAAGCAGAACGCTTTGAATACCCAAAATCTCTCTGCTTGCCTACAGATTCTGAATATAAATCCATGTGTGTTTATATATTGTTCACAATTTGCCTGCTGGACATATACAGTGCTGTGAAAAAGTATTTGCCCCTTCCTTATTTCTAATATATTTGAATATTCATCACACTTAAATGTTTCAAATCATCCAACAAATTTTAATATTAGACAAAGATAACCTGAGTAAATACAAAACACAGTTTTTAATGATTTCATTTATTAAAGGAGAAAAGCTATCCAAACCTACCTGGTTCTATGTGAAAAAGTAATTGCCCCCTCAACCTAATAATTAGTTGTGCCACCCTTGGCGGCAACAACTGCAATCAAGCGTTTGTGATAACGGTCAGTGAGGTTTTTTTACATCGCTGTTGAGGAATTTTGGCCCACTCTTCTTTGCAGAATTGTTTTAATTCAGCCACATTGGAGGTCTTGAGTTTGAGGTCACGAACTGATGGCTGGACATTCTCCTTCAGGATTTTCTGGTAAAGAGCAGGATTCATGGTTCCATCAATTACGGTCATCCAGGTTCTGAAGCAGCAAAGCAGCCCAAGACCATCACACTACCACCACCATGTTTGACTGTTGGTATGATGTTCTTTTTATGACATGCCGTGTTAGTTTTACACCAGATGTAATGGGATACATGTCTTCCAAAAAGTACAACTTTTGTCTCCTCAGTCCACAGATTATTTTATCAAAAGTCTTGGAGATCATAAAGATGTTTTTTTATTGTTTTTTTTTTTTTTTTTTCAAATGTGAGATGAGCCGTTGTGTATTTTTTGGCTAGCAGTGGTTTTCACCGTGGAACTCTCCCATGGATGCCATTTTTGCTCAGTCTCTCTGGTATTGTTGAATCAGGGACCAGTGTCCAAAGTGAGGCCTGCAGTTCTTTAGATGTTGTTCTGGGTTTTTGGTTCTCATCTGTTACTTTAATTTCTTTAGATCGTGGCATGATGTGTTGCTTTTTGAGATCCTTTAGCCTACTTCACTTTGTCAGACAGATTTTATTTAAGTGATTTCTTGATTCAACAGGTCTGGCAGTAAACAGGCCTGGATGTGGCTGGTGAAATTGAACTTAGCTTTGCAAAAAATGTGGTTAATCACAGTCAATTCATGATTACAGTACATCCAGAAAGTATTCAGTGTTTCACTTTTTCCACATTCTGTTATGTTACAGCCTTATTCCAAAAGGGGTTAAATTCACTTTTTTCCTCAAAATTCTACACATAATACCCTATAATGACAATGTGAAAAAAGTTTTTTTTTTTTTTTTTAGATTTTTGCAAATTTAATAAAAATAAAAAAATAAGAAATCGCATGTACTACATAAGTATTCACAGCCTTTGCTCAGTACTTTATTGGTGCACCTTTGGCAGCAATTACAGTCTCAAGTCTTTCTGAATATGATGCCACAAGCTTGGCAGACCTATCTTTGGGCAGTTTGGCTCATTCCTCTTTGCAGCACCTCTCAAGCACCATCAGGTTGGATAGCAAGCGTTGGTGCACAGCCATTTTCAGATCTCTCCAGAGATGTTCAATTGGATTTAAGTCTGGGCTCTGGCTGGGCCACTCAAGGACATTCACAGAGTTGTCCTGAAGCTACTGTCCTGCTGAAAGATGAACCATCGCCCCAGTCTGAGGTCAGGAGCACTCTGGAGCAGGTTTTCATCCAGGATGTCTCTGTACATTGCTGCATTCATCTTTCCCTCTATCCTGATTAGTCTCCCAGTTCCTGCCACTGAAAATCATCCCCACAGCATGATGCTGCCGCCACCATTGGCGTGGTTATGAACGGTGCCTGGTTTCCTCCAAACATGACGCCTGGCATTCATGCCAAAGAGTTCAATCTTTGTCTTACCAGACCAGAGAATTTTGTTTCTCATGGTCTGAGAGTCCTTCAGGTGGCTTTTGTAAAACTCCAGGTGGGCTGTCGTGTGCCTTTTACTAAGGGGTGGCTTCCATCTGGCCACTCTACCATACAGGCCTGATTGGTAGTTTGCTACAAAGATGGTTGTTCTTCTGAAAGGTTCTCCTCTTTCCACAGAGGAATGTCGGAGCACTGACAGAGTGACCATCCGGTTCTTGGTCACCTCCCTGACTAAGGCCCTTCTCCACCAATCGCTCAGTTTAGGCAGCTGACCAGCTCTAGGAAGAGTCCTGGTGGTTCTGAACTTCTTCCATTTATGGATGATGGAAGTTGCTGTGCTCACTGGGACCTTCAATGCAGCAGAAATTTTTCTGTACCCTTCCCCAGATTTGTGCCTCAGGACAATCCTGTCTCGGAGGTCTACAGACAATTCCTTTGACTTCATGCTTGGTTTGTGCTCTGACATGCACTGTCAACTGTGGGACCTTATATAGACAGGTGTGTGCCTTCCCAGATCATGTCCAATCAACTGAATTTACCACAGGTGGACTCCAATTAAGCTGTAGAAACATCTCCAGGATGATCAGTGGAAATGGGATGCACCTGAGCTCAACTTTGAGCTTCATGGCAAAGGCTGTGAATACTTATGTACATGTGATTTCTTAGTTTTTTATTTTTAATAAATTTGCAAAAATCTCAAAAAACAACTTTTTTCACATCGTCATTATGGGGTATTTTGTGTAGAATTTTGAGGAAGAAAATTAATTTAATCAATTTTGGAATAAGGCTGTAACATAAAATGTGAAAAAAGTGAAGCGCTGTGAATACTTTGCGGATGCACTGTAACAGGCTAGGTGGATTTGAATAACTTTTTTCCCTTTAATAAATGAAATCATCGTTTAAAAACTGCATTTTGTATTTACTTGGATTATCTTTGTCTAATATTAGCATTTGTTTGATGATCTGAAATATTTAAGCATGATAAATCTGCAAAAATATAAGAAATCAGGAAGGGGACAAATACTTTTGCACAGCACTTTATTGGTACTGTTTCCAGAGGTTGTAAGTCAAATACATACAGTAAAATACATGTATGTACAAAAGCTGGCTGAAATAGTCAGCTATCAGCTGGGGTAGTGGAGCACAGAATCCAATAGATGATGCCCAGTGTTTACATTCATTTATTTTTATAGAACAAGATTTCAAACTAGAATAACTTGAGGGTTTCTACAGTTGTACAGTAGATCTGGGCTCATTTCAATGACTCTCCACTGTGAACGCAGAGTAGGAGTAGGAGTGCATTGACGTTGCCACATAATGTTTGTCTGAGCACCTCAAATAATGATTTTTCCAACACTGGTTTATAGATTTAACATCTGGGGCCCTAAAAAGAGTAAAACATTCAAATTACACGTTGTGTTTCCGTCTACAGCCATGGTATTGTGGGAGGAAATATTTCCCCAGACACTGACAACTGACTGCTCTGAGAGTGGGTATGCAGCATACATATAATTTCTGTGGCCATTCTTCCAGGACTACGTGGACGCCCTCATGGGTGTCTGCTATGATGGGGTGGAAGGTCTCCTCTACCTCTCTTTGTTTTCTCTTCTGACTGCCTGCGCACTCTCTGCAATGCTCTGTGTAATTTTCCGAGTGTGGACACTAATGGGCAGCAGGTCAGTGCAGCACGACCCCCTTACACCATTATGCGCTGCCCGCACTGCCCTTCTGCGAGTCTTAACAAATGCGCTATTTCTGTTCCCATCTTCTGTGCTATCGACGCGTCTGACTTTCGGCTATAGGGAGAAGGAGTATGATGACATAGACGAGGAGGACCCGTTCAACCCACAGGCCCGTCGAATATCCTACAACCCCAGGAGGTCCAACACGCACAGCTTCTGTAGCTACACCACCAGCCTCGGGAGTCAGGCCAGCCTTAATCCGCCGCCTCAGTCTGCCTCGAGTGTCACGTCACCCCCTGAATACATGTAAGAGTGCCAGAGCACGTGCTTGCATGTCCTTCTGTTGCTGTTTTTTGTTTTTGTTCTTTTTCCCAATCTTTCACTGTCTTCTTTCCCTTTGTGTCACAGGAATCAGTCCATGCTGTTCGGAGGAGCGCCTCGATATGAGAATGTGCCCCTCATAGGGAGGGGGTCCCCACCTCCTTCGGTGCGTTGGCCGTATGGGGCTCGAGTGTCGTTAGTGTGATGACAGTGGTGATGGCGCTAGTGACCTAAGCACTACCAGGACTCACGCACCATGAGCACAGCACTGGCTTCACACAGCATCCAATCTTCCTGTCAACATTGAGTGATGGGGAGCTGTGCTGCTTTGCAAGTGGTGGAAGACTGCCCTCTGCTGGTCAAGGAATAAAGTGCAATCCATTTTAGCCGGGTGTCAATTCTGGGCTTTGAAGCTGTAGGAGCCACATGTGGATCTTTTGTTCACAGCCAGTGGCTCGCTGTGGCTTTGAGAGGGAGAGAGAGAGAGGAACCTGGCAAATTTAGAAAGAAAAAAGACAGCAGAAATTTAGGAGAATTTGTGTCACAAATCTATCCATAAAAATCAATTTCACAAGAATACAAACTCTCAAATTTACAAGGAAAAAAAAAATATCCACCTTATTCCTAGGCCCCATGATGCCTTGCGTGAATTATGGTTGCAACTTCCGGTACTAGTTTAGAACATATGGTTGTCACTGAAACGGGACACTTTTACTTGTTCAAAAACAATGACTTGGGCATCAGAAATGCGGGAACACGGCCTCTTGCACCTCAAAACAGTAATAAAATCATACCACTTCCCACAATTATCGAGGGACAGAAAGATGACCTTAAAAAGTGGCCTCGTACACAGTAGCTCCATTAGTTAGCGCCGCTGCTAAGATGCTAACGGTGTGAACAAATGACCCGTGCTGGCAAAATGAGTCACTCTGAGGACATTTTCAAAACTGATGTAACATTATTTCCATATTCTGTATTGAAACACCTTCAAAATGATATTTAATTTGTAGGTAGTACGCAAAAACTGACCCAGAAAAAGACGATTTGTTTTTATTTTAGCTAGGATGAAAACTCGCGTTCAATCGATCGGGAGTTCAGTCTTCTGCAAAAACATAGGTATTTTTAGAAAGTACGATTTCTATGCGTTCCAGTGATACCAGGCACTCATGGGAGTTTTCCCGGGAGTTGCCGTGAGCAAACAAAGAGAGTCATGATTTATGATTTCTCTGCCTGTAGCTCGTAATGACGTGGTGGGCATACCGACTCATTTTGCCAGCACAGGTCACATATATCAATGTCTGCACCGCAATAAAGTCGGCTGCATTTTGTTAAAATATGTTGAACATAATCAAATTTACCTTAGAGCAGACGTACACCACAACACCGTGCTTGGATGTCGTCTGTCACCGTGTGGTGAGAAGCCTCCATTTATCCAGTCTGGCGTAACCACGAACAGCAGCAACAAGTACCAGAACTATGCAAAAAACATTAAAAAAAAAATACAAAAACTAGAAGAGCTGAAATTAGCTGCCACTTGAGTGGAAAACACGTATGTGGACTATACATTAAAATGAATTTGAAAAACTTCTAAAAATGCCATTTTAAGTGCCCCTGCTACGCCACTCTTACTGACTGATTTAACACTAGGTCAGCTGAAACCAGAAGCTCCGCCCATAATCGTTCCTACAGCGGCACCCCCAGGAATAAGGTGGATACATGGACAAATATTAAAAATGTATGCATAAAAAGTCACAAGTTTTCAGTAAACAAATTTAAAAACATAGGAGGAAAAAAACATTTATGCTAAAAAGTTGCAAATTCATGATTTTTTTTTCAAATTTCTGAAAAAAGATCAGTGAGTAAATATACTTAAAAAATTCAAAATAATGAGGAACAGTCTTCAAATTTATAATAATAAAAATCACAAATTTATTAGACAAAAAGTTGCAACACCACAGCAAAAATGGTGCAAATTCATGGTAAAAACATTACAAGTTTACATGAAATTAATCCTGCCTCAAATTTAATTGCAATAATTGTATATATAACTGGAAAAAATCCTGTAGCAAATGCTGACATTTGACATCATTTGACATCACTGTGAATCATCTTTTGCAGCCTTTCTCAGAATAACTAATTTCATTGCAATTGTCTTTAAATGTCCAAGAACTGCAGTTAACTCTGCCCTCCTCCTTATATCACTATTGCTAATGTTAGCTGGCTAGCTCCTAGCTCAGGTAGTGAGCCTGAGCCAACTAACGTAAGTTTGTCTAAAAGAATGAATGCATTAAGGGTGAACAGGGTGTGTGGTTTCAGTGATTGATATTTGACTGGTTCCTGGAGTACAGCAAGCACAGAAACGTTGAGTGAATGGTGGCCCAAGGCGGCTAACTGCTAGCTACTAATAAAAACATCTAAGAGCGATGCATATTGTCAGGTTTTAGTTGATGAACAAGGATTCCTGTGGGGGGTGAATAGAATTCATAAAAAATTGTAATCAAAACTGCCATTGACAGTTAAGCTAACACCAGGTGGCCTGTCTGTCAGCCTCGCCCAGCTGAGGTGAGCTGTAAAGAGGTTAAAATGGCACACTCTGACTGCCTTAGCCAAGCTAATGCTAACAGTTCAATGTGGCATCACGGCAAAAATATAACAGAATAAACCAGAATGATGCAAGATATATTTTCACATGTGGATTAGTGAACCAAGTGGAAACAGGAGATGTAGCGACCAATAATGCAATACCTGCCAATAACGTAATAATTTTGGCCATTTTAAATATAATAAAGCCAATAACGTAATAAGTTGCTAGTAATGTAATTAAGTTTTTGAGCCAATAATGTAATATTACATTGGCAGGTATTACATTATTGGCTGCTACAGATGATGTCTATTAGGGGGACTGAAATCTAAAGAAAACAAGAATATAAACCATGCTTGGTAAGCTAACTCCCTAGTAGCACCATTAGCTCTGAAGCTTGGGCTCTCCACTCACCTATGGGTTGGGTTTTTTTCCCTCACTTATGTGATTGCGAGCAGACAGCTGGACTGGCCAATAATAGAGCAGTGGGCGGGTATCAATGCTGGGCCTACCATCAAGTTCCGTAGTAAACCTGAAAGAGTAAAATCAGCTCATCAGAGACAGAAATGATATAAAGGCTGTGTGTTTTTTTAGAGAAGTGAGCATTTTGGGTTTTTTTTTAATAATCGTGGTAGCAATGGACACATTTCAGAAAGTTAAAACCAACGAAAACAGAATTTTTCAGCCAACGACCCCTTTAAGGCTCAAATGTTTTGTTGATTCATACAGACTTTTTTTTTTTTTGACAGAAGTGCTCCAAATATCTCTTCCCACAGAAGAAGCTGCTGACCCCTGCTCCAAACACATGCTCTTATTTTTACTATCCTATTTCTGATTCTTACATTAAAATATTTAGCCTTCAACAATATCGCTCAGGTTTTCACACGTAACCTACAAGTGGGGCAATGCTGGAGCACACTAACTGCTGCTCCTTACATCATATATCTGTTTAATAAGATAAGATAAGATAAGCCTTTATTAGTCCCACAACGGGGAAATTCCAGGATTGCAACAGCACAGGGATAGCAACACTCAGAGCAACAATCAGAAGGCAAGAAAAAAAAAACAACAAAAAAAAAAAACAAGCAAGCAAGAGCAGCTAATATACATATGTACATATTACTATAAAATATATATATACACACACACACACACACACAGACACACAGTGCAGAGCATTGTAGCTGGATGGAATAAATATATGAATATATGAACACACAGTGCAGAGCATTGTAGCTAGATGGAATAAATATGTAAATATATATAAAGAAGAGGTAACAGTCTGTAAGCGTAAATAATATATTATAGATATAACCCAGGTAAATCCTCCGCTGGAGTATTTCTTGGGTGATTTTCTTTTCGATTAAGTTTTGTGCTTACGTGGCTGGCTCTGTGCTTCATGGTGTACAAAAAGACTTGAGTCATCTTTTGTGGGGTTTGAGAGAGAGAGAGAGAGAATGTGTTCTAAAGGTTTTAACAGGTTTTGGTTTCCTTGTTGTTCCTGCAACTGAGACTTAAAACTTGGGAAATGTATTTGCAGTAAATAGTTTTGTTTTGTTTTGGTCTGCTTTTGTGAATCAGATATACTCTGTGCATTTTGTGCTTGCTTTCATGTAAGTTATAGCAGCTGAATGTTTGGAAACTAATGCTTTTCTTCACCGACTCACAGTTTTAATGACTGCAAGTTTTGTTTTGTCCAAACTTTTTTTTTTCCCTTATGTCTTATTTTATTTTCCTTCCACCTCTTTTATATGCACTGAGCAATGTAATGCCACTTGCTATGCACGCTCTGTGTGACTTCTAACCTCTTCAGTGCACTCTAGTACCTCCAGTTTGAGCTCCTGGCAGTGTTTTATCCCCAGAGTACTGCATGTGAGTGCATCTTATACTGCATCCTTTCATTTATGCCATCCTCCAGCTCGTCTCAGCATTAAACTACCACCACAATCCCCATCATTTCACGACCATTTGATTTAAGAGTATCTCCTAATCAGTTCTGTGTTTTGCCCGCTTAGATCACATCACACCCTTTAAATATTTTTTTCTTGTGAAGTTTTTTGGGGAAAAACAAATGTTCTAAAACGTGTCTTTTACTGTGTTTGTTTGCAGTATTCACCCAGCATGAGGACCACCTATCTGACTATGACCAATGCCCAGATTAGGCACTTTGGGACTGACTTTCAAGTGTAGCCTCCGACCTCCCGAATCCTTTTTCAGTGCTCCGTCTGAGATTCTGGGCTCCTACTGTGAAGGCTGTGTTCAGTGGCGTGATTCTTTTTTTTATTGGAGCCACGGCCGACCGCCCCAATCTGAGACATGAAAGCGGACGGCATGGGGCAGTTCTCTCGGCAGCACATCGGTGCGGCACTTGCAAAGGGCTGAGTGCGGTTTTCAAGCAGAGAGGAAGTGTACAGGTTCACCTAAAAGCTGTGTTGTTATCGTGATTTATGGAAATATTGTTGCTGAAACTTAAGCATTTCTCTGAGCTGAAACGAAGAGTCTTTGAAGTTGTTTCAGTATTCCAGTGGCGTGCCTGGGAATGGTCAGCGGTCAGTATTTTGATGTGAAGTGAGTGGCTGAATATTAATGGACCTTCCATCACGGCTTTTTTGATCTATGCACTATCCCGAGTTTTTGGGCGGCATTTTTAATGCCTTCGTCTTTTGGCCTTTTCCTCATTTCAGATGGTGCAAATTGGCATTAAACATCATCTTTTCAACCTTATTAATTGTGTCAGTGACAATGTTTCACACATCGTAGCTTAAAAAAAAAATCAGCCAAAGATGTCTTAAAGGATGAGACAAATGGATGAGTGGGTTTTTGTTTTTTTTTTGTTTTTTTGTTACTTATTTGTACCCGTAGGTAGACTTGGTTTGCAGTCTGGTGACAAGCCACCGGCTGCTGGTCGCTGCGTGCGCGAGCGCCCTAAACCTACATGTTTTTGGTGTGCGGGAGGAAACCGGAGAAATCCCGGAGTAAACCCGCGCAACACGGGGAGAACATGCAAACTCCACACAGCTCACTGTTGGTCGGGGGCTGGGATCGAACCCACGATCTCATGATCCCCGCGGTCCCCCGGCCGAGGGTAAAACTGTGCTGCCACAGTGCTAAACCACTGCGCCACCGTGCAGCCAGGTTTAACATTATGCAGCAATTGGAGGAGCAGATCTAAATGGTAAAACTGAACTAATTAGAACAATGTAATTAATTTTAACAAGCTGGCATTTCTAACTGCTTTAGCTGTTGCATAAAGAATGACAATAAAGGCATAAAATTAAAATAAATACTTGCTCTAGGAATATTTTGTTTTGACATTAAAAAAAATCCTAGTGCTGCTACTGACAGACAGCAGGCAAAAATGAATTGACAGCAACAGATTAAAGGTCTCATATTGTGTATTATCCAGGTTTTTGATATATTTGTTATCTATGGAAGTGAGTGAGATGCGAGTCGTTTTATGCCGAACATCCAAATGACCTTTATTGAGCGAACACGCAGAATACAGCGGCTACAGCCCGCATGACGTCATCCCCCCAGACGGCTACGGCAAGCCCCAAGGGCCAAACCCACATCACCCCCCCCCCCTTCCTTTAGAAAGTCCAAAACCACACATACCATTGAAACCCTCCCCAAATTTGGGGCCCGAATCACACACTAACATAACAAAAACGATGCACTAAATGGCCTAACATATTCACACAAAATAACTAAAATAGGGCTGACGGGTGGACTACCATACAGCCCGCACGGCACAGTGGATTATTCTGCCACTGGTGACTAAAAGAAAAAAAAAAAAAACACAGCCGTGCTCCTAACTAAAAGCAAAATACCCAAAATAATCTCATATCACATAACATGCACAGAAAACACACAAAACTATGAGCAAAGTGCTACCGCACAGTCATTTATATAAAGAAAAACTGGAACTTGCATGGGGGTCCAGGGCAGCCCCTCAGCAGGTACGCCCCTGGAGACCGCAGACCCCCAAAGTGATGGCCGATCCTCTGGATGGCGGGGCCCGGATCCCACACCACCATCAATGACTCCCATCCAGCCTCGCCACCTGGAGCGTCTTCCCAGACACGTCGAAACTGATTGGCGTGCCGCGACAAGCCATCAGACCATCCGAAGCACACTGCGCCCAGCTTAGCCACGATGTGTAGGTGTTCCTGGTGTTTCGCTGGCTGTCATCTGGCCCGTGTTCGCCGTGGACGTTCTTCTTCTGAAGTCGTTGTAGTGGTCACCATCATAGCTGCAGATCCTCCATCCCTCTGCGGCCAAGTACTGGGGGCATCTGGGTCTTGCACCTCGGTGTCACTCGGCAACGCAGTCACCTCGCCGCCGTGCTCGGTACCCCCCTCTGCCATGTCCCAATCGCCAGCACTGAGACCCACCCACGTCGAACCTGAGTTAAAGTGGCCCTGCTTGACCGCCGTAGCGCCCGTTAGCTCTTCGTACTGTTTGCTTCCAATGTCCGTCTTTGACTGCGGCTCGTCTCAGGTACAAAAGCAGTCCGGTACCTCCTCTCTGTCGTCTGAGGTGCAGGAGAGAGTACACCTTTCAACGTTGGCCACGTGTGTAGAGGACCAAAGTTTTCTGATTAGCATATGCATATGACATCCAGCAGCAAGAGGTCTGGGAAACTTTTTCATTTAAATGGAAAAAAAGATCTGTGTGCACACATCAGCATCACACAAATTTCTTATCGTTCACATGGGACAGCGCCGCTGCGCCCAAGGTGTGAAAAACTGATATTGTAACTATGCCGGGCCAGTAGGTGGCAGTGCAACTTTTTTACAGCAATAACCGACTTGAGCAGACTGCCTTTTGTGGGACGTGTCGACCAATGAGGTGCAGCTTGTGCATTTTGTAACAGTGATGGCACGTGAATTGGCAGTGATTTACATACTATGTGCTGCATGGCCATGGAAAAAACAGCACCAGCAAATCCCTTCAACTCTGAAGACTGATTTCAAATCTTTACACTTTCACATCTCTAAAATCCCAGTGTTGTATGCACATACAGTCAAACTGTAGAAAAAAGTTTGTCAATTTGGGGTAAAAACGTTTCCATGTGCACTGGTCTTAAAGGTGGGTTTATGCTCCTTTCTGTGCCTTGGACAAGGCCAGCGTGCACGTGGCTGTATGTGTGCTTCATTTTCTGCGCCTACTAGGCTAAGCGTCCTTTTGAATGGGTGGTTGGATCTTGCACATGCATAGTCGATGTGCACAGGCAACACAGTCACAAAATTTGGGCTGCATGCGCTCAGCTGCAGAGGGACTCCGCGACTGGAGATGATGACAAAATTTACGTCACACAAGCCTCGTGCACGAGCAGATGCACAGAACAGAGGTGGAGCATAAACTTGCCTTGTAGCAGCCAGATCAGTGATGTCAAGGCTAAAAACATCTTGATAAAATAACAGAAAAATTAAAAAGATGTCTCTTTTAAACCAAGAAATTAAGCTTTCATTTAGTGATGGAATGATGAGCTGAATAATGTTTGATGAGCAGACAAGAGTAAAGTAAGGAGTTGGTCTCTCTTTTCAGTCTTCAGAACAAAATCTCGGTAAACGTAAAAAAAAAAACCTTAACTCCGGACAAACTCGGTTATGTCCAGTTACAGAAGTTCAGAAAATATAAAGTTTAGCTGCCAAGATTTTTCTAAATTTCCCTGTTTTTCACTGTCTATGGAGCCTTCCAATACACAAATAAATGCAAAAACACAGATTTCTTTTTTCTTAAGTGCACAAAGGAGTTTGACATGACCACCTTGGCATTTGTGTTGTACAAAAAGAAACTTACTGGGTGAAACAAGGACTTTTTATAGACAAACACGGGAAAACTCTCATAGTTTCAAAAGTGGAGGAAATAAGCAGAATCTAACGTCATTGCCAAGGTGTTTGCAGTGGATTTTGCAGGAAAAGGGGATTCAGACATACTAATCAAAGGGAAGCTGATGGCCTCAGAGATGATCGGACCCAGAAGGATTTAACAGGCTGAAACAAAGACCACAGTAGAGGTTAGAAGCTGTACCCAGTCTTTCCATAAATAGCCCTTGAAGCTTGCTCATTAATATGAATGAGCCCCTAATCTGATACGGTAAAGGTTTTTAAGTGGGCCAATCACAAGTAAACAAGCAGACAGTATGTTTGTGACTGTAGGGTTGTTGGTTTGTGACATCATAAAAACCAGGAAGTGCAATCTTCTTTTTCTTGAAGAGCTTATTGAAATAAGGCAATGTGTGTTAATATCATTAATATTTTAATGAAACCCGTGTATAAAGTTAAAGCCCGCAAAAACACAATTTTGCACAATATGGGACCTTTAATTTTTTTTAAGAAGAGCCATTTATTAAGTGCATCATGTAAAGAAGAATTTTTTTTTTTTTTTACTTTGTTGAATAAATCTGTATGAATTTATTTGATAATGTATCATATGGGACTGTTAAAACACACAATGCTGACTTGTTAATCTATTGTTTACTCTGTTACTCTAATAGTCTCATGTGACCTACTGCAGTAATAGTATTAGGGCAGTGGGGATTAAGTGTGAACACCTGTACCTAAAGATGTCACATAGTTCCATGTCTTCCATAAGAGACCTCATTCCAAGACCGGAGTGTACAAAGATCAAGACCACTGTTTATGTTGGTCTTGGTCTTGGCCCTTTATCATCTTGCCTGCTCTTGTCATGGTCTTAGAAGACTCTGTTCTCTGTCTGGTGCTGAAGAGGTCTCGACTATAACACTATCCCTGCTTGTACAGAGAAATCCTGGGTTCCGAGTTCTCAATATGAGCGTGATGGGTGATGTCTCCACCAGTTCATACGATCGGACACAGCTACACACCATTGTCCTTAAAAGTCTCAAACCTGTTTCACTTCTGACTGTAATAAAATCATTTATACAGCAAGATCTGTTTGAGTTTGTGACCTCATTATATTGTCCTCATGCACTTTGGAAACAGAAGTTATAATCAGAGATCCCTAAATTGATTTGTTGAGTCTGAGATTTGTTATTGATACAGCGATGATAACAGTCAGCTGTCCCCTGGCGTGGATGTCTGCCCTGTAGTACAGTGAGGAGTTAAACAGAAACAAACTAATAAGCTGTTTGCTTAGCCGTGACTGGAATGTCATGGTGAAGGAAAACAAAACAACTTGGGGATTACACTGTATAGGATTAGGTCTTGTTATTAAAGCCCTATCAGGTCAAGGCAGCTTGAATCTAATGAGTTTCCCTCTGTCTCCGCAGCTCACTTTACATACTGTGATAAAAGAAACTTTAATTCTTTTAAACCAAAAAGCCTTCTCCTTAATTAGCCAATAAGAACATAGATACTTAGAATTAAGTTGTTAAACCTTGCCAACTCTTTAGTTGTCTTTTAAGTCAACTGCGACTTAGAATTTAAAAGAAAACTAGAGACTCAGAGAGCACATACTGTTGTGTGGGGATTTGGCCCTTGAGGCTTGCCGTAGCCTGTGCCAGGGGGTCAGGGTGGTGACGTCAGGCGGGCTATGGCCAGTGAATATATTGTGCCTGTGTTCCATAATAAAGTTCAGTTTGTTGCTCAGTTCAACATGGCTACGGTCTCCCGTTATTGAGACAGAACATTTTGGCGACAAGAATAAACCATGGGAGCGTGCATTAAACCACCACCTCCATTTTTACAGTCTCTGGGTATGCCAAGTATGCCATGGTGCTGCTGGCGGGAGCCATTCGAAGTGTATGTTACTGTGGCCAGCCTGGGAGGCACTGACGAAGAGAGACGGAGGAGCCTACTCATTCACTACCTCGGTGAGGACGGTCAACGGATATTTTTCGCGTTGGGTGGCAAAGGCTCACTGAAGGAATGTGTGGACTTAATGGACTATTTCTTTATGGACCTGTTACAATAATTGTGAGCTTAAATTATTCAAATTCAAAAATCGGGCGGTAAGTTGGATTTATGTACATTTATTACAAAAATATATAAGATGTCACACCAATGGCCACTTGGGGGAGAGATTACAAAGCATGGCATTCAGACACACCTAGAATCTCTAAAGGATTAATTTCTTTAGGTCTGATATATATACAGCTGTGGACAAAATTGTTGGTACCCCTCTGTTAATTAAAGAAAAACCCACAATGGTCAGAAATAACTTGAATCTGACAAAAGTGATAAATAAAAATTCTATGAAAATTAACCAATGAAAATCAGACAGTGCTTTTGAATTGTGGTTCAACAGAATTACTTTAAAAAAATAAACTCATGAAACAGGCCTGGACAAAAATGATGGTACCCCTAGAAAAGATTAAAAATAATGTGACCATGGGGACATGTTCAACCAAGATGTGTCCTCTAATTAACATCACAGGTGTGTACAAACTTGTAATCAGTCAGTCGGCCTATTTAAAGGGTGACAAGTAGTCACTGTGCTGTTTGGTGACATGGTGTGTACCACACCAAACATGGACCAGAGGAAGCAAAGGAGAGAGTTGTCTCAGGAGATTAGAAAGAAAATTATAGACAAGCATGTTAAAGGTAAAGGCTATAAGACCATCTCCAAGCAGCTTGATGTTCCTGTGACTACAGTTGCACATATTATTCAGAAATTTAAGCTCCACGGGACTGTAGCCAACCTCCCTGAACGTGGCTGCAGGAGGAGATGGATAATACGAATGGTAACAAAAGAGCCCAGAACAACCTCTAAACACATTCAAGGTGAACTCCAAGGTCAAGGTACATCAGTGTCAGACCACACCATCTGTCGTTTGAGCCAAAGTGGACTTCATGGGAGACGTACCAAAGAGGACGCCACTGTTGAAAACAAATCATAAAAAAGTCAGACTGGAATTTGCCAAACTGCATGTTGACAAGCCACAAAGCTTCTGGGAGAATGTCCTATGGACAGACGAGACAAAACTGGAACTTTTGGCATATGTTCACAGACGCAAAAATGAAGCATACCAAGAAAAGAACACTGTCCCTACTGTGAAACACGGAGGAGGTTCTGTCATGTTGTGGGGCTGCTTTGCTGCATCTGGCACAGGGTGTCTTGAATCTGTGCAGGGTACAATGAAATCGCGAGACTATCAAGGTATTTTAGAGAGAAATGTGCTGCCCAGTGTCAAGACAGCTTGGTCTCAGTCGCAGGTCATGGGTCTTGCAACAGGATAATGACCCAAAACACACAGCTAAAAACACCCAAGAATGGCTAAGAGCGAAACATTGGACTTTTCTAAAGTGGCCTTCTATGAGCCCTGATCTAAATCCTATTGAATATCTGTGGAAGAAGCTGAAACATGCCGTCTAGAGAAGGCGCCCTTCAAACCTGAGACAACTAGAGCAGTTTGCTCATGAGGAGTGGGCCAAAATACCTGCTGAGAGGTGCAGAAGTCTCATTGACAGTTACAGAAATCGTTTGATTGCAGTGATTGCCTCAAAAGGTTGTGCAACAAAATATTAAGGGTACCATCATTTTTGCCCAGGCCTGTTTCATGAGTTTGTTTTTTAAAATAATTCTGTTGAACCACAATTCAAAAGCATTGTCTGATTTTCATTGGTTAATTTTCATAGAGCTTTTCTTTATTACCACTTTTGTCAGATTCAAGTTATTTCTGTGACCACTGTGGGTTTTTCTTTCATTAACAGAGGGGTACCAACAATTTTGTCCACGTGTGTAGGTAGGAGAAAGGAGAGGGAGGATAAGGGAAGGGACAGAACTGGACAGTCCTGATAATCAAAGCTTATCCAGGGAAACGTCACAGACACTCTGGAGACATGCACATGAGGTTCATAAAACTAACAGAATGTCTATATACCTAATCTATACAAGCTGACCTATACAGCCTGAGGAGTTCCAGTGCATTCCTGTGACCTGAAACAGAACATGTCAAAGAGATTATAAAAAGTGGCTTAGATCATTTCTTACGCATGTACTGATCCTATACTAATCTTCAGTCTGAACTCTTTGAAATTGCTCACAGAAACATGCCAAGAATATATGAACTTATTCCACATGGAATGTACATATAAACATTAAACATGACATATAAAAGGTATGATACTTCTCAAATATAATACATTATTAATATCAATAACAATGTAGATAATATGGAATTTTTCTATCGTATTCCCCCTTGATGCTTAATAAAGCATCAGGATTAAAAGAAAAATAACAAAAGTGGTAGTAAAATAAAGTGAATGAATTAATATAAGGATATGTGTAAGAATTTACATGCTGTTATGTGTCTTTGCAAGTTAAAAACGTGTATAGAATATGTAATTAAGCGTGAACATGTTCATTCATTCATCTTCTTCTGCTTAATCCTTTTCGGGTCACAGGGGCGCTGGAGCCTATCCCAGCATCTTTGAGCGAGAGGCAGGGTACACCCTGGACAGATCGCCAGTCCATCGCAGGGCCAGCACAGAGAGACAGACAACCATTCACTCTCACAGTCATACCTAAGGACAATTTAGAATCCCCAGTTTGATGCCAATTAACCTAACTTGCATGTTTTTGGCATGTGGGAGGAAACCGGAGAAATACCAGAATAAGCCCACGCAGACACGGGGAGAACATGCAAACTCCACACAGATCACTGTTGGTTGGGGGCTGGGATCGAACTCAGGATCCCCCGGCCAAGGGTGAGTTGCTGTGCTGCCGCAGTGCTAACCACTCCGTCACTGCGCCGCCCATCACTGCACAGTGAACATGTGCAGAGATTAAAATTAATTTTAGACTGTGTCAAATAAGAACATAGAAAATAATATGAAACTGCTTTAAAAACAGCCTTAAATTATATTGCAACCTTCAAAAACATCCTCATCATCATATTAAGGACTCACACAAGAAAAATCTGAAGTTATAAAAATCATTACCAAGTTTATGATGAGACTTCTCCATTAAGAGAAACACTAACTTCTATGAGTATCTGAGGTATTAATATGACCATTTGCATCATTTTCATGGCTAGAAGTAAAACAATAATCTCCTATAATAGGACCTCCACCCCTACAGGTGGTAATTAGTCAATCAAGGACCATTGTGTCCTTTGTTATAATTTTGTAAATAATTGTAGTCTACAATTAAGTGTTTTAATCCCTAAGGTATTTTGTTTCCACTCTCACCCAAAGAAACAATGAACAAAACCTCACTCCTGTACTTTCCACCTGAAATTGCATTCATGCTTCATAGATGGCATCATGTGGTAGAAAAGCATCTCTCTTCACCCTGCCCACCTGCCCTGCCGACATGCTGAGGGTACGGTCAGTTGCCAAAACGGGGTACACAGATCTGCCCAGTGTCCTGGGCAAATGCGGATACGCCCAATGACTCAATGACCTTTGACAATGTAGATCCATGGTATAACACTTGCTCGCTTCGTTGATCAAGCAGGGTAGCAGTACAAGGGAGAGACACACTGTAAGCCATTGCATACTCAGAGAGTGTTAAGCTACTGGAAAGGGGAAATCACCACTTCAAAAAGAGGAGTTCCCTGATGAAATTAACCTTGCATCCACAGAGTAAGGAGTGTCATCATGTTTCTAATCAGTGGAGTGATGTGTTGTCAGGTGTGATTCAAAATGAAGTTTGCTATGTTATTTCTGTATATAGCCTCTTTTTAAAAAAAAAAAAAAAAAAAACAGCCTGTAGTTGCTGCATTATTTTAGCAATAAAGCTATTTTGCCTAACTGTTAGTGTTATTAACCCCTTGCACTCCGGTCAATTTCCCTAAAAATGCCAAAAAATAACGTGCCCAAAGTAAATCGAAAGCAGTTCTTCAATCCTTTGCAGCATCTTCATGGGGTTGGTCTCATTTAAAAGAAAACACTTTGAATTTTTTGGCAAAACAGTCATAATTTCTCTAAGTGCTCCGGCCACTGAGTTACAGTCATCTAAACATACTGAACTTGAAGAAAATAAATTTGGCCTGGGTGTTTTTTTGGATACAAATGCTTGCAAATAACACACAGCTTCAGATCCGGGCTGGAAAATGCAACAGAAATGTAGAACCAAGTGTTATCCAGCTGAGGTCAAAATTTTGTAACAATACCACAAAAATGAATATATTACACAGCTTTTTTGTCAGGTAGTTCCCAGGCGTTTTTGAACTGTGCCAAATTGTGCCAAATGGCACAGTTTGGAAAAATGTCTGTAACTTTTGAATGATTCAATATAGAAGCTTCATCTTGGACTCTAATGAAAGGTGACACTCAGGGCTGTGTGTGTGTGTGTGGGGGGGGAGGTTGTCCCCCCCCCTCGCTACAGAGGACGGGCATTGGCCATCTCTACATGACGGAATAGACTCATGTGGTGATGTGGTGACCGCAGCGCAGTCACCGCGGCTTCCCCCCCCTCGCTACAGAAGAGTAGCGGGGTGGGGTGGGGGCGTTCACGGTCCGGACGTGGCGCACGAACCGTGTACCGCGGCGCACGGACTTCGGACTTCGTGCGCCACACAGTTGTAATTTACCGATCAGTCAAAAGTCATTTTTGATTACAATTTTCAGGGATAAAGAATAATTTAGCTTATAACACTTACCTCTTCACAGCAGCAGTGTCCTGGCGAACTTCTCTTCCTCATTGTCAGACGAACGCGACGCTGGTCCGCTCGTGGTTCTGGTCTCGCGAGCCGGTCAAAACATAATTCCATGATTGTGGTTTTGGCGAATGATTTACGACCTTCGTCGTCGGCCTCCGTCGGTCTATGATGACCATGGAAGAGAATCCTAAACATCTATTCTGCTGGAATAAAAATAAAAAAATCACCGCCTGTGGCTGAACAGGCCGATGCGCGAATGGCAGTCCCTGTCACACAGGTCGCACTTGTGGATGGTCTCCGTGCTGCTGAGTCTGTGGCAGGTTCTTCCTGCGGGTCCTTTTTTTCATCTGCTGCAGCAGTCTGTCTTCACCCAGCCTTACACAAAACAGCTTGCGAACTTCTGTGCTTCAATTGGCTCGCTGCATTCACAGCGTTGGTAGGCGGGTCCTTCTTGCTAGGTTTTCAGTCATTGGTTCTTCAAGGTTTCAGAAACCCAATTCAAGGCTCTTATTAGTCGAATGAGAGGTTAATCATATCTGATCTGTTTGCGGCTGTGTCTGTAGTGGAAGAGGAAATGCAGCTTTTTTTTTCAGTGCGCGCTTGGACGCAGCGCCCTCGTGCGTCCTAGAGCGCACGAGGGCGCTCTCGTGCGCCCTCATGCGCTCTGGGATGCAGAGACGTGCCCGTCCGCGGTACACCGGAGTGCAAGAGGTTAAGGAGCAAACATAACAATTCTCTACAGTGTATAAGCAATGGAACAACTTAATAACCAATATTAAGTATTACTAGAGGATGATGAGGATGATAAGGTAACAACACTAACCATACTTTTCTTTGCCTTGTATTTTTTCCCTTGTCATGATAAACAAACAACCTGTTTCTCTATTAGCAGAGGTCGTTACTGGACGCTAAGTCATCAGCTGACACTTGCATAGAGAAACAGTTAAACATTCATTTGTTGTTGTTTTTTTTCAAATAAGTATACAATATATACGTATATTAAACAGTCTCTTGTTGAGGGTTTCAGGTGGGGTAAAACATTAGATGCACCCAAGTGCCACATCCTTCACTTCCCATGGCTGTTCGGGTCAGCCAGATAACCTTTGTGCTGTCCTCGCCAGGGAGTTTTGGTCCAGTTTCCTTTGATGACCAGATCCCCTGGTTTGCTCAAGAGATGGGTGCACCTCCCACGGTTCCTTTGTCACATGGTCCCTCCTGGGAAGGGCAGTATGGATAACATTGCTGTCAGTTGTCATTCTTTGCATATAATCACCCAGAAACCCTTCCTCATCACCTAAGTTAAATGGCTTCAATAACAGGGTTTGTCAGTCACAATTTCCCTGTTTTCTTATTTGTGTTATACTAATCCTGTAGATAGTTGATGGTAAGCTAAGTGGTTTCCTGGGTAAATGTTTGGTACTAATAATATAGGAACTGCACTTTAATGTGACATGATTTGATTTACAAAGTGTATTCCATTTCCATTATCTAAGTAAATCATTTCAGCTATTTTAAATCTTAATATTGTTTCAGTTAAGAGTTTCAGTGTCACCATAGCAATATTTAAATTAGTGTAGGGGAAAGCCTTTGTATGTTCAATAAAGGCGCTTTTCCACTAGCACCGCCCAGCCCTGATTGAAAACCCGACTCTACTCACTTCGGTTCGGTTCGGCCTCGGTTGCTTTTCAACATTACTGCTGGCGCACCTGCTGGCACACCTGCGGTGGGTGGGAGTTCCTGAACAGCAGGCGGCGCCACACTCTCGTGACGTCAAACACCAACCGAATCCTCCACAACAAAGAAAATGGCTGATGACGAGGAGAGAAGGAAGGAGGAAGGAGAGAGGAATGACTGTGACATGAAACTGGTTAAATCTATGGTGCTGACTTGTTGTGCTCTGCACAATCTGTGTGAGAGTCATGGAGAGACATTTGACACTACATTGGATGATGCAGTAGATGAACCAGTGGTGGCAGCGGCACAGAGAGCAGAGGAGCAGGGTGGTGATATAATACGAGATGCTGTGATGCAATACTTGTCTATTTCGTCCACATTTATGTGCATACATATTTCAAAAATGTTTTTTGTAAATAAAATGTTGTGCATGGTCCATCTACCTGTCCTCTTGTTCATAACGCTTATCTGTTAAGAAGGTGCGAAGCCATCAGCCTAATGATGAGTCCACACTTCTCACTGTTGTGATTATTGCTCACACTGAGCGCTCTGACAGCCTGTACGCTGTGGGGGTCACACACGACGTGTTCCTCAACACTCTCAATAATTTTTTTTCCCGTATATTCCCATGCAGTGTGGCGGCATGGAATAATAAGCAGCAAACTGTGAGTTTTTAAGGGCGTTTATTTATTATTCATACCGCCATCACGGAACTCACTCCAGTGCCGTGCAGCGTGCCAGAGCGAGCCCGGAGGCTCTCCTAGCAGACAGTGGATGCGTCTAGTCAGATGAGCAGTGGTCAGAGATTCTTTTTGGCGTACAGAAATGGCAATATGCCCGTATTTGCTAAAATTGCATTTTCCCCGTATTAAAATACGGCGAAACCGTATCACTTGACAGGTATGTAATTACATGCAGAAACACCGCACAGGCCATCTTCACAAAAATCCAGCTCGACAAGCCACTTTTGCTTAGGTGGAAATGCAAATTGAACTATAAATCATGTGCTGATACATGTCATATTCCCATGTCAAGGTCTCCCACTTTTACTTACAAATTGATTTTTAATTTTGAGGAAAAGGGAATATAAATTTTGCACTTGTTGGTAACAACAGTTGTGTGCAACAAAAACACAGTTGTGTATCCTTGTCCGATTTGTCTACTGTTATTAGTGCCAAATTTTTGCTAGATTCCTTCTTAATTTATTAATTTTGACTGGTGATGCAACATTCAACTTACACGTCCTTACCTTTATCAGTGTCTACAAGTTCAAGCACACCTGTACAACTGCTTATAACATAAAAAATGTACCCGTTCAAGAGAAATGGATTCCGCATTGCAAATTTGTTTAAAATAAAGAAAAAAAACCTACCAAGACATTACGTTTCGTTGTGTTGTTAAAAATTAAATTACCATTGAAGGCTATACACCTGACCTGATGAACAGCAGCATGTGGAGTGAACAGAGAATGGAATGTGTATGTAATTATTGGCTTTTCTCATACGGTGTCATAACAGATAAACCAGACTTTTGATGCAAACAAAACAATTTTTTTCCAGAAGCAAAATTTACAAACAAAAAAACAGACTGAGCGTGGAGAGACATGGTTAGACACGCCAACTGCTAAATGCGTCCACAAGCCTGCCAAATAGGGTCAGGAAATCTCTGTTGAATGATGACATCTCTGCGAGCTCTTCCCTTCGTAACACAGCGTCCTGCTCCAGGGCTTCACGCGCATCTGCCCGCACATCTGCGGCCACCTGTCGCAAATGCTGCATGTACTCCTGATGGTGTTCTTGCCGCTGGTCATGTTGCCGTTCCAAGAGCCGCATCTCTTCGTCATGCATGTTGACCATCGCTAATGTAAGGTCAGCGATGGAGTTGTCTGTTTTCGTCTTGCCTAGATGGAAAGACAGAAAGGCATGGTCGTTAAAGCTGGATCACTACATATATTATGGAATTACACAGGTGAAAGTCTGTGGTGGAATGTCACTATTATATTATGCTTCATTGCTGTATACTGTATAAGCTGAACTGTCATGTTGCTGCCCCTCAGTAGAGCGGATTTTGCAACACGCAGGGTGCTGTCTTCGGCTGCAGCCCCCCTGCAAAACTAAAAAGGATTAAGATTAAGAATATGGATGGATGGATGGATGGATGGGAAATGTTTAAACTAGTTGCTTGTAGTGTGGCCACAGAAATCTGAATGGGTTAATACAGTCAGCTGACGCGAAGCATTTCAATGAACCATGTTGATTTCAACGGCAGTTCATGAGCTTTATTTGTTTTTATAAAACAGGAGTTACAACAGCACTTCAATCACCACACCTAAAAATGGTTGTGGAACACCGATAAGTGAAGACCAAAGAATAACCTTTTTGTACATTTAAAAAGACATTTTCAATTAATTAATATGCAGCTACAGGAAATTGCATTAATCAATTTGGTACATAACTTGTTAGGCTCTAGCCCCCGCGCGACCTGTAAAGGATTAAGCGGTAGAAGATGGATGGATGGATGGATGGATTTTCGACCCTGGTTTCCGCTGGACCTGTTTCGACCAAAAAAAAAAAATCGTGGTTATTGTGCCTTACCGGCACTTGAACGTGATCCAGATGGAGCTGGTGATGTGGCTGACATGGGAGTCGATCCAGCTGGCGCTCCGCCAGACGCAGACACAGAGAGTCCGTGTGCCCATGTCCACTGAGGTGGACCCTGTGATATGAACTGCGATTCTAGAAAGAAAATGCACGCAATTTAAAACTTAACACCAAAGTGCAACATGTACACAACACTCTAAAGTTTTTAACCGGAATACAATAAGCGTAATTCAGCGTTTTGTTCGCGCTAATACTTAACACAAAGCAAGTGTGAATCTGCAGTTGGCTGCAAAACAATAGGCAAGCCTCAGTAACAACCATTACCCACAATCCAACAACCTGAAGCGGATGATAAAATAAACGCAGCGATGAGAGGTTATAAGCAGGTTTATTAAATCATACCGCCTTCATAGGAACTCCGCTCCAGCCCATAGTGTGAGCAGGCTGGAGCGGGATTCCTCAGGCTCTCAGAGAGGAGACACAAAGTGTGTGTCTGCAGCAGCAGCTGAAGAGTGAGTGAATGAGAGACAGATTTACAGAACAGTGCAGCATATATACCCAACTCAGACAATACATCAAAGACATTCACAGCAGTCGATATGGGCATTAGCATATGAGAGGCACAGACAGGACAGGATGCATGAAAACAATTCCTGAATGGCACATTAGCATCACAGCAGTGAAACAATGCATGAATGGCAGATTACATCACAGCATGCAGCGGAAAAAACCAGAAGTAGCGAGCTGTCTGTCCCAGTCTGTTGTGGGGGTTGCCACACCGTTCCCCCCCAGAGGGCAAGGCAGGCGGCCGAGACCTCGATAGTCCATCTTTGGGAGCGAGCTGCGGGGGAAACTCGCTGCAGGAGGAGGGGGAGGGAGGAAGGGTGTAGTAAGTGCCGGCCGGGGACGGTGAAATCATCCGAGCCGCGCAAAAGTTGCTTGTTGGTCCGCGGCGTCGAGGGGCTGTCCTGTTGAGCGTGCGGAGATCACAAGAAGAAAAATTAGTCTCTGACTCCTCTCGTGGCCATGAAGAAAAACAGGAGCGGCGAGGCTGCGTAGCGGCTGTAAGAAAAAAAGAAACAAAAGCAGAGGGACTTGGCGTGTTGACTTTAGGTGCAGGCACAACCTTAAAGCCTTCGGGACCGCAGGACTGCTGAATTCCCGTTGAGCGCCATGGCTAAGACCATAAAATCCAGTGAGCAAGCTGCGTGCCTCAGGTGTACGAGCAAGCCTGAAGGCATTGTGCAGCGGCGAAGAAGGAAGGCGGTCAGTGGAGCCGTATGTGTCCCGTGCGTGGTGCGCCGTCCGCGTAACCCCCGGTGCGTGTGCCGGGGCTCCATGCGTGGGTGGGCCAGCTGGAGAGGAGAACCAGGGTCAGGAATCTTGGTGGAGATCGGCGCAGTTGGCGCCGATAAACATCTGTGTTGAGCTGTGGCTGCAGATTAGTCATGGTGCGTTGGAGCGTTGAGGGGAAATAGACGATCTTTGTCCCTCAGGCTCGGGTAGATGCGTAGGATCGCTGAGAGGGAGGAGGAGCGGTGAGAGGGAGAAGACGTTCTGTGTCCCTCGGCCGGTCCAGCGTGGACGTCCCGATCTCAGGCGAGGGTCGTGCCATGACGTTTTCTGCAGTTTTCCCGGTCGTGGGTGATGTCCGGAGAGTAGCTCGCCTGTGTTGGCTCCGCATTGAGGTCTCCCTGAAGCAGAAGGGAGGGCAGATCATTTGCGTCAGGCTGCTGTGTTCGCTGGCAGCGTGTTTTTTTTAGCGTTGGGTCGCCAGCGTGGCCGTCCAGACCAGAAGGTTGCGTTGCACAAAGCGTGTGCATGTTCGGGGTCACCAGTGAAGCGGATGATAAAATAAAGGCAGCGATGAGAGTTTTAAGCAGGTTTATTAAATCATACTGCCTTCATAGGAACTCCACTCCAGCCCATAGTGTGAGCAGGCTGGAGCGGGATTCCTCATGCTCTCAGAGAGGAGACACAAAGTGTGTGTCTGCAGCAGCAGCTGAAGAGTGAGTGCATGAGAGACAGATTTACAAAACAGTGCAGCATATATACCCAACTCAGACAATACATCAAAGACATTCACAGCAGTCGATATGGGCATTAGCATATGAGAGGCACAGACAGGACAGGATGCATGAACACAATGCCTGAATGGCACATTAGCATCACAGCAGTGAAACAATGCATGAATGGCAGATTACATCACAGCATGCAGCGGAAAAAACCAGAAGTAGCGAGCTGTCTGTCCCAGTCTGTTGTGGGGGTTGCCACAAACCTTCCTATTTCTTAAAAACAGTGAGCTTGGCACAGAAAGGATAAAAGTGGCGAAAAGATGCGCAATATCAAAACAACACTCACCATCCACGGTTTCCAAGGCCGTGGCCGTGTCTGTGGCCGTGTCGAGCCCAATGTCTCTCAGCAAACCACTTCCACTCCTTCCGATCCGCTGCACTTCGAGCATTGTGGTTCTTCACTGCTCGGTAATTGCTTTTCAGCTTTTTCAGCTTCTCCCGACACTGTTTGGCAGTACGGATGTGCCCTTGGGAACCCATTTGCTCAGACACCTGCTGGTATATTTTTTCATTTCGAGTAGAACCGTCCAACTCGCGCTGGATGCGATCGTCGCCTAATATAGAAAGAAAATTGCGCACCTCCTAATATATAATATTAGGAGTATATTATTATATAAGTATATTATACAGTATATTAATATAATATACTGTATTAAAGGGGCGCACTGTGTTCATTGGCTGAACAACTACAAATGGCGGTCGTGGAGTAAATTCAGCAGAAAAAGTCGCTTCCGTGACATTACGACCTGACCAATCAGCGGCGACCAGTCTCTTAAAGTCATATCACAGCCATACTCAGCCCTACTCAGCTCGGTTAGACCCTGCCCTGGATCAGGTACTAAAAAAGTACCTGCTAACCGGTGCTGGGGCTAATGGAAAATGCTCAAACGTGGGCTGAGTGGTGCGGTGTAGTGAGGCTAGTGGAAAAGGGCCTTAAGTGTGTAAATAATTTCTAAACATGCAAAGGTTTTGAAAGACTAAGTTTATGCAGGGAAGATCAAATTATTTTGCTTGAGTAAGAATCTGTATTTTCTTTGTAGTAAATTCTAAATTAAGTCCCACAGTAAACATAAATTCAACACAAGTTGGACTTTTCTTAGACTTTTGGAACGTTTCTTATAAATTTGCATGGTTTTCTTCCTTATCAGTTTACCTTGTTTCTTATAAACATGATATTTCTTTTACAATAATCAGCAGATACAGTATTTTCTTAAATATCTGAAAATTTATTGATGTAACTTTTAACTTCTCCTATTGAACGTTGTGATTTCATTACCAAGCTGTTTCATTCATATTTTTCTCTTCATTATTGATCATCTATTGATAATTTTATGTATTATCTATTTTTCTGAGGATTGATAATTATTTTTGCTAATTAATTTCTTTGGTACCCCCTATTGATGCATGGAAACGCACATGCAGCAAAGTTACAGGGTATTTGCTTGATGGGTAGTGTCTTTTTACTAGAAGGAAGCGTGTTACCACTTTTTATGTGTTTCACATGGTTAATTTAGATGAAAATTTGTCTGTGCAGATTTGATGTGATTTAGGATTTAGAGCGACCATTTCTGAGTTAGTCACTTAGATCACATCTGTCTGTCAATGAACACAGACAAGTTGAATATGTGTAAGTGAATCCTTGGAAAGGTTGTGTCACACTCCTTCAGTCAATGAAAGGTAGACATTATGCCTAATTAGAATTTGGCTTAATTTTGTACAAGGAATGCCTTATTTTATGTATTCCTTGGTAAATTATGGGTGGACTGTAGTCCCGAGGCCCAGCTCGGCCACGGCATAGCACCGGGAGCACAGAAAACACATTCCTTATTACTGTCACATTTCTGAAATATGATATTGTCACACCATTATGTGGTGAGTGGCATCAGTTGTATCTTGCAGTGTGAAGTCATATGAACACTACATTTTTTAAAGTTAGTCATTCAAATGTTATGCTTTATGTCATTTGCAATGTCATTTGTTCTATTTAGTTTCAAAAAGTGCTTGTCAACTGAGAGTCCTTTCCCCTGTGGTCACTGTTGCCCCCCTTCCAGCCAATGAGCCCATCACACACACACACACACTGTCCGGCCTCCTCCCATCTCCCACAAAGATCAAATGTCGGTGGCATCCTGCAAAGAAAAATTTGGGGAATCTCACGGCTTCCCGTCCTTACGTCAGTATTTACATCAACAGGGAGTGCAAATTTTATCACCTCATAAATTGATTTTACTAATGCTCCAGTTATCATCATTATTTTGTGTCCCTTAAATGTTTATCCCAGTTGTTATCCCACTGTTTATTATAACGTGTAATGTTAAGAAACACAAGTGAATTATTGTTTTTTATTATTTTATTACATATTGCATATGTCACCAAGGATTTATTAAATTGGAAAGGTAATGGTGATGTTATGATTCCTTGTTCATTTGGCAAATCTAATTCCTGGTGAAAGCTAAAAAAAATTTTTGTGAATGCTTTCCCTTTCCTGTTGAAAACGAAAGAATGAAGAATAGCAGAAAAACCTTTAAATTACACCTAAAGCTTCCACAATTGAGTGTGTTTTTGCTATTCACAGCAAGTATTCGCTAAATAGTCTGTGATCAGTAAATGTTTACCAGTTGACATGGGTAATCACTAGTTAGGATTATGTTTAAACAAAACAGTGTCATATATTAGAAGCCTTAAACCAATGCAGCATTTAGAATTAGTAACTGCAAGTGCAGGCCTAATCTCTGTTTTCAGGAATTTATGCCACAGGACCACAATCTGTGGTTGTTGTTTTTTTTTCTCTTATATGTCCTAAAACCCGTCAGACCTTGAGCGTCCTTCTTTTTATTACAAACATCTGAGTCATTTGAAGGCTGATTCTGTCTGTTTACCGTTACCTTATCTAGGTCAGTCTGACACAAGCTATATTATTTTTTCCTCTTCTACATGGACAGGCTGAGGATCAAAATATAAATAAGATTGCATATGCCATTTATTAAAAAGTGAGTTTAGCGTTATTGAAACAAAGCAACAATATGACATAGAATTACCAAAACCTGTGTTTGATAGTCAGTAGACTCTGGCCAAATCATATGCACAAACACAGTAATCATCAACCTCTTCCATGCTTTGAATGTGATTAGGCATTATTAAGTGACAGCATGATATTGTAATATTCAGTTACAGTAATTTCATCATTGTCATGCTGGTAGCATTGATGAAGATGCAAGCAATTGTACTTAACATAGATGTTCTATGCACCTGTGGTCTTGACGAGGGAGGCACGGACAGTGGCAAGGCTGGGTCCCAGAGGCTGGTCGTTAATCCTGTGTCCTTTTTTCCCTGTAAAGTTCACTGCTATGCTTCAGTCAGAAAAATAAGGCATATGAGTCAATAAAAGTCAGTAATACGTCAAAAAATTGAATAAAGTAGCTCATGTTTTTCATTTTCCAAAGAAAAACTGGAGGAAATGAAAATATTGGCTTTAAAAAAATATGTAAATGGTTTATCACGTACGCAACATTAGAGTCAAAACCCACAAGTTAGACTGAAAAAAAAGTAAAACCCCAAAACTTTGCAAAAATACCCATATATAGATTATTTCTTTCACTCTTTTCTCTTCTTCTCACTCACTCACTGTTAAACACAAGGGCCCACACATACAACACACACACACATGCAATGCAGTTCTGTTATCTCTCCAAGGTTACTCTCGGGCAGCTGTTTAGCAGAGTAACAGAACGATAGCCTTAAAACAAGCTTGAAATGGCAACCCCAAAAAATGCTTGGAAAAGCAAATGTGGCAACCCACCGTTCTTTTGTTGTTTTTTTCCTACTGCAATGAAAACACAATAGAATTTCTCACCCAAAAGTATAATTTGCAAACATCCACAATTTTAATCCTTTCCCAAAAGGATAATAAGTAATTAACCAACTCTTTTATGCTCCACAAATACCAGAAAAAATTACAAACAACAATTTTACAACCCGCTCTTTCCGCCTCCGCAGAGAACTCTCACTTTTTCACACCGGAGCAGATTACACAGAGACAAAACAAACCAGACTGCAGTAACGTTTATCCAAGCGCTTCAACAAATTCTCAAAAATAAAATCTAACCAGTATTTCAGACTGTCACGTAACCCCTCCGCTGTGTGCCGAAAGCCCCAGTAAGACCTCCTCCCCCAGTATCTTGCAATAGCTCACCATAGTGGGGGAAACCCTATGGGCGATAAGCAGACACAGTAAAGGCATGAATCTTCTGTGAAATCTTCTGTGAAAATCTACTTTTCTGGAATCACGTCACTCCTCCACGGGACGTCGAGAGCCTAATTATTTAGACAATAAAACGTCTGTGATTAAAATAGCACAAATCTTTCCCTTTTTTCTTTGCATGCAACTTCCGGCACCTCCACCATACTGACAGGGTGCGGAGGACAGCGGACCCTGGAGCCTCCCCGGTCTTGCAATAACGTTCACCGTTGCAGAGGAAAATCTCGTTCCTCTCAAGGGATTATTGCGATATCGCTCACCGTGGGCAGAATGACCCAGCGATCAAGCCGTAATAAATGCACCCAAACAGTATCCGCGTGTTCAATCGGTCCGGGGTAATCTCACTATCTTTTATCCATAAATAACAACAACAAATGTACTTACATCCAAGCTGCCTGTAGGATTCTCAGATCCGTCACCCAATCAGTTCCAGTGCCCCGGTTTGAAATGCCTTCACTGCAGTAACACTGAACCTTTTTTTTTTTTCTCACTCAGCCTGGGAAGGCTTTTTTATCAGCTGTGCACTTGCTGAAATCAAGCAGAGGTGCCAGAAAGATGGAGATATGTGGATCCGCTGTTCGGAGAGCCAAAATGTTAGAATAATTTTGAGCTTAAATTATTCAAAGTCAAAAATCAGGCAGAAAGTTGGATTTATGTACATTTATTACAAAAATATATAAGGTATCACCCCAATGGCCACTTGGGGGAGAGATTACAAAGCATGGCATTCAGACACACCTAGAATCTCTAAAGGATTCATTTCTTTAGGTCTGATATATACAGGTAGGAGAAAGGAGAGGGAGGATGAGGATGAGAGAAGGGACAGAACGGGACAGTCCTGATAATCAAAGCTTATGCAGGGAAATGTCACAGACACTCAGGAGACATGCACATGAGGTCCATAAAACTATCAGAATGTCTATATACCTAATCTATACAAGATGACCTATACAGCCTGAGGAGTTCCTGTGCATTCCTGTGACCAGAAACAGGACATGTCAAAGAGATTATAAAAAGTGGCTTAGATCATTCCTTACGCATGTACTGATCCTGTACTGATCTTCAGTCTGAACTCTCTGAAATTGCTCACAGAAACATGCCAAGAATATATGAACTTATTCCACATGGAATGCACATATAAACATTAAACATGGCATATGAAAGGTATGATACTTCTCAAATATAATAATACATTATTAATATCATTAATAATGTAGATAATATGGAATTTTTCTATCAGGACCATTCCAACATCACGGCGCAAAGATATAAATTCTACAACCACCGACAAGAAGCTGGTGAGTCCACCCAACGCTTCATTATGGAACTCCGTACCCTAGCAAGAAAGTGCACCTTCGGGCCGATTGAAGAAGAGCTAGTCCGGGACAAGCTAGAACACGGTACGAGCGATGAGAGGATAAAAGACAAGCAAACGCTGACTACGGACATCCTCGCGCTGGAGAAAGTGGTTGAAATGACCAGCCAGATACAGTCCACTGCCCAGCTAGGTCTACCAGGAGAACCTGGCCATCCAAGTTTCCCCTCCATGTCTGGCCACTAGGAACACAGCTAACACTTTGGGGCAGACCCTCAAAAGGCGGTGGGCCATGGCACGGGCAGGAGCGGGGGCTAGGGGTCTGTGTGACGGCTGTGGCTACCCTCGTCACTGGGTGGGCTCGTTCACCTGCCCCGCCAGAGGGAAGAAGTGCCATAACTGCAGCTGTTCTAATCACTGGGCCAGGGCCTGCACCACCATTATTAAACCATCGGCGGTGGAGCCCGAAAGCATCACACAGGTGTGTGTGGTGAGCGCCAGGAAGGGACTGTTAAAGTGGTACGTCTTGCAGCTAGACAGGGCTGATGTGCCGCTTATGGTGGACTCAGGAGCCGGTAAATCCATACTGAGTATGGCTACATTGAAAAGACCCGGGCAAAACCATCAATGCAGGGGCAGTGAAAATGTTTGGGTACGGTCACGCTGAAATTGACATGGCGGGCAAGGTCAGCTTCTCGGTGAAATGTGGGTTAAGAATTAGTCCTACATTTACCTTCCAGGTTTCGCACCAGGGGGCCAACTTGCTGGAAATCGATCTGCTGGGTGAACTGGGATTCTCCATCATGGACCCACATCACAAGTTCTGGCGATGCTCCACGAGGGTCACCTGGGCGTCGTCAGAGTGAAGCAGCATTGCAGGGATTCAGTTTGGTGGCCTGGTATCGATAAGGACATTGAAACCATGGTAAAGAACTGTGTCGTGTGCTTGGAGAGCGGAAAGACCGGCAGACCCCACCCCCACCTCCACCCCCACCCCTGCGACAGTTACCATACCAAGAGGGCCCTTGGAAGCACATCCAATTAGACATCTGCAGCGAACTGCATACAGCACCCCCGAACAGCTGTTTTTTCTCTAAATGTTTTTTTCTCTAAATGTTGCCCACTAATTCAGTCATGACGGAGGTGGTTACAGGTTTCCTCTCGTCACTGTTCGCCAGATGGGGGTCTCACATGCCATCACAACTGACAATGGCCCACAGTTCACCTCTGGAGGGTTTGAGGAGTTTTTGGGTGTTGGGGCATAGAAGACATCAAAACCGCGTTCTACCATCCCCAAGCCAATGGGGGCATGGAGCGTTTCAAAAAGACTCTGAAAAACAGCCTGAGAGCCCATTTGGCAGACGGCTTCACGTTCCCTGATGCCCTCCAGAGCAGACTCCTCCACTACAGGGCAACGGCCCACACCATGACAGGGTGCCCCCTGGCGAAACTCATGCTGAGGCGTGAACTCCACCTGCACCTGGACCAACTGAGGCCCTCCATGACCTCCTCTCCAGAGAACACAGACCCTCCACGAGACCAGGTAGTTGCCCAGCAGCAGAAGATGAAATGACGTTTCGACAGGAAGCACAGAGTGAAAGCCCACTGACTCGATGTGTCGGGCCGGGTCTGAATTAAACACCCCAACCGCACGCATAAACTGCAGCCTTTCTGGACAGGGCCCCTACAGATCATGAGTCGGTGGGGCCAGGACCCGTCCGAGAGCTCAAATGTGTCCTGGCCCCACCGACTCATGATCTGTAGGGGCCCCGTCCAGACAGGCTGCAGTTTATGCGTGTGGTTGGGGTGTTCGAGCTCTCAGACGGGTCACGGTGGCACTCCAGCCGACTCAGGAAGACTGATGTGGGTTGGGACTCATCTGGTGAGGGTGTTAGGGACTCGCAGCTGCGGCCGATGGAGCCTGGAGCAGGTTCCCCTTCAGTGGGGCGCTCGGCTAGGATGCGTCAGAGGCCCAAATACCTTGATGACTTTGTCCTGAAAGTAGCTTTAGCCAATGCATGTTGGGAATGGGCGGCAGAATAATCCGCCCCAACACGGAAGGGTGTCCTGGTAGTCTATCCAGGTGCCCATTTAGTTTACTAGTTTTGTTGTTCTGTGTGTTTAAAAAAAACTGTCTATATTGCATGTGTTCTAAGGGGTCCATCTTATATATACATATATCAGAATCAGAATCAGAATCAGAATCAGCTTTATTGGCCAAGTATGCACAACACATACAAGGAATTTGACTTTGGCTAAAAACTTGCTCTCATTGTTCAGGTGGAGGATTTAAATAAGGATTCAAGGACAACAGAGTATGTACAGTAAATTACAGTCTGTCCACGTTTCTATAAAAGGATGCAAATATATACAGGAATATATGCAGTTATTTACTCAGACTAACCACACTTTGCAGAAATATATGAAAAAATATACAGTCACACAGTATTTCAATGTGAACTCAGATTCAGTGATATAATGTGAATGAAGTAAAAAGCAGTGTGAGAGTTATGTGCAATGTAATAATGGATGAAAAGTCATGAGTACAGCAACAGGTAGGACTAGGTGAATGTTAGGAGTTCATCAGAGTGATGGCTTGAGGAAAGAAACTGTTCCTGTGACGGGTGGTTTTGACCTTCAGTGATCTGTAACGACGACCAGAAGATAGAAGTTCAAACAGTTTGTGGCCAGGGTGTGATGGGTCAGCACAGATGTTTCCCGCCCGTTTCCTGGTTATGGACCGATATAAGTTCTCAATGGAGGGTAGGTCAGTACCAATGATCCTCTCCGCAGACTTAATGATCCGCTGCAGTCTGGTCTTGTCCTGTTTAGTGGCAGATCCAAACCAGACAGTGATGGAAAAGCAGAGGACAGATTGGATGATGGCGGTGTAGAAGACAACCAGCAGCTCCTGAGGCAAATCAAACTTCTTGAGCTGACGCAGAAAAAACAACCTCTGCTGGGCCTTTTTCAGGACAGTGTCTATATGGGAGGACCACTTCAGGTTCCGGGAGATTGTGGTACCCAGAAACTTGAAGGAGTCCACAGTGGACACTGTGCTGTTGAGGATGGTGAGTGGGGGGAATGAAGGGGGGTGTCGCCTGAAATCCACAGTCATCTTCACCATTTTGGCTGGGTTAAGTTCAAGATGGTTCTGGCTGCACCAGAGGATCAGCTGCTCCACCTCCCGCCTGTATGCAGACTCATCATCATCCCGGATCAAACCGATGACAGTGGTGTCGTCCGCAAACTTCAGGAGCTTCACCGAAGGGTCCTCTGAGGTGCAGTCATTGGAGTAGAGGGAGAAGAGCAGTGGGGAAAGGACACATCCTTGGGGGGCGCCAGTACTAATTTTTCGGGAGCTGGATGTAAATCTCCCTAGCTTCACCTGTTGCCACCTGTCAGTCAGAAAGCTGGAGATCCACTGGCAGGTGGAGGGGGGCACCTTGAGCTGGAGGAGTTTCTGATGAAGAATGCCTGGGATGATGGTGTTGAACGCTGAGCTGAAGTCGACAAACAGAATCCTGGCGTACGTCCCTGGGGAGTCGAGGTGTTGCAGGATGTAATGTAGTCCCATATTCACTGCATCATCCACTGACCTGTTTGACCGGTAGGCAAACTGCAGTGGGTCCATCAGGGGGCCTGTGATGACCTTCAGGTGGTTCAGCACCAATCTCTCCAAGGATTTCATGACCACAGAGGTCAGGGCAACAGGTCTGTAGTCGTTTAATCCTGTAACAGAGGGTTTCTTGGGAACTGGAATGATGATGGAGCGTTTGAAGCAGGAAGGCACTTCACGCAGCTCCAGTGATCTGTTAAAGATCCGGGTGAAGATGGGGGCCAACTCGTTGGAGCAGACTCTCAGACAGGACGGAGACACACCATCAGGTCCTGCAGCCTTCTTGATCTTTTGTCTCTGAAAGACCCGGCGCACCTCCTCTTCACAGATCGTTAGTGCTGGTGGGAGGTCAGAGTGGAGGAGGGATGGAGTTCCTGGGGCTGCAGATAATCCTTTTGTGTGGGTGGGAGGTGAGAACTGTAGGTTTTTTTCAAACCTGCAGTAAAAGCTGTTTAGGTCGTTAGCCAGCTGGAGGTTTTCCACAGGGTGGGGGGATGGTCTCCTGTAGTTGGTGATATTCTGCAGGCCTCTCCAGACAGAAGCAGAGTTGTTGGCTGAGAAGTTTTTTTGTAACTTCACACTGTAGCTCCTCTTAGCAAGCCTGATCTCCTTCGTCAGCATGTTTCTGGCCCGCTTGTACAGAGTCCAGTCACCAGTCCTGTAGGCCTCCTCCTTGGTCTGACGTAGCTGCTTCAGTTTAGGAATGAACCAGGGTTCATATATATATATGAGTTATCTATGGGGTTTCCATGTTTTGTAAGGGGGGAAGATGTTGTGTGGGGATTTGCCCCTTGGGGCTTGCCGTAGCCTGTGCCTGGGGGTTGGGGTGGTGACGTCAGGTAGGCTACGGCCAGTGAATATATTGTGCCTGTGTTCCATAATAAAGTTCAGTTTGTTGCTCAGTTCAACACGGCTCTGGTCTTCCATTACTGAGACATAACACATACCTCCACCAAGGCCCTATTTTGTAGTGTTAAAGAAAGTTAAAAAAAAGTGGTCCAGAATCAACATCCTGACATGGATCACCTCCAGATCTCATGAGTTCATCTGTAGCCCAAAGACCAACTTTGGTAAAAATTTCATCAAAATCTGTCCAGTAATTTTTGCGTAATCCTGCTAACAGACAAACCAACATCAAAGCATCTGCACATGAAAGTGTGCTATTTTCTTTTTGACACAGTAAATGGCATTCACTTATATAGCCCTTTTTTCCTCATCTCTAGATGACCAAAGCGCTTTACAGATCTTGCTATCCACCCATTCACACACTGATGACGGCGTAGCTGCCATACACCAGCGCTGGCCTGGTGTATGGCCAGCGCTGGTGTATGCAACTGGGGGTTCAGTATCTTGCTCAAGGACACTTCAACATGCAGACTGCAGACAGAGCGGGAATTGAACCCCTGACCCTCTGATCAGTAGTTGGCCACACTACATCTGCACCACAGCCACCTGGCCACTAAACTAACACTATAACTGCAGGCTGGTTGATCAACACACAATGTGCTGCATCTTGAAACCCAGCTTAGGCAGAGTGATTGGGACCTGTCTGTTCTGAGAGAGCAAACTGCAAAAAGTCTCCCACAAGTTTCTAAAATGTACTTGTTTCTTTCTGTTCTTTCAGTCTGCATGGTGAGGAGTATAATTCTCTATATGGAAACAGTTCAAAACCGGGGTGCAGTCAAGTAAGAGCAGTCAACAAAACATTATTTTAATAAGAAACCTTCTGTCACGAGTTAAGCCCCACCAGGGAAGAATATACTGTAGGTCCCAAACACTGGACTAAAGTTCAAAGTTTTATTGAGCCGAACAAAAACTCAGCTCAAAGGCTGAAAACAAGGCTTGGCAAGGCACAGGTAAAAATAACAAACAAATACAGGCTAGGCAAAAACCAAGGCTAGGATTCAGGCAAGGCAGGAACACAGGCTTGGCGGGAGTGTGTCATCATGTCAAGCTCATGATAAATTTCTTGATCACTAATCAAGAAAATCATAAACAGTTGAGGGTAATCAAGAAATAAACCAAACAAGGATGACGCTAAGGGGAGCCAGAAAACAACAAAGGACACTGTCAAAATAAAAACCAACACGAAACCAAGCTCAAGACAGGAATAACACATCTTCATGATAATAATAATACTGTGGTGGCATGAAATAATAAGCAGCGAACTGAGGTTTAAAAGTGGGTTTTATTTCATTCCGCCATCACAGAACTCACTCCAGCGCCGTGCAGGCGCGCCGGAGCGAGCTCTCAGGCTCTCGTCAGCAGCAGTGGTCAGAGAGAGAGAGAGTTACAGAGCGATATGCAGTTTAAATACCCCACTACAGACAATGCATAAATGGCACATTAACATCACAGTAACTGCAGGAAGGCATGGGACATTTGCATCACAGTACAGAGCAGGAAGTCATGAACACCTGCATTTGAGTCACACATATCAGCAGCAGGATACTGGCAGGAAGGAGCTAGACAAAGAGAAGCTCCCTATTGATCTCAATACACACATCTCATTGTTCTGCTAATTGCTCCAGCTGAGCGCTCTGCTTGTCCCAGTATGTTGTGGGGGTTACCCACACTACTCCCCCCCAGAGGGCTCAGCGGGGGGCTGAGGCCTCGATCGTCCGGTTTTGGTAGCGAGCTGCGGTGAAAGCTCTGTGCAAGCGGCGGAGGGGGAGGGAGGAGGGTGGGGGTAGCAAGTGCCGGCCCGGGAACGAAGTTGTCTGGGCTGCGCAAAAATTGCATGTGGATCCACGATGTTGAGGGGCTGTCCCGTTGAACGTGGCGGAGGTCCATAGCGGCTGTGCGAAGAAAAATTTGTCTCTGACTCCTCTCACGGCTATGAAGAAAAACAGGAGCTGCAAGGCTGCGTAGCGGCTGTGAGAAAAAAGGAGCTGCAGCTGTGTGAGGGACTTGGCGTGTTGGCTTTAGGTGCGCGCGCGCAGCCCTAAAGCCCTCGGGGACAGCTGACGGCTGAATTCCCTTTGTGCGTCGTGGCTGAGACCCATACAAAATCCTGTGAGCGGCTGCGTGCGTGCTTCAGGTGTGTGAGCTGCCCTGAAGGTTCCGTGGTGCAGCGGCGGAGGACGATGGCGGTCTGTGGAGCCATTATTGTCCCGTGCGTGGTGCGCTGTCCTCGTAACCCCCCGGTGTGCGTGCAGGGGGTTCGGTGCGTGGGTGGTCCGCTGTTGAGAGGCGAGTCAGGGTCAGGAGCTTGATGGAGATCAGCGTCGTCGGCACCAATGGTCCTCCCTGTCTTGGCTGTTGCTGTAGTTCGCTGGTGCCAGGTCCATGTGCGTTCTGGTCCAAGCGCTGCGTTCTCCGTCGGTCGCGCTCGTGTCGATGCAGAGGAGCGGTGAGAGGGAGGAGGAGCGGTGAGAGGGAGAAGACGTTCTGTGTCCCTCGGCCGGTCCAGCGTGGATGTCCGATCTCAGGCGAGGGTCACACATGAAGCTTTCTGCGGCTTTCTCGGTCGTGGGTGATCTCCGGAGAGTTCGCCTGGTGTTGGTTCTGCGTCGAGGTCTCCCTGTAGCCGAAGGAGGGCAGTCCATTTGCGTCAGCTGCTGCGTTCGCTTGTCGTCGGAGAGTCACCGCCGGGGGCTGCCAGCGTGTTCTTTTCTGGGGTCACCAGTGTAGATGTCCAGATCAGAAAGTTTGCGTTGCACAAAGTGGTGTGCTTTCGTTCGGGGTCACCAGTGTGGCGGCATGAAATATAAGCAGCAAACTGAGGTTTTAAAAGTGGGTTTTATTTCATTCCACCATCACAGAACTCACTCCAGTGCCGTGCAGGCACGCTGGAGTGAGCTCTCAGGCTCTCGTCAGCAGCAGTGGTCAGAGAGAGAGAGAGAGTTACAGAGCGATATGCGTTTAAATACCCCACTACAGACAATGCATGAATGGCACATTAACATCACAGTAACTGCAGGAAGGCATGGGACATTTGCATCACAGTACAGAGCAAGAAGTCATGAACACCTGCATTTGAGTCACACATATCAGCAGCAGGATACTGGCAGGAAGGAGCTAGACAAAGAGAAGCTGCCTATTGATCTCAATACACACATCTCATTGTTCTGTTATTGCTCCAGCTGAGCGCTCTGCTTGTCCCAGTAATGTGGTGGGGGTTACCCCAATACTACTAATAAACAGAACACGAAGAACAAAACTAAGACGAAAGGCAGGGATAAACTAGCAGGAAAAGAATGCCCACACTAATGAAACTACACACATAAGACAATCCAGAACAAAGGATAGGCATGAATAAAAAAAGACAGAGCCAAGCCATGTCCCGGTCACAACAAAAATACACAAACTACAAAACAAGGTGAGGACATGGGCACAGTCCACATTCTGACACCTTCTACTAAAGAAAAGTTAAAGGTAGTAATAATTAGTGATAAGCTATTCCTTTTTTTAAAAAAAAAATCACCTAACATGCAATGTGTGTACCCCTTACTCAAGTGTCTATTTTTTTCATGAAACACTTCACTTTCGAGAACCCGTGAAAATAAAATTAAAAAGTGTCATGACCATGACCAGTAAGTAAGAACGTGTGACTGATTACACAGGCAAAATTTAATTTGCATAACTTATTTTCTGTGCGAGATTCAATCTTTTCAGCCACCCCTTAGTCTTTCCCATGATTGTGGTGTGTAGTGAAGTTCCATCCTCCACCCATCCATCCATCCATCCATTTTCTATCGCTTTTCCAGAGGTCCAGAAAAGTGATAGAAAAATGATTCATAACAATGAGCCCGATAACCCCATACTCTCGCAGCACCCCCCACAAGAGACCACAACGGACATGGTCGAATGCTTTCTCCAAGTCCACAAAACACATGTGGACTGGTTGGGCAAACTCCCATGAACCCTCAAGGATTCTCGAGAGAATAGAGAGCTGGTCCTGTACTGAAATTGTCAGGGAGATTTGTGGTATTTGTACTGATGGAATAGTAAATTACTCAAACTCGAAATAAAATATTCTAATAATTTAAGATACTGTGGAGAAAGGACACAGGCAAGGCAACGAGTCTGAACAACCACGAACTTTATTCCATCTCCAACATACAGTACAGCAAAAGAACCCTCGGGTCTCTGTGCATTCTCCTTTTATACCTTTAATTCCATGCATTGAGATCTGGATCTTCTGACCATAATACCTTGTGTGAAACAAAGACCTGTGTGGCACATTAACATAACATCCGCCGGCACCACTTCTCACACCCTTCTTCTTCCAGCGGCTCCGGCGTTCTTCCTCTCCCTGGGGGGAGAATAGTTCTTACTGTCCCGACTGAGAGCCCCCGGTGACACTTCCTCCTTCAGTCCCATTGTTCCCCCCTTTCCCCAGCTGCCATCTCTTGGGTGGAGAATCCCCCACCCGTACCACCCACACAACCCCCCCCCCCCCCCGGAACACCCAGAAGGGGCACTACCCTCCCGTCCTTTGGGCTTGAGGCGGCACCCATAGCGGCTGTAACGGGGGGGTCGCCGATCCCATCAAAACACCCTGCTGGTGAGGTTGTACAGAGGGTATGTCAGTCTGTGGAGGGAAAAAGGGAGGGGGGGGAAACACATCAGCTTTGCAGGCACAGGTCCGTACCGAGGGAACACCAACTTGCAGGGCCGCCAACGGCAGGCGTTCGTGCCAGGGAGCCTGGGCCAACACCACCTGCTCATCTGCCAACACAAAAGTGGGCTTCAGCCTGTCGATGCAGAAGGTCTCCCTGCGCCCTCCCAAGTCAAACACAAAATGCTATCGCCCCAAGTTGCAACACCTGAACGGTCCGTCGTCTTATGGTGGGCACAGCGGGGTCCGGTGCACATTGTGCCTGACAAAAACAAAGCTGGCGTTCTGTAAACTCTTGGGGACGAAAGTGCGGGGAAAACAATGGTGGGCCGGGCCCGGTACGTTAAAAGCCTCCATACTGTGCAAAAATTGCACGGGTGGAATGGCCTCGGGCATGGGGTTTTCTGGTAAAAACTCTCCGGGGATCCACAGCAGCTGAGAAAAAAACGAGTTCTGCCGGGGAGGCTGCCAGATCCTCCTTAGGTGCAGTGCACAACCCTAAAAGAACCCAGGGCAGGTGGTCGACCCAATTTGTATCCGTGAGCGAAGCTCTGAGCGCTGCCTTAAGTGACCTATGAAAATGCTTGCATAACCCATTAGCCTGGGGGTTGTACGTGGTAGTATGGTGAATTTTGACCCCCAGGCTCTGGGCCATCGCGGACCAGAGTTCCGAAACAAATCGTGGACCCCTGTCAGAAGTGATGTTCGATGAGGATCCGAAACGTGCAACCCAAGCTGACAAAAAAGCGCGAGCCACTTCTGCGGACGTGGTAGAAGCCAGCAGGACCACTTCAGGCCAGCACGTGGTGCGGTTCACGACTGTCAAAAGGTGCATGAAACCTTGCGACAGTGGGAGGACTCCCACCAAATCCACATGGACGTGGTTGAACCTCCTAGCCAGGATTGGAACGGCTCGAGGGGGGCTCTGGTGTGCTTGTGCACTTTGGCCTGCTGGCATGCAACGCAAGCTGCAGCCCACTCTTTCACGTCCTTGCCTGGCCAGACAAATTTCGTCCCCACTAGCTTCACCGAAGCGCGCATGCCTGGATGCAAAAAGGAGTGGACTGACTCAAAAACACGACAGTGCCAAGAGCTTGGAACCACCGGATGCAGGCGGCCGGCGGAGATGTCGCAGAGCAAGGGAGGGCACCCTTCTTGCACCATCCTGATCTCTAGCCTTAACCCAGTAGGCGCCGACTGGAGCGCGCAAATGTCCACGTCCCCGGCTTGCTCTGCGGCCATAGCAGTGAAATCTATTCCCATGTATACCAGGGAGACTAATGTGTGTGACAGACAATCGGCTATGACGTTGAGCTTACTGGCAACATGTTGAATGTCGGTTGTAAACATCGAGATTGCGGCCAAATGCCGTTGCTGCCGGGCCAACCACAGTTCCGAGACCTTGGACATTGTGTACATCAGCTGCTTATGGTCCATGAACACGGTGAACTCACGCCTCTCTAGCCAAAACTGGAAATGGCATGTCACCAGGTGTAGAGCCAGCAACTCTCTGTCGAAGTGCTGTATTTGTGTTCGTTGTCGTGCAAAGTTTGACTGAAAAATGTAAGCAGCTGCCGCACACCAGAGACGTACTGCTCCACCACTGCTCCTATGGCAACATCAGATGCATCCGTAGTGAGCGCTAATCGTGCCAACGGATCCGGATGGACTAGCAATGCAGCATCCGCAAGCACTGTTTTGGCATTCATGAAAGCCTGGACTTGCTTGGGAGTCCAGTCGATATTTTCTGCGGGCTTCTTTTTTTTAGCGCTGCATATAACGACTGCATCAGCTGGGCTGCCCGGGGAAGGAAACTGTTATAAAAATTGACCATTCCCAAAAACTCCTGCAGGGCCCTCACATTCTGTGGACGCAGAAAGTCCAACACGGCGCGCACCTTGTCCGGTAGCGGAATCACACCCTCTGGCGAAATGTGATGGCCCAAAAAATCAATCACTGGCACACCAAACTGGCACTTCGCTGTTTTGAAAAAACACGCGCCCCGGCCAGGTGCACGGAAAAATCCTGGATGTGCGGAATAGGATAGTGATCATGTTCCGTGGCATTGTTCAAGCACCATACATCGCCGCGTGGTCGCCATGACACATCGGCTTTAGGCACCATGTGTAGCAGGGATGTCTACGGGGTATTGGATCGCGTGACAATGCCCAACTGCTCTAAGCTGGCAAACTCCTCACGCACGCTGGCCAGTTTAGCTGCGTCCAGGCGCCAAGGTCATGCAAACACCGGCGGCCTTTTTGTAGTTATGAAATGTTCCACCCCATGTTTTCTTATCGTAGCCGAAAAAGTCGGACCATGAGTGCTGGAACTGTGCGAGTAACTGTTGGCACTTACACCCTGGAGCTATAACATTAGCCAGAGTTGTTGACCCAGCTCCCCGAGCTGTACAGGGCAGCGAGGTAAAAGAGACAGCATCCACTAATCGCCTGTTATCAACATCGACTAACAACCCATAAGCACATAAAAAATCTGCGCCTAAAATGGGGCAGAACATGCAGCTACCACAAAGTCCCACTGAAAGTTGCGTCCGTGTAAGCATATCATCAGTGTCCACTCACCAAATGTCCTGATGGTGGATCCGCTGGCGGCCATGAGTTCGGGATTGCTGCCTCCTGCCACCCTGTCTGCGTTGACCGGCAGGATGAGGCTCTTCTGGGAGCCGGAGTCCACCAGAAACCATCTCCCCAAACGTGTGTCCGTGACATAAAGCAGCTTGTTTCTGCCGCCAGTGGTTGCAGCTGCTACTGACTGCTGGCCGTGCCATTTAACAACTTCTTGAATTGGCATGGTGGCAGGCATCGTTGGGCATTCAAACTAAAGCAGCGATGATAGAAACAGATCGCCCCGTTCCTGCGTCTCCTGGCATCTGCTCCAGCTACCACCAACAGCTCCTCAACCTCGCTAGAGTCCCTCCTGACGCTGTGCCGCTGCAATTCACGCTGAGAGTTTTTGGTTGCTAAAATGATGCGATCCGCTTCCTGCGTAAGTGCAAACGGTAGTCTTTGGTCACCAGCAATGGCGAGTTGGCCAGGATCGCCCTCGCTGCAGCCAGTAGGTTCCTGAGGAACAGGTGGGCGAACAGGAAAGACTTGTCGCTCCTATCCAGCAGCACCAACATGCTCTTCATGAGCTCCATGGCTGATCTGTCCTCTAACTCCAAATGTGTTAGGAGTCTCTTTGCCCCCTCAGCTGTCAGAAAGGGTATACCGCTGGAGAAGCATCCTCATGAGCACCTCATATTTCCCCTGGGCTGGTGGCACCTGGAACAGGCTCATCACCTGTTGTGTTGCACGCGCATCCAGCGCAGCGACCATGTAGTAATACTTTGTGTCATCCGTTGTTATCCAGCGGAGTACAAACTGGGCTTCTATATGCAGGAACCACATGGTCAGGTCGTGAAGCCAGAAGTCTGGGAGCTTGACTGAAACAGCGCATGTGGCGCTGGTGTTCTCCCTCCAGGCAGTCTCTGGGGTGGCGCTCGTCTCGCTCTCCATGGCACGTCTTGGGGTTACCAATGTGGAGAAAGGACACAGGCGAGGCAACGAGCTAGACAACCACGACTTTATTCCTTCTCCAACATGCAGTACAGCAAAGATCCCTCGGGTCTCTGTGCATTCTCCTTTTATACCTTTAATTCCATACATTGAGACCAGGAACTTCCGGCCATAATACATTGTTTGGAACAAAGACCCGTGTGGCACATTAACATATCATCACGCCGGCACCACTTCTCACACCCTTCTTCTTCCAGCGGCTCCGGTGTTCTCTCCTCTCCCCGGGGGGCGAATAGTCCTTACTGTCCCGACTGAGACCCCCTCCCCCCTGCCCCCCGGGACATGTCTTCCTTCAGTCCATTGTTCCCCCTTTCCCCAGCTGCCATCTCTGGGTGGAGAATCCCCCACCCGTATCGCCACAATATCCTATTTCTAATATTTATATAGCCTAAATCACAATAAAATTAAAACAAAAAATGCTTGAAAAATTTCAATTCGCTTGTAAGGAACATGATAAAGTTTCCTTTTTAATGAAATAAAAGATAAATAAAGATTTTTACAGATTTCTCACATTTTGAGATTGCACCTTTAGTTGAAGGGTCTCTCTTGAAAAAGACACCCCGTGTTTCAATGAGATTACCTGAATAAATAAAGGCTAATTAAATAAATGGCGTTCATCATTTGATAAGGAGCCGGAGTAGTCCTATTTGTCCACCTCGCTTGCCGTAGGAAACGTGTAAAACCTGCCGTTATGGCGTAGTCAGCTAGCCTGCTAGCCTTTTTGGGCTGCTTACTATCGGGGGAAAAAAATGCCCAGTACGAAATAACATACCGTGTGTCCCTAACGGAAGATGTGCGGGGATGTGGCTTGAAGAATGGGAAACGTCTTTGGGGAGAAACAGCCAACCTTCCCGAGTGACGGAACAGGATAAAGCGGTGCTGGTGAGCTGGAGCGGCACCGTTGCCTGGATTAATGTCAGCCACGGTGTTACGATAGTTGTTATGATGTTGGATTGTCTTGTTATAACGGTGCGACTGAAAGGATTGTTGCCCAAAATATATCTGTGACAGCTGTTATATTGTTCCTGTGCATAGTATTATAGTGTCACGATTACATTATCATAACTGTTGCCATTATTTTGAGCTCTTGGATGAATATGTGTTAATTAATAAAAGTGATACTGAAGTCGATTATTTGTAAACCAGAGGGTTTATAACCAGTATCTGAACTGATATTCATTTATAAATTAAAAATCTATATTATACCAGAGGTGGGTGGAGTAGCCAGACATCGTACTCATTTAAAAGTAGCGTTTCTTTAGTAATTAGTATAGTAATTACTCGTGTATAAGTAAGCTTAAGTCACAAAAAATACTTGAATAAGAGTAAGACAGTGTCTACTAAAGAATGACTTAAGTAGGAACTTTACTCTTGACAGTTGGTTAGATTTCTTTTCTTCAATTTTGTGAATATTTGCTCATCAATTTACTATATTTTCCTGTAAATTATTATTTTTATCCCAGGCCGGTCCATGACCCAAGAGGGATTATGGTATGGGGCAGTCCTCTGTCTGGCCTTCTGTCCCACTTTTGTGAAATCGACTCCTCCCATAGTTTTGTTCCAAATGTTTTGAAACGTAGTACCAGAGTTTGATATACACTGATAATGCGCACATTGCTGTTTGACTCTGATTGGATGATTTTTGCAGGAATTATAGACCTCGATGTCAAGGTCAGAGGTTAGTTTTTCCCTAAATCTTGTAAACACAGCAACTGAAAGAAATGATGTAGACTTTTCAAACCCAAATCTAAGACAAGTCTTGGACAACTTACACCATTGATCTGGATTTGGGTTTGGGGTCAAAAGATCAAAGTTAATATTCCATTTGTACTGTTGCTATAGAACAAGTAAAGCTAGGGTCACCAAGCTTGGTACACAGGCTCAACCTGAGACCCTGACCTCTGGCTATGGGTTTGGGGTTAAAAGGTTAAAAGTCAAGGTTAATATTCCCTATGTTCTCTTACAATAGAACGAGTAAAGCTCTTTAGGGTCACCAAACTTGCCACACAGGTTCACCTTGGGATCCTGACCTACAACTATGGGTTGTACAAAATTATTTTTGTTGTATATTCATGGATTATAAGGATTATTGTAATTTGCTTCTGTCTCAACAATTATATGGAAGAGCTGAAAACTGATCTCCTTCAGTAATGTATTGGGATCTTCAAAGAAAATGGAGGCAGGGATGATTTTGCACTTGCCTCAGAGTGCTCTTGTTTTCTTATAATATTGCTCTTTTCTTACCATTTATATTTAGGGCTGAACAATTTGAGAAAAATGCATGATTGTTATTATGGCCCCCCAAATATTGTAATTAGCGATCATTTTTCGCTTTTCTACATGACTCACAAAACGTTAGGGATATTTGGCTTTCGGGTGAAATTTATGGAAAATGTAAAAAGTTCACGCTACAATGATATTATATCATGAAAGTTGGGCATTTAAGTAGAAGCATGCAATGGTGATTTGCTCATCTCAAACAATTAATTAAAACAAAAGCCAACAACAGTGGTGGGTATACCACAACAAAAAATGTCAGTATCTCAGTAACTTGTCATGTGCCCTTGAGCATCAATTACAGCTTGACAACGACGTCTCATGCTGTTCACAAGTCGACTTATTGTCAGCTGAGGCATGGCATTCCACTCTTGTTGAAGTGTGGCCCTCAGATCATTGAGGTTGAGGGGTGCAGGGTTAAGAGCCTCAGCACGGCGACTCGGCTGATCCCACAGATTTTCTATGGGATTCAGGTCTGGAGAAAGTGCAGGCCACTCCATTTTGAGGTACGCCAGCCTCCAGCAGCCATTCCCTAATGATGTGATCTCGATGAGCTGGAGCATTGTCGTCCATGAAGATGAAGTTAGGCCTGTGTTGTTCATGCAGGGGCACAATGACTGGATTCATGATGTTATTCAGGTAGTATTGGCTTGTCACTGTACCATTCACAAGGTGTAGGGCAGTTCTGTATTGACTAGACACACCTGCCCAGACTGTAACACCACCACCACCAAAGACTCGTCTGGTGACATCAGTGGCTAATGCATAGCACTCTCCTTGATGTGAGACATTGATTTTATTGAATGAAATGGATTTTTATTTATTTATTTACTTCTTTTACCTTTTATTGTTTCTATTGACTGTGGTTCTGTATTGTTTTTGTGTTAGTGTTCTGCTTCTTGCTTTTATCTTTTCATGTATGTTTTCTTGCTGTACAGCACTTTGTATAGCGAGTGTTGCTTTTTAAAGTGCTCTGTAAACAAAGTTGATTGATTGATTGAATGTCTCTAACATCACTGGCAGTCATCATTTCTGCTCAGTGTGAATTGACTTTCATCAGAGAACACCACTGAGGCCCACTGGTCCCTTGTCCAGCGTAAATGCTCCCTGGTCCATGCAAGATGATGATGCCTGTGTCTGGTGGTGTGGTCAGGTACCCTTGCAGGTTGTCTAGCACGCAGACCACGCTAATGTAAACAGATTCGAATGGTCTGACGTGACACTTGGATGCCTCTCACCGCCCTTAAATGTGCTTGGAGTTGAGTGGCATTCATCATCCGGTTCTGCAGGGCACTGTTCACAGTGAAGCGGTCATCAGAGTGGGATGTTGCCAAAGGATGTCCACTTCTATGCCTCTCTGTGACTCTTCCAGTCTTGCTGTATCGTTGTTGCAGCCTGCTGATGACACTCTGTGACACTCTCAGCTCAGTGGCGACTTCCCCCTGAGAACATCCTGTTTGAAGCCTTGCAATGGCGAGGTACTGTTGATCAATTGTTAGGTGCCGTCTTGGTCTCATGATGTCAAAATGTGAACAGCATGATGAAGAGGACTGTTGAAATACCAATTCTAATTGAACCAGAAAATTTATTGGCCGATTCATGGATCAAACACCTGTTGTGAACTTTGCTGTTAAGCAGCTTGTTAGAGAACAGCAAGTTATGCAAAAAGTACTGAAACATTGAGCAGTTGGACATGTGTATTCAAAAGGTTAGAGAAGGTCAAATTAAGTTCACCTGTAAAGGTTATAGTGTATTTTAGGTGCATCCTGAAATTTTACCCAAAAGCCGAATATCCCTAACTTTTTGTGAGTAGTGTGTGTGTGTGTGTGTGTGTGTGTGTGTGTGTGTGTGTGTGTGTGTGTGTGTGTGTGTGTGTGCTATATATACATTTTAAAGTTGTGGTTATAAAATACCCTGTTTGGGCTCTTTGAGACGATAAACTGTAAATAACAAGTGCACAATATTATGAAACGAAATAATAAAACACACTGAGATACTGATTGATAATACAAAAATAAAATTTAAATAATCTTAGACATCATGTATATATTGATTCCTATGAAATTTTTTTCTTGTGCATATTGTGAAAAAAATAAAATTAAAAAAAAAATAAAAATATATATGTGCTTTTGTGTTTTCTTCCCAGCAACTGAAGCAACAGAGAAGATAAACTCAAGCAGTACCAGAAGAAATCACCTTGCAACTGGAAAAAGAACAACTCCTGGCAAAGCAGTTGCTAAAGAATGGCAAGAAGAGTAGGAACAATTATTTATCTTGATATCTGTGAGGGCACAGTTACAGCAAGGAATAATGATAATAGTATAAACAAAATATAAAAACACTGATTAATAAGAACTAATGTCACTTGCAGACCTGAGTGTTTACAGGTTCTTTAAAAGTCTTGGATTGCCTTGAATACACAGTAAACGAGATGGCACTCAGAGAGTGCATACCTCTGCCAAGGCTCCATCCCTCCCTCCTTTCATCCATCCATCTGTCTGTACCTCTGTCCTTCGGTACATTGAGAGATACAGCCTTGGTGGGGGTATGTGGTCATGGATTACCTCCAAAATCTAATGGGTTTATCTGTAGCCCAAGGGCCACCTCTGGTGACAATTTCATCAAAATCCACTGAGTAGTTTTTGCGTAATTCTACTAACAAACAAACAAACCGCCCCAATTACATTACCTCCTTGGCAGATCTAGTAATCTAAGGTCCTAAAAAGTATTAAATTGTCCCTGTTCTCTCCTTATATTGGTTTTAAAGCTATACAAACAATAAAAGTTTGATTAAAAACTCTTAAAATTTTTAATTAACCCTTGCTGAAAACTGTGCTATACTGTATACATTCATTATTCCGATACATCATGTTCTGGATTTTTTTTCTTTTAACAGAAAAGCGTTTACTGCTTCTTAAGAAGAAGCGCTATCAAGACCAGCTCCTAGACAAAACTGAAAAAAAGATTTCAAACCTGGAGCGCATGGTACGTTTTGGACAAAGTAATTCTCAATATTGAATAGTGCTAACCACTACACTAGTGTTGGTGTAGTGGTTAGCACTATTGCCTCACAGTAAGAAGGTTTTTGGTTTAAATCCACCCAGCCTGTGTGAAGTTTGTATACTTTCCCATGCTTGTGTGCTCTGGTTTCCTCCCACATTGCAAAAACATGCAAGTTAGGTTAATTGGAGACTCTAAAGTGGCCCTTGGTATGAAGAGATTGGTACTGCACAGTGGCTGCCTGAATTTCCCTTTGGGATTAATAAGTATAACAAGTAAACTCCTGTTTTATTTGTTAATGCAAGTTAAACCCATGGAAAACATTAAAGGAGCAACTGATTTACTATTGAAACAAGAGGAGAGATTTGATAAGACATTATCAGTTATTTGTGATCTCGCATTGTTTCCATTCAAATTTTCTGCAAAATTCAACCCAAATTCTGAGCTATAGCCACTTTTTTTTTTTTTTTAAATGTCTTTGTATTGTTAGTAAGATTTATTTTTTTTCATTAGGTTCAAGATATTGAGTTCATGCAAATCGAGATGAAGGTAGTAGAAGGGCTGAAGATTGGCAATGATTGTCTGAAGAGTATGCATCAGGTATGGATTTATTGTTTGTCTCCTTGGCTTTTATGCTTTAAATTGTGGCTTTCCCGTTAATAATATTTTATTGTTCTGTTACATCCCTAATGCTTTATATTACAGGTATGTACTGTACTCGTTTTTAAAATCACAGCAGATAGACAGCTTTTTGTGATGTCATACTCGTTTGAATTTGTTCTGTCAACCTTGTGGTTTGTGTAACTGTGGCTGGACATCATCAGCTTAGATGAAGAAGAAAGGTTTAAAATTGCCAGGCTGGAGAAAGAGGAAACTACTTCTATCCAAAGACAGTTTGCATTGGTGTGGATTTCTTTGCTTGTTTACAAAGGTCATGTCGATAGAAGATGTGGAGAGAATCCTGGATGAGACTCAGGAATCAGTTGAATATCAAAGGGTAGTGTGTTCATGCATGTTTGTCAAATATGCCAGCAGGGAAGTATTTTATGTTTCTCAGCTGTGTTGTGTATGTGTCTAACATCAGCTTAAAGCTGCAGTTCACTTTAATTCAACTTTATTCATATTGCACCAATTCATATCATATAGCACTTTTTTTTTGTTGGTTAAATACCCCTACAATCTCAGAAAGAGATCCCAGAAATCAGGTGATCCTCTGTCAGTAAGCACTTGTTGACAATGGAGAGGAAAGCTTCAACAGGAAGAAACCAGTAGAAGCAGGCTCTGGGAGGGGCAGTCATCCGCTGTGACTGGGTGGGAGACAGCAGACAAAAGTTCACCAACAGGCCATAATCTTAGAAAAGTGTGTTGATGGTTAAAAAGGAAGTGGGGAGATGGTGGGTCATAACTGATCCAGTTCATCTGTAAGCTTTATCAAATAGAAAAGTTTTAAACATACCAACCAAACCCAAATTTGCAGCTGTGTCCAGAAGAGCCTGATAACTTCCAGTGCAATTTCCAGTTAGTTCAGTATGTGAACATACCGGAAAATAAACATGCTCAAGTGTTTTGGTTGTTGTCTAAGTCTCAGTGTGTATATGAATTCACTTATTTTATATCATCCACTACTCCAGTTCATTCACATTAAATGGAAAACTAAGATCTTTTTAGTATTTTTGACAAATATTCAATCATGCATCACCAGTGGGCTGATATCGTTGTTGTTGACATTACCCTCATGTCTGAGCATTTGTGATGTCAATGATAAAGTTTCTCCAGTAATGCTGGTTTTGGGCATGTTTAACAGGTATAGACAGACGCTTGGGAGAGTGATACAATTCCATCTGTCCACCGTAGTTTCTGTTTCCCTCTGCTTTCACTTTTCCCCTTCAACTATACCAAACATAATTAGTTGATAGAGTCACACTGGGCTGATTATAACCCAATGTAAAACTCTTTGACTTTCAAATTATATATTTACACTTCAGATGAGTTACTTTTCTTCTGTTTCTTTGTACGAGGTGTTGTACCCAATTAGCCATTAGCTTCTTGTACCAAATGCCACTGAAAACTTAGTAAGTGTGTAAAAACACTATAGCTACAATGTGCTTAGAGATGGAATTGGCCAAAACTCATCCAACTTCATAAAAAAAAAAAAATATGGGCTGGAAGTACTTGATGAGCACAATCCAAATCCAACTTGCTTCAAGAAAAGAAAGTTACGAAAAATTATTCAATAGTTGGCTCCGGCCGAGCAATCTGATTAGGCAATAGGGGTTCCAGGATTTCCGCTTCAGTTCCATCCATCCATCCATCCATCCATCCATCCATCCATCCATCCATCAACCTTAGAAAAATCTTAGAAATACCTTTCCAAATCAAACTCTTAGTTTGGATGTGGTTACTCTTTCTCTCAATAGTTCTGTGAGGAACCTTGGAGTTATTTTTGATCAAGATCTGTTCTTTAATTCACATATTAAACTTGCTTCTAAGACTGCCTTCTATCATTTGCATAATATTGCCAAGATTAGGAGCATCTTGACTAGACTAGGAGCATCTTGTCTCAGAGTGATGCTGAGAAACTGATCCATGCTTTTGTTAGCTCTAGATTAGATTATTGTAACTCTTTATTATCAGGTTGTCCTAAAACATCTTTAAAAAATCTTCAATTGATCCAAAATACTGCCAGCAGAGTTTTAACAGGTACTAGAAAGAGAGACCATATCTCCTCCGGTTCTGGCCTCCCTTCATCAGCTTCCCATAGAATTTAGAATTAAGTTTAAAAATCCTTCTTCTCACTTACAAAGCTCTAAATAATCAGGCCCCTTTTTATTTAAAATGATACTACCCTATCATCCTAACAGAGCATTACGCTCCCAAAATGCAGGACTACTTGTAATACCTAGAATCTCCAAAAGTACAATGAGAGGCAGAGCCTTCAGTTATCAAGCTCCTCTTCTTTGGAACCAGCTGTCAATCTGGATTTGGAAGTCAGACTCAATCTCTGTTTTTAAGAATAGGGCTAAAACCTTCCTTTTTGATATAGCCTATAATTAGGGAGGGATCATGTGCCCCTGAACCCTCCCTTAGTTATGCTGCTAATAGGTTTAGACAGTCGGGGGACCTCCATTAACCTCTTGCACTCCGGGATACCGCGGGCGGTCACGTCTCTGTGTCCTAGGGCGCACTGAAAAAAAAAAAAGCTGCATTTCCGTTCTTCCACTACAGACACAGCCGCGAACAGAAAGCCAAAGGAGTGCTTTGCTTGGTTTAGATTTGATTGACCTCTCATTCGACTAATAAGAGCCTTGAAGTAGAACTGAACCCACCTTTTTGCGCAAAAAGTAGAATAGCGGATTAATTCCTTATTACCTATTGTATTTTTCAACACATAAAAGAAATTTTTAGGCCGTGCGATGGCCAATCTATAAGCCGATAAACTTTTTGCCTCTGGCTGGCAGTGCCAAACAAACCGGAAGTAGTGCAGACGACGCTGCGGGACGTCACGAGTGCTGACCCTTAGCAAAACAACAATGGCAGATGATAAGCAAGTTCCAGCAGTCAAGAAAACCAGAGTTTTCAAGAGTGAAGAGGCATTCAGGACCGGTGACGAGACAGAGGAGGATGCAGGAGTGTCAAGTGAACAGAAGAGAGCGAGGGAGGCATCGAACTGTACAGATTCGAGCCAGAATTGTCGGGGGATTCGGCAACCGACTCAGAGTCAGACCGCAGCAGTGATGGGGAGGAGAGTCGCTTATTGAATACAGAATGGTGAGTCTTTACCTTCTCTACTTTGGCATGTTTGGGGTGTCAGATAAGGAAAATTAAGTCTGGACTGCAGACGATTTTTTGTGTTTCAATAACAATAATTCCAGTAGAAAAGGGACAATGCGGTCCGAGGGTGGTGCCAGTGGTCTGATGCAATCAGTGCAGTGACCAGCTGGTGACCATGCAATGCATCGCTTCCGGTCGCTTTTTTTTTTTTTTTTTTTTTTTTTGTTATTTATTTGTACCCATAGGTAGATTCGGTTAGCAGTCTGGTGACAAGCCACCGGCTGCCGGTCGCTTGCTGTGCGCGAGCGCCCTAAACCTACATGTTTTTGGTATGCGGGAGGAAACCGGAGAATATCCCGGAGAAAACCCACGCAACACGGGGAGAACATGCAAACTCCACACAGCTCACTGTGGTCGGGGGCTTGGATCGAACCCACGATCTCATGATCCCCGCGATCCCCCGGCCGAGGGTAAACTGTGCTGCCACAGTGCTAAACCACTGTGCCACCGTGCAGCTTTTCCTCCCCCTTTCTTTTCTTTCATTGCCATGACAGCTTTCCTTGGCCACTGAACAGATCTTCCCAGGTGTTGGAAGTGTTTTGTAGTCGACTATCACGACAAAATGCACCAAAAACAACCAGTGTCGACGTGCTCGCAATGGTAAACATGGAGGACTGGGCCCAATTCGTGACATCACGCGGAACTCCGGCTGCACTTCCCGATAATCGGCGGATTCGTCGGATTTTTCAGGGCGGGAAATTCAAAATCGCGATTTTCTCCAAGATTCCGGGATTGGTGGAGGGGATGCCAATGATAAATTATCTTTATAATTGTATGTACTATCACCCAGTGCCGTTCAATGCCGTTCACTTCAGTTCTACTTTGAATTGGGTTTCTGAAACCTTGAAGAACCAATGACGGAAAACCTAGTAAGAAGGACCCGCCTACCAACGGCTGCGAATACGAGCCAATTGAAGCAGAGAAGTTCGACAATTGAAAGCGTACGTCCCATGCGTAAAATCTGTTTTGTGTAAGCCGCTGGGTGACACACACGCGTTCGCCAGTCTTTTTTTCTTACTACTGTTCTTATTTGTTTTGAAAAATCGTTCGCCAAAACCGCAATCATGGAAGCGCAAAACCGCAATAATGGAATCATGGTTTGACCGGGTCGCGTGACCAGAACCCTGAGTTGTAACAAGCGGACCAGCGTCATGTTCGTCTGACAATGAGGAAGAGAAGTTCGCCAGCTACACTGCTGTTGTGGACAGTTAAGTGTTATAAGCTAAATTATTCTTTATCCCTGAAAATTGTAATCAAAATGACTTTTGACCGATCGGTAAATTACAACTGTGCGTCATCGCAACATGACGGACTGGTCCGTGCGCCACGTCCGGACCGTGAACCCCCCCCCCCCTCCCCCACTACTCTTCTGTAGCAGATTGCAGATATTATTGCAGATATTTTAGTACAACTGTGCGTAGTACACCGCAGCGCACCGTCACCGCGGTCCGTCATGTAGCGATGGGCGATGTCCGTCCTCTGTAGCGGGAGGGGGGGTGTGAGTTGTTATCTTCTACATTACAGATATTTTAGGATAATTTTTAGTGCACTGTAGGTTATTTTTTCTTGTAAAAAAAAAGCCACACATTTTTTACACGGCATGCTTCTTTGTGTGGGGGGGCTTGTTTGTTCATTCATTCATTCATGAATGAATAAACAACCCCCCCCCACACACACACACACACACAGCCCTGAGTGTCACCTTTCATTAGAACCCAAGATCAAGCTTCTATATTGAATCATTCAAAAGTTACAGACGTTTTTCCAAACTGTGCCATTTGGCACAATTTGGCACAGTTCAAAAACGCCTGGGAACAACCTGAGAAGAAAGCTGTGTAATATATTCATTTTTTGTGGTATTGTTACAAAATTTTGACCTCAGCTGGATAACACTTGGTTCTACATTTCTGTTGCATTTTCCAGCCCGGATCTGACAGCTGTGTGTTATTTGCAAGCATTTGTATCCAAAAAAACACCCAGGCGAAATTTATTTTCTTCAAGTTCAGTATGTTTAGATGACTGTTACTCAGTGGCCGGAGCACTTAGAGAGATTATGACTGTTTTGCCAAAAAAATTCAAAGTGTTTTCTTTTAAATGAGACCAACCCCATGAAGATGCTGCAAAGGGTTGAAGAACAGCTTTTGATTTACTTTGGGTACGTTATTTTTAGGCGTTTTTAGGGAAATTGACCAGAGTGCAAGGGGTTAATGCACTGGGCTTCACTCCGTTCTTCACTCTCAATGAAATATTTTTGCTGGTCATTAACATCTGTTTGTTCTCCCCCATAGACTTGAGTCCCCGTCGTGCTGTTTGCTCTCTACATGTCTGTTCTTTTCTTCTTCTTCTCTGTCCCCTCACCCCCCAGCCAGTCGCAGCAGATGACTGCCCCTCCCTGAGCCTGGTTCTGCTGGAGGTTTCTTTCTGTTAAAAGGGAGTTTTTCCTCTCCACCAAATGCTTGCTCACAGGGGATCGCTTGATTGCTGGGGTCATTCTGCAATTATGGGGGTTTTCCCTACAGTTGAAAGTGCTATGAGATGATTGTTGTTGTGAAATGGTGCTATATAAATAAAGTTGAATTGAATTGAATCCTCTATCGCTTACCCAGGGTCCGGGTCATGGGGGCAGCAGTCCGAGAGGAGTAGCCCAGACTGCCACCGGGTTCACATAGCACCATGATCCCCATGATCCCTCCTGCAGGTGGTGAGCCCTCTGGAGGTCCGCTTCAGCACTGTTTTAATAATCTTTAAATTATAGTTAATATGAGTGGCCTCTTTTATGTGAGAATTGTAATGCTGTGTTGGGTACAGTTTTACAGATACAGGTGGATTCCCCGAATTTCCCTCTGGTAATAATAAAGTATACAAAATACAAAAAAAAAGAGAAAACCCCTTAATTTCCATAGTGAGGCGCTGTTTGAAAAGAGACAGTCTTAAAAATCCAAATCTCCCTGACCTGGAAGTCCTACCATTGTTGTCATCTGTCTAGATATTTCACTTTTGCTTACAACAAAATAGACAAGCTAGAGTTGGATTTGTTGTCTCGACTAGCTAACTATAATACCTTTGTGGTGATACACTCTTTGTTTCGTCTGAAAATGGCTAAGAAAACGCAAGCAGAGTGAGCAGAAAATAACATGGAAACGTGCCAAAGCTAAATTGCTAACTAGCCGCCGGTGTGAGTAACGTGACCCACAAACTGCTCAACAGGTGACTGATATGAACATGAACTGCACTGAACAACATTTAATTTTCTATGTTATGCTCATTGAGGTGCTTAGCAACAGTTCACTGGGTACATTCAGAAGAGAATATTTTTCTTGGTCGAACAAAATAACTTGTTCAATAAACAAAAATGAGAATATTTTGTCCTGCCAGCAGGCTGTCTCAGTGGGCCCCCACCAAAGGTTTAAATCTAGGCTGTCTTATGGGTCCCATGTGGGTTTGTCCCGCGAGTTCATTTGGCCCCATCTGTGTTTGCCACACATGACTTTACCTGTTTACTATTTTCAACTTGTTTTCTCATAAATTTGCTATTTTCTTGTAAATGTGTGACTTTTTTTTTTTTTACTGTAAACTTGCAACTTTTTCTCATAAAATTTTTGACTTTTTTATCATAAATTTTCAGTGTATATAATTATATACAATGGTGTGCAAAAGTGTTTGCCCTCTTCCCGAGTTCTCATTTTGTGTGTTTGTCACACTTAAATGTTTCAGATCATCAAACAAATTTAAATATTAGACAAAGATAACACAAGTAAACACAAAATGTAGTTTTTAAATGAATGTGTTTATTATGAAGGGAAAAAAATCCAAACCTACAAGGCCTTGTGTGAAAAGTGATTGCCCCCTAAACCTAACAAACTGGTTGGGCCACCCCTTAGCAGCAACAACTGCAATCAAGCGTTTGCGATAACTGGCAATGAGTCTTTTACAGCGCTGTGGAGGAATTTTGGCCCACTCATCTGTGCAGAATTGTTGTAATTCAGCCACATTGGAGGGTTTTCGAGCACGAACTGCCTTTTTAAGGTCATGCCACAGCATCTCAATCAGATTCAGGTCAGGACTTTGACTAGGCCACTCCAAAGTCTTCATTTTTGTTTTTTTTAAGCCATTCAGAGGTGGACTTGCTGGAGTGTGTTTTGATCATTGTTCTGCTGCAGAACCCAAGTGCGCTTCAGCTTGAGGTCACAAACAGATGTCCAGACATTCTCCTTCAGGATTTTTTGGTAGACAGCAGAATTCATGGTTCCATTCCATTGCAAGTCTTCCAGGTCCTGAAGCAGCAAAACAGCCTCAGACCATCACACTACCCCACCATATTCAAGATTCAAAGGCTTCATTATCATGCGCACAGTTAAGAAATGCAGCATTTCCTAAGGAATGAATTTTGCTGTCCGTATGATGTCCTTTTCAGAAATTCTTTGTTACTTTCATGCTGGATGTAATGGGACACACACTTTCCAAAAAGTTCAACTTTTGTCTTGTCAGTCCACAGAATATTTTCCCAAAAGTCTTGGGGATCATCAGGATGTTTTCTGGCAAAACTGAGACGAGCCTTTATGTTCTTTTTGCGCAGCAGTGGCTTTCATCTTGGAACTCTGCCATGCAGGCCATTTTTGCCCAGTCTTTTTCTTATGGTGGAGTCATGATGCGGGGTCTTTTGTGACCTCTTGGATGAGTTGTCGCTGCACTCTTGGGTTAATTTTGGTCGGCCGGCTGCTCCTGGAAAGGTTCACCACTGTTCCATGTTTTTGCCATTTGTGAATAATGGCTCTCACTGTGGTTTGCTGGAGTCCCAAAGCTTTAGAAATGGCTTTATAACCGTTTCCAGACTGATAGATCTCAATTACTTTGTTTCTCATTTGTTCCTAAATTTCTTTGGATCACAGCATGATGTCTAGCTTTTGAGGATCTTTTGGTCGACTTCACTTTGTCAGACAGGTTCTGTTTAAGTGATTTCTTGATTAAGAACAGGTGTGGCAGTCATCAAGCCTGGGTGTGGCTGGAGAAATTGAACTCCGCTTTCCAAAGATGTGATAAACAACAGTTAGTTTAAGTTTTAATGGGGGGGGGGGGGGTGTCATTTTTTCACACAAGGCCATGTAGGTTTGGATTTTTTTTTACCCTTAATAATAAACACCTTCATTTAAAAACTGCATTTTGTGTTTACTTGAGTTATCTTTGTCTAATATTTTAATTTGTTTGATGATCTGAAACATTTAAGTGTGACAAACATACAAAAAATGAGAAGTCAGGAAGGGGGCAAACACTTTAACACACCACTGAATTTGCTACTTTTTTGTTTATTTGCAACTTTTTCTAATTTTTTCCTCATAAATTTGTGACTTTTTCTCATACATTTGCTACTAATTTTTTGTATATTTCTGACATTTTTTCTTGTAAATTTGCTAAAATTTTCTTGCAAGTTTGTAACTTTTTTAAGGAATTTTACCATTTTTTTCCAACAAAATTTTCACCTTTTTTCCTCATAAATTTGCAACTTTTTTTTTTGTAAATTTGTGGCTTTTTTCTCGTAAATTTGTCATTTTGGCACCAGTGTTAATGAAACCTGCTCACCCACATTAAACCCATGTGGGGCCCAATGGGTTTAAGGCAGGTAAGCACATTACCTGCTTATCTGTACCACAGTTAAAGTCCACGTGGGCAAGCACAGATGCAGACAAACCCATGTGGGACCCATAAGACAACCCAGACTTAACCTGTAGGGGGGCCCACATGGACATGCTAGCTGGGGTATTGATGACATTTAATAATGTGGTGGGCCTCAGGCAGAATCATTGCAGTTACAGCAGGAAAAACAAGTATTGAACATGTCAACGTTTTTCTCATTAAACATATTTCTGATGGAGCCACTGGCCTGAGATTTTCACCAGATATCAGTAACAACCAAAGTCATCCATACGTACAAAGAAATCAAGGCAACTCTGTTCACAAAACAAGTTCTATTTCATAAAGTGGAATGACACAGGGAGTAAGTATTGAACACACTTGGTGAAATTTATTTAATATTAAGTAAGAAAGCCTTTGTTGGTAGTAACAGCTTCCAGACACCTCCTGTATGGAGAAACTAGGCGCAGGCATTGTTCAGGAGTAATTTTAGCCCATTCTTCCACACAAACTGCCTTCAAATCTTGAAGGTTCCGTGGGTGTCTTCTATGAACTCTGATCTTCAGTTTGTTCCATCGATTTTTCAGTTGAATTCAGGTCAGGTGACTGACTGGGCCATTCTAGCAGCTTTATTTTCCTTCTCTGGAGCCAGCTGAGAATTTCCTTGGCTGCGTGTTCGGGATCATTGTCTTGCTGAAATGTCCACCCTTGTTTCATCCACAGCATCATGGCATATGGCAACACGTTCTTATCAAGGATATCTCTGTACATTTGTCCATTCATCTTTCCTTCAATTATATGAAGTCTGCCTGTACCATGTGCTGAAAAACACCCCCACACCATGATGCTCCCACCTCCAAACTTCACTATTGGTATGGTGTTTTTAGGTTGATGTGCAGTGCCATTTCTCCTTCAAACATGCTGTGTGTTGTGGTATCCAAAAAGTTAAATTTTTGTGTCATCTGACCAGACTATATTCTCCCAGTATTTTACTGGCTTGCCCAAATGTTGTGCAGCAAACTTTAAGCGACCTTCAACATGCTTTTTCTTCAGCAATAGAATATTGCGAGGTGAGTGGGCATAGAGCCCATGTCGGCTGAGTGCATTACTTATTTTTTTTTTTTTAAACAGCAGTACCTACTAACTCCAGGTCTTCTGTAGCTCTCCACGAGTGGTCTTTGGCTCTTGGATAACTCTTCTTATAATTCTTTTGACTCCTCTGTCAGAAATCTTGCAAGGAACTCCTGGTCATGGCTGGTTTATGGTAAAATGATATTCTTTCCACTTCCGAATGATGGCTCCAACAGTGCTCACTGGAACATTCAGTAGTTTAGAAATGTGCCTGTAACCAATGCCATCATTATATTTTGAAAAAATAAGGTTGCAAAGGTCTAGAGAGAGCTCTTTGCTTCTACCTGTCATGTGTTTTTGTGGTGTGACAATCTGATATTCACAGACCTTTTTAAAGGCTATCAGTCAGGACTTAACCAGCTGAAATTAATTTGCCCTGATGGGGAATGGGATGGCTTCCTAAATTATGATGGATTTCAGCTGGTTTCTTGGCTTTCTATGCCTTTTTGCACCTCTTTTTCTTCATATGTTCAATACTTATTCCCTGTGTCATTCCACTTTGTTAAATATAACTTGTTTTGTGAACACAGTTGCCTTGATTTCTTTGTATGTATGGATTACTTGGGTTGTTACTGATATCTGGTGAAAATCTCAGGTCAATGGCTCCACCAGAAATGTTTAATAAGAAAAATGTTGACGTGTTTAATACTTATTTTCCTTGCTGTATGTATTAATTGATGCCGCATTCCCTCTCATATAATATTGCTTAATTATACTTATTAGCAGCCTTTACCTTTTAGTTATGATTAGCAGAATGCAAAACTTTTAGCTACATTCAAAAACAAATCCATTGTCCTACCCGCACAGTGCGATTACCCAATACAGCAGTTGTCAGCTCCCTCCAGTTTTCTTGAAATCTTAGAAGGTTGTTCGCTGGACAGGGACAGCTAGCATCTTAGATAAACCTGAAGAGACATGCATGTGCAGGGTCGCAATTATAGTTCTTTCAAATCACCTAGTAGAACATTCTTCTTCTTCTCCTTTTGGCTGCTCCCTTTAGGGGTCGCCATAGCCAGTATAACATATGTGAGCCAAAAGCAACTAATGTGATGGTACTGCTTCTGTCCGTGCATCCACATTTCACAACAATGGCTACTCCTTGTTGGTACTTGCTCCAATGCTCACCAAACTCACACACAGTGATCCTTAGGTTGTGCTTAAGGTCCGGGTCAGTGTCAGAAGTCTCATGATGGTTTCATCAGGCCAGAATGAGCTACTCTGTTGATGGTCTGGTTTTAGCTTCTTTCTTTTTTTTTGTCAAATTATAACCTTTACATTTTACAAACTGAACCTTTATATTTGATGAAACTGTGCTGCTAAGTGCTCATGAGGGATTAATAATTAATATTACAGTATATGTGTGTTAAAATGATAAACACTGCTGAACCAGAATATTTTCTGTTTTTACCCCTGCAGCAAATAGATGAATTGTTAGCTGGAGCACTGTCACAGGAGGATGAGGATGCTGTTTTAGCAGAACTTGAAGCTATTACTCAGGTTGGTGGTTTTGACTGCATATTTGACCTCATATTGCTGCAGAAAATGCCGACGCAGCATGCACACACTTTTTTTTTTTTTTTTGCAGAACTCCCTGCTTCACAGTTAGCAAGTGCATGCCCCGAGGCCCGAGTTTAACCGCAGGTCTTTCAATGTTGGTCATTTAGCATTTCATCTATTTCTCTGTACCACTGCTGTGGTTAAAAGTGTGATTCAAAATTGAGTCATGTGAGGATATTTTATGAACTTTTTGCTGCAGTTTGACTTTAGAAATGTTACTTGTGTCTTAAAGAGGGGTGAATAATAATGACGTTTCAAGAAAATTGAAAACCACTGTACAGTATAATGATGATTCCAGGCTGTAATTGAAACATCTATTTCACCAAATTCTGTTGATATATGGTGATTACATCCTCAGAAAAATTCTTTTGTAATCTAATTATTATCCTAAATGACACATTATCAAGTCTGCCACACTGTAAATTACTGTGATTCACACTTGAACACTGACACCAAGGCTGGATTTCACACAGTCAGATCAGTGTGCCTGTCATGAAATGGCATGTTTAATTTTATTGAACTGACGCTTTTTTTTATGAAAGCATGCACAAACACAGCATTAAAGGTCCCATATTGGGCTTTATTCCCCAATGTAATGTACCCTGAACTTATTTTTCAAGTTTTTTTTTCATACTGTTGGCATGGGAGTGGACAAATGTGCTTTCTTTCTGTAACTGCAGATTTATTTAAGCTTTCAATGTCATGTCAAAATGACAACTATCCAGAATATTATCAAACACAGCCTCATGTACTGCAGATGGCACATTTAAAAATCAACCAATGTTGACCAACTTGCTGTACAAGCTTTCTTAAAGGAAATTCTGACAGAACAAACAACAAAAAAAACCATTCCTGGATAGATAGACAGTTAAGATACAACACTTAACCCAAATTGAAAGCCAAGGAGTAGAGGTGAGTCTTCAACAATAATTTAAAGTTTTGCACACTATCAGCAGTTTCTTATATGAATAGGCAGGTTATTCCTATAGGCTTGGATCCTGCCACTGCCAAAGCTCAGTCACTTTTGCTCTTCCATCTAAATCTGAGGACATCTAGGAGGAGCTGGTTACCTGATCTGGTTGATCAGGTAACAAGGTTATGGAGTTTTAAAAGATCAGGTAGCTAGGGTGGTGCTATTCCATTTAAAACTTAAAAAGCAAACAATAAAGTCTTAAAATCAATCCTGAACTGCAGAGGAAGCCAATGCAAGGAGTTGAGGACTGGTGTGATGTGCTCATATTTCTTATGACCAGTTAAAAGAAGGGCTACTGAATTTTGGATTAGTTGGAGCCGATGCAGACGAGACTGTCCAAGTCCAACATACAAAGCATTACAGTAGTCTAACCTTGATATGACTATTGAATGAATGAGTCTCTCGAAATCCTGATGAGCAAAATACGATTTAACTTTTTCGAGCAGTCTTGTCAAATTAAAGCAAAGAATCTGCTACCTGGTAGCCCTTAGTTTAGTTGTTAGCCTCTTCTCTCCAGGGTTCAGGTGGAGATTGTGCATTGATACGGAGAACACAGGTTTGAAAATTTCATCCATTCAGACCATTCATCCTGTCCTAACTTAACATTGGTGGTGGGGGGGGGGGGGGGGTGCATGTCTCTGGTGTGTGGGTGGAAACCAGAGCAACTGCAGGAAACCCACGTGGGCAAATGGAAAGCAGGCAAACTCTCCACAGAAAAGCCCATGCTGACCAAACCCAGAACCTAGTAGCTGCACTTAAACCTCCACAGCACCCTGCTGCCTGAGTAAGGATTCATGGTACCAAAATGTCAACTCTTCAACAGAATTAACGTTTTCGATTTAACAGCAAAATGGGAACTCGAAGTTGGCTTATAGAATCATTTGTCCCCACATTTCTCCTGAAACAGGGAGAAGATGTAGCACTTCCAGAGGTCCCATCTGAGCCAATACCAGAGGTCCCAGACGCACTGAAAGCCGAACCAGGTACTGCTTTGTCTGGATTTTAAATTTTCCTCCACAGAACATTTCTTACACAACTTACGAGTTTTGGTTTAATGGCAAACTGTTGTTTTTTTTGTTTTTTTTTTTCTCCCCAGAGAGGAAAGAAGCAAAGAAGAAACTGGAGAGAGAGATGCTGGCAGCCTAACAGAGTTGGTGGCTAATATCCGGCACCGAGCTGCAGATCAATTGAATCGGATCTCTTTGTTCTGAGTTTCAGAATATGAGGGAGGGATCTGCAGTGCATTTCCACACGTTTTGCATAACCAGCACTGTCTATACTGGGTTCACAGTTCCCCCTGGACTACCTACGTAATTTCAAATCTTCTCTTTCTTAGTGTCTCATGGATTATAGTGAAGCAATGGCACTTTGCTGAAATTACTCTTGAACAACAGAATAGATTTTAGGTGTTTGAAATATTTATTTCAACTGTTTCAAGAATATGCTGTCTTGTTTTATCCTCTACCAAACTAATTTATCTTTGTCTTGTTTGTAGTTTTTGTAAAATAATAAAAAGTGTTCCTTTGGCCCTGTTGGTTACATACTTTAAACCAGGAGGGGGCACTCTTTGCTAGTTGTTTTTTTTTTTACCCCCACTTTAAAAAAAAAACAAAAAACAAACAGGTGTTTTCATTCACATTACATCAGTATAGTCATGCCTGTAGAAACAGCATAGAAACCTCCTGTTTTAAAAAGCTAGTATTTATATATGGGAGATATTTATGCAAGAAACCAAATATAATATTTACAATCCAATGCATGGGGGGGGGGGGGTTAAACTAATTGGCATGCACAGCACAGAATAATTTTACTGCAAGAAATACAGTACATTATTTATCATGTTTAAAAAAACTGTACTTGGATCCATAGAAAAGTCTTTTTTATAAACTTAAAACGTAACTTAAAGGTGGGCTCTATATTTCTCTTACATACAAAGGAAAGGACAGAAAATTGTTAAAATATACCATACTAATAGAGCAACTCTTTAACCAACTGGGTGTATGTATGCCCAATGGGCGGATATTTCATTTCACTGTTGGGGGACAATAAGCAGCATTTTTCTCAAGAGGAAAGTTTAGGAACCCACATTTTTGTAATAGGGAAGAGTTCAAACCCCGTAAAACAAAACCATTTAAAAATAACAAACTTGAGTCATTGTCTGATGAACAGAGAAAATTTAAGCCATTACACAGAAGAACAATTTAACCAGCATCCATATGAATGTTGTAACTTTAAAAGGAAAAAAGGCACAAATTTATGAGAAAAAGTTGCAGATTTATGGTGAAAATGTGGTGAATTTATGAGGAAAAAAATAGCGAATTCATAAGGAAAAAAGTGGCAAGTTGGAGAAAAAGTCACAAATTATGTTGTATGAGAAAAATGTTGCAGATTTAAAAGAAAAAAGTTACAAATTTACAAGAAAAAAGTTTTACATTTATGAGAAAAATGTAGATGTAATGAAAAAAGTTATGAGAAAAAATAGCAAATTCATGAGGAAAAAGTCACAAATTTAAGAAAAAAGTTGCAGATTCATGATGAAAAAAGAAGTGAAATTTCGAGGAAAAAGTTTCAAATTTATGAGAAAAATGTTGCAAATTTGAAATACAAGGTTGCAGATTTATGAGAAAAAAGTTGCAAAATTACAAGAAAAAAGTTTTCTTTTTATTTAACCTTTATTTAATCAGGCAAGACAGATTAAGAACATATTCTTATTTACTTACTTAAATATTGAACATTTAAGAGAAAATAGTTGTAGATTTAATGAAAAAAGTTGCTAATTTATGAGTAAAAAACTTGCAAATTTACAAGAAAAAAGTTACACATTTATGGAAAAAAGTTGAAGATTTAAAAGAAAGTTGCTATGAGAAAAAAGTTGCAAATTTCTGAGATAAAAGTTGTACACTTCTGAGAAAAAAATCGCAAATTTACAAGCCTTTTTTTGCATTTAATATTCATGGGGAAGGAGCCTGAGCTGGTGCATGAAGTTGAGTGATATCGACTAGATATAGTCGGCCTCACCTCAACACACAGCTCCGGTTCCGGAACCAGTCTCCTGGAGAGGGCCTGGAGCTTGGCCTACTCTGGAGTTGCCCCAGGCGAGAGGCGGTGAGCAGGGGTGGGTGTTCTTGTATTCCTCCGCCTTGCGGCTTCTATATTGGAGTTTTCCCTGGTGGACGAAAGGGTTGCTTCCCTGCACCTTCGGGTTGGGAAATGGGTCCTGACTTTCATTTGTGCCTATGCACCAAATGATGGTTCAGAGTACCCACCTTTTTTGGAGTCTGTGACTGGGGTGCTGGAGGGTGCTCCTCTTGGAGACTCCATTGTTCTACTGGGGGACTTCAGTGCGCACGTGGGCAATGACAGTGAAGCCTGGAGGGGGGTGATTGGGAGGAACGGCCTGCCCTATCTGAACCCAAGTGGTGTTCAGTTATTGGACTTCTGTGCTAACCACAGTTTGTCCATAACGAACACCATGTTCAAGCATAAGGGTGTCCATATGTGCACCTGGCACCAGGACACCCTAGGTCACAGGTCGATGATCGATTTTGTTATCGTGTCATCAGACCTGCGACCATATGTCTTAAACAATCGGGTAAATAGGTGCAGAGCTGTCAACTGATCACCACCTGGTGGTGAGTTGGATCCAATGGCAGGGGAGGATGCCATTCAGACCCGGTAGACCCAAACGTATAGTGAGGGTGTGCTGGGAACGTCTGGCTGAGGCCCCTGTCCAGGAGGTCTTCAACTCCCACCTCCAGAAGAACTTCAACCACATTCCGAGGGAGTCTGGAGACATGGAGTCTGAATGGGCCATGTTCTCCACCTCCATTGTTGAAGCGGCTGCCCAGAGCTGCGGCCACAAGGTCGTTGGTGCATCTCGTGGTGGCCACCCCCTAACCAAGTGGTGGACACCAGTGTTGAGGGGGGGCATTAAGCTGAAGAAGGAGTCCTATCAAGCTTGGATGGCTTGTGGGACTCCCGAAGCAGCTGAGGTGTACCGGCAGGCCAAGAGGAGTGCAGCTCTGGTGGTTGCTGAAGCAAAAACTAGGGTGTGGGAGGAGTTTGGTAAGGCCATGGAACAAGACTTTCGGTCGGTGTCAAAGAGATTCTGACAAACTGTCCAGCGGCTCAGGAGGGGGAAGCAGCTCCCTGTCCGCACTATGTATTGTGCGGATGGGGCGCTGCTGACTTCAACTGGGGATATTGTCAGGCGGTGGAAGGAATACTTCGAGGATCTCCTCAATCCCACTGACATGCCTTCCACAGAGGAAGCAGGGCTTGTGGACGAGGGGGACGACTCGCCCATCACAGGGGCTGAGGTTGCCAAGGTGGTTAAAAATCTCTTTGGTGGCCGAGCCTCGGGGGTGGATGAGATCCACCCTGAGTACCTCAAGGCCCTGGATGTTATAGGGATGTCATGGTTGACACGTCTATGCAACATTGCATGGAGGTTGGGGACAGTGCCTTTGGCATGGCAAACCGGGGTGGTGGTTCCTCTCTTCAAAAAAAGGGGACCGGAGGGTGTGCTCCAACTTTAGAGGGATCACACTCCTCAGCCTCCCTGGGAAGGTCTATGCCAAGGTACTGGAGAGGAGAGTCCAGCCATTGGTTGAGCCTTGGATTCAGGAGGAGCAATGTGGTTTTCATCCCGGCCATGGCACAGCGGACCAACTCTTTACCCTCTCGAGAATCCTTGAGGGTTCGTGGGAGTTTGCCCAACCAGTTTACATGTGTTTTGTGGACTTGGAGAAGGCATTCGACTGTGTCCCTCGTGGTTTATTGTGGGGGGTACTTTGGGAATATGGGGTATCGGGCTTGTTGTTATGAACTATCCCATCTCTATACAACCGTTGTGAGAGTTTGGTTTGTATTGCCAACACTCGGTTGGACTCATTCCCAGTGAGAGTTGGATTCCGCCAGGGCTGCCCTTTGTCATCGATCCTGTTCATAATTTTTATAGACAGGATTTCTAGGCGCAGCCAGGGAACGGTCTGGGAACACCTTGGTATCCTCTCTGAAGAGCTGGAGCAGGTGGCTGGGGAGAGGGAAGTCTGGGCTTCTCTGAGTTGCTGCTTCTGCGACCTGGACCTCCGGGAAAGTGGTAGAGGATGGATGGAATATTCATGCTTCAAAGTAATTTATTCTGTTTTGTAACGTCAAATAGAAAGGTTTATGATGATAGTGGAGGGTGGGGGGCAGTTCCCAGTTTTTTCTAGGTTGGGAGTGATTTATACCTATGCCCAGTGCTATATTGTAAGTTCATTAGACGTCTTAGAACGCCTTATAAATTTTAGGAGTGGCAGTTCAACTGTGTAAATATAAAGAAAATCATTTAAAAGCAGGTTTGAAATTTGGATCAACAAACAATTTCTCTATGCATTTAATTAAGGAATGGTTTTGGACATGGATTTGGTCGAGATGAAGGGGGCGGGTTCTAAATCCGCACTTTGCAAAATTGTGCTCCATTCCCGTGCTTCGGGAAATATGACCTCTCGCATTTGAGTGGCATGAATACAAGTATTAGATAAACCGTTTACGCTTCAGATGAGTGGGATGCTGTGTTTGGATTACATGATAATGCGACACCCCATTTGTTTGTGTTCACTGGCAAGCTGTGTATTTTTATGACACGTTTTATTCACATTTAGTCCAAAATTCACCACACCCTCCTAACACTTTTACTCAGCATGTCAAAGTATGTTATATTCCATGGGAAGGTTAACACATTTCTGACTTTTCTGTGTATTTTTGAGAACAGCGTTTTGCGCGTAAAGAGCAACGCGGCGCGTAAAACCGTCACTCCGGGTGGGTCCGTGAAGGCAGCGGCTGGCTGTCAGCTGTGCAGAGGGAAGGTGTGTTTAGTTGGTTTCGGGAGCGCACCGCCACTCTCTCGGGTGCAGTTCTCGCCTTTTGTGAAACCCAAACTCGTACACTTGCGCGTCTCCCTCCTCTCCGTTTTTTCCCCCCCGCGGATAAACGTTTAAAGGACAAAAACCGTTTATGGTCCTGGCTGAAGATTTCACCATGTCTCGCACAGACGAGGTTCACCGCTTAACGGAAAATGTCTATAAGGTAAGGTGGAACTAATCGGTAAAGTTTGGGGAACGCATACGAAGGTGTTTCGGCTGTGACACACAAGATAATCTGTTGTATTTTCATATATAGCTTTTTTTTTCCGAGATGCGTTTAAATTCTCGTGTGTTTTATTCGATAATCCGCTCAGGCTGAGGCGCAGGAGCTCTCTTTTTGAGAGACCAAAATCCACCTCCACCCAACTTTGCGTGGCACCAGGTTTGATGAATCAGGGCGACACCTGCCTGAGCCAACACTGCCTGCACAAATCAGAAGTCTGGTGTTCTGTTTTATAGTTCATGTGCTTTATACCCAATTGTGTAGCTGCTTCCTTGGACACCAGAGCCTAGTTCCCAGAGATAGGCGCATACTGCATTCCAGAAGTCAGTGGATTGGGAGGGAGCGTTGAGCTTCTCTGTTGCAACAAGTAAACATTTGTTACTAAAAACCTGTTCTTCCAAAAAAAAAAAAAAAAAAGCCCATGTGACCTCTTGTTTGCGCTTGTTAATCCCTGGAAATGCTCCGTCTCCACACACTACTTTATTGTATTGCTTTGTTTCTTTTTTTTAACTCTTTTTATGGGTGATCTTTATAAAATGGCAGAACATGGTGAGGAAAATATGTGATCTAAATGTCTTATTTTGACTCTCCAAACCCCAAATGCGTCCAATTTACATTAAAACATGTAAAAAAAAAAAAAGAGCAAATCTAATGTGTGGATAATGTGGAGACTTTTTTTTGGTCCACTTAAAATGCTTACCATGGTTGTCTAAAATGCCCATTTGATTATCAAAGATGCTGATGAATTACTTTAAGCTAATGCATTAATCATCCACTTGTTTAGCAGTAATTGCTTTTATGATTTATTAAAAGCCACTATAGGCTTTGTTTGTTCATATTTACCATGTACAAGATAAGAGGTGTAGCCCTTAATGGAACTGAAGCAAAGACTGGTGAGATGGGGACTCTACCCTTGTTTTTGCAATCTCAGCATATCTTAGAAATTGAATGTCCTTCCACCTTAAAGCAGCAGTTCCCCGAAAGCCACAGATGAGTTGGGGGGGGGGGGGGGCTGCTCGTCCTTCCACAGGGAATTGTACTATCAGAAAAGAGGTCAGATGGGCTGACTCAAATACTGCGTCTCCTATGGCCTCAAGTAAAGAAAATGTTTCAGGGACTATATCTGCCATGAGCTGCTCAAATGGACTAGAGTGTCCCTTTCATTGTGACTGGATATCCGGTACAGCCTTTTTGGTCCCTCTAATGTGGGTAGATAAGTAGAACCACATTGTAGGTTTTCTAAATCTTTGGGGAGAAGGGTTCCTTCCGCAGATATGATTGTTCATTCAAGTGAAAGCCCGGGAGTGAGGCCCTGTCTCTTGGGTAAGGGACCCTGTCAGAGCCCTGACAGCCAGGAACTGTGATGGGCAGTGGAGTGGAGAACCAGTCCCTTTTTTCACATTTGGGATCTGACCCAGTGGCAAAAGCCAGGAGGTCAGCGAGTGCCATCTCTAGTCGGTACTTCTTTGGCACTCTTCTTGTTTTCTTCACCAAGCATACAGCACTGAAGCATTTTTTTCTTTCTTGCTATGCTTTAAAATCTGAAAAGTTCACGTCGATTCTTTCATGTATAAGTGATGAGGAACATCACTTTTTAACTGTGTACTACTTTTTTAAAGGGGTCATTGATTGCACTTTTTCCACATTTTAACAGCTCACACATTTCTTAATGAAATGTTTGTGACATATTTTGGTCAGATTTTCTTTAATTATTGCAATAAAATTATGATCTTTTGCAGCCTTTTTGAGAATGGCTGGTTTCAGTGCATGTCTCTTTAAATTTCTAAGGCCACATTTAACTCCTCCCTCATTACATCACTATTGCTAATCTTAGCTGGCAAGATCCTAGCACCCAGCTTGGAGCCAGCTAACGTAATTTGTCTTAAAGAATGAATCAAATAGTGTATCACTCGTGGACAGGGGTGTGTGGTTTCAGGGATCGATGGGATATGACCAGTCCCTGGAGTACAATGAGCACAGAAACATTTGTGAGTGACCCAAGACTAGTGGCTAAACTGCTAGCTTCAGCTAGCTGCCTTGATGGTGCTAAGGGTGCTAATGATGTAGAATCGTGGTGAAAATATAACAAAATAAACCAGAATGATGCAAGATATGTTATCTGTGGATTAATGGACAAGGTGGAAACAGGGTGAATGAAATTTCAAGAAAATGGTATAAACACAAGTGTTGTGGAGGATAAAATAAGGGTCACCAGTGTGGAGGATCATTTAAGGGTCACCAGTGTGGAGGCACGGAATAAGTGCAGGCGGACACGGCGAACTGAAGTTTAAAAGAGTGTTTTATTCATCCTCCATCACGAGAGTTCACCCCAGCGCTGTGGGAGCGCGCTGGAGCGAGCCCTGTATCTCTAGTCAGCAAACAGGCAATGCAAGTGGTCAAAAAGAGAGCAAGAGGGCAGAGCAAGCGATATACAGTTGACTTATATACCCAGCTAGACAACGCATGCATGGCACATTAGCATCACAGTAAACAGCAGGAAGGCATGGACATTTGCATTAGAGTCACATGTATCAATAGCAGGATTACTGGCGCCGGGATTAGACAAAGAGAGGCTGCCTATTGATATCAGTCCATACATCTCACTGTTCTGTTAATTGCTCCAGCTGAGCGCTCTGCTTGTCTGTAGGCTGTGGGGGTCACCCACACCACTCCCCCCCCAGAGGGCTCAGCAGGGGGCTGAGGCGTCGATCGTCCAGCTTTGGAAGCGAGCTGCGGGAAAAGCTCTGTGCCGGAGGAGGGGGAGGGAGGGGGTGGAGGTAGCAAGTGCCGGCCCAGGACGGCGAAGTTGTCTGGGCCGCGCAAAAATTGCATGTGGATCCACGATGTTGAGGGGCTGTCCCGTTAAATGTGGCGGAGGTCCACAGCGGCTATGAGAAGAAACATTTGTCTCTAACTCCACTCGCGGCTCAGTCCTGCGAGGATGCATAGCGGCCATGAAGAAAAAACAAAAGCTGGAGCTGTGTGAGGGACTTGGCGTGTTGGCTTTAGGTGCGGGTGCAGCCCTAAAGCCTTCGGAGACAGCAGGCGGCTGAATTCCCATCGTGCGCCGTGGCTGAGACCCATACAAAATCCTGTGCGCGGGCTGCGTGTCTGCTTCAGGTGCGTGAGCAGCCCTGAAGGGCCATGTGCGCAGCAGCGGGGGACGATGTATAAGTCTGTAGAGCCAGCTTGTCTCTGGTGCGCGGCACGTGCTGCGGCCACGTACCTTCCAGCTGCACTGTTTTCATGCGGGGCTTCTGTGCATGGCAGGTCCGCTGTCGTGAGGCGAGTCAGGGTCAGTGAGCTTGATGGAAATCAACGTCGTCGGCGCCGATGGTCCTCCCTGTCTTGGCTGTTGCTGTCGTTCGCTCGTGCCGGGTCATGGTGCGTTCTGGTCCACGCGCTGCGTTCTCCGTCCGGCTCTGGAGGTCGCCGTCGTGGAGAGAGGGCGAGGTGCGTGCGCCCTCGTGTGGATGCGGAGGAGCGGTGAGAGGGAGTAGACGTTCCCTGTCCCTCGGCCAGTCCCAGCGTGGATGTCCAGATCTCAGGCGAGGGTCGCACAATGACGCTTTCTGCAGCTTTCCCGGTCATGGATGATCTCCGAGGGAGTTCGCCTGGTGTTGGTTCTGCGTCGAGGTCTCCCGTATGGCAGAAGGGAGGGCAGTCCATTTGCGTCAGGCAGCTGCGTTCGTTTGTCGTTGGAGTCACCGCCAGGGGCTGCGTTCGTTCGTCGTCAGCGTGTTCTTTGCTTCGGGGTCACCAGTGTGGACGATAAAATAAGGGTCACCAGTGTGGAGGATCATTTAAGGGTCACCAGTGTGGAGGCACGGAATAAGTGCAGGCGGACACGGCAAACTGAAGTTTAAAAGGGTGTTTTATTCATCCTCCATCACGAGAGTTCACCCCAGCGCTGTGGGAGCACGCTGGAGCGAGCCCTGTGTCTCTAGTCAGCAAACAGGCAATGCAAGTGGTCAAAAAGAGAGCAAGAGGGCAGAGCAAGCGATATACAGTTGACTTATATACCCAGCTAGACAATGCATGCATGGCACATTAGCATCACAGTAAACAGCAGGAAGGCATGGACATTTGCATTAGAGTCACACATCAATAGCAGGATTACTGGTGCCGGGATTAGACAAGAGAGGCTGCCTATTGATATCAGTCCATACATCTCACTGTTCTGCTAATTGCTTCAGCTGAGCGCTCTGCTTGTCCGTAGGCTGTGGGGGTCACCCACAGTGTCCTAATACCACTGTTAGCTTATGAAGATGTACTCCCGTCAAGGGTGTAACTTTGTTTCAAACATTGGGGGGGGTTGAGATCTCTGCCCGTATAGAGAGCCTAAGTCACGCCCCCTCTACTTTTGCATATTGGACCTTAAATCGAAAAAAATTCTCTGCTGAAATGAATGGCAAGAGCGACATTATCTTTTGATCCAGATCAAATTTTGCCATGAGTTACTTATGTTTGTCATTTTAAAAGATGGCTTTCCACATAATTAAAGTTGTCAGCTGTCTTATAATAACGGAGTAGTATTTAGTTTTTGTTTGAACGACTAGCAAGCAGCAACTCCCATCATCCCACATCACTAAACACGGTTACATTTTAGTGATGTGAAAGGCACTGATTTCTCATAGCATTGACCCCTGCACAGACAGACAAGTCACTAGGCTTAATCTTAGCCTGACTCTTAGCTAAATCACTATACAGTGATAATAAGCCATCAATCTCAGTGTTTGGTCACTGCCCAATTTGTGTAATGCTGTCTCGTGATTAAATAAAATGGGAACAGAAAATCAGAAATGTGATTTTTACACTCAATAATTAAATAAAATAAATAAATCAGTGATGCTGTATTGTAGTGCTTTGGAACTCATTTTAACACATGTAAAAAAGTTTAGAAAAAGTTTAGGAATATAAAATGCATCTATTCTTTCATTCATCTATTTGGTGTTTATTTCTTATATATTTGTTTAGATACTCGTGCAGTTGTGGTATTTTAACAGAGGATAGAAGATCTGAAAATGATCTATAGGGAAAATAATCAACTTCTTTTAATGTGGATATTTAAGAACAGCATTCAGAGAGGTCTATAATCAAAAGTGGCAAAACTTGCTTTTTAATAATAATAATAATAATACATCGGTCTTATATAGCGCTTTTCTAAATACTCAGACGCTTTACAAAGCAGCATAGGGACAAACATACAGAGAACGATTAAACAGACAAGGTAGGTACACATAGGTAGAAGAGGCAGTCAGTTTTTATAGGTAGATTTGAAAAGATGGGTTTTGAGTTCACTTTTAAAAGAAGCAAGTGTGTTGGCAGACCGGATGTGAAGGGGCAAGGAATTCCAGAGGGTTGGTGCGGCAATGGCGAATGATCTATCACCCAGGGTGCGGAATTTTGTCTTGGTGATGGGGGTAAGAAGGTGAGCGTCAGCAGAGCGGAGGAGACGAGTGGGAGAATGACGAGACAGAAGGTCCGTTAGGTATGAGGGGGCGAGGTTATGAAGAGCTTTATAGGTGATGAGGAGGATCTTGAAGTTGATGCGCTGTTGAATGGGGAGCCAGTGGAGCTGACGGAGGAGAGGAGTGATGTGGTCTCTGGAGCGGGAGTGAGTAAGTAGGCGGGCGGCTGAGTTTTGGACATACTGTAGTTTTTGGAGGATGGTGGAAGGAAGTCCATACAGAATGCTGTTACAGTAATCAAGTCTGGAGGTGATGAAGGCATGGATGAGTTTTTCAGCAGCAGAGGGTGAAAGGGTTGGACGGAGGCGTGCAATATTACGAAGATGAAAAAATGATGTTTTGGTGATATGGTTGATGTGAGATTTGAAGGAGAGGGTGGGGTCCATGATAATGCTGAGGTTTCTGGCCAGGGGGGAGGGGGTGACTGAGTGACCATCGATTTGGAATGAAAAATTCTGGGAAGAGGGTAAAAGAGATTTTGGTCCAAAAATGATGATTTCTGTTTTATTGCTGTTTAGCTTGAGAAAGTTGTTAGTCATCCAGGTTTTTATGTCTGTAAGGCAGTTGGTGATGGTGGAGAGAATGGCAGGGGTGATGGATTTAGAGGAGATGTACAGCTGGGTGTCGTCGGCGTAGCAGTGAAAGTGAAGACCATGTTGACGAATGATGTGACCAAGCGGAAGCATGTAGAGAGTGAAAAGGGTTGGACCGAGCACAGAGCCTTGAGGGACACCGTGTGAGATGGGGGTGGTGCGTGATTTATGATTGCTGATGGAGATGTACTGGAATCTCTGACAAGTAATTGAATTTTATAATTATCAAAATCATGACATTTTAAAAATACATAACGGTTTAAAGTTAACTTGAATTTTGTGGAGATGACAAGCAATATTTAAAGCATTTATATTTAAGGACCAGTGATCGGAGTAGATTTTGTTTATACTTGATAAATGTTCGGAGCTGCTAACATTTTGATAAGTACTGAAATACATAAATTTCACTCTAACAGTTGACGAACAAATCCATTTTGATCACATTTCATGAATGATTAATACAATGTAAAGACCAAATCTGCATGAGAAAAGCTAATCATTTCTCAGATCAGCTAAATTCTACCAGGCAGCACATTCATTCTGTGGTGTACTCCTATTAGCAAACTAGCACCCAGCTAACTTCAGACAACAATTCACAAGCTAAAGCAATAATATGATATTTACCTCGTTTTGGACAGAGGGTTTGGTCCTTTTGTTTGACAAGTTCAACCAATTTAAAATGGTTTGTTGCCCTTGTGGAGCTCGTTTCATGTTCTCTCACTGAGCTGAATGCATTCCATACCAGCATCCCCACCTGCCGCCCTTACAACTGACTCCTACTCAAAGAAGGGGCAAGTTCCAGTTGGGCAATACCAAGTCTGCAGCGGGGGGATACATTGTCTGATTATTAGAAATGTTACTTTTCATTGCTTGCAAATGAAAAAAATGACAGTTTCTTCATACTTGCTTGAGTTGTAGATATTTTTTATTAATTATAAGTGTATGATTATTGGGGGGTTATATTGGCTGGATTTGATTATTGGGGGAGGGTTATAACCCCTCTAACCCCCCCCCCCCCCTTCAAACACCAGAATCTGTCCACCGACATCCCACAAGGCTAATAGTGGCTAGTACTGCATTAAACAACATAAATCCTGTGATAAAGACTTACCGGTTGAAGGACATGCCCCGTTGTATGCACGGTGGCTCAGGATAATGACTGAAACTGCATCGGTCCTTAAAAGCAGTTTAATGGTAAAACCCATCTTGATTTGGGTCAAGTTTTCATAGCAGCTGTCCAAAATTGTTAACTGGCCCAGGAGGCTAACTTCAGTCTTTAGTTCACACTCATCCTCCAAGGCTAGAGACAATCCCTCATCCTGATTAGCTCAACGATATGGACCTGTTATAGTGATGTCACCAAAAATGCTTTGTCTAAAGTTGCCTTTTTCCAAGGGGTGGACCTTAATGGATCTTTCACAGCAAAAAAAAGAGGGATATGACACATTGGAGGGATTTAACTCTTGTTCTGTCTTGAAAATCATAAAAAAAACCCATGTTATAGACATTAACAAGAACAAAATACTTGATTTTTGGCAGTGTTACTTTAAGCTAATGCCTTTGGCTCCCCACCCATCTGCATGACAGACGGCTAAGGGGCTGTGCACACGACAACGTTTTTACTCCAGACTGGGGAAGTTTGTCTACAGTTTAGCTGTCCATGCATATGACTCCAGGTATTTGGAGGTGTGAAAGTGTAGAGATTGGAAACCACTCTCCAGAGTGGAGAGGATTTATCGGCACCATTTCTCTGCGTCTGTGTGCACAGACACACAGAGCGACGATACCTTACAGCCCTAATTTACAATAGGTTTCAGCCAATCCACACACCAAGCAGCTTGTATTTCTCACATAAATACAAGCTCTGTGATTAAACTTTAAACCTGATGCATTAGTTGGGATTAAAAAAAGGGGCTCTTAACAGTATATGTAAAACATTTTTTTGTTGTTGTTTACGCAATAGATGCAACCTTACTGAGAAAAATAATCATCAAATTTATAACCAAGGAGAATTTACAGACTGAAATACATCCCTCGATTTGATGCCTACCTTTGCTGAATGGTGAAAAAATTGCTGTGGAGCAGCCGCTGTTTTAAATCCAGTTTTGTGTAGCTCCCCAGTCAGCTGACGTCACATCATATCCCTATTTTTTCTTGTAGTATTTTTGTAGAAGTTATAACTGAACACTCCTAATCAAATATCCAAACCAGCTGTCGGTAAGTCAGACTTTTTTTTTATTGCCCGCAATTATACAGGTTATTTACTTATTTAACGTGTTTATTTATGAATGACTCCCTCATTCTTTCAACTTAAAAAAAAAAAACAACAAAAAAACCCCCCTGAATATATTTCTTACAGGGAATCCGGATTATAACACTACAGCTATAAATGCCAAAGTCCCTCTGAGTAAAACTTCGTCTTGTCATCCGTTAGTTCCAACAGCAGGGTCAAGGTGGCACCCCAGAACAGAGCTGGACTTCTTGCTCAGCCAGTTCAGTCTCTTCCTGTCGGCTGCCGTGATGCTGCTGCCCCAGCAGACCACTCCATACAGGATGTCTGATGCCACCACAGAGTCGTATAAGGTCTTTAGGAGTGCCCCCTGCACTCCTAAAGACCAGAGTTTCCTCAGAAGGAACAGCCTCCTCTGTCCCTTCCTGTAGAGCGTGTTGATGTTGTGTGACTGGTCCAGTTTACCAGTTTATTGTTCAGGTGAACACCCAGGTACTTATAAGATGTCATCATCTCAATATCTGTTCCCTGGATGTTTTTTTTTTTTTATTACTTATTTTGTACCCGTAGGTAGATTTGTTTTGCAGTCTGGTGACAAGCCACCAGCTGCCGGTCGCTGCGTGCGCAAGCACCCCGTATCCCTAACCTGCATGTTTTTGGTATGTGGGAGGAAACCGGAGAAATCCCGGAGTAAACTCGCGCAACACGGGGAGAACATGCAAACTCCACACAGATCACTGTTGGTCGGGGGCAGGGATCGAACCCACGATCTCACGATCCCCGCGATCCCCTGGCCGAGGGTAAACTGTGCTGCCACAGTGCTAACCACTGCGCCACCGTGCAGCCCAAGGGAAATCACCAGTTTACCAGTGCTGTTGGAAGTGGAGGGGGGGGGGGGGGTCTCTCTCCATACTTTTGGGAGTCCACCATCAGGTCCTTGGTCTAAGTACAAATTTGTAAGAATAAATGTATAAAAATGTGATAAAAGATGCTAACTCACAATTTAAAAGTCACAAATTTATAAGACAAAACCTTGTCCACAGGGTTACTTCCTGTGCCGGTCCCAAGCTCGGATAAGTGGGCAGGGTTGCATCAGGAAGGCCATTCGGCGTAAAAATCCTTACCAAATCGACATGCAGATCATTGTGATATCAGGTGATGGTACACTGTGGCGAGCCCCAAAGGGAGCAGCCAAAAGAGAAAGAAGAAATTTATAAGACAAAAGCTTAAAATTCATGAGAAAAAGTTGCAAATTTTTGAGAAAGTTGCAAATTACTAGAAAAATATCACAAATTAATGAAAAAAGTAGCACATTTATAAGAATAAAAATCATATTTACAAGAAAAAATTTGTGAATTTATGAGAAAGAAGTTGTAAATTTACAAAAAAAAAAAAAAGATAAATTTGTGAGAAAAGTCAATTATAAAGACAACCCTGCTGGAAAAACCAGCATGGACCAGCATGCTGGTCACCAGCATGAAGACCAGCATTTGTTGTGTTTTGAAGCTGGTCACCAGCATAGCACACCAGCATAGACCAGCATGAAAATCAGGCTGGTCTATGCTGGTTTTTCCAGCAGGGAAAAAAAAAATAATGAGAAAGCTGCTAATTTACAAGAAGTAATATATATAAAAAAAAGTTAAAATTTATGAGAAAGAAGTTGCAATTTTATATTAAATAATCACAAATTTATAAAACTTAAATTTACAAGAAAAAGGTGCAAATTTACAAAAAAAAGTAGCTAATTTAAGAAAAAAAAACTTGCAATCTTAAGAGAAAAGATGTATAAATGTATGGGGAAAAAATGGAGGTTTTTCTTGTAAACTTGTAAAATAATTTTTGGAAATTTCTAACTTTTTCCAAGTAAATTTGCAAATTTTCTAGTAAATGTAGTACTCTTTGCCTATGAATTAGCCACTTCTTGTCATAAATTTGTTACCCTCCCCCCCACAAGAATTTACAAGTATATACTCACAAATGGATTTTTTTTAATTAAATTTGCAACTTTTTTGCCATAAATTTTCAGTATTTTTCTTGTACATTATTAGCAGCTAAACTTCCACTGGCATCTCCTGTTGTACTGTCCTTGCAGTTTTTCTGGGAATGGGGGGATTGCAGGTTAACAAAGGGGCTGATTTTGTGTCATTTTGCTAACCAGAATCACCTACTGCCAGTCCATGGGTGTGAAGAAGAAAACTTTAAGCTTTCGGAACTCTTCTGCCGTCACCCTGCGCACTCGTCTACTCCATACACATCTGAGTGCTTCCGAGACAGTAATTGTGTTTGTCTGCTTTGTATGCAAGCAAGTGTCTCCTGAGATGGAGAAGATGTAAAAACATACGGCGGCTGTAAAGTTGGCGCAGCCAGCAGCTGGGCAGATACTGAGTAATCACCAGGGAGATGAGAGGGGGTAACTGCGCCACTGTGAGTCATGTTCGCCCAGTTGAGAGTGTGTGTTTAACAAGGCTGGAACTGTAGGCACTGAGAGGGTGAGACTGGGGACTCAGACTGTGAGCCTTGCTGCTTTGCTAAAGGCCAGAGGCACTCCTTAGTTCTCTGAGATGACTTTATCTTAATCAACTGGGGAGTCAACCCTGTAAATCCTGCATTTGCTGCGTGATCCTCCGTGACTCACCTGAATTCTCCTCCCTCACCTAGAGAAGGCAGCTCCAGACATGACGACGGGCAGCTAGTCATTCCCCACGCTGACACGGTGAGACGGATACTTAAGGCTGACACCCGGTGTGTGCGTCTGCAGCACCATCATCTCCACCAGCTGGCCGTGCCACCGGGTGTCTGGGAAGGAGGTGCCCCGGATCAAGCGTCTTAGCGTGCTTGCTGGATGAAGTCTGAGTGCTGACCTGGCTCGGGGGGGGGGGGGGCGTGGGCAAGTTGGAGTGAACAGATTAATTAAGCTTGAAGGAGGCTACAGAAGAACAGGGCTGTAGGTTAAGCCAGCCAGTATAGTAACCACTCATTTGTCACCATGCTACTCTTTTAAGCCCTCAAGTATAGGCTGTGTGCACGGTCACATGGAGGCTGAGAACAGTGGAACTCTTGCTTGTGTTTGCTCCTCTCTCATAGGAAGTGATAGGTTTGGGACACACCCTGGCAGGTAAAGGAGCAGAAAGGTGTGGCCCGGCTCGCAGCCCTCGGGACACCGCCGTTTTCCCATGCAACGCCACTCCCTGACTGTCAACACGGCCCAAAAAACAGCAGATGCCATTCTCTCAAATAGCTGTTTTGAATAAGACAAAATAGCTGTTTGACTTTTACTCCATTAAATGCTACTGCAGTACACTTCTCCTGTTGCACTTGGATAAGATCCATCATCCGACGTTCTGTCTTTCAGCCTATAAGACTTCCTGTTATATAATAGGGTTCTCTGTCAGCTGCAATACTGTCGTGACATTCACTGCGCTCAAATGGGTAATATTCTGACGATGGCGAGAGAACTACAGTTTCACCACAATCTCATGTGGGAGATCGGAACAGGTGGTCTCTTAGCAACTACGTGCCTTTATTCTTATGTGTTTTCTGTCGTATCATTGTGCTAAAAGACTTGCAGTTGGGGAAGGTTGGAGGAATGGGGGGGGGGGGGGAAAGCGATGGAGTGTTAGTCTTTTTTTTTTTTCCCCTTGCAAGTATGCATGTGTTTATCTCAGGAATGGAATAAAAGGGAGGTTAAGTGATGAAATGCTTTATTAAAACCTCAAGAAGGGTTCGGAGTAAACCAGCCCTGTCTGCTGTTTATACAGTGCATGTGCTCATGCATTAAGAAGTGGGGGCTTCTTAAATCAAGATAACATCAGTTACTTTATTCACCCCTTTTCCCTAGCAGTATATTACACTGGAGACCGCTTGTCTTTATAAAATGCAATTTAAGGGAGTTTAAAATGACTTGGGCTCCCGAGCATCTGCCTCCAGAATATAGTGTTTCAACAAGTTTATTCCTGCTGGTGCCTGGGGCCTTGAAAAGATTGCATTATGCACTGCAGGAGATATCATAACATTCATTGCTTGTGGAAGAGCAGATTTGTTCCCTGAGCCTTTGACTGTGATGCAGAGAGAGAGAGAGAGAGAGAGGGAGGACTACTGCTCCACACACCCACCTTCTCTGCACGTCTGGGGGCGGATGGTTTGGAGACATTCTCTCTTTTTCTTTGATGCCGATCGCTAAATACAAAAGTGGCTGTGAAGAAGCTTCTTGAGGTCGATTTGAAGTTGGCTTCTTAGTATAGCTATTGTCCAAAATATTTGTCTCGGAATTGTTGAAAAGAGAGGCTTTTTTTTTTTTTTTTGGTGGGTGGAAGAAGAGGGAAAAACACATGTGGAGACATTCCACGTCCTTGTCGAAATAGCCCCAATTACCACGGAGGGTGAAGCTGTAATTACACAGACCAAACGAGGCCATTTCACATAGTACTGTGGCAGCGGACAATGGCCTTGCATTTATGGGGCACAGACTACAGTTGGCATGCCTGTGGCTACTGTGGCAGATGCTGCTTCTTTCAGTGGGACTGTCCGTGCTACACCCACAAGGCCATCTTAGCAGGCAACCGCAGCGTTCGTCTGAGCCCAGGGCCAGTCATGCTGTGGTACAGAGAGGACGTAATGCTGCGTGCATATACAGTGCACCCCCATGGTTTGACTGTTCCTTTTATTGAGAACATTTCCACTCAGCCAAAACTTTGCCACTGGGATGTAAGAGTGAGTAATGGAGCTGCTTCTCTGCACTGTGTATTTATTCTAAAATTCACTCACGTCTCCTGCTTAAGAAAAAGTTTTTTTTTTTTTTTTTTGCCCATGTGCAAAGTCTCTTTACATTCACTATGTACAGTGCTGTGAAAAAGTGTTTGCCCCCTTCCTGATTTCTTGTATTTTTGCATATTTGTCACATTAGACAAAGATAACCCAAATAAATACGAAAGGCAGTTTTTAAATGATTTCATGAAAAAAAAGCTACCGAAACCTACCTGACCCTATGTGGAAAAAGTAATTGCCTCACTGGTTGTGGCGACAACAACTGCAATCAAGTGTTTGTGATAACTGGCAATGAGTCTTTTACATCACTGTTGAGGAATTTTGGCCCACTCTTCATTGCAGAATTGTTTTAATTCAGCCACACTGGAGGGTTTGAGCTTCAGGTCACAAACTGATGGCTGGACATTTGCCTTCAGGATTTTCTGGTAGAGAGCAGAATTCATGGTTCCATCAATTACGGCAAGTCATTCAGGTCCTGAAGTGGCAAAGCAGCCCCAGACCATCATACTACCACCACCATGTTTGACTGTTGGTATGATGTTCTTTTTATGAAATGCTGTGTTAGCTTTATGCCAGATGTAATGGGATCCACATCTTCCAAAAAGTTAAACTTTGTCTCATTAGACCACAGAATATTTTCCCAAACATGTTAGGGATCATAAAGATATTTTTTTTGCAAATGTGAGATGAGCCTTTGTATTCTTATTGGTTGGCAGTGGTTTTCATCTTGGAACTCTTCCATGGATGCCATTTTTGCCCAGGCTCTTTGTTATTGTTGAATCATGGACCAGTGTCCAAAATAAGGCCTGCAGTTCTTTAGAAGTTGTTCTGGGTTTTTGTTTTGCATCTTTTCTTGAATTTCTTTCGATCACAGCATGATGTGTTGCTTTTTGAGATCTTTTAGCCTACTTCACTTTGTCAGAAAGGTTCTATATAAGTGATTTCTTGATTCAGCAGGTCTGGCTTTAATCAGGCCTGGGTGTGGCTGGTGAAATTGAACTTGGCTTTCCAAAAAATATGGTTAATCCATGATGTAACAAAGGGGGGATTACTTTTTCCACATAGGGCTGCATTTTGTATTTACTTGAGTTATATTTGTCTAATTTTAAAATTTGTTCGATTATCTGAAATTTTTAAGTGTGACAGATATGCAAAAATATAAGAAATTGGGAAGGGAAAACTACTTTTTCCACAGCACTGCATGCATGGCAGTCTGCACATTTATCTCAAGCTCACTGAGATGAATCAGCATGAAATGAAATGATAGACTGTGGAAAAAAAAACAGTGCCACCCCCATTTGCATTCAAATTAACAGAGCACTTATTTAGGCAGACTGGCTCTGTGGGATGCTTAAATAGGTAATATAAATGCGTTTCTGAGTTTAAGCATCAGAACATTCTCTCCTTTTGGACTGAGGTGAAATGTCTTTGTTGGCTGCAAGCAGTGTGGTCAGCAGAGAGGTCATTCATATTGATGTAACCCTTTTCTAAAAACTTGGAAATTTCCTTGCAAAATGCTAATATGCTGACATCCCCTGCATCCAACCGGTGAACTCGCCCAAGTTTAAATGAACTTCTTTATTTGCACAATGAGTTTATTTCACTATGTAGAGTTTAAGCCACAGTTTCAGTGGCTTTCAGAGAAATACATTCCTTTCATCCAAAAGATAAATGGATTTTTTGCTGGTCAAAATAAATAAATAAAAAAATAACACTATAAGCCTGGGTTCCAGTTGCTGTGGTAACCGGTGTCTGTATTGGGTTAGTGGAGTGGCTGCTGCTGTGGTGGATGGGAGGGTCACACTGACTGCAGATGACAGCAAAGCAAACAAACACAGTAAATAGTTGGTCTCTTGTGAACAGATTATTTGTTGTGCGGGGGCAGCAGGAGACAATGGAGTTTATACAGTAAGTGAGGAAAGGACAACGATCCTATTTGGATCCATTCTCTGAGACCTTAGGAGATCAATGCGGCGGCCAAAAACACTCATAAAGTCTGGAGTTGTACTTAAATCTGCCAATTTGTAGCCTTTTGGCTCTTGTCACTAAAGCATATAGTATACAAGTTTTTAGATATGCTACAGCACATAAGCAGACTGTATTCTTTATGTATTGTAGTTAATTTAGTAATCTTGTAAATTGTAAACAAGTATTTGGTTTTCAGTCCCAAGCAGCAGCAGCCACAGATTGACTCTTTCCTTCTATATGTCACAAGAACAAGAAGTGTGTGTGTGTGTGTGTGTGTGTGTGTGTGTTACTTCCTATCGTTTTAAGTACTGTAAATGGATAAAATGCAAGTCAAGGATTATTCAAGATTTATGAGGTCGGAGATACATCAGTTCTGCAAGAGTCAAGTTTCCGTAGTTCTTACCTAACAGAACAAGCCCCTTTTTAAACTGTGAATCGAGTCCATATACTATGCAGTCAAAAGAATCAAAACTTGAGCTTGCATATTATTTCACTGTTTATTATATTTTAAGCTGTGCTGCTGGGTTTGGACTGTTCTATGTTGCGCCCTTCAAGCCAGGGTGTAACGCATACCCTGGACGCGTCCCCAATATGTTACACCTTGGCTTGAAGGGTGCAACATAAGAGTCCAAACCTGGTAGCACAGCTTAAAATATAGTTTATTGGAGAGAAATAATCATGGACAGCAGGCCAGCAGTCATGGCTTCCATGTTAAGGAGAGAAGCAGGAGTGGAGCCTAGCCAGACATTTATCAGCAGCCAAGGACCACATGATCCCATAGGTGTCCCCGGGTTTCCTGAAAAACAACACTTAAAGTGACACTCTGCCAAAAATCAATTTTTTTTTTCTCTTGTTAATGTTTTTTTTTTTTTAATGATTTATAAGATATACAAGCAGAATCACTCAAGTGTCACGTCTGTGGTGTGGGCATGCCCTTCAACCGGTAAGTCTTTTTATCACAGAATTTATTCTGTGCAACTTTAGCGCTAGCCACCATTAGCCTTGTGGGATGTGGGTTTGTGGGCCTATTCACAGATCCTGCCATTTGAAGGAGGAGGAGAAGTGAAAGGAATCTGATACGGAACCATAACGCAATGAAAGGGTTTTCTTTTCTTTTTTTTTTCCACAATATATTTTATTGAACCTTTTTTACAAACACAACACCAACAATCAAACACTAACACTAAAGTAATTTAAAAAAAAATAATAAAAAAAAATAAAAAAATAAAAATTGTACTAAAAAACACCAACAACCACTAACAAAGACAGGTCTTCAACAATGCTCCTCTGTTTAGTCTAGGCAATCCATTACATAAGTATACATAATATACATTCACCAGTTTGGAATTTACAAGGTCCACACACATCATTCACCTTCTTCTTCAAAAGTTATGTTTAAATTCTTTACATAATCAATGAAAGGTCTCCATATATTCTCAAACACAATTTCCTTTGATTTCAGTATGTATGTTATTCTTTCTAGTGGAAGGTTTGTTAACATCTGTCTTAACCACTGAGTCACATCTGGTTTATGAGTCTTTTTCCACAGTAGTGCAATACATTTTTTGGTGTTAAGCAAACTGAGGTCTATGAATGCTCTTTCACTCTTATTAAAGCTATGTTTTTCTGGATACAGACCCAACAAAAACAATTTAGGATTCAATATGATTTGTTTTGAAATTATTTTTTCAATTGTTACCCTCACCTCTTCCCAAAACATTCTAATTTTTCTACATTCCCATAAACAATGAAATAGGGTTCCTTTACTTTCCATACATTTTGTGCACGTATCTGGTATGTTTTTGTTATATCTATTTAACTCCACCGGTGTAACATACATCCGCATTAACCATTTAAAATGTATCAATTTAAGACGTACATTTATTGATTTGGTTTGAGCTTCTGTACAAGCCAATTCCCATTGTTCCTCTGAAATTTCAGTTTGCAGGTCTTCTTTCCAATAATTCAATCTTTTCTGTGAGTTTTCACTTGAGAATAGTGTCAGTGAGTTATAAAACTCTGAAATAATACCCTTTCTCTTACTATCTTTCGTCAAAATTTTTTCCAAGGATGAATAAGTAGGTCGGGTGAGAGCATTATTTTGATCTGATCGAATAAAGTTCCTAAGCTGAAGATATTTTAAAAAAAAATGTGTTCTATTAAGATTAAATTTGATCCTCAGTTCTTCAAAAGACATTGTTATCTGAACATGACAGATATAAGTCTTGAATCTTTTGAATCCCTTTTAAATTCCATACTTTAAATACAGCATCCGCTCTCCCTGGTTTAAAATATTGATTACCCCATATTGGGCTAAATTGTGACAGTAAGTGTGGTTCTTTTAAATATTTTGTGGTTTCACACCATATTTTGATCATATGCTTTACAAATGGATTTTTAACTTGTTTCTGTAATTTTTTTTGCCGAGTCTAAGTATAAGAATATGGGAAGAGGTAAAGGTAAATTGTATGATTCCATTTCAGTCCAGTGAGGGAGATCATTTGATGAAAAATAATGTCATAGACCTCAGTTGTGCTGACCAGTAATACAACATAAAGTTTGGACATTTCAGACCTCCACGATCAAATGGTAAATATAGTAAGGACAGACGTAATCTAGCCTTCCTGTTGTTCCATAAAAATTCCACTAATTTTTTTTTAATTCTTGAGAATAGATCTGAAGGTGGTGGTAAATGAATGTATTGAAATAAATAAAGTATTTTGGGTAAAATATTACTTTTAAGTATATTGATTCTCCCAATCAACATTGGTAGTGACATCCATCTCTGAAGTAACTCATTAATGTCTGTCATTAAGGCTTCATAGTTGGTACTGGCGACTGATTCTAGCTTAGGCACAATTTGGATTCCTAAATATTTAAACTGATTTACTACATTGAATTGATTTACCTCAGGAGCTGGGTGATTTCTCTGGGTCTCATTTAGCATTAATATTGAAGATTTAGTTTTATTTATTTTATATCCTGATATTTCCCCAAAATTCTTTATTAAATTCAACAAGGTCAGAATTGATTTTTTTAAGATTCGACATAAACAAAATTATGTCATCGGCATACAGGGAGATTTTATGTTCTGTTGGTCCTACTTTAATTCCATATATTTGTGGATGTAAACGTACTGCCATCGCTAAAGGTTCAATTGCCATAGTAAACAGTAAAGGTGAAAGTGGGCAGCCTTGTCGACATCCTCTATTGATATTTATTGATTTTGAAATATTGCTGTTTATTAGGATTTCTGCTGTAGCATTATTGTATATTATCTGAACCCATTTTATGAAATTATTTCCAATTCCAAACCTTTGTAAAACTTCAAAAAGAAAGGGCCATTCGACCCTATCAAAGGCCTTTTCGGCGTCCAATGATAGGAGAGCTGTATCCGGTGCTTCTTTATTAGAATAGATAATATTAAATAGTCTTCTTACATTATGGAAGCCTTGGCTTCCCTTTATAAAGCCATTCTGATCTCTGTTAATAATATTTGGTAATATTTCTTGTAGTCGTCTTGCTAAAATTTTACAGATTATCTTAAGGTCAGCATTTAATAGGCTTATTGAGCTCATATTTTCACATTTATTAGAGGGTTTACCGGGTTTTGGCAACAGTATAATTAAGGCATTATTCATGTATGGTGGTAAATTACTATTTTGAAATGCTTCTAAAACCATTTCCAAAAATGGTTTTATTAATTTATTCTTAAATTTTTTTATAAAGGTCAACTGGAAGACCATCTGGTCCTGCACTTTTTCCTGATTTCATATTATCAATGGCTAGCCCAACTTCTTCTTGACTAATTTTAGACTCCAGTATCTCCCTGTTTTCATTTGGAATACACGGTATAGATAATTCGTCCAAAAACCCATTTAGTTTTAAGCCAGTTTCATTTTTTGTATTATATAATTTTTCATAATAATCTCTAAAGGCACTATTAATTTCTAAAGGATCTACAACTGGCTGTCCGTTACTTATCACGGAGGTGATGGAGGTGATGGAGGTGGAGAACGTGGAGGACGGAACAGCTGACTATCACAGTAACAACTACACAGTGACCAACGGCTGGAAGATCCACAACACGGCCAAAAACAAGTGGTTCGTCTGCATGGCGAAAAACACTGAGGACAAGCAGAAGTGGCTGGATGCCATCCTGAGAGAACGGGAGCAGAGAGAGAGTCTGAAGCTGGGAATGGAGCGGGACGCCTACATGATGATTGCAGAGAAGGGCGAGAAGCTCTACCACATGATGATGACCAAGAGCCGCCACCTGATCAAGGACCGGCGCAGGAAGCTGAGCATCGTGCCCAAGTGCTTCATGGGAAATGAGTTTGTGTCGTGGCTGTTGGATTGCGGAGAGATCAGCAAACCCGACGAAGGCGTCAACCTGGGCCAGGCTTTACTGGAGAACGGCATCATCCACCACGTGTCGGACAAACACCAATTCAAGAACGAGCAGGTGTTGTACCGCTTCCGCTACGACGACGGCACCTACAAGGCCCGCAGCGAGATGGAGGACATCATGTCGAAGGGCGTCAGGCTGTACTGCCGCCTCCACAGCCTCTACATGCCTGTCGTCAAGGACAGAGACCACCACCTGAAAACCTTTAAATCTGTGGTTCCTGCCAGCAAACTAGTGGACTGGCTCCTGTCACAGGGTGACTGCTCCACCAGAGAGGATGCCGTGATGCTGGGAGTGGGTCTGTGTAACAACGGCTTCATGCACCACGTGCTGGAGAAGAGTGAGTTTAAAGATGAGTCCCAGTTCTTCCGCTTTTACGCAGACGAGGAAACGGAGGGAACGGGGACCAAAACCAAACAACTGCAGAGGAACGACTTCAAACTCATCGAGAACATCTTGGCCAAGTCTCTGGTGATTCACCCCGAGGAGGACGACTACGGCTTTGAGATCGAGGAGAAGAACAAGGCCATTGTGGTGAAGTCTGTTACCAGGGGCTCACACGCTGAGATGGCCGGGCTGCAGGTGGGCAGGAAGATCTTTACCATCAACGAGGACCTGCTGTTCCTCAGGCCGCTCTCCGAGGTCCAGACCATAATCAGCCAGGCCTTCTGCGCCCGGCGCTCACTGAGGCTGCTGGTGGCCACGAAGGCTAAAGAGATCGTGAAGATCCCCGACAACCCAGACAGCCTCTCCTTCAGACTGTGTGGCTCTGCCCCGCCTCACGTCCATGCCACCAGGAAAGGCTGGGAGGCAGCGGCAGCGGGTCTTCAGCCCGGTCAGGTAATCCTGAAGGTGAACGGCAGCAACGTCAACCATGGCGACTACGAGGAGGTCCTGGAGCACTTCACTGCGCACCACACCCATCAGGAGCCTCTGAAAGTGTGTCACTGGGTGTACCGGGCCTTTGAGGACGTGGAAGAGCGATGGAGAGGAGGAGGAGAGAAGGAGGAGGAGCAGGAGGAGGAGAGCCCATTCAAATGTCATCCAGTGGAGAATGGCTCTGAACACGAGGAGGAGAACAGCACCAACGGAAGAGACTACGAGCTGGGCCACCTCTCCCTCTCTGACGACCTGCCTCTGGTCAGCCTGACGGTGGACAACGTCCAGCTGGAGCACGCCGTCGTCTACGAGTACGTCAGCACCGCTGGCATCAAGAGTCATGTCCTGGAGAAGATCGTGGAGCCCAAAAGCTGCTTCAGCCTCTCTGCTAAGATCCTGGAGGCGTTCTGTGCAGACGACAGCCTCTTTGTCCAGAACTGCAGCCTCCTGATTTCCCAGAGCGACCGCGTGGTCACCATGCCTCAGCTGGAGTTCAGACAGATCTGTGACGCCAAGCTGGAGAGCATCAGACGCCGCATTAGCAGCTACCAGCAGTTTTCTGAGGAGCTGAGAAACAAGGTGTGTCCCTCCTTCAGACAGGCTGGTGGCAGCCCCCACCCTCTGGGCTGCATGGACTTCGTTCCCACCAACTGTCACGTCAACCTGATGCAGGTCTCCTACCCCAAAAGCACCACATCTGCCGGCAGGACATTCAGCATCCGCTTTGGCCGTAAAAACTCAATCATCGGTCTGGACCCCGACCAAGCCCAGCTCAACCCCATGTCACACACTCAGCACTGCATGACCAGCATGGGCGCCCCGTCCTGGAGGTGTTCGGGCCTGGAGGGAGACGAGTCCGACAGTGGGGACATGACGTCAGACGGGGGCCAGGGCATGATGAACGGCCGCCGGAGTTGCCATGGCGACAGCGGTCTGAGTTTCCTGCTCAAACAGGAGGACACAGAGACGCAGGATGCCTACGTTTACCTGTACAGCCGCCTGGACGTTGCCGTGAGGGAAATGAGGCAGTACGTCGCCCAGATAGACGTGCTACTGTCCTCCATCACTGAGCCTACACAGCTGCAGGGGGGCGGAAAGCCGCCGGTCGATGAGGAGAACCCGTCGCCTTCGATGGCGTCCTGCGAGGACGGATGTGACCAGGACAAGGCGGAGCAGGGCGGCATCAAGAGAGTCTGCTTCAAAGTGACTGAGGAGGACCAGGAGGACTCGGGCCACGACACCATGAGCTACAGAGACTCCTACAGTGAGTGTAACAGCAACAGAGACTCGGTCCTGTCCTATACGAGTGTGAGGAGCAACAGCTCCTACCTGGGCAGTGATGAGATGGGGTCAGGAGACGAGCTGCCGTGTGACATGAGGATCTCCTCAGACAAACAGGACAAACTCCACGGCTGCCTGGAGCACCTTTTCAACCAGGTGGACTCCATCAACAGCCTCCTGAAAGGAGCCGTCATGACCAAAGCCTGTGAGGAGACCAAACACTTCTACTCCGACCACGGGCAGCCAGAGTTCAGGCAGACAGAGGACTGGACGGTCCGCGGTCGATGCGTCATCCACAAGAACATCCAGGAGGACCCGTGGAACCTTCCCACCTCCATCAAAACTCTGGTGGACAGCCTGCAGAGATTTGTGGATGACGGGAAGAACCAGCTGCTTCTGGCTCTGCTCAAGTGTACAGACACGTCCCTTCAGCTGCGGCGGGATGTGATTTTCTGCCAGGCAGCGACAGGCGCCCTGTGCACACTGGCCGAGCAGCTGCTGATGGCGCTGAGGTCGCGCTTCAACAACGCCGGTGAGTACCAGGAGGACAGCAGGGAGATGAGCCGCAAGTGGTTGGAGCAGATCTCTGTTATCGGGGTTCTGATGCACTTTCAGTCCACGCTGGCGCCACATGTGAAGGAGGAGCGCACCATGCTGGAGGACACCAAGGCTGCCCTGTTGGACCTGGACAAAGTCACTGTGTTCTTCAGGCAACTGGATGACGAGTATCTAGTGGCAAACACGCCGGTGTGGTACCAGGTGGAAGGCAGCAGACACGCCCTGAGGGTCACCCTGTTCCTGGACAGCTGTCACTTCAGCGAGCTGCCCAGCAGGCTGCAGAATGGAGGAAGTCTGAAGATCCACACCGTCCTCTTCACCAGAGCTCTGGAGCGTCCAGACGGCGTCTGTCCTCAGGACCTGTCCTCCATGGAGGAGTTCCAGCAGCGCACCAACGCCGTGTCCCTGGAGAAGGTGAAGGTGTACTACCGCAGACTCAGGGCCTTCTACCTGGAGAAGTCCAACCTCCCCACTGACTCCAACACCACGGCCATGAAGATAGACCAGCTGCTGCGTCCTCTCAACACTCTGGACGACCTGTGCAGACTGATGCAGTCCTATGTCAACGTCCGCCCCGCTGCCCAGGGCCACCCATCGGGCGTCAGCGTGCTGTGTGTGTCCTCGGAGCTGTGCAATCGCCTGGGGGCCTGCCACGTCACCCTGTGTGGCACCGGCATGCAGAGGTGTACCTTGACCGTGACCCTGGAGCAGGCCATGATCCTGGCCCGGAACCATGGCTTGATGCCACGCTGCATCATGCAGACCATGGACATCATGAGGAAACAGGGAGCACGGGTGGAGCTCTCTGCCAAGAACCTGAAGGTGATGGACCAGATGCCTTCAGCAGCTCCAAGGCTCTACAAGCTGTGTCTGCCGCCTTCAGATGGAGACCTGTAGGAGCGCTGGGGGAGGGTGGAGCAACAGACACCACCATTAACAACCCAAGGATCATTCCAGCATGGACGCCGCGAGAGTCTTCGCCATGACTGAAACTGATACGACTTCTGACGACCAGTGCAGAGTATCTGATGATGGAGGAGAAGGAATTGTAGAGATGTTACTGCTCGTGTTATTAACTGGAATTAACCAAACTACCTGTAACCCAGATCATTTCGCCTTGGACTGCAAGCTCTGCCTCAGCATGGGATGGCATCCCCCAGGGCTCCATGCTGGGAACCCCTTGGTTTTAGCTGCAGGGAAGTCCCAGAACAGACTTTGGAAATTTGATTTTGGAAATAGGAAGTGACGGGAATGATAAAGATGGCAGCGGGGGGGGGGGGGCAGTTGCATGTGCAATTACTGTAGGTGTAGTGTGAGTACTGTATTACTGCACTATATGAAGGATAGCTATTTATTGTGTCCAGAAGGAGTTTTTATTCTTGTTTGTATTTTTTAATGGCTCACTTACTCGTATCAGGTATTAGAGTCTAAAAACATTCCAGTACTGAACAGTATTTAAAGGACCAATGGCTTGCCGTCGTAAACTGCTCCTGTTTTTGTTTTTTTTTGTTTTTTTAATTTAAGTGCGGGGATCTCAGCGATGTCAGGAAGTGTTGGTCTTCAGGGAGCGAAAAGGGACAAGGTGGAGTCGAGCTAGCTATAATCAGGAGTTTGGATGGCGGAAGCTAAAATCAAACTATAAGATAAATTATTAATATATTAATGCTAGTGGAGAGTTTTTAGCACATTTTTTAAAATTGACTTTTGTGTTGTTTGTTGAAAGAAGTGCACCGATTGGTCCATTCAGTGTTAGCAGAAGAAAAGTGTACTGTAACAAAAAGAGACTGTAGCATCAGTTTACTCTATTTTTTTTGTGTACATACAGATGTTAACGGCGTCAACAGATGGGAGATGAGATTCATTTTACATTATTGCTATAAATTAAATCTTATTTTTTATGGGAATAATATAGATTATAAAGTGGGGTTTTTGCAATTGTGCATTTGAAGAGAAGCTGTGTAACCTCACTGACGACACGTTGACAACTGTTAAAGATGGCTGACATTGAGGAAGCGTGGTCTGGTTTGAACTGAGCGGCGTCGCTCTGCTGTAGCATGACTAGCTTACGACAGACGTCCAGTTTAATTATCGTTTCAGTGTAAATTCACTAGGCCTCTAAGGATAATTAATATATCAACTTATCATATGAAAATTATTTTTTACACTTGTACAAAATGAGGAGGAAGAATATGAAGGCAGCTCATTTCAGTGTAAACAGCATTATATCATAAGTTCATTTTTTAAAATTATACTTAACACACTGATTTATCGAGGTAATTTTTATAACGTTTGTATACCACTGTTAATAGTCTCTCGGCGCCACACCAGTCGGCTGCCTTTTGCAACAGCGGCTCGATTCCGAGTTTTTTTTACCCCTTCCTCTCTCTTTTGATGCTCTGAGTGTTGCTATCCCTGTGCTGTTGCAATCCTGGAATTTCCCGTTGTGGGACTAATAAAGGCTTATCTTATCTTATCTTATCTTATAATACTGGTAATTGGTGTTTTAAATTCTAATTGTTTAATCTGCCATGCCAATAATTTTCCTCATTTTTCACCTTGTTCATAAAAAGATTGCTTCAATCTTAGAAGACTCGAGGCAGCTCTATTCGCTGATTTTTTGTCATATTCAGCTCTCAGAATCAGTAATTTGTTCTCTAACTTTGGGTCAGTTCCTGCATACACTTTTTCTTGAAGAATTTTTATTTTATGTTCCAATTGGACTCTCTCCTCTCGAGTCTTCTTAGATTTTGAACCTGTATAACAAATAATATCCCCCCTAATAAAAGCTTTGAAAGCCTCCCACTTTATATATGCTGATGTTTGTGTAGTATTGATATCAAAGAACTCATCTGTTTTTCTATGTACTTAACAAATTCCTCATCCTGAAGCCATTTATGCTGAAACTGCCACCTACCTGGTTCCTTTGTCAATTTCTTATCTACATATATTAGACAGCAGGGTGCATGATCAGAGATCACAATATTATCATAGAAGCAGTTTTGAATCTTGGACCTTAATTCTGTGGAGATCAAAAAATAGTCAATACGTGAGAATGTCTTGTAGATATTAGAATAACAAGAATAGGCTTTAACTTGTGGTTTCATTTCTCTCCATATACTGTATCTAGCAATCTCAATTCTTTCATAAAATGATTAATGATCATCCTGCATCCATTGTGCATACAGTCTAGTCCTGTTGATCTATCTATACCGGGATTCAATGTACAATTAAAATCCCCTGCTATTATATGTTGCCCTGTAAGTGAAGATAAAATAAGGAATAAATTGGTAAAGAAATTTTGATCATCTATATTGGGACCGTATAAGTTCACCAAATTTATATTTTCTAATAACAAAGATCCTTGAATGATTAGATATCTTCCAAATTTGTCTCCAATTACAGTTTTCACTTGAAATGGGACTGATTTATGTATGAGAGTCATAACTCCCCTGGCTCGGGATGAAAATGATGAGGTGAATACACTTCCTTGCCATCTTCTCCTAATTCTTTTTACATCCTCCTCCTCTATTAGATGAGTTTCTTGTAAAAACACAATTTTTGAACCCATGTCTTTTATTTTATTCATAACTTGTTTAAGTTTTTTAAAATTTTGTAGACCTCTGCAATTCCATGAGGTTAAATTGAGATTAACGCTTTGGTCTATGATCAATAAGAAGTTTGAGATTACCTCGCAATGTAAACATGCTCACACAGAGAAGCAAAAACATGAGTGGTTGAACATTCATCCTACAAACTACACACAAACAAATTCCCCCTTCCCACATTCGTGGTAATCCCCCCAAAATCAAAAAAAAAAAATTCCGTCTCCCGCTATAGCCATTGACTGCTCCACACCCGCGAGGATCAGTCAAAACCACTCTTTCTTTCTCCTCTCAATCACCCTAACTCTACTACTTTTAATGACGTAACATTAACTCTCTTCTGTAGTTTTCCAACTTAACTCCTAAATTTTATAGCAACTTTGTACATCATAGTTTTTTTTAAATATATAATACAATCTATATTTTGTAAACTTGCTATATGCTTCAGATCAGTCAGATGCCTGTGCAAATGCTTAAATATTCTACCTTATATTTTGTTCATGCTTAGCTCCCACCAGTCTCTCTTGGATCTTCTTGATGAGCTCCTGCGCCTCCTCAGGGGTCTTGAAGATGTGGGTTCTGCCCTTATACGTGACCAGCAGTCTTGCAGGATAAATCACTCCATGACGAATCCCAAGGTTGCGCAGCTCTTTACGGGCGGAGTCGAACTGTTTCCTTAATTGTTGGATTCCTGTGGCCAAATCTGGGTAGAACCGCACCTGTTGATCCTGGTATTTAATTTCTCCTTTGGCTCGCGCCTCGTTGGAGATCGTCATCCTGTCTCTGTAGGTGAGGAACTTCATAATCGGCGTCCTCGGTGATGCCTTGTTATCTCTCGGTGGGCGCTTTCTAAGACGACTGACTGCAGCTCCGCGTTGTTCAGCGCTTCTGGGATCCACTTTTCCAAAAAGAAACATGGATCCAAACCCTCCGTTCTCTCCGGGACACCCACCAGCCTCAGGTTGTTCCGTCTCGACTGGGATTCTAAATCCAGAACATTATCTTCCAGACGTTTATTTTTTAATTCCAATGTGCGCACCTTTAATTGTAGGCCGGTGACGTCATCCTCAGCACTGGAAATTCGGAGCTCCACCTGCGACACCCGTTCCATACAGTCACTTAACTCCTTTTTCATTCCTTCTATCGCTGCAATAATCCCGTCAAGTTTAGAGGAAAAGTCTGCTCTCATTGAACTAATGGCAGCGAGCACCGCACCTGTGCCGTCGCCAGTAGTCACCGCTCCTCCGCTAGCTTCCTCCGCCATATTTGGGGATTTTTCTGCTTCGTCACGGACGTGAAAGTCCATTAACTTGGACTGTTTCGGCAATTCAGTTTTTCCTCCACCTGATTTCCCAGCCTTAGGCTTTACCGGCATGTCCTCGCCCAAACGTTGGGATAGGTTTTGTTCCAATTGAGTTATTTGCCGAATTTTTATTTTTTTATTTTTATTTTTTTATTTTTTTTTTTTTTAGGAACAGAGTAGAGTGAAGCACGTCCTTCTACGCGGCGGCCATAACCGGAAGTCATGAAAGGGTTTTCTTTGTAGAAAATGTAGAATTGTTTTTATCGGGTATTTATATCCACTGGAGTGCATTTTTAAACACATAACAAATATAAAAACCTGGCATTTTACCAGGGGTGTGCACACCTTTTATTTCCACTGATCTGCACGTCAGGAGATCAAGTTTCCTTTAGCAGTTGCTCATGTGATTCCACAGGTTCTTGGATGCAGTTTTGTTTTCATGTTGTTACATTTCATAAGCAGATCAGTAGAAGACTTTTCAACACAGCAAATGTCAGCAATGGTGAAAGAGCACACCACATAGCAAGATGCTGATTAAACAGTATGATTGTTTGTTGCAAAGGTGTGCCTCGGGGAGGGTCTGCATGAAAATACTGGGAAATGCTCTCCATGCAACTTCAGACAGCCAAGGGCTACTGTGTATTATTATGTAGGATTATGCTTTTTAATTGGCTAAAGAATCTAAACCTCACCCTTGATCCCCAGTAGGATTTCTGGTAGACATTGCATATCATGTTGAGGAAATCAGTTTTTGAAAGTCTGTGCTGGTTGGATGATATGGCAACATCATTTGTAGCGGCTGAAACATCAATTTTTTTTTTTTTTTTCAGATTTTAAACTTGTAGGAAGACTGGCTGTGGTCTGAATATGGAGGCCCATCTGTTTGACATGATTGATGCACAGTGTTCTGTGTACTCTCCAATAACAAAGGAACACCAGAGCTGGTTTTGAAGTCTTCCCTTTGCTCACGACTTCGAAAAGTTTACTTCCTTCAACAGAACTTGGGCAGAAATATTCATGTTGTATTCCGAGATTTGATGTTGGCCTTGGCTTCTGCTGAAAGACACATGATGTGCCTACTGCAGTATTAGTAAGGCTTGAGGTATGCGAGGAGGACAAAATGCCTCATGGCATCTGCTCTTATGTATACGGGGACTGTAGTGGAGAGTCTTTATAGGCCTGTTCATTATTGCAGAACTCCATTACAGTAATAAAATTGTCTTCTTTCAGTTTACTTGTTCGGTATCTTTGCAACTTGAGCAATATATCATGCTGCTGGGATAAAAGGGCCTCTTTACTGCAGGGACCCGATGCATTCAGGTCTGACTTGTTTGACTTAACAAGAACTTTATTAAAGTCTCTTATGACGGCAGAAAGCCAAAAATGCTGTCTCTACTTTTGAGCTTGATGTAAAAATTAAATTGGCATTCCTCCGGTGGACTCCACTAAGATATGAAATGTAACCTTTCAAAGGCTTGCCCCCCCCCCCCCCACCAATATGGCAAAACAAGTCTGGCTTTATCGACTCTGACAGCAATAAGAAAGTATTTGCAATTTGCTGTGACTAGCCCTGGTACTAAATTGAGACACTTGGGAGAGGAACTCAGAATGACGCGCACATAAATGACTATAAATTTTGACCAGCACTGGCCTTTGATAAAATGCCCAGATGCTCCCAGTATGGCACCACTGCCACTTCAGAGTAACAATAAATTAATTAAACTTTAGATGCAGTTGTAGACATAAACAACATAATCCATACTGAAGCTGTATGCTACTGTCATATATATTTACCCTCACTACTCACACTTGTCTAAAAGTCAGCCAGTCTGACACATTGGTGTTGAGCTCCAAGCATCTGTTAATCTAATTATAAAGTCAGGCAGCAATTAGTCTATGCACTGCTCAGACATTATGTTCGGCAAATGTGCAGGTCAGATTTGTTCTTGGTTGTACTGTTAACCTTGAATGTGCACTGATTCACAAGGCAACACAGAAAACACTCAAACATAAGCAAACTGATGTAAATGTATTTTTTATTGACCTGGAAATTTGGATTGACTATCATACACAATATGCTGATATATTGATTCACTGATTTGTTGCCTCAGACATCGAGAAAATGTCATTGATTTTGACTTCATATAATTTTGTTGGGGATATATTTTCATACATTTTGTCATAAACTCCACCTGATGCTTACAACTCAAATGTCTCAAACACTTGTAAATTTTGTTAGTACTTTTATTGAAGACACTAACAGATTGGTAAATGCCACAAGTTCACTTAAATTGATCATACTTCACGTTTACTATCAAATTTGGTAGTATACATGGTTTTGCATGAGGCCCATTGCTTTCAAGCTGTTAGACACACATAAACCCAAGACGGTGTAGAAGCGTGCGATGGAGACTCGTAAAATCCTGACTTGAAATCTATGAAATGATTTAACATCAGTAAAGATGGGTGGACACCCCAAAGAGCTGACTACATAACTTCCAGACCATGAAAGGAATTGCAATGTAGTAGTTTTGACTCTTGAATTGGCCTTGTCACACCAGCAAGGTTCCTGTTCCACCTCTAGTTCTTTTTTTGGAGTCTCAGAATCATGGTGATGTCTGGTGAACCAGCCTGCGTTCATACCAGTTTGGACATAACCAACACCCATGGACACTCACAAGACAGGTAGAAGTAAACCACAGTGATAATAGAAAGTAATGATAAATGATGGACAGCCCTCATTCAAATGTGGAGCTGCTCCTGGCTGGACAACATCTGCAGTTTTGGGTGGACTCTTCCTGAGTTTTCAAACCAGGACGCTTGGTAGTGTCTATTTTTTTAAAGCAAAACTGCAAAAAGAGTTTCTGAAAACATTTTAGATTAGAAATAAGTTGTTTATTTGCAAAATCTCTTTTTAATATCAACGTCTGCTCTTTAAAATCCTTACATGAGTTCCGTGTAGCTATTTTGTTGTTGTTGTTGTTGTTGCTTCTGGGAAGTAATTTTTAATGGTGTCATATGCTAAACTTTAAAAATTGTGATTAATCTTCAATAATTTGTATTTATTCACGATTAAATGAGATTAAAAACAGTTTATTTTTCAATGTAATGTATCTTAAACTTGTCATTTTATACTATACATTTTATACACGTTTTTTATACTCTTATTAACATGGGAGTAGGGCTGGACAATATGAGGAAAAAATCCAGTCATGATTAAAAAAAAATCATATGGATCGATATTGAGACACGCTATTCAAAAAGTTAGGGATATTCGGCTTTCGGGTGAAATTTATGGAAAATGTAAAAAGTTCACGCTACAGAGATGTTATATCGTGAAAGTAGGGCATTTATGTAGAAAAAAGCAATGGTGATTTCTTCACCTCAAACAATTTATTGAAACAAAAGCCAACAACAGTGGTGGTATACCATGACAAAAAATGTCAATGTCTCAATAACTTGTCATGTGCCCTTGAGCATCAATTACAGCTTGACAAAGGCATCTCATGCTGTTCACAAGTCGACTTATTGTCTGCTGAGGCATGACATTCTACTCTTCTTGAAGGGCGGCCCTCAGATAATTGAGGTTGTGGGGCGCAGGGTTACAAGCCTCTACATGGCGACTCAGCTGATCCCATAGGTTTTCTATGGGATTCAGGTCTGGAGAAAGTGCAGGCTACTCCATTTGCGGTACCCAGCCTCCAGAAGACATTCCCAAATTGTGCGATCTCGATGAGCTGGAGCATTGTCGTCCATGAAGATGAAATTAGGTCTGTGTTGTTAATGCAGGGGCACAATGACTGGATTAATGAAGTTATTCAGGTAGTATCGGCTTGTCACTGTACTATTCACAAAGTGTAGGACAGGTCTGTATTGACTAGACACCCCTGTAACATGGTAACAACAGTGGCTGATGCATAGCGCTCTCCTTGACATCTCCAACATCATTGGCAGCCATAATTTCTGCTCAGCATGAATCGACTTTCATCAGAGAACACCATTGAGTTCCCACTTGTCCCTTGTCCAGCATAGTTGACACCTGTGCCTGGTGGTGTGGTCAGGTACCCTTGCAGGTTGTCTAGCACGCAGACCAAGCTGATGTAAATGTTTTGAATGGTCTGACGTGACACTTGGGTGTCTGTCACCTCCCTTAACACTAGAAGTCCCAGAGAGGGGCCATTTGGCCTTTTTGGCCTGGAGTTGAGTGGCATTTATCATCCGGTTTCTCAGGGCACTGTTCACAGTGAAGCGCTCGTTAGCGTGGGATGTGGCCAAAGGACGTTCACTTCTATGCCTTTCTGTGAGTCTTGCTGTCTCTCTGTATCTCTGTTGCAACCTGCTAATGACCCATGCAACAAGCATGTGTCAGAATATTTTGTTTGAAGCCTCGCAATGGCGAGGTACTGTTGATCAATTGTTACGTGCCGTCTTGGTCTCGTGATGTCAAAATGTGAACAGCATGATGAAGAGGACTGTTAAAATACCAATTCTAATTGAATCGGAAAATTTATTGGTCAATTCATGGATCAAGCACTTGTTGGGAATTTTGCCCTTAAGCACCTTATTAGAGAACAGTAAGTTATGCAAAAAGTACTGAAACATTGAACAGTTGGACATGTGCATTCAGAAGTTTAGAGACGGTCAAATTAAGTTCATCTGTAAAGGTTATAGTGCATTTTAGATGCATCCTGAAATTTCACCCGGAAGCTGAATATCCCTAACTTTTTGTGAGTAGTGTATATTGCAAAATAAATGAAATCACTTTCTGTCAAGCTTACAGGTTCCTTTTTACTCCCAAGCAGTGTTGGGCAAGTTACTAAAAATTATTAATTAATTACAGTTAGTTACTTCTTTTCGAAAGTAATTGAGTTACTTTACCAATTACTGCATGATTAAAGTAATTAGTTACTAGAAAAATAACTTTCACATTACTTTTAAATGCATACTCAAATCATCTTGCACACATAGCAAGATCATTTAATTAATGTATTACATTACGAGCTTATTAATGGCAGGCTGAAAACGGACTGTTTCAGACAGAACTTCACAGTTTGTTTATGTTGGTGTAGCTGAACATGGTGTCAGTGTGTGGGACATAAAACTGTGCACATTTATCTTACCTTTATGATTATGGATTAATCCGATGTGCAGTGACCCAAAGAAAATGTTCATTAGCCACAGTCCAAATGTCTGCTGTGACGGAGACACAATCCAGGCAGTCCCTCACATGTTTTTTGGATATCAAAATCAATTATTGAATAATCTTTATCCAGGTAGCAGGTAAATGTGTTTTAACTTCAGTGGATCACAGTCTCAGCTGTGTGAAGGAAAGTCACTGTTGATATCATGTCTTCAGTCTTTAATAACATGTCTGGCAAACAGTCGGTTTAGTTCTTGCTGGGTCACAAACTGGGGGTTGGCATCTTTAGGCACCCAACAAGTACAGCTAATTATGAATTGGGGGATCTGATTCGAGCCAATTACAACTTTCAGTGCATCTGTGATTTTTTTTTTTTTTTTTTTTTTTCCATTCAGGATTTTTTTCCCCTCCCACTGTGTGATAATTTCTTACTTTTATGTTTCAAAAAACAAAACAAAACATGAAAAATACAACTGTAGCAGCATATTTGCTGCTATAACACAGACTTAAGAGTATCCTGAATTTTAACAAATAAGACTAATAACAAACATTCTGTTATGTGCAACAAGTAACTGATCCTTCAGTCAAAAATACTCAAGTTCTAAAAGAAATGTTAAAACTTTTAATCAAAGTTCTCCTGTTACTGTATGTGCAATAAGTAACTGAGTCCTTCAGCCCCAAAACCCAGAACATTTTGCTGTATAAAAATCACATTTACCTTTTATACGAAAATGTGCAGTTACTGTTACAAATGATTCAGACGCAATGGATGTCCACGATATCACACGTGATGGCAATCCTACCTGCTGTCTTCAGTGATTGCATGACTTCAGCTTTGATCTTGTAGAGAGTAGGGATGGCTGTGTTGGGAACAGGTCAGGTGGACTCCTGACCAAGTGAGCACCCCATTTAGCCCCAGGAATCCAATCTGTACATGTACAAGTACATTTTCAATCCAGTGATTTACAAACTGATAATTTTCTAAAGCCTCATTCAGAGCATTATAGTCCCACATACCTATTCTGTGGATTTTTATCTGGGGGCAGCCAGTGGTGACGAGCAGCAACAATGGAGAAGAAAAGTCTTTTGAAAACAGAAATGGAGCCAAAACCTTCTCTGGGTCAGCTTAGTTGTCATCTTACATATATATTTTTTACACTTGTTGGTGACTGGGAAAAGTCTTTCCAACAGCTTTACACAAAATATTATGACACTGTTCCTCGGCTCTGCAGTGTGCATCATAGTGCAAAAGCCCTGGTTCTCGACGACGAAATACAGGCATTAATCCTTGGCAGTAAAAGCGGCAATAGATTTTGTAATTCGCTTTGCCCTTGCCGAGTTGTATGGAAGTTTTGACATGGCTTACTCAGTGGTCCTCTGGTCATGTGCAGCAAACACAACAGTTTTTTTCTTCTCCGTTCGTTGGGTGGAAAGATACGATATGGTTTTGCATGTTTGTCATGTTTCTAAAATATTTTAGTCTGACAGAGCTTACAGAGCTTTTGATGTAGGTCTTGTTGAAGTCTTTTTCTCACTTCGACTTCACAAAAACTGAAGTACTGCCATACGTTTGCTCTTAAGAAAGAGGGGGCCGATTGTATATTCCACTCCGCCATTTTGTTTCTTTTGTGCCACGCCATAAAGAGTCTGGGCAGGTCCGGGTGCCAACTTTTGTGTTGCGGTGAAATTGATAAGGTTATTAATATGTAATAATCAGAATCTTGACATTTGTGCAATGATTTAGAATCATTCACGTCTGCATCAAGATGCATCGGAAAAATGATAATTTCTCCCACCCCTATCACAAACTGTCCAGATGCATACCCGTGTTTGAAATCCAGCCGTGGGTGTTCAGATAGCGTAGATCCACACACGGTGTTAGCTATTAGCATAGCTAGCCCTTCCTTGGCACTAGCTTTGTTGGAACTTGTTGCTGTTTAACCCCTTGCACTCCGGTCAATTTCCCTAAAAACGCCAAAAAATAACGTGCCCAAAGCTGTTCTTCAACCCTTTGAAGCATCTTCATGGGGTTGGTCTCATTTAAAAGAAAACACTTTGAATTTTTTGGCAAAACGGTCATAATCTCTCTAAGTGCTCCTGCCACTGAGTTACAGTCATCTAAACATAGTGAACTTGAAGAAAATAAATTTGGCCTGGGTGTTTTTTTTTTGGATACAAATGCTTGCAAATAACACACAGCTTCAGACCCGGGCTGGAAAATGCAACAGAAATGTAGAACCAAGTGTTATCCAGCTGAGGTCCAAATTTTGTAACGATACCACAAAAAATGAATGTATTACACAGCTTTTTCCTCAGGTAGTTCCCAGGCATTTTTGAACTGCCAAATTGTGCCAAATGGCACAGTTTGGAAAAATGTCTGTAACTTTTGAATGATTCAATATAGAAGCTTCATCTTGGGCTCCAATGAAAGGTGACACTAAGGGCTGTGTGTGTGTGTGTGTGTGTGGGGGCGCTACAGAGGACGGACATCGCCCGTTGCGCCACGGTCCGTCATGCAGCGATGACGCACAGCTGTAATTTACCGATCGGTCAAAAGTCATTTTGATTACAATTTTCAGGGATAAAGAATATTTTAGTTTAGAAGCTTACCTCTTCACAGCAGAAGCGGAGCTGGCGAACTTCTTCCTCATTGTCAGACGAACGCGACGCTGGTCTCGCGACCCGATCAAAACATAATTCCATTATTGCGGTTTTGCACTTCCATGATTGCGGTTTTTGGCAAACGATTTTTCAAAACAAATAACAGTAGTAATTAAAAAAAAGACTGGCGAACGCGTGTGTGTCACTCAGCCTTCGTCGTCGGCCTCCGTCGGTCTATGATGACCATGGAAGAAAATCATAACGTCTACTCTGCTGGAACAAAAACAAAAAAAGCACTGCCTGAGGCCGAACATGCCGATGCGCGAATGGCAGTCGCTGTCACACAGGTTGCACTTGTGGATGGTCTCCGTGCTGCTGGGTCTGTGACGGTTCTTCCTGCGTGTCCTTTTTTCATCTGCTGCAGCAGTCTGTCTTCATCCAGCCTTACAAAAAACAGCTTGCGAACTTCTGTGCTTCAATTGGCTTGCTGCATTCACAGCGTTGGTTGGCGGGTCCTTCTTGCTAGGTTTTCAGTCATTGGTTCTTCAAGGTTTCAGAAACCCAATTCAAGGCTCTTATTAGTCGAATGAGAGGTCAATCAGATGATCTAATCTGTTTGCGGCTGTGTCTGCAGTGGAAGAACGGAAATGCAGCTTACGCAGCTCCATTGTGCGTCCTAGCTTCGTGCGCTCTGGGACGCAGAGACTTGCCCGCCCGCGGTACAACGGAGTGCAAGCGGTTAATCAGGCCCCTCTGAAGTTTGCAGTAGGACTCGATTGGCACTTAGCTTGCAATCCACCAATATGCTTTTATTTTTAACCACGACAAAAGGAAAAATAATCTTTGTTGCACTCTTACGCACGCTGTTGTGTGTGTCAATCAAACATGATTAACGCTATTCCAGCCACATGATTGGTCCGGTGCAGTGTATTCTCATTTTCATTGGCTTTTCGTGTTTTCTGTCAAAATGTGGAATGAACGAGTTCTATCGGCCATGTTTTATGTCTGTACCAAGGGAAAGTTATTTCATGATAATTATCATTATATCGCACAGCCCTACATGGGAGTGGACAATGTGCTTGCTTTCTGCAACTGCAGGTTCACTTAAAGCTTTCAGTATGTCACAAATGATGACAACTATCCAGAATATTCTCCAAAAAATCTGATAAGTGCTGCAGAAATATTGCACAAGTAGCGACCACTTTAACATTATTACACCAGTTGTTACCTTACCAGTTGATAGACCAGTTACATCTCATCCCTCCCTTTTCAATGTGATTTCCAGTAGTATTGAATTGAATTTATTTTATTTGGTAGTAATAATAATAATAATAATAATAAAAACATATACAATACAATAAGGACACACAAAAGAACAACCGAAAGGGTGTAGGCTGAAGCTAGTGCTTATATAGTGCCTACCCCGTTACAATTTTAAAATCAGTAACATAAAAATTTAAGTCTTACCCAAACTCAACAAAGAAAATCAAATAGAACAAGTAGACAAAAAACAAAACAAAACCCTTTAAGTTATTACAAATTTATCTCCCAGCATTTACAGTGAGATACTCGGAGATTTTCTCATCTTTGTACAATTTTTTTGAATTGCTTCAGAGTTGAACATGTTTTAATATTTTCAGAACAACAGTTCCACAGTTTAACTCCAGTGACAGACATGCAATGATACTTTGTATTTGTTGTAACCTTTGGCTTATTAAAAACAGAGTTACCTCTTAGCTTAGATTTACTTTCCCTTTTTTTAAACAGTCTCTGAATATTTACAGGTAATTGGTTATTATTTGCTTTGTACATGATTTGAATGACATTATAATCTACCAGATCTCTAAATTTAAGAGTATGTAATTTGAATGAATATTGGATTTGTTGGTTCACAGTAAGGTTTCTTTGATACAATGCGTACAGCTTTTTTCTGTAGTAAAAAGATTAAGTTTGTGTTTTTTATGTTTCCCCAGATCTCCACACAGTATGTCATAAAAGGAACTATCAGTGAATTATGAATGAATGAATTTATTTTTTATTCGGTAATAAAAATAATAAACACATACAATACAATAAGAACACACACAAGAACATTCGAAAGGGTGTAGGCTGAAGCTAGTGCTTATATAGTGCCTACCCCGTTACAATTTTAAAATCAATAACATAAAAATTTAAGTCTTACCCAAAATTAACAAAGAAAATCAAATAGTGAATTATATAAAATGCAGAGATTTCTGGCTCAGGAGATCCTTAACTTTATACAGTACGGCAATGGATTTAGATATTTTAGTTTTGGCATAATTTATGTGTGATTTCCAGTTTAGTTTATCAACAATGACCCCTAGGAACTTGGTTTCGAAAACTGTGTCAATTTCAACATTGTTTATTTTAATTTTTCTGTGATTATATAATTTGCGGTTTCCAAATATTATACATTTTGTTTTTCCAAGGTGAATAGATAATTTATTGGCAGTGAATGATTGATTGATTTGTTTAAGTTCATATTCTACTGAATCCAGAAGCTGCTTAAGATTTTCTCCACTACAAAAAAAAGTTGTCATCTGCAAATAAAATACACTTGAGCAATTTAGACACAAAACATAAATCATTAATATACAAAATAAACAGCAATGGACCAAGCACAGAACCCTGTGGTACCCCACACGTCATGTTCAGCAACTCAGAGTCTGTATTATTCACATGAACATATTAATATCTGCCTTCAAAATAGCTGTGTAACCAGTCAAAAGCAATTCCTCTGATGCCATACTTATGTAATTTACTGAGGAGTAATTTATGGTCAACTGTATCAAATGCCTTTTGTAAGTCCAGAAATATTCCAACTGTGTATTCTCTTCTATCTGTTGCATCCATAATCTGTTCAACAAAGTCCATGAGTGCCAGTGAGGTGGTCTGGTTCTTCCTGAATCTGTACTGTTGTTCACAAAGTATATTGTGCTTATCAATGAAATCATTTAGTCTCTTAACAAATATTTTTTTCCAGTATTTTGGAGAACTGAGGTAACAAGGAGATGGGTCTGTAGTTTGACAATGAGTGTTTGTCACCAGTCTTATACAGAGGAATGACTATCTACTATTCCAGCAGATAGTCCAGTTTATTTTCTAGAGAGTGGTCATTCGCAAAAAGAACTTATGGAAGTGGTGTTAGCCTTTTAAAGATTCAAAGATTTTTATTTGTCAATACTTGTATACGTACAGGACATACAGGAGAATTGAAATGCCGTTTCTCTCTCTCTTAGTGGTGTGCGCAATATATGAGAAGAAGGAATAAGGATGAAAAACAACAACAGCAGTCTATGTACAGTAATGCTACCTATAGTGCAAATAAAGATAAAAGATACAACCCAGCAATCCCATAGTGCAAATAAAGTTAAGCGATAACACCCAGCAATCCTATATAAAGAAAAAGTGGAGCCATAATACAAGTAGTTGCAAGTTCATTGTGGTAGTGTAGGTGCAGACAGTGACAGATTGGACTGCACATGATCAATATTGCAATAGACAGCAGCAGGTATGGCATTTGTGCTAATGGTTGCAGTAAGGTGCAGAGACATAGAACAGCAGATGAAATTACTGTTGGTATGCGAAGTCTTTCTGTGCAAACAGCTAAGGTAGTTATTGTGTGGGTGAGTGTGTTATGGTCCAGGGGTTGGGGGGAGTGGGCAGAGTTCAGGGTTCTGATAAGCTGGTGAACAAAGCTGTTTAGCAGTCTTGTGGAGCGGGCCCGGAGGCTCCAGTACCTTTTCCCTGAGCTTAGAAGGTTGAAGAGGGAGTGTGAGGGGTGGGAGGTATCGCCTGCAATGCTGACGGCTCTGCAGGTGAGGCGGGTGTGGTAGATGTTGGGGGCGGGGGGGGGGGCAAGGTGTCACTGATGATCTTGCTGGCTGCTTTCACTGTGTGTTGTAGTGTCTTCTGGCAAGAGGCGGTGCAGCTTCCATACCACACCATGATGCAGCTGGTAAGGATGCTCTCAGTGGTACCCTGGTAGAATGAGTACATAATGGGAGGTGGGACTCGTGCTCTCCTCAGTTTGCAAAGGAAGTAGAGGTGAGTTTGAGCCTTCTTGGCCAGTGATGTGGTGGTGTTGGACCAGGAGAGGTCCTCAGAGATGTACACCCCCAGAAACTTGGTGCTGCTCACCCTCTCGACAGCTGCTCCATCGATGATTGGAGGGAGATGCTGTGTGTGTCCCCTCCTGAAGTTGACCACAATCTCCTTGGTTTTCCCTACATTCAGGAAGGGATTCTTGTCTTTACACCACTGGACCAGTTGGCTCACCTCATTTCTGTAGATGGCCTCTTTATTGTTTGTGATGAGGTCCACTACCGTTGTGTCGTCTGCAAACTTAGTGATGTGGTTGGTGCTATAGGCTGGTACGCAGTCATGGGTCAACAGGGTGAAGAGGAGTGGGCCGAACATGTACCCTTGAGGGTCCCCTGTGCTCAATGTGATGGTCTTGGAGGTGTTGCTGCCGACCCGCACGTTCTGTGGCCTCCCTGTGAGAAAGTCCAGCACCCAGTTACAGAGAGCGGTTTTGAGTCCCAAGTGTCTGAGTTTTTGTATTAGGTGCCTGGGGATGATTGTGTTGAATGCTGAACTGAAGTCTCAAAACAGCATTCGCACATAGGGGTTCTTTGAGTCCAGGTGGGTGAGGGCCGTGTGGAGAGAAGCAGTGATGGCATCTTCTGTGGCTCTGTTTGACCTATATGCAAACTGAGATGGGTCATGGGAGGGAGGATGGACTTAATGTTCTGCATGACCAGCCACTCCAAGCACTTCATTATGATGGAGGTCAGTGTTACGGGCCGGTAATCGTTGTAGCTAGATGGGACAGGCTTCTTTGGGACTGGTATTGTAGTAGCAGTTTTGAAACATGTGGGGACAACAGCTTTACTCGGGGAGATGATGAAGACGTCGGCCAGGAAATTCTAGAGCTCCTTTGCACAGTCCTTCAGAACACGACCTGGTATGTTGTCTGGTCCAGCTGCCTTGCGTGGGTTGATCCTGGAGAGGATCCTCTTCATGCTAGCCGGATCCAGACTGATAGCCTGCTTGTCCAGGGGAGGAGTGGTCTTCTGTGCTGATGTGCTGTTTTGTGCTTCAAAGTGGCCAAAGAAGTGTATTTACACTGCTCACAAAAAGTTAGGGATATTTGGCTTTCAGGTGAAATTTATGGAAGATGTAAAAAGTTCAGGCTATAGTGATATCATGAAAGTACGGCATTTAAGTAGAAGCATGCAGTGTTGATTTCCTCATCTCAAACAATTTATTGAAACAAAAGGCAGCAGTGGTGGGTATACCACAACAAAAAATGTCAGTGTCTCAATAACTTGCCATGTGCCCTTGAGCATCAATTACAGCTTGACAACGACCTATCATGCTGTTCATAAGTCAGCTTATTGTCTTCTGAGGCATGGCATTCCACTCTTCTTGAAGGGTGGCCCTCAGGCCATCGAGGTTGTGGGGTGCAGGGTTACGAGCCTCTACAAAGTGGCTCAGCTGATCCCATAGGTTTTCTATGGGATTCAGGTCTGGAGAAAGTGCAGGCTACTCCATGTGTGGTACCCCAGCCTCCAGCAGCCGTTGCCTAATGATAAGACCTCAATGAGCTGGAGCATTGTTGTCCTTGAAGATGAAATTAGGCCTGTGTTGTTCATGCAGGGGCACAATGACTAGATTAATGAGGTTATACAGGTAGTATCGGCTTGTCACTGTACCATTCACAAGGTGTAGGGCAGTTCTGTATTGACTAGACCCACCTGCCCAGATTGTAACACCACCACCACCAAAGGCTCATTTGGTGACAACAGTGGCTGATGCATAACACTCTCCTTGATGTCTCCAACATCGCTGGCGGCCATCATTTCTGCTCCTCGTGAATCGACTTTCATCAGAAACATTCAACATTTCAACATTCATTTTTAATATATTTAAAAATTGCATAGATTAGCATTACTTATTCTTATTCTACCTTTTATTGCATGCATAATTTTTGTCTTTAGTGTTACTCTATGTTTAATGTTGCAGCATTGCACCGAGACAAATTCCTAGTTTGTGTACTACATGAACAATGGCAATAAATCTCATTCTGATTCTGACCACGCTGATGTAAAAGGTTTCAAATGGTCTGATGTAACACTTGGGTGCCTCTCACGTCCCTTAAATGTGCCTGGAGTTGAGTGGCATTCATCATCCGGTTCCGCAGTACACTGTTCACAATGAAGCAGTCATCAGCGTGGCATGTGGCCAAAGGATGTCCACTTCTATGCCTTTCTGTGACTCTTCCAGTCTCTCTCTATCTCTGTTGCAACCTGCTGATGACACTCTGTGACACTCTAAGCTCAGTGGCCACTTCCCTCTGAGAACATCCTGTTTGAAGCCTCGCAATGGTGAGGTACTGTTGATCAGTTGTGAGGTGTTGTCTTGGTCTAATGATGTCAAAATGTAAACAGCATGATGAAGAGGACTGTTTTAAATACCAATTCTAATTAAACCAAAAAATTTATTGGTCGATTCATGGATCAAACGCCTATTGTGAATTTTGCCATTAAGTGCCTTGCTAGAGAACAGCAAGTTATGCCAAAAGTACTGAAACATTGAACAGTTGGACATGTGCATTCAAAACGTTAGAGAAGGTCAACTTAAGTTCACCGGTAAAGCTTATAGTGCAGGTTCAGGTGCATCCTGAAATTTCATCCGAAAGCTTTAATATCCTTAACTTTTTGAGAGTAGTGTAAGTTGTTAAGCAGTGTGATGTCACTCGCACAGGTTTGAGGTGGAGTTTTGTAGTTTGTGATGGTCTGTATGCCACACCAGAGAGAGTATCTCTGGTGTTGCTGAAGTGGCCAGATATTTTTTTGCTGTCCTGTCATTTTGCCTTCTTGATACCACAGGACAGGTTGGTCCTAGCTGGTGTTAGTCCTGCAGTGTCACTGGCCCTGAAGGCTGCGTCTTGAGCCCTTAGGAGCCTTTGGACCTCTGCTGTCATCCATGGCTTCTGGTTGGCATGAACAGTGACAGTTTTGCAGTGAGTGACGCTATTTCTGGAGGGTCTTTGCCCATCCCGAGATAACACTGGAGAGAGAAAACACCAAAAACCAAATACAAACTGTGTACCAACCAACTAATCACTCATTATCTACTGTCTTTTACATTCCTCCATGATTGCATCATTAGGTTACCTCTTGGCTTTCACCACATGACAGTTCTTTACAGGCCTTGTGAATAGAATCAATGGCAGCTTCTGTCTTCATGCAATCCTGGGCTTTTTTAAGCCTGTGGCGAGTTTGCTGTGCAGAAGACGGAGCGAGGGAGAAAGAGAGGGAGAGCAGATGATGGCATCTTGGCTTCTGATTGCATGTGATTTTCCCCCCCCCCCCCGTTCTAATCAGCTGGTGTTACTTTCAAATTGCCCCCTTTGCATGCCATTATGATGTTGATGTGCGTGGGTGTGAGCATGCATACGACAGGAGGAGAGCAGTGATGAATGAATATCCCCGTCTACCTTAGATACACTGATCTTGTTTCGATTGTTACAAAAATTCATTTGTGGAGGGCTCGGAGAGAAATCATTTGCGATCCTGGAAATAATGTTTTCCTTTTGTTTTTGTGTTCTCCAAAGTTCTCACTGTTTTTTTTTTTTTTTTTCCCTCCCCATATCACCTCACAGCATGATTGGGTGTCAGAGAGATTTGATTCATGTTGGCAAAGACATTTCTCTGCTCTCCTTTAATTGGCTGCCTTAATTTTTGCCCCGAGTGCTGATAATGAATTCAATCAGTCCTCATGTCAGTGACAAAAATGGACAGACTCGCCTTCCCGGGAAAGGAGATGACTTCTCTCCAGCCGTGATTATTAATTCCCAGTTTTATGAATCCTTTTGTGTTGGAAGATGATATGGAGTTTCAGAAAGGCAAAGAATAGAGTACATTATCATATACCTTTGTTTGCTTCTTTCTACGCCTCTCTCTCCCGCTTTCTGTCTGTCCCTCTGTCTCTCTCATCCTTAAGTGTCTTCTGGCCCCATTTCCCAATTAGCCGCCACAATTAGGGTAACAATGTAGTACAAGAGAACTGGGATGACGAATTTAGCCACAGTGGGAAAAGATGAGGCCAGAAACTACCTCACTGTTGTCTCTCTCACTCTCCCATTCCCCTTAAGCGCATCATTTAATATGCATTGTAATTCATGTCTCATTATATAATTGTCCTATCAGTGGCTAATCATGTAATTCTTTTTGAAGAGTTGTTCCATAGCTCTGTGTGTGTTTTGGGTCAATGACTGTTGTGTCCCCCCCCCTTTTTTTTTTAAACAAGAATGGCAGCTATGATTGTGTCAGCCACCTTTGGCCTCTTTAGTGGGAGAGTGTGCTGTAATCATGCTGCACTGGGCATTTGCTTTTTTATGTAATCCTCCCACCAGTTTTAAACATTACCACTCTTTATTATTACAAGCACTCGTATCATTGTAGGTCTGTGCATGAATAGCGGTGTAGCATGGGTGAAATTTTTTTTTTTTTCATCCTTGCAGTCGTTTGACTGTATCCTCCTCAATGACATCCACTCATTTCAGAAACGGGTGGACTAAAGAATAAGTCAGGAGGGGGGAAAAAAAAAAATCCCCAGACAGGTCCTAGGAGATTTTTTTGGGCTATATTTTCTGTGTACTTGAGCTGAGATTCTTCCTTAATTATGATCCACTATATTACATAAAACAGAGCCAGGTGGAAAATAGAGAGCGCGGTTTATCCCCGAGTTGCTTATCCCAGTGCTTCTTAGTGCGCATGGTAGCTGTGGAGCAAGTTTGTGTAAAACAAGTTGGCACTGTACTCCATATAAAAAGCACTGTGTGGTGTCTGGAGGGGTCTGTAGTGTATTCTAATAAGATAAATGACTGTTTTTCTTTTTGTGTTCTGGTAACTGCATAGCTGCAGTGCGCTGTGTTCTTCACCATGCACGTTTGTTTTGTTCAACATCTAAACCCAGTGAGGAGGAGTTTAATATTGCAGATGAACTAAAGATGAAGATGAATGCCTGCCTTAGCTTGTGTTGTTTTTGGCAAATTTTTAAGAGGGCAAAAAAATAAACTCTAAGCGGAAGAAGATGGATGGATGGATGGAAGTAATTTTGAATATCCCCTGTTGTAGAGCTGTCTTTTACCATTACACAAAAATCATTTTGTGTTTTTCGTTTTGAAGAGTTATTTCATGCAGGCGCCATATGTTGGTCCTTTGTGCACCTGTGCTACAAATATTCATGCAGTTTGAGCCTACGTGACACCGGCCAGGTAGATGGATTAACTTTGTTGTTTGTTGATCTTTCCATGAAATGTAACATGAGCGCACTCTTAAAACACCTTTATATTCCTATGGAATCCGACAAGCAACAACTAGCTGCTAATAATGTACTTTTTTTTTTTAACCTACATCATATTATTTGCCAACAGTTTCATGGTTTTTATTGTCAAAGTTTTGGTTAACTCAATAGCTTTACTTTCTGGGTCGGTGCTTCCACTTCACTGTGTACACTTCCCTCATCATTGTCCCCATGAAGGATGGTGTGGCATATTCATTAGGGGTGCGAATCGTTAGGCACCTCACAATTAAATTCAGAACAGATGTCAGGGCTCCAGTGCTCAATGCATTTTTTTTTTTTTTCTAGTCAGGCTTTTTTTTTTTTTTCTTCCACAAGTAACACAATCCTTCAGTCAAAAATATTTCTATGACTTTCTAACGTATAAATATTAGATTTCTGATGAAAAATGGAACGATTCCTATCCGTTTTCTTAAGTTGTTCGATGTTTTGGTCTAGTCAAGGCTGTGCAGGTCGGTGACTTGCCCTCTTCGTTGTCAGGCCCTGAAGCTGTCTTCCACACACAGCAGTGTTTCACTCATGTGTATTGAATGGAATATACGGTCCAAATGTCCACGTAGTATGACAGCCATGCTTCAGCAAACTGATTTGAACACCCAGACGTAAGTAAAATGAGGAGTTTGTACAGTGGAGATATGTTGTCAAAGACTGTCCAGGTGTGTACCAACTTCTGCTTTTTTTGTGCTGTCAAAGCTGATTGTTAACTAATATTTAAGATTTGGAGTCTTGACATTTGTGCATTGATTCAAAATCCTCCTGTCTGCATCATGATGCATCGGAAAAACGATTAGTTCCCCCACCCCTAATATTCATGCTAACTTCAGACTAGTTTTTGAATTTGTCAGATTGGCAGTTATTTTTGACCACATTTACTGTATAAACTTATTTATTAACAAATATAATATATTAGGTAAAGTATATATTACTGGAGGGGTGTCCTAGTGGCAGATCATTCACACCATACCCAGGAGGTTGTGGGTTCACACCTCGGCCGGGTCATACCTAAGAATGTATAAAAATGGTACTTTCCACCTCCTAGCTTGGTGCTCAGTCTAGTAGAATGGGGGTGGAAAGGAAAGTTGACACACGGAGCTACCAGATGAAGGACCCCTCCACTGTAGCTTCATTACTTAACAGCAGTTGTATGGCCTGTTGTAATGGAGACACGCTCTGCCCCTATGCACCACATTCTGTGTAAGGCAATTAACTGTTTGACAACTTTTTATGGAGGCACAGTAATGAAGATGACACTGATATACCGGTAATTGTTAGCAGTGGTTTATGTTTGGCTTTGTATTCTTACACCTGGGCAGGCTGTACTTCTCTGAATCCACTTGAACTACACCTTCTGACACTGTAACAACCACACACACTCGTACACTGTCCCACCCTAACTATTGCGTCTCATTAAAAATAAAAGATGGACAGCAAAATGAAAAGGACAAAACGGCCGAAGACTGAATAAGGATCGGAGAGAGAAAGAGATGATTTTCAGGATGGGCTGCTGGGGCTTTAGTTTGACACCAGTGGCACCTTCTCATATTATTTTGGATTCTGGCTAGAAGTAGATTATAGTGTTCTCCTGCAGTATTGATGTGTGTGTGTGTGTGTGGTGACTGCTGCTGCTGCAGTATTGTGGTGGTTGTCTCTCTGTCCCCTGGCTATTCCTGACTATTTGACTAGGGATCAGCTAATTGGAGGAAGCCCCGGAGAAGCACAGGAGGAAGGAGGAATAGGAGAGGTGGTAGTGATGTGTCATGCATCATGCATTCTCAGCACTTAAAACTGCAGCGTTGCGTGTACATACTGTATATCTACAGTAACACAGCGTAGTGCTCCTGATATCACTAAAGGATTAGCTCTGTTACTTTAAAATGAGATGACATTTTCACGTAGAAAGGTGCTCTGAAGGTGTGCTGCCAAACACGGATGCATTAACAAAATTACTAGGAGTCCTGTAAATTTCAAAGATTAAAACTAATCGTTTCTGCATGCACCTTTTTGACAGGCGTATATAAATAATATGGTAGTCACCATGACGTCACTGTTGGGGTTTTCAGCTCCCATTTTGAAGTTTCTTATGTAGAATTTCAGGTAAAATGACCCTGTATTTTTTTGGAGCTAAGGTGTCGTAGGTGTGTGAGAGAAGGGATTTGCCAAAAGATAACCTAATTTAATTAATATTAAGGATGTAACGATACAGCTTCTTTAATGCCAGATCCGATATTTGTTTTTTATTTGGATATTGGCCAGTACTGATGCAGAACCAATATGCAGCTTGTGGCCTGAATAAATTCAGCATGCTCCCTTACATGGTATTTCTGCAAGTGTTTAAGGTTGGAGATGTTAAAATTATAAAACTACACTCTGACAACTGCACTTTTAAGTTTTGTTTTTTTTTTTAAATTTGATACATTTTGTCATTTTTCAAGCATAGAAATTAACATTTATTTTCATCATTATCATTCATTAAAAATAATACATGTTAAGCTGTAACTTTTCTACATCAGCATAAGATCGACAACAGCATAAAGGTCATTGTGTTAATTTTGGTGCCACCAAACAGCAGCATTAATAGAACTGATTAAAATTTGGACTGATCATTAGAATACATGCATCATGGACATTAATATCAAATAACACCTGATAAACTTCATCATTTTTTTTAAAAAATGGGTCACTAAATTGCAAAGGACAGTCTGAACTCTGTTCAGCTTGTCAAAACATCATAGGAAAAAATACATTTATAAAAGACGAGTTTGTGTCTGCTATGAGTTTGATGAGTCAGATATGCGGCCCTCATAAGCAGTCACACACATCTGCCCTCTTCATTCTTCCTCATCACCCAAACTGCAGACATCACAGTTCTAACATAAAGAAAAAATGTTTCATTTTCTGCATCATCTAATTATGGTTGATGAAATATCTCTGTGGAGAAATGTCTACTGTATTATACACGTGTGACATAAAATGCTTTTTTTGAATAAGTTAATAACATCCTAAAGAGTTAATGGCTCACCTCACTATTGCAGGTAACAGAGAGATGGGAAATTCTCTTTAATCTGTTTGTTTGAAATTATTTCAGTGTTTTTAACCTCTAGACGACAACAAAGATCTTTTTTATAGCAAGAGTGTTCACTCTGTCAGTCTAGAAAGATTTTATGAAGACTTAAATATACAGAAAAAAATCAAATCATTTATCTATTGTCTACAAGTCTTCCATTTCATTAATTTATTTTTTATTATTAGTAACATTTTTTCCCCTTGTCCCGTCAAGTAGCTAGGTGAGCAGAACACAAATCTGCTTCCCTTATTGTGCCAAACAGATTTACTTTGCCAAAAGCTTTATACAGTACATATACAGTATGTACTGTGTATTGTTTATAAACTCCTCTTGTAATAACTTTTAATGCTTGTTTTACCCACGACGGACCCGACGGGGAGGAATAGGGAAAGGAGGGGTGGGGAGGGGGAAAGAAAAGGGAGAAGAACAGACAAAGAACACAAACGGACTAGCACAACTGAAACAAACAGAAGATAGACTGTTTCTTCCACTGAAGAGGTCTCAACACGAGTCTGGTGTCCGCACCTGTTAAAGGAGAGACGTGTGTGTGTGTGTGTGTGTGTGTGTGTGTGTGTGTGTGTGCATACGTGTGTATGGAGAGCGTGTGCATGTGAGTGGTTTGCCAGGAAACATACGAAGAGGGTGGCCGGTCACAGCAACCCCCGCCCCCCGCCCGGAAACCCCAAGCAAGCAGGACAACACCACCAACTCCCACAGAGTACAAATGTCCCGAGGCCAACAAGCCCCAGGACAGCCAGGCATCCGCCTCAGGAGGGACGGCAGAGGGAGGCCGGGCCGCCAAGCGGCTGGCGCAGCGGACACACGCCCCTGGACTGGCCAACCCCCGCCCCCGAGTGGGGGAGGCACTGGTCTCCTGGCGCCTGGGGCGCCAGGAGACCAGTGCCTCCATCCCCTGGGCCAGAGACCGGCCCTCACCCCCAGCAGGAGACCCCAGACACCCCCACAGTGGGCCCGCCCCCACCCCAGCGCCACCGCTGCACACCCCAGGGGCCCCCACACCCCAAAAAGGTGGCAGCAATGTACAGGAGCTCCACGGCCCCCCATCCATGGAAGCCCACATAGCCAGGAGGCGCTACCCCCTCAATCCAGCACCTCTCGACCAGCACACACACCCATAATTGTTAAAGTTAACTTATTGACTGCTTATGGCGCTCTGTTGCGCTGTCAGCCCTTAGTGGTCAAGGTTTTTTTTTCAAGAAAATATTCAGTTCAGATGTCAGAGATTTCCAAGGCGATAACTTGAAAGTGGTAAGAGATGATGGCTTACTGTCAATTAGAAAGATGTAGAATATGATCCAAAATTTGAGGTAGAAGTAAATGTATGCCCCTAATTTGCATAATGCCACAGCAACCATATCGAATTTATTCCCCACGGGAGTTCGCTTCTTTCGTATTGATCGCTGTGTACGTCCCCCCCGACGCGGACGCGCGCGAGGCTCAGCGCGCCCTCGCAGATCACATCCAACATGCAGAGCGGACTTTCCCAGACTCCTTTGTTATTGTGGTAGGCGACTTTAACCAGAGCAATCTGAGTCATGAGCTCCCCCGATACAGTTTATTAAATGTCCAACCAGAGGTGAGAACACACTAGATCACTGTTACACTACAGTGAAGGACGCGTATCGCGCTGTTCCCCGCGCTGCGCTCGGACTATCTGATCACGTGATGGTCCACCTCATTCCCACATACAGACAGAGACTGAAGCTCACTAAACCTGTTGTGACCACCACGAAGAAATTGACCAGTGAAGCTGGAGAGAAACTAAACGCATGCATGGAAATAACTGACTGGGACATGTTTAAAGGAGCCACACATGATCTTAATGAGTACACAGACACTGTGAACTCATATATCAACTTTTGTGAGGAGAGCATTCTCCCATCGCGCACCAGGGTGAGGTACTCTAATGATAAGCCCTGGTTCACTGCCAAGCTGAGACAGATCAGGAAGGAGAAGGAAGCAGCGTTGAAAAGTGGAGCCAGGGACTGCTACAGGGAGGTTAAATATCGGTTTAACAGAGAGCTGAAGAGAGCTAAATCTGTGTATTCTGAGAGACTTCAGCAGCAGTTCACTGCTAATGACTCGGCTTCTGTGTGGAGAGGACTGAGGCATATCACCAACTATCGGCCTCAGGCTTCCAAAGGTCAGGATGACAAAGCCCTTTGTCAAAAACTGTCCCAACATTACGCCCGTTTTGACACCTCGTCAGCTGTGTCCAACTCCCCCACTCCACCCAGCTCCACTGCCTCCTCGGCCCCTAATACATCAAAAGCGGTCCCCCCCTCCTCCTCCTCCCCCCCTGCCCTTGTCATCAGTGAGCAGGACGTGCACAGACAGTTCTCCAGACTGAACCTGCGCAAGGCCCCCGGTCCGGACGGCGTGTCTCCCTCCACCTCGAGACACTGTGCGAAAGAGCTGGCTCCTGTCTTCAGACATTTTTAACACCTCCCTTAAGCAATGCCACGTGCTGACCTGCCTCAAATCCTCCACCATCATCCCTGTCCCCAAGAAGCCACGGATTACTGGACTTAACGACTACAGACCTGTAGCGCTCACCTCTGTAGTCATGAAGTCCTTTGAGCGCCTGGTCCTGTCCCACCTCAAGTCCATCACCACTCCCCTCCTGGACCCGCTGCAGTTTGCCTACCATGCCAACAGGTCTGTGGACGACGCAGTCAACCTGGCCCTGCACTCCATCCTGCAGCACCTGGACTCCCTGGGAACCTACGCCAGGATCCTGTTTGTGGACTTCAGCTCTGCATTCAACACCATCCGCCCCGCTCTGCTCCAGGACAAGCTGTCCCTGCTCGGCGTGCCTGACTCCCTCTGCAGGTGGATCACCGACTTCCTGACGGACCGAAGGCAGCATGTGCGGCTGGGGAAGTCTGTCTCAGACTCTGTTAGCATCAGCATCGGATCACCCCAGGGCTGTGTACTTTCCCCCCTACTCTTCTCCCTTTATACCAACTCCTGCACCTCCTCCCACCAGTCTGTTAAGCTGATCAAGTTTGCGGACGACACCACCCTCATCGGGCTCATCTCCAACGGCGACGAGTCCGTCTACAGGAAAGAGGTGGCCCAGCTGGTGTCCTGGTGCAGCCACAACAACCTGCAGCTGAACGCTCTGAAGACAGCGGAGATGATTGTGGACTTCAGGAAAGTCACAACCCCCCTGCCCCCACCTCACCATCACAGGCTCTCCCATCACTATTGCAGATTCCTTCCGCTTCTTGGGCACCACCATCACCCGGGACCTCAAATGGGAGCCAACCATCAGCTCCCTCATCAAAAAGGCCCAGCAGAGGATGTTCTTTCTGCGGCAGCTGAGGAAGCTCAAGCTACCCACCAAGATGTTAGTGCAGTTCTACACGGCCATCATCGAGTCCATCCTCACCTCCTCCATAACCGTGTGGTACGCAGGAGTCACTGCCAGGGACAGACTAAGGCTGCAGCACGTCGTGCGCACTGCTGAGAAGGTGATCGGCTGCAAGCTCCCATCTCTCCAGGACCTGTACATCTCCAGGACCCGGAGGCGTGCAGGCTGGATCATAGCCGATCCTTCACACCCTGGTCACGTACTGTTTGCCCCCCTCCCCTCAGGTAGAAGACTTCGGTCCATTCAGACTAAAACCTCCCGGCACATGAACAGCTTTTTCCCCTCTGCCATCAGACTGCTGAACATTAAGTGACTTATTGACTCTCGTGCACTATGTACAGCAGCTCAACCAGACTCATGTCATTCATCACTGTTTTTCTGTTGCATTATCGACTGCACTATGTGGTACTCCACATTATCTGCTACTTGCTAATTTATTTAAAACTGCTTTGACTAGTATTACTCATTATTATTATTATTATTATTATTATTACTTATTATTCTACACTTATTGCATGTTTTTAGTTTTTTAGTTCTTTTAGTTTATCTCTTTATCTTATCATGTCTTTAATGTTGCAGCATTGCACCGAGACAAATTCCTAGTTTGTGTACTACATGAACAATGGCAATAAATCTGATTCTGACATTCAGTCAGAAGTGGTCTTTGGACATATTTACACAAAGAATGGTTTTGCTTTTTGTCACAGTTTCTTGTTTTGGGCATTTTATTATCTTGTCTTCAAAGTACATGAACCAGAAAATCAGTACAATGTAAACAAACAAATACATTCATCACTTACTGCTGGCCGGGTGGCTCGCTCGTGTCGTCCTTTTGCGGCATCCTGGTCGTTATTTTCTCTTCTGTTGGTCATTTTATTTTTCCCCCTAACATTCAGAAACTGTTATAATTATTCCACCTCAATTTCGCTTTTATCCCGCCACTATTTATCTTACAATATATGGCGATACGGAACTGGCGCGATTGTTCTCTCCAGTCACATGGCGCTGGCGGCGATGACAGGTGAACATCAACCAGCTTCGCACCCTCTGTTATAACAAAACGTAGATATTTACCTTCATAAGCTAAATAATCTCTTTTTAGAATCATAGTTGGCAAATTTGGGAGCAAATTCCTCCTCCATCTTGCGATGGCGAACATCAACATTTGTTTACAAACTCTTCTTCTGTGGTGTCCAGAAGTGAGGTTTTAGGATGGTTCTATGCCCGCCATCAGTCCTCCAAGGCAAGAGCAGTAAGTTATACACGTCTGCAACCTTGTGAGGTGGAATTCTTAGTACAACTGGGGAGTTTTTGGCCACGTCACATGACATCATATGACAGGCACAGCACTGCGCCATAGGCAGTGGGGGCGCTATCTGTTCATGCAATCAAGGATGTCAAAGGGTTAATAACATTTGTTAGTTGTTTGTTAGTTATATAAAGTCATTTGTTAAAGTTAAATGCATTTTTGATTGCATTATTTTGTTTGTTTTCATCTGTTTTTTATCCTAAAAATGCTTGTTAAATCCCTGATGCCGATCCAGTCATTTTGCCTGGATTGAACCCATTACCGATACTAATAAATATCGGATCAGCTCATCTCTAATTAATATTTGCTTGTTATAGATAACGCCTGACTGATAAGAGATTTCTAAGACTGATACAAATATGTGGAACTTTAAAAATTAAGTATGACAATATTTCAGCCAATATTGTCGGCCTATATACATATCAGGCAGGCTCTAATGTTAAATTCCTTTATAGTACTGACCATATGCTGTTTATATTTTTTATTTAATTGTATTATTCTCTTCACCAGTAACACATTTTTGTAAGTCATTGCATGTGTTTTAGTATGCATCTGAAAGGCGACCACTTCAAGCAAATTGCCCCCGACGGGATTAATACTGTCGAAATCTGAATAATAAACTTTTGTTAGGGTGGTGCATTTGTAGACTACATTGGGACCATTAGCAGTGGTTTACTGCTGAATAACATACACACCCAAACTAACTGATTTCTTACATGGGTTTTCAGCTCCCAAATTGCACATAAAGCCACATTTTCAGTCAGTTAATTGAACTAAAATGCATGAAGAGGTCTAGTTCAGCGATCCACTTAACGGAGGTGATGCACAGCAGATAGCTGGTGGCGTGGATGCATATAAGTACAACTTCAACCCTTATTAATGCGTAAATTGTTTCATTAGAAGTGCACCATACTGTTATGTGGAAATTGGCTATAGAGACCAAAAGCTAGACTCACTTGTTGAAGCAGTCTCAAGTGCACATTCATATAGCTCTGGTATATTAGTGTTAGCTCTGTTTACTCTGTGATAGATTTGTGGACTTGAAAGAGAGTTGGCTATGTCAGAAAGAGAAACGGAGCCAGTAGGAGAAATAGAGAATAAATAAAGCCAGGTCCTTTCTACTCTTGACCTCCAATATAATGGTAAAAGAAACCTTCATTCTCCATCTATCTTTTGTTTTCAGACAATTATGGAGCAGTTCAACCCCTGCTTACGGAACTTTGTTGCCATGGGGAAGAACTACGAGAAGGCCCTTGCCAGTAAGTCGTTTTTTATTTTTTAATCTCATTTATTTTTCTTGATCCTGTTTCATTGCCGCTTCAGGCATTCAGCCAAGCAAGCACTCACTTTTCTTTCTTTTTTCCTCTTTATGAATCCATCTTCCTGTGTTTCTCTTTGTCTTACAATATTTATCCTTATGCCAAATGGGCAGACCTTATCATCTGGTGCACAGCTTCTGGCAGCACTTGTATGCACTTATGGAGGTGTAGTCACAGACTCAAAAAAAGGCTTCTGCTCTGACGCAAAAATGAAGGTGTATCACTCGGACTGAGATTCACAAAGGAAAATGTGTGTAGTAGTGACCCCCCCCCCCCCCAAAACCTTTCCTCACAATAACCCTCAGACTTATCACAACCCCAAATCCCTGAAGTCCAACTAATGTAACTGCTTGTGCATTCTTATTTTTTCCTCTCACACACAAACTAATCCTGGCCCTGGTTTAGTTGGAGACAGACTGAGCCATTAAAGACCAATTTTGCAGGATTGGCTCAACCCAAGGGACTCAGCAGTGGGGGCTGGGGATGGGAGTACACATTTCTACCCATATGGTGCGATCACCGAAATTATTCAACACCAGAAATGCCAAAAGGGCTCCGTTGTTAGGGTTGCTGGGACTGGATGCGGTGCATTGCAGGTTTTCCAGCACAGCAGTTGATGACTGAATTTCACAGTGCTTCGTAAGTGTAAAAGCAACAAAAGCTTTCAGCTGAGTACCAACCAAGCCCACAGCCTTTTATGCAAGGCCCTTAACAAAATGGTGATGTCAACACAAGCACGCAAAACTGTTATTATTGAAGATGAGTTGTGCCTTCTCTCCCTTAGAGTGAATGATAAGGATCAGTAGCTTTGAAATAAGCCAATCCCCTGCCACTTGTCTTCTTCCCAATCAGAGATCCAGTAATCCTCTCCGTCTGTCTCTGTGAACCCCTCATCACCCATTTCATTAGAAAGAAGTATCTGTGCAGATCCAGCTTATCTACTTGCACACACTATCTCACATGTTACAGCAGTATCAGCAAAACAAGAAAGTGTCTGTTGCTGGGAGATCTGCTGAAGCTCCTGCTATCCTACCCCCCCCCCCCCCACCGCTACAACATGTGAAAACTCGCATGATATGGAACTGGCACACACACACTCTTTCCTCCTTGTGGCAGGCTGACAGTCTGTTTGACATAATAAAGACTACTCAGCCATGATGCTCTGACTGGTCTGCTCTTGATACTCAGGTGTTCCCCGACCAGCAGAGAAAGATGGAAGCGTGCCGTCTCCCGCCATTGACTCGGCGGTAATTGGGATTAGCGTTAGCATAAATCCACATGCTTGGAGCTGAGCTCTTAGGTTCCTAACCTAGGAGACTTCCTTTACAGCAGGTTTGCTGCATCTGTCGACCAGAAATAGCCAGGCTCTGCCAGGCCATTCTTGTAGCTGTGCCTCTCACCCGGCAGCTGCCTGCAGGCACAAGGCCCATCTGTCACCTGGGCTGCTGTTGGATTCACCTCAAAAAGCAGCAGCCATTATTGTCTGGAGATGGGCTAGATTGACGAGGATTGTACAGCTAACTCTGCCCTGTGTGACCTTTTGTCGGTCCTCACATCAGCAGTTTAAATAAAAGGGGCTAAATAGGACACTAGGCAGAGCAACTCTTGATGACTATGTAGTAAAGGAGTAGATAGAGGAGATAAACACACTGTGCCTGTTAAATGTGCTTTTGACCGAGCACTGGTGTTCACCCTGTATTCTAGCATCTGCTTGACCTGTCAATCGCAACTCACCGTCGGTGTTTAACACATTTTGCAGTGAAACCCTTTAATTAAAAACCTTTAGTAGTTATTAAAGGGCAGCAGACTAAAATGATGCCATTATCAATATTTAACTGCAAAAGCTTGGAGTGATGCATGTTTTCTTACCAGTTTGATGCAGTGAAGTTATTACACTAAACTGCATCAAACTGGTAAGAAAACAGGCATCTCTCCAAACTTTTGCCATTAAATATTGATCAGGGCATCATTTTAGTCTAATTCCCATTGGCTAGCTCGTGAAGTGTGCCACCAACAAGTAATAAGGTGCTCCAAAAGATGAACTGTTTTCAAGTTTTAATGCCCTGAGTGCAGCAAGCAAAAACCACTGATCGCTGGGAGCATTTTTTTGTGCCAAAGGTGGTTAGTGCATTAAATGCTCAACTTAAAATAGACACTACTGTGAAGGTGGGGAAAAAAAGAGCTCTCGGTGCACACACAGCCTAACTTCACTGATTTCTAGCAAGTTCTTGTTCTCAGAGCAAGGCGCATTCGGGGTATGCACAAAAATGCTTCCCCACCATGAAGAGGATTTTTCATTCATGAAGTCAAGCAAGCCTGAGAACAACTAACTTACGAACTCAAGATGGCTGCGTTCATGTGTCATGCATCAACAGTATTGTAAATTGTGCTGTTTTAAGTGCATCAATTTGATGTCTCTTCAGTTGGTTGTACACATAGCACTGTCCAGTTTCTTTCATGCTCGTGTTGCTAGCTATGGCGAACAGTGAACTGGCTAGAGCAGGCTAATTCCCCAAATCCTTCAATGAAACAAAAGTTTAAAAAAAATGTTTTGACCCTGGCTTAGATGGCAGCTCGGTGGAGCAGTGGTTAGCACAGTGGCAGCACAGTAAGAAGGTCACGGGATTGATTCCACCCCTGACCATCATGGGTTTGATCCCACCCCCTGACCACCAATGACCCCTCTGTGTGGAGTTTGCATGTTCTCCCTATGTCTGTGTGGGTTTACCCCAGTTTCCTCCCACAGGTCAAAAACATGCAAGTTAAGTTAATTGGAGACTCTAAAGTGGCCCTAGGTGTGAATGTGTGTGTGAATGGTGAAGGGATTGGCGCTGTACTGTGGCTGCCTCATCCATCCAGGTGGATGCCCTGCAATTTCCCTCTGGGGATTAATAAAGTATACAAAATACAAAAAAAAAAAAGCCAAATAATTATGTATTGAAGCTAACACTGGGAGCTTTTTGAACATGTTCAGTCTGCTTTATCCTGCCTTGAGAACTCTTATTGTGGGAAAAATCTGAAGAAAATCAACACAGAATTGCCAGTAATCTCCTTATTTTGGAGTGAGTAGTAGGGTTTGTGGAGTGAGAGAGAGGGAAAAAGAGTGAGAATCACTCCAAAAGAGTTGGCAACACTGCATAAAGCTGTCAACATTTCGTACCTTTATATTATGGATTTAATCCAATGTGCAGTGATCCAAAGAAAATGTCCATTATCCACAGTCCAAATGTCTGCTGTGACAGAGACATGATCCAGTTCTTTAAATTCCCTTTGGAGATGAAATCCATTTTTGAATAATCTTTATCCAGGTAGCAAGTAAATGTGTTTTAACTTCAGTGGATCACAGTCTCAGCTGTCTGATGGAAAATGACTGTTACCACATCTTCATTCTGTAACAGTGTATCTGGCAATCAGTCGGTTTAATTCTTGCTGGGTCACAAGCTGTCCAGATGCATACCTGTGCTTGAAATTTGGCTGTGGTGTTCAGATAAGGTAGATCCACGACATGGTGTTGTTAGCATAGCACTAGCGTTGTTGGATCTAGTTGTTCTTAAGCGCTTCTGAAGATTGCAGTCGGTCTCAACTGCACTTTAGCGTGCAACCCATCAATATGCTTTTGTCCTTAACCATGACAAAGGAAAAATAATCTGTCTATTTCCACAAAAACAAAGTAGCTTCATCTTTTCCCAGCAGGAGCAAGCGCCATATGTGGCTGCTGGCTGCAGCAGTAAACAGGCTCTTGGCAACAGATTACGTTGACTGACGGCTGCATTAGCTACGTAGGGTCAGCTTGTATTTATTTGTGCTAAAAATATCTATCCCTATTAATAAAACGAGTAACACATCTGATCAAATTTCAGTAACTGTAACGCATTACTGAATTTTTAAACAGTAAGTTCATTACACAGCATGTTACTGCAGAAGTAGTGGCATTACAGTAATGCGTTACTTTGTAATTGACGTGTAATGTGTTACTTCCAACAATGGTTATGAGGTCATTTGGCCAGATTCACATCTGGCAGAAAACCAACACAACCTAATTTTGATCTTTAGCACAATTGGAGCCCAACTTTTTTGTGTCTGCACTGATATGCATACAGTAAACATACCACTTTCTTTTCACATAAAATCTCTTAACCGTTATACTGACCCTTCCAGCAGTTTGAAGCGGTGACATGCGGTGACGTTTATGGCTGAGGCACTGATGCTTTCAGAATCAGATTTACAAATCTATGAACCCAATAGATTAATCTTAAATTCAACATGCAGTTGAAAGTTTGTATGGTTCTATAATCTTCCTTGTGGTAACGTATCGTCACTTCCTGTTTTGCTGTCTGCCTGTGTGGTTTGCTCTCCTTACTCTCCTGAGCTTTGGGTTAGCCACTAGCTATGGCTACTAGCTCTCTTTCCTCTCCTCCTCTGGTGTGCTCTCTCTGTCAGATGTTTAGCTACACCTCTGCCTCTTTTAGTGACAACGGTAAATGTAATAAATGTTGTCTTTTTGAGGCGCTTGAGGCGAGGTTGTCTGATTTGGAATCCCGGCTCCGCTGCATTGAAACACCGTCTGCGCCAGTTACTCTCGACGGACGCCCCTTAGCTGCAGCGGAGCAAGCTAGCTTAGGCCCCCCTGTTAGCGGTACCCCGGCTGTCCTCAGCAGCGAGGAGACTGGGTGGGTGACGGTGAGAAGGAAGCCTAGTCGCAAAGCCCCGGTACACCACCAACCTGTTCACGTTTCTAATCGTTTTTCCCCGCTCAACGACACACCTGCTGAGGAAAAAACTCTGATCATTGGCGACTCTGTAGTCAGAAACATGAACCTAGAGACTCCAGCGGCCATAGTCACATGCATTCCTGGGGCCAGAGCAGGCGACATTGAGTCAAATTTGAAAATGCTGGCTAAAAGTAACTGTAAATACTCCACAATTGTTAGTCACGCTGGCATTAATGACATCCGTCTCTGGCAGTCGGAAGTCACGAAACTTAATGTAGAATCGGTGTGTGACTTTGCAAAAACGATGTCTGCCACTGTAGTATTCTCTGGGCCCCTCCCCAATCTGACCAGTGATGACATGTTTAGTCGCTCGTCATCCTTGAACTGCTGGCTGTCTGTTTGGTGTCCTGCAAATAACGTGGGCTACATTGACAATTGGAGCTCTTTTTGGGAAAAACCTGGTCTTATGAGACGAGACGGCATTCATCCCACTTTGGATGGTGCTTCTCATTTATCTAACAATCTGGCATCTTTTTTATCCAAATTTCCAAAACCATGACTACTCAGAGTTGGGACCAGGAAGCAGAGTCGCAGTCTTACACGCCTCTCTGCAGCTCCTCTTCATCCGCCACCCCTCAGCTTAGCCTCTGTCTTCCCCATCAGAGAGTCATTGTCTGCTCCCTCCAAAGTAAATAAAAATATAATATATAAGCATCCCAAAGTGATTAAGCAAAATATTGGTAAAACTCAAATTAAACATAAAGCCTCTAAATTGAATGATTTGGCCTCTGTTCCTCCTCATAATTTAAAAATTAAATGTGGTTTATTAAATATTAGGTCTCTAACTCCCAAGTCTCTGTTAGTCCATGATCTGTTAATTGATCATCAGATTGATTTAATTTCCCTTACAGAGACTTGGTTAGGGCAAGAGGATTATGTTGATATAAATGAATGAACTCCCTCTGGTTATTTAAACTGTTAAAATCCCAGAAGTTCTGGTCGTGGAGGAGGCGTAGCAACAATTTACCATTCCAAATTACTAGTTAATGTAAAGCAAAAAACATGTTATAATTCCTTTGAGGGCCTGGTCCTCAGTATTGGGCACTTTAGCAATTTTAGGTTAAACCCAATTTTATTTGCCATAGTTTATCGTCCCCCATCAACCTACTCAGAATTTTTATCCGAATTTGCTGATTTCTTAGCTGATTTAGTGCTGAAATCTGATAGAATAATTATAGTAGGGGACTTTAATATACATGTGGATGTAGATAGTGACTGCCTTAATGTGGCATTTAATTCAATATTAGACTCGATTGGGTTTTCTCAGAAAGTAGGAAATTCTACTCATTACCTCCACCATACATTGGACCTTGTTCTGACATATGGCATAGAAATAGAAAATCTTGTAGTGTCTCCTCATAACCCTGTACTGTCAGACCATTGTCTGTTAACCTTTGATTTTACTATTTCTGACTATTTGGCTCCTAAAGAAAAATATTATTACAGTAGATGCCTCTCAGATGATGCTGTTACCAAATTTATGCAGATTGTTTCCTCTATGCCATGTGTCAACACAACGGAAATAAGCTATAGACAGCTTGCTCCTTCTGTAATTGATAACATGGTGGATAGTGTTACAGCTTCTCTGCATCAGACTCTAGACTTGGTGGTCCCCTTAAAAAAGAAAGTCTAATCAGAGATTTCTAACTCTTTGGTTCAACACAGAAACTCGTAGCTTAAAACAGAAGACTCGTCAATTAGAAAGAAAATGGCACTCCATTAATTTAGATGAAATCTATTTAGCTTGGAGAAATCATCTTTTAATTTATAAAAAATCTCTTAGAAAAGCTAAAACGAGTTATTACTCTGCATTAATAGAAGAGAACAAGAATAATCCCAGGTTTCTTTTCAGTACTGTAGCCAGGTTGACAAAGAGTCAGGACTCTGTCAATCCTAGCATTCCCTTAGAGCTTACTAGTCAGGACTTTATGAACTTTTTCAATAATAAAATTTCATCCATCAGAGATAAAATCAATCAGATTCTTCCCACAGTTAACTTAAATACTGTAACTACTACAACTCCTTCTATTGATGTCTGTCTTGATGAGTTTACTCCAATCGACCTTTGTGAGTTAGACAAAATAGTTTCCTCATCCAAACCTTCAACTTGTCTTTTAGACCCTATTCCTACCAGGTTATTTAAAGAAGTCTTCCCACTTATTGGTAGCTTTATTCTTCATATAATCAATTCTTCATTAACTTTAGGCCATGTACCGCAGGCTTTTAAAACGGCTGTAATTAAACCCTTACTCAAAAAGCCAACGCTAGATCCAGGAGCTTTAGCTAACTATAGACCAATCTCTAATCTCCCTTTCATTTCAAAAATCTTAGAAAGAGTTGTTGCTATGCAATTATTTGACCACCTGCAGGGAAATGGTTTACTTGAAGAGTTTCAATCTGGGTTTAGAATCCATCATAGTACTGAAACAGCCTTAGCGAAGGTCACTAACGACCTCCTCATCGCATCTGATAATGGACTGGTTTCTGTACTTGTCCTTTTAGACCTTAGTGCAGCTTTTGATACTATCGATCATAATATTCTACTTGATAGATTAGAACACTATGTTGGACTTAATGGAACTTCGTTGCAGTGGTTTAGATCTTATTTATCTGATAGATTCCAGTTTGTTCATGTAAATAATGAGTTTTCTTTCAACTCAAAGCTTAGTCATGGAGTTCCACAGGGATCTGTGCTAGGCCCTACTCTTTTTAGTTTATATATGCTTCCGTTAGGCAACATTATTAGAAAGCACTGTATACATTTTGTATACACGGTATACATTTTGCCAAGTTAGAAGCCTGTCTTAAGGAAATCAAAGCTTGGATGACTTGTAATTTCCTGCTGTTAAATTCAGATAAGACTAAAATCATTCTTGTTGGTCCAAAAAACCTTAGAAATTCCTTTCCAAATCAAACTTTCAGTTTGGATGCGGTTACTCTTTCTCTTAATAGCTCTGTGAGGAACCTTGGAATTATTTTTGATCAGGATCTGTCCTTCAATTCACATATTAAATTTGTTTCTAAGACTGCCTTCTATCATTTGCGTAATATTGCCAAGATTAGGAGCATCTTGTCTCAGAGTGATGCTGAGAAGCTGATCCACGCTTTTGTTAGCTCGAGATTAGATTATTGTAATTCTTTATTATCAGGCTGTCCTAAAACATCTTTAAAAAGTCTTCAGCTGATCCAAAATGCTGCAGCAAGAGTTTTAACAGGTACTAGAAAGAGAGATCATATCTCTCCGGTTCTGGCCTCCCTTCATTGGCTTCCCATAGAGTTTAGAATTAAGTTTAAAATCCTTCTTCTTACTTACAAAGCTCTAAACAATCAGGCTCCTTTTTATTTAAAAGATCTGATACTACTGTATTATCCTAACAGAGCATTACTTGTAATACCTAGAATCTCCAAAAGTACAATGGGAGGCAGAGCCTTCAGTTATCAAGCTCCTCTGCTGTGGAACCAGCTGCCAATCTGGATTCGGGGAGTCAGACTCGATCTCTGTTTTTAAGAATAGGGCTAAAACCTACCTTTTTGATATAGCCTACAATTAGGGAGGGATCATGTGTTTCTGAACCCTCCCTTAGTTATTCTGCTAATAGGTTAAGTCAGCCGGGGGACCTCCAGTAATGCACTGGGCCTCACTCCTTTCCTCACTCTCAATGAAATATTTTTTTTGCTGGTCATTAACATTTGTTTGTTCTCTCCCATAGATTGAGTCCCCATCGTGCTGTTTGCTCTCTACATGTCTGTTCTTTTCTTCTTCTCTATCCCCTCACCCCCAGCCAGTCGCAGCAGATGACTGCCCCTCCCTGAGCCTGGTTCTGCTGGAGGTTTCTTCCTGTTAAAAGGGAGTTTTTCCTCTCCACCGTCGCCAAGTGCTTGCTCACAGGGGATCGCCTGATTGCTGGGGTCTTTCTGCAACTGTGGGGGTTCCCCCTACAGTTGATAGTGCTATGAGATGACTGTTGTTGTGAAATGGCGCTATATAAATAAAGTTGAATTGAATTAATCTTACATTTAATTGGATTTTATAAATGTTATCAAAACGAGTGAGAGGTATTTTCTTGAATTACCTCTTAATGAAATACATAGAAAAGGCAGTAATTAAAGTCCATGTTTTCATTTTATAACTCTCCTTGAGTATAGGCAACATACAAAGACCCTTGGTTACACAAGTATAATCTATTAAGTTATTTTACAAACAAGTTTTTTGGGGAGCACAAAATTAATTTTTCTTTGTTTTTGGCCAAAGAAGAACATAAATTGGTGGCCCAGAGAGCTGCATCTCTCTCTGTGATGCAGCTCCATATTTTAGACTCATTTACAGTGCATCCGGAAAGTATTCACAGCGCTTCACTTTTTCCACATTTTATGTTAAAGCCTTATTCCAAAATGGATTAATTCATTTTTTTTTCTCAAAATTCTACACACAACACCCCATAATGACATGAAAAAAAGCTTCTTTTTAAAGATTTCTGCAAATTTATTAAAAATAAAAAAACTAAGAAATCACATGTACATAAGTATTCACAGCCTTTGCTCAATACTTTATTGATTCACCTTTGGCAGCAATTACAGCCTCAAGTCTTGTTGAATATGATGCCATAAGCTTGGCACACCTATCTTTGGGCAGTTTTGCCCATTCCTCTTTGCAGCACCTCTCAAGCTCCATCAGGTTGGATGGGAATCGTCGGTGCACAGCCATTTTCAGATCTCTCCAGAGATGTTGAATTGGATTCAAGTCTGAGCTCTGGCTGGGCCACTCGAGGACATTAACAGCATTGTCCTGAAGCCACTCCTCAGATATCTTGGCTGTATGCTTAGGGTCATTGTCTTGCTGAAAGATGAACCGTCGCCCCAGGCTGAGGCCAAGAGCGCTCTGGAGCAGGTTTTCATCCAGGATGTCTCTGTACATTGCTGCATTCATCTTTCCCTCTATCCTGACTAGTTCCCCAGTTCCTGTTGCTGAAAAACATCCCCACAGCATGATACTACCACCACCATTGGCAGGGTTATGAGTGATGCCTGGTTTCCTCCAAACATGACGCCTTGTATTCATGCCAGAGAGTTCAATCTTTGTCTCATCAGACCAGAGAATTTTGTTTCTCATGGTCTGAGAGTCCTTCAGGTGCCTTTTGACAAACTCCAGGTGGGCTGCCATGTGCCTTTTACTAAGGAGTGGCTTCCATCTGGCCACTCTACCATACAGGCCTGATTGGTGGATTGCTGCAGAGATTGTCCTTCTGGAAGGTTCTTCTCTCTCCACAGAGCAACACTGGACCTCTGACAGAGTGACCATTGGGCTCTCTGTCACCTCCCTGACTAAGGCCCTTCTCCCCCATTTGCTCAGTTTAGACGCCCGGCCAGCTCTAAGAAGAGTCCTGGTGGTTCCGAACTTCTTCCATTTTACAAGTGATGGAGGCCACTGTGCTCACTGGGACCTTCAAAGCAGCAGAAATTTTTTCTGTACCCTTCCCCAGATTTGTGCCTTGAGACGATCCTGCCTCGGAGGTCTACAGACAATTCCTTTGACTTCATGCTTGGTTTGTGCTCTGACATGCACTGTCAACTGTGGGACCTTATATAGACAGGTGTGTGCCTTTCCAAATCATGTCCAATCAACTGAATTTACTACAGATGGACTCCAATTAAGCTGTAGAAACATCTCAAGGGCAATCAGTGGAAACAGGATGCACCTGAGCTCAATTTTGAGCCTCATGGGAAAGGCTGTAACATAACAAAATGTGGAAAAAGTGAAGCGCTGTGCATACTTCCCAGATGCGCTGTATTACAAATTCAAGTATTTACAACAACTATGCATGCATAGTCTTACCTTTACTTGTAAATGAAGTAAATTTGCCTGCCCTTCTGGACAAAAATCTCTGTGACTTTGTTACTTACCTGGAAGGGGTGATACCATGATCATGCAGGTGGTTTGCCCAGAGTGAGGCTCAGTCATTGTACTCTGATTGAGCCCGATTCTCTGTGAATACTTCAAATATGGGAATCTTGGCTGCATAATTTGTGCTAGTGGGGGACTGCGTACACGCTCTCCCCTGAGCTTGATGTTTAATAATGATGGGATCCACAGTTCACTAAAATGTACCGAGTCACCACTGGGCAGCTCAGTGGCACAGTGGTTAGCACTGTGGCAGCACAGTAAGAACGTCACAGGATCGATTCCACCCCCCTGACCATTAGTGACCCTTCTGTGTGGAGTTTGCATGTTCTCCCCGTGTCTGCATGAGTTTACTCCGGGTAATCCAATTTCCTCCCACAAGCCAAAAACATGCAAGTTAGGTTAATTGGAAACTCTAAAGTGGCCCTAGGTGTGAATGTGTGTGAATGGTGAAGGGATTGGCGCTGTACTGTGGTTGCCTCATCCATCCAGGTGGATGCCCTGTAATTTCCCCATTGTGGGACTAATAAAGGATTATATAAAAGAAAGTCCTTATCTTCTTTTAGTTTAAAAAATCCTGTGCTTACAGTGCTCAAACACACCCTCCTCATTGGGGAATGGTACTGCACAGCCCCTTAATGGCAATTTTTAGTTCAAGTTTTATGTCAGATTGGGAAGACTAAATATGTTATAAACACATGTGAAGGACATTATCTAAATTAAGGAAAGTGAGGACACAAAGTGGCTACAAACAGTATTGTATTGACATACTGAGCGATGGCAATGGGAACGTGCATGAGCTCAATCCAGTTTGTGAAGGATTGTGCAGTCATCTCAGGCTCTGTTGCTGCATCACTTCACCTCTCTACCTTGAATTTGAACAGGAAATATGCAGATTCAGCAATTTTTAAATATAAATATTAATGAAATGATTAGAATCCTTCAGAAATTACATTTAGAACTACAAGACAGATCAAAGGGCAAATAATAACATTTATTCATCGTTATTTCTTTTTTTTCATGATGAGAGGTGCGGCTGTGCCTCACCTGCCTCCTCTGACTGCATGTCACTGTTTTGAACCCATATACAGGTGCATCTCAAAAAATTAGAATATCATGAAAAAGTTCAATATTTTTTGTCACTCATTTCAGAAAGTGAAACCCATATATGGATTCATTACACAGAGTGTGATATATTTCAAGTGTTTATTTGAATTTTGATGATTATGGCTTACAGCCCATGAAAACCCCAAATTCAGTTTCTCAAAAAATTAGAATATTACATAAAATTAATTTTAAAAAATAGTTTTTTAATAGAAATGTTGGCCGACTGAAAAGTATGTCCATGTACACACCCAATACTTATTCGGGGCTCCTTTTGGATTAACTACTGTATCAGTGTGGCGTAGCATGGAGGTGATCAGCCTGTGGCACTGCTGAGGTGTTATGAAACTCCAGGTTGCTTTGATAGTGACGTTCAGCTCATCTGCATTGTTGGGTCTGGTGTCTCTCATCTTCCTTTTGACACTCCTCCATAGATTCTCTATGGGGTTTAGGTTAGGAGAGTTTGCTGGCCAATCAAACACGATGATGCCATGGTCAATAAACCAGGTTTTGATACTTTTGGCTGTGTGGGCAGGTGCCAAATCCTGCTGGAAAAGGAAGTCGGCTTCTCCATAAAGCTTGTCAGCAGAGGGAAGCATGAAATGCTCTAAAATTTCCTGGTAGACGACTGATCTGACTTTGGTCTTGATAAAACATAGTGGACCAACACCAGCAGATGACCACTGTTCAGATAAAAGTAAATTTTGCATTTCATTTGGAAATCAAAGTCCCAGAGTCTCGAGAAAGAGTGGAGAGGCACAGAATCTAAGTTGCTTGAGGTTTAGTGTGAAGTTTCCACAGTCAGTGATGATTTCAGGAACCATGTCATCTGCTGGTGTTGGTCCACTGTGTTTTATCAAGACCAAAGTCAGCACAGTCATCTATCAGGAAATTTTAGAGCACTTCATGCTTCCCTCTGCTGACAAGCTTTATGGAGAAGCTGATTTCATTTTCCAGCAGGACTTGCCCCCCCCCCCCCCCACACACACACACACAGTGCCAAAAGTATCAAAACCTGGTTTTATGACCATGGTATCACTGTGATTGGTTGGCCAGCAAACTCTCCTGACCTAAACCCCATAGAGAATCTATGGAGGATTGTCAAGAGGAAGATGAGAGACACCAGACTCAACAATGCAGACGAGCTGAAGGTCACTATCACAGCAACCTTCATAACACCTCAGCAGTGCCAAAGGCTGATCACCTCCAGGCCACACCACATTGATACAGAGTAATTAATCCAAAAGGAGCCCCGACCAAGTATTGTGTACATGGACATACTTTTCAGTCAGCAAACATTTCCATTTAAAAACTACTTTTTAAAATTAATTTTATGTAATATTCTAATTTTTTGAGAAACTGAATTTGGGGTTTTCATGGGCTGTAAGCCATAATCATCAAAATTAAAATAAACTCTTGAAATATTTCACTCTCTGTGTAATGAATCTATATAATATATCGGTTTCATTTTCTGAAATGAGTGACAAAAAATATTTTTCATGATATTCTCATTTTTTGAGATGTACCTGTAATAGCTTTAATCTGTGTCAATCAGAAGCCACCGTGTCACCCTGCAATCCAGTGCTCTGGTGAGAAAAGATAAAACGGGCTGAAGAAGCCATGGCAGTGTGTGGTTCACAGCATGACATTACTATTTCCTTTTCTCACAGCTAATATTGATTTATATTGTGGCCTGCTGGGCACAGATCGAAAAGAGTCATGGGATGAAAAATGCCCCTATTTTTGTCTTGTCGTCAACCTTAATGCCTTAGTTTTTTCAGTTACAGACTGTCTTGACATCTATAGTCTCTTAATAGACAGTTGTTTTTTGTGACATATAACATGCAGTATCTGTAATGCATAGAAAAGGTATAAGTGGACAAAATTAACATAAGGGTACTTTTCAGTCTTCAGTGTCTGTCCAGTGAAGGGTTCAATTTATTGAGTTGGAGAGATGTACCAAATTGAAACCCACTAAAATCTTATGCTTGCACACCTTTGGTTGCAATACCACAGTTTATAATGGCCCTTCTCTCAAATCCATTTGTAAAGCAAGTGGCCACACACACAATATGATTAACTTACAACAAAAGGACAATTATGCAAATGTTTCGACAACACTAATTTGAAAGCTGTCAAGTGTTTTTTACACAAAGCCAGACGGTGACTTCTGTTTTTTTTTTTTTTTTTTAAATTAAAAAATGCATTGTTCACATGTCTCCCTTGTTCTTCTTTTTGCATTCTCTCCTCTTTTTTTTTTTTTGCCTCTAGATGTGACATTTGCTGCCAAAGGCTACTTTGATGCTCTGGTCAGAATGGGTGAACTAGCCAGTGAGAGTCAAGGATCCAAAGACTTGGGTAAGTGACAAACTTGCTCCCGGTAACCTCCGTTTGTTTCCTGTCTTTGCGTGGACCGTCCCTTCTTTCTGCACTTACATACTGTATGTGCACACATGTTATCTAATGTCATCTTTTTGTGTGAAACTGTAGCAGAGGAAAGCTAAGTACCATTTAGGTAAAGTGTGCCGGTTGATACAGGATGGTGTTTTGTTTTGTTTTTTTTAAAGATTTTGTTTTTTACTGAGTCACTTCTGTCCTAAAGCGGTTTGTCATTAAATTGCCTTCTGAAAGGAAATGACTTTTTTCCAATTTACGGGCTTCCTTCTGACACAGAAATGTCATGAGAGAAACACAGTGGGAGTGATGATAAGCGCATTGTTGTCAGTGCACTGAGGTGGTGGATGAACATTTAATAACAGCAGTTAAGATCAAGGCTGAAGATTGTGTAGACTGAGGAAAGGCTTTTTTGTTTGTTTATTTGTTTGGAGATTGTAAAAGTTTGGGGGATATTCTTGTGTAGCATGCTGTTATCTTGTGTGAAAGAATGAATTCAGAGATCAGCTGTGAGGAGCAGGTTTTTCATAAAATCGTGCATGGTATGTTTTACTCTCACGTAAGTGTGTTTATGTTGGGGGGGGGGGGGAACCTTACTTGCCTAGTTACATTTGGTCATACTCTTTGGGTTACCTTAGATTTCACTGAACTGAGTGAAAGTTCAGTGAAAGTTTTGTTGCGTATCTGAATTTGTTCTGAATTTGTGCACCATTAATCTTTAGCTAATAAAAATAAAGTGCATCTTCATTTGTGTTTTATTTGTTGACAACTTACACAATTTCTGAAACTGATAAAATGGAGTGTTTTTAATGCCCCTCAGTACATAATTTGGACATAATTTGCTGGGTAGGTATGGTTTTAAGGAGAGAAATGTGGAAGGACAGATGGTTGTGGATTTTGCTAAAAGGATGGAAATGGCTGTGGTGAACACATACTTCAAGAAGAGAGAGGAACATAGGGTGACTTACAAGAGTGGAGCAAGGTGCACACAGGTGGACTACATCTTATGCAGAAGGAGAAATCTGAAAGAGATAGGAGACCGCAAGTTGGTGGCAGGGGAGAATGTAGCTAGACAGCATCAGATGTTAGTCTGTAGGATGACTTTGCAAAGCAAGATGAGGAAGAGAGTGAAGGCAGAGCCAAAGATGAAGTCAGGGAAGTTACAGAAGGAAGAAGGTCACACAGAGTTCAGGAAGGAGTTGATACAGGCTCTCGGTGGTAGGGAAGAATTACCAGATGGCTGAGAAAGTACAGCAAAAGTATTGAGGGAAACGGGTAGAAAGGTATGTGGTGTATCCAGTGGACAGAGGAAGGAAGACAAGGAGACTTGGTGGTGGAATGAGGAAGTACAGAAAAGTATTCAAAGGAAGAGGTTATCAAAGAAAAAGTGGGGTAGTCAGGGAGATGAAGAAAGTAGACAGGAGTATTTGGAATCTAGGCACATGGCAAAGAGAGAGGTGGCAAAGGAAAAGGCATATAGTGAGTTGTATGAGAGACTGGACACGAAGGAAGGAGAAAAAGAGTTGTATTGATTAGCTAGACAGAGAGATTGAGCTGGAAAGGATGTGCAGCAAGTTAGGTTGATTAAGGACCGAAATGGTAATGTGCTAACAAGTAATGAGTGTGTTGAGAAGGTGGAAGGAGTACTTTGAGGAGCGAAGGAATGAAGAAAATGAGAGTGAGAGAGAGGGAGAGAGGGAGAGGGGGAGAGAGGGGAGGATGGATCAAGGAAAGATAGTGAACAAGGAAGTCTCAAGGATTAGCAAGGCAGAAGTGAGGGCAGCTTTGAAGAGGATAAAGAGTGGAAAGGTGGTTGGTCCAGATGACATACGTGTGGAGGTATGGAGATGCTTAGGAGAGATGGCAGTGCACTTTTTAACCAGAGTGTTTAACACAATTTTGGAGAGTGAGAGGATGCCTGAGGAGTGAAGAAGTGTTTTGGTACCAATTTTCAAGAACATAAGTGCTGCTCCGAGCTGTAGTAACTACAGAGGCATCAAGTTTTTAGAAGAAGCCAACTTTATTGTCATTCAGTCCATACAGCCAAGCATGTACAGTAGAACAAAATTACATTTCTCCTATCTACAATGTTAATCACATCTAGAATCAGAGGGGCTGCTGCCATGCAAGGCGCCGCCATAAACAACTTTTCCTTCCCCCATTCCATTATGCTGAGCACTAAGCTAGAAGGCAGGAAGTACAATTTTTTTTAATATGGTCTTTGGTATGACTCGCCCAGGGCTTGAACCCATGACCTCCCAGCTGTGGGGCAGATGCTCTACCACTAGGCCACCACTCTGGTTGATCAGTCACACTATGACGATTTGGGAAAGAGTTGTTGAAGCCAGGTTAAGAGGAGAGGTGACAATCAGTGAGAAGTAGTACGGTTTCATGCCAATAAAGATTGCTACAGATGCAATGTTTCCTTTAAGAGTGTTGATGGAGAAGGTCAGAATGGGTTGCACTGCCTTTGTGGATCTTGAGAAAACATATGATAGGGTGCCAAGATTGGAAGTGTGGTACTGCATGAGAAAGTCAGGAGTGGGAGAGAAGTATGTGAGGGTGGTGCAGGACATGTATGAGGACAGCAAGACGGTGGTGAGGTGTGCTGTAGGAGTGATGGAAGGATTCAAGGTGGGGGTGGGATTACATCAGGAATCGGCTCTGAATCCCTTCTTGTTTGCCATTGTGATGGGCAGGGTGACAGACAAGGAGTCTCCGTGGACCATGATGTTTGGAGACAACGTTGTGATCTGTAGTGAGAGTAGGGACCAGGTAGAAGAGACCCTGGAGAGGTAGAGGTGTGCTCTGGAGAGAAGAGGAATGTAAGTCAGTAGAAGCAAGACAGAATACATGAGTGTGAATGAGGAGGAGGCAGGTGTAACGGAGAAGATGGAAGGAGTAGAGGTAGTGAAGGTAGATGAGTTTAAGGCTGCATTCACACCAGGATAGTCTGGGGGTCTCGGTTTGATTGGACAGAAAATGCCGAGAGTTTTCGCACCTTCGTTTGGTTTGGTTTGCATTCACACTGCACTTTACTAAAGCGGACCAAACTGCCTGGACAATGTCACGCAGTTACAACAACTGCTCGTTTGGGGCACTGTAGCCAAAACCACCACTGATCAGGAAGAAAAAATCTCGACGAAGAAGAAAAATCCTGCTCATTGATTGGCCAGGACCAAAAATGGAAATCCATTCCTTTCAGCCGGGTTGTTCGTCTGCCACAAACAAATAATGGAACAGCACCAAATTAACTTTTCTCCTTGACTTTTACTGGTAAAAGGATTTCTGGGATTTGTGCGGTTATCTTTGTTGTTATTTTCTACCCAAAATGCACTACGGTAAATGTCACCTCCTCTTCTGGGACTACATGTTGTTTTCTGCCCTTTGGTCTGGTAGATAGTCCGTTTGCATTCACACTGCAAACAAACCACACCAGACTTCATTTGCAAGTGAATCGAGACCCCCGGTTTTCAAGCGGACCAGAGTTTACTTGTTTGGTGCGCACCAGAGTTTGATTGCACATTCAGACTACACCAAACTAACTGAACTATCCACAGAAGTGGACCAGAGTTCCTTTGGGCCGGCCCAAACCGTGGTTGTATGGACATGCCCTAAATTCCTGGTGTCAGCTATCCAAAGCAATTGAAAATGAACAAGGGGTGAAGAAGAGAGTGCAGGCAGGGTGGAGTGGGTGGCGACGAGTGTCAGGGGTGATTTTTGACAGGAGGATAGCAGCTAGAGTTTATTACAGTTTATATTAAACAGTTTATTAAATGTCCCACCAGAGGAGAGAACACGCTGGATCACTGTTACACTACAGTGAAGGATGCGTATCGCTCTGTTCCCCGCGCTGCGCTCGGACTATCTGATCACGTGATGGTCCACCTCATTCCCACATACAGACAGAGACTGAAGCTCACTAAACCTGTTGTGAGCACTACGGAGAAATGGACCAGTGAAGCTGGGGAGAAGCTGAACACGTGCATGGAAATAACTGACTGGGGCATGTTTAAAGGAGCCACGAATGATCTGGATGAGTACACGGACACTGTGAACTCATATATCCACTTTTGTGAGGAGAGCATTCTTCCATCGCGCACCAGAGTGAGGTACTCTAATGATAAGCCCTGGTTCACTGCTAAGCACAGACAGATCAGGAAGGAGAAGGAAGCAGCATTGAAAAGTGGAGCCAGGGACTGCTACAGGGAGGTTAAATATCGGTTTAACAGAGAGCTGAGGAGAGCTAAATCTGTGTATTCTGAGAAACTCCAGCAGCAGTTCACTGCTAACGACTCGGCTTCTGTGTAGAGAGGACTGAGGCAAATCACCAACTATCGGCCTCAGGCTTCTAAAGGTCAGGATGACAAAGCCCTTTGTCAAAGACTGTCCCAACACTATGCCCGTTTTGACACCTCGTCAGCTGTGTCCAACTCCCCCCTCCCCCCCACCTCCACTGCCTCCACGGTCCCTACTTCATCAAAAGCGCCCCCCTCCCCCCCCTGCCCTTGTCATCAGTGAGCAGGACGTGCACAGACAGTTCTCCAGACTGAACCCGCGCAAGGCCCCCGGTCCGGACGGCGTGTCTCCCTCCACCCTGAGACACTGTGCGAAAGAGCTGACTCCTGTCTTCACAGACATTTTTAACACCTCCCTTAAGCTATGCCACGTGCCGACCTGCCTCAAATCCTCCACCATCATCCCTGTCCCCAAGAAGCCACGGATCACTGGACTTAACGACTACAGACCTGTAGCGCTCACCTGTGTAGTCATGAAGTCCTTTGAGCGCCTGGTCCTGCCCCACCTCAAGTCCATCACCACTCCCCTCCTGGACCCGCTGCAGTTTGCCTACCGAGCCAACAGGTCTGTGGACGACGCAGTCAACCTGGCCCTCCACTCCATCCTGCAGCACCTGGACTCCCCGGGAACCTACGCCAGGATCCTGTTTGTGGACTTCAGCTCTGCATTCAACACCATCCGCCCCGCTCTGCTCCGGGACAAGTTGTCCCTGCTCAACGTGCCTGACTCCCTCTGCAGGTGGATCACCGACTTCCTGACGGACCGGAGGCAGCATGTGCGGCTGGGAAAGACTGTCTCAGACTCTGTCAGCAACAGCACCGGATCACCCCAGGGCTGTGTACTTTCCCCCCTACTCTTCTCCCTTTATACCAACTCCTGCACCTCCAGCCACCAGTCTGTCAAGCTGATCAAGTTTGCGGACGACACCACTCTCATCGGGCTCATCTCCAACGGCGACGAGTCCGTCTACAGGAGAGAGGTGGCCCAGCTGGCGTCCTGGTGCAGCCACAACAACCTGCAGCTGAACGCTCTGAAGACAGTGGAGATGATTGTGGACTTCAGGAAAGTCACAACCCCTCTGCCCCCCCTCACCCTCACAGGCTCTCCCATCACCATTGCAGATTCCTTCCGCTTCCTGGGCACCACCATCACCCGGGACCTCAAGTGGGAGCCGACCATCAGCTCCCTCATCAAAAAGGCCCAGCAGAGGATGTTCTTCCTGCGGCAGCTGAGGAAGCTCAAGCTACCCACCAAGACGTTAGTGCAGTTCTACACGGCCATCATCGAGTCCATCCTCACCACCTCCATAACCGTGTGGTACGCAGGAGCCACTGCCAGGGACAGACTAAGGCTGCAGCGCGTCGTGCGCGCTGCTGAGAAGGTGATTGGCTGCAAGCTCCCACCTCTCCAGGACCTGTACATCTCCAGGACCCGGAGGCGTGCAGGCCGGATCATAGCCGATCCTTCACACCCTGGTCACGTACTGTTTGCCCCCCTCCCCTCAGGTAGAAGACTTCGGTCCATTCAGACTAAAACCTCCCATCACATGAACAGCTTCTTCCCCTCTGCCATCAGACTGCTGAACACTAAGTGACTTATTGACTCTCGTGCACTACGAACAGCAGCTCAACCAGACTCATGTCAATCATCACTGTTTTCTTTTTGCATTACCGACTGCGCTATGTGGTACTCCACAATATCTGCTGCTCGCTAATATATTTAAAAACTGCTTTGACTAGTATTACTCATTCTTATTCTACACTTTATTGCATGTATAGTTTTTTTATTTCTTTTATTTTATCATGTTTAATGTTGCAGCATTGCACCGAGACAAATTCCTAGTTTGTGTACTACATGAACAATGGCAATAAATCTGATTCTGATTCTAGAGTAAAAAGGAAGATTTACAAGACAGTCGTGAGACCTGCTATGATGTATGGTTTGGAGACAGTGGTGCTGACAAAAAGACAGGAGGTGGCAGAGTTAAAGATGCTAGGATTCTCATTGGGAGTGACTAGTAGGGACAGGATTAGGATAAGGGATAAGGACCTGTACTTGTATAGCATGCTTTTTAGTCTCAAAGCCCATTCAAAGTGTTTCACTAGTACTAACCCTCTATTCTAGGGGCCTATAGAAGATGGATATCTAGGGGCAATTTAGAATGACCAATTAGCCTAACATGCATGTCTTTGAATTGTGGGAGGAAACCAGAGCTCCCGGAGTAAACCCACACAGCACTGGGAGAACATGCAAACTTCATACAGAAAGGTTCCTACTCCTGTCAGCCTGGGGATTTGAACCTGGAACCTTCTAGTTGTTAGGCATCAATGCTAACCACTGTACCACTGTGCTGCCCATGGAAAAAACTGAGTATATCAGAGGGACAGCTTAGGTTGAGCGGTTTGGAGACGAAGAAAGAGAGGCAAGGCTGAGATGGTTTGGACATGTGCAGAGGACAGAAAGTGGATATACTGGATAAAGGATGTTGAAGATGGAGCTGCCAGGCAGGAGGAAAAGCGGAAGACCACAGAGAAGATTCATGGATGTAGTGAAGGAGGACATGGAGAGGGTTCATGTTACACAGGAAGATGCAAGGGATAGGGTGAGATGGAGGCAGATGATCCGCTGTGGCGACCCCTAAAGGGAGCAGCCGAAAGTAGTTATACATAATTTGGATGATATTTAAGCATATGTGGATAATTTTTTCCCCCACCCTTAGGCTAGTTAATCTAAAATAGTTGTTGCTGAGAATAAATGTAGCAGATTTATGTAAAAAGTTACAAATCTATGAGGAAAAAACTTTTTTTTATATATATTTACATATTGTGATTTGGATTATAATTGATGGAAAATCTGTATTTGTTCTTTGTGGTTTTATTTTCCTCAGCAATATTTACACATTTAAAAGAAAAGCTGCTTATTTACAAGAGAAAAGTTGCAATTTTTTGAATAAAAAGTTATCAGTGCACATTAAAAAAGCAAATTTGTTAAGCACAAGTGACAAACTTATGACAAAAAGGCGTCCATTTTTTTTTTTTAAAGGTGGTAAATCTCATAACAAAAGTCACCTAATTTGAGTGGAGAAAATCATAAGCATCCAAAAAAAAGTTAGATTTGAGTTAAAACCCCCCCCCCACAAAACTTAATTCCCTAGAAAAGCATACATTTTTTGAAGGAATAAAGTCCCAAGCATTTAATAAAATAAGTGTTAGATTTACAAAAAGAAAGTTGCAAATTTATGAGGGGGGGGGGCTAATTTGAGAAGACTCTCAAAGGAGCAAGTCTAAACTATTGGGCAAGAGTAAAGTTTTTATTCATGACTCAAGTGAAGTTTTGGCAGACACTGTAATTTCTTTGGTGACTACTCTTATTTATGTTTAATCTATAAATACCATAAACTAATTGTGCTTTTATTTGTATGCAATTTCTGGCTTCTCTACCCACCTCTGAATGCATAACTAAAACCGAGGCTTTGCTCCTGACATACAGTGTGTGTGTGTGTGTGTGTGTGTGTGTGTGTACCGTATGTCCTGGGAGTTAAGTGCGTCTGGATGTTTGTGTCCTGGTTGTAAACAAAGGTCATATGAAGCAAAAACACATGGTGCTGTCATAGTGAGTAGTTTCCGTGGCAATCCGTATTTCTCTGCATCTTTATTTGTTGTCCACAGCCTACAGGGAAATCAGCTGTTGTTTCAAGAGATTCCCGCTTTCACTGATTCTGTGCTTGACTGCTTGATCTGCTCAGAAGCAGCTGCTGATTTGATGAGGCCTTTCGTTGCTCTGAAGCAGAGATCCAGTTTGGGTTTCCTCCAGCCAACGGGGACTGACATGAAAGTGCGTTCAGGATGTTTTATTCAGCGTCTCTGTTTCTATCTCTGTATCTCACAGCATATTCTATGTGAGGTTTCCCATTGATTCTAGAGTTGCAGCTGTATCTCCATGTTGAACTGAGCCTCACCCGGAGTACTACCCTGACATTAAAAGTAAGGAGGGAGTGTCTACTGTATGTGATCTGATCAACAGCTGACAGTCACTGTTACTCCAACAGTACAAGATTCTTTAAAATGCTTCAGTGGGGGCATTTTTTTTTCTAACTCCAGATAATGATGGAAGTGAAACCTGCTGACAATTAAAATATAGTGTGGAAGTATATGAGTATACTCTTTACAACTATGAGGGACTAAAAAAAATCAACTGTCAAACCCTTGTCTCAAGTAAGATCTGCTGAGATCTGTGGCGGCTGTTTTAAATGACTCATTCTCCTGGTCAAAGACTACATCTTCACACCCGTTATGCCTTTATTTAAGCAACACTTTTGACAGATTTCTCTAATTAAAAAAAACAAAAAAAAACAACATTTTGCTGTGTTACCAAACATTATCTCCTGTTGGCTCCACTGGTGTTATGAAAGCGACACTCAACGTTCTCCTGCACGCCGCCCCACTGGAAGAGTCTATTTGCTTTTCCAGCCACCTGCATGCAGCTCTTTGGAGTCTCCACCCCAAGGCCCTGACCTTGACTCTAATCATGTGCCCTGAGAGCTTGGTGCTTCCTGTTTGGGTGGTAGTAGAGCACAGGAATATCCAGAGATTAGTGTACTGAAAGCTAGCTGAACAAATGGTTCGTCAGTGTGGAAAATGCACAGAATATAGATTAGGCCTGCACTATGGGAGGGAAGGAAACAGCAGTGTGCAGTAACATTGTTTAATATTGATGTGATGATAACTTGTGACGGATAACAAAATCAAAACAAAAGTGTGCATGTTACAAGGGCTGTTCCCCCGACTCATTTCCCATGGACTGAGAGGAACCAAACTTGGCACAGTTATTACCATGTTTCTATACATAGGTAAAACCAAGAGTCACACACTTCTCCCATCTGTGGAGACCTTACCTCTAGAAGTCTGCAGGTTGTGTGAGAATCTACAACTTGACCTCAGAAATCAGTATTTCATTGTCTTGGAAGTGCTTGCCCTTCAAAAATGACTTCATGTTTTGAAAGGTAAAAGTCAGATGGTGCCAGGTTGGGAGAGGAAGGATTACATAACCGCAGGACTGTGCTTCCATCTGGCAGCATGTGAGTCGTGAACTGGGCCATTGTCTTGCAAGTGGCAGATACCCTTAGTCAGCATACCACATCTCTTGCTTTTGATGGCCGCCTGTAATTTCTTCTGCAGTGAAGCATAGTAAATCCTGGTAATTGTGGTACCCTTAACCAGGAAATCATCATCATTACACCATTCTGGTCCCAAAAGACCGTGAGCGTGACCTTTCCTGCTGAGGACTGGACATGGGCACCTTCTTCAGAGGTGGTGAGTCATAATGCTTCCATTGCTTCAATTGGGTTTTACTGTCTGAATCACAGTGTTGGATCCATGTTCTTTCTTGCATGATTAGTTTGTTGAAGAAGTCCTGGTTTTCTTGGCACATGGTCAGAAGAGCTTGGGTTTGTGTGACTCATTGCTGCTTCTGGAAAGTTGTGAGCGACCGGGGAATCCATCATGCATACAATTTCCACACATGGAAATGGTCATGGATGATTTTTTTCCCCCCCACAGACCTCACACTGGTCTTGACATCTTGGGGTAGTTGGCAAACAGCTTTGGGGTGATCCTCCAAAATGGTGGCCTCCACTTGCCAGATGGTGTCTTCCTCAACGATGTACTGTGGTTGCCCGTTAATGGATGCCGGTTCCACTCATGTCTGACCAAACTTGAAGTATTGAAGCCATTGCTTGACTACGCCATTTGAAGGGGCGTCCTCCCCATAAGTCTGTTTCACCTCATCCACATCTCCCGTGATGTGCAGCCTCTCAAGTAGAGGAACTTGATGACCGCTCTGCATTCAACTGGCACCATTATCACACCTTACTCCACCTTAGCCCCTGGAAGACCAACTCTTAGGAGTTCAGAACTGCAAATTACTGCGTGACCTATAAAGATGTGTATTATTAGAAATGTGCAATTTCAGCCTCCCACAATAACTAGTAGTAGGTTAGGGGAAATCTTTCCTGAGCAGCCCTTGTAATCATACAGTTAACTTGCTGGTATTAACATAAGACTAAATAAATGGTGATGACCAGATTGTTAAGACATTTTCATGGTGAACTAGATTTGTGTCTGAAATCGCCTCCTAGGTTTGTCACAAAACAAATTTTAAAGTAAATACCAATACCCAGAAATATACTTGATATGATACCACATGGCAGGGGGACAAACGATTGAGGCATAAATCTTTAATAAAGATAAGAACAAACAAGCAATAGCATTAATGACAGCACATTTTAAGTTTTTCTGACGTAGTGTGATTTAAAAAAAAAATTAAAATATATATGGCATATATACGTATGACAAAAAAAAAAAAAAAGATTTTCTAGGGTAGTGAAAAATGAAATCCCCCCCAAGAACAGTATTCGTACTGGTACACTTTTTAGTATCAATTAGTATCTGAATAACTTTTTGAACAACCCTTCACCCTCGTCACTATATGGAAGTTCACTCCAGAGGAAAATGGAAAACTTGAGAAATAACACTTTTAGGCACTACTGGGCTTATTTTCATGGGAAATTTAGTTACATCTACAAACAGTTAAAGATGATGACAGGCATGCATTTTGCAATGAATGTATGTTATATTGTCTATCTTCCAGTATCTATGAATGTAGTAGTTGCAGTTGTGAGGCAAGGCTCTCCTCCTCTCTTCAGTTTGCTGTATAGAGCATGATGGCATTCAGTAGGGCTGTCTACACATCCGGGTACTTGCATGTGAACACGCAAACCTAGGAAAGCGTGGCGGTGAGGAAAACCGGCAGTTTACCATTGAAACAATAGTATGGCATATCAATATTATGACGCGCTTTCACCGCAAGATCGGATTAGATATGATCAAAACCTTAAATTTGTGATCTTAAAAAGTGTCCCTACCGTCTACCAGCCAGTATGTGGAAGAATGATTCAACAGAGTGTCCAGAAACAATATTTATTGATATTTATAACGATGAATAAATGCGCCATCTTGGCTGTGCATTTGCAGAAAACTCCAATAATAGAAAATAAATTGTACCTGCTGTGGAAATCCCCAAAAAACCATCATGTTTTACTGTAGGTTTGCAAAATTTATCCACCGAAGCTCAGAGGAAAAACAACCTGTTTATTTACACTTGTTTGCCCTGTTAATCCCGACACTTCGTTTCAGCTCTACAGAGCTTCGGTCCATTTGTCAGCAGGTGTCAGTCTTATTTTTAAACTAGTTTAATTGCAGTGTTGATATGTTTACCCTGAGGCTGATAAGCAGCTCAAATTGGAATTATGTCTACCGAGCCGACGCGTTTCCATGCTAATGCTATTTTAGCCCTGTATGTTGGTAATTTTGTGACTATTATGTTACTTCTTTTCAAGATCCCTCAGAAATACTTTGAGTAGACATGGGATGATATTAAAATTTCATTCTGGTCATAATTATCACGATAATTAGGAAATTTTGCTTAAAACTTTGAACATGTCACTAAAACATAATGGAATCACATTGCAGTAAATTTTGCTCGAAAACTGTTTTTTTTTTTTAATCGCAGTGTAAGGGCCCCTTTATACAGCACAGAGATCGTTGAGAGATTGGGCCAGTTTTTGATGTTTGGGATCGTTTGGGAGATCCTTGTGTGTTTTGGGCTGAGTCAGAAGTTTGAGGAGAATGTGGCGACTGTAGATCATTGATAGATCAAAAATTGAACAGATCGCTCAATGATCTCCACCCCAAGCAAGCATTCTTCTCACTACGCAAGTCATCTTTTAATAGGCCATGTTAACAACTTGATGAATAACTAAAAAGATAGTCACACAGAATCCTCTAATGCTAGCACAACTAAGCCTAAACGATTACATCTAGTTGTGCTAGCATTACTAGCTAAGTAGCATTGTGCTAGTTAGCTATTTAGCTAAAGTGACCATAACGCAGCGATGATGTTCATAAAACACTAAGCAACTTCCCATAACAAACTGCACAAACATTATCCAAGTTAACTTATCCAAAACAGGAGATGAGTGTGCAAATGTTGCTTTGAGGGGCAGATACTTACCTCCGGCAGGTTCTGCAGGTGGGCAGCTCATCTCGCTGTTGATCTGGTTTCTGGAATCCATAACGACTCCAGACCTTGGTCTTCACCTTTATTGAGGTGGGTAGAGAGAATCCAGTTCTGACTCCAGTCTGCAGTGACTGTGACAGGTTTAAGAGCTTTTGGAAGACTTGATTTCAAACAGGCCCCCCCTAGTGGTGGCAGCTCTGAGTGCATGAAGAAACAGAACTGTATGTTCAGCAGATGAAAGGATTGGCTTTCTGAGCCCTCTCATGCAAGGAAATGGGCAATTTATAGTGAGAAACCAGGATCGCGATAATAGAAATTCTTTGATGGATTAATCGCACGTTTTTTATCGCAATATTGTCCCACCTCTAACTTTGAGTGCATTATACAGTTTTTTTTTTAAATAATTACTTTGCACTTGGATACCACTAGAAAAGGTACACACAATAGTGTAATATACTGTGCATTGTGCAGGGAGTGATTTTTGACACAGCCTAGGTCAAATGTTTGCAAGCTGAGTAATACGATTCTCTGTGATTTATTGCAATTCAGGCAATCTTGCTGCACATGTTGGTTGTGCTGTATATGAAAATGCAACTTTTTCTGTCAGTATCGATAGAGAGCCAGTCAATTTTATTTAAAGTATGTTTCAGACCAAATGTTTTATATCGATATCTTACAAATTTTAATAAACCTTTGTGCCACAAAAATGTATTTCAAATCCCCCTTTTCATTTGCAAACTCACAAAGGGATATTAGGACTTACAGAAATTCCTGTTTTTGTTTTCTCAATAGCTTTTGGGACAAAAGGTGCCTTAGCCTTAATCTGTTTGCCTGGCAGAAATAATGCATTTTCCAATCCAACTTAAAAAAATATCGTGTTGAATTTGACTTTCCACACTAACTGCAATCCAACATCAACTGATTAGTTTTTGTCGATCTGTAATCACGCCGGCTGTTTGATTGCCCGTAATAGGCAAACGGCAGCATTTTTAAATTTAAGTCCTCTGTGTTTGTGCATGTTCACACATGAATGTGCAAGTACGAGTTTGAGCTCATGTTACACTTCTTTAAAGCCTGTTAATTCCACAGAGGCTCAGTTAGAAACTGACTGCAAATGGTCCCACCTACACACCTAAGATCTGCAGCTGCTCTCCATCTCCTTCCTCCTGCTCCCCCCACTTGTGTTTGACACACAAACGTTGAAAGCAAAATTACCTTGTGTAATAATCACCTCTGTTGCCTGTTTTCATTATCGAATCGACATGCATCATACTCTGGCTTGAGCGCTCATTCCCTCACAACACAGCATGTTCCCCCAGTAATCCACCCTGTACTACATGTACTGTGCTGTCAGTGCATTTGTGCTTTTTATACTTGCATGGACGTGTGTTTTCTCTGCATAAACCACGTGTCATTTTTGTGTGTTTATATAGTGTGAGAGCTCTCTTAATCCACTTGTGCAGATCTCCGCCTGGAGAGTCCCTCGCTCTCTCCCTCTCTCTCACCAGCCCCACTACTCCCACACACTCCCACCCACATATCCTCCTCTGGTTGGGCTAATCATTCCCTGTCACTTTGCCACCCCCCCACACACACACACACACGCATGTGTGCACATGCATGCTAACACACACACCTGCTCTTCTTCCCTCATTTTGCTCCTTCTTCCTTTCTCAATCCACTTCTGCCCTCTTTCTTTTTTCTTTTATCCCTCTCTGTGGAGACCTAGTAGGAGTGAGCTCTTATTATCACTGTCACTTTGCTTTTCCTGTTGCTTTCCAAACCTTTTAGGGAATCACAGTGTTTGTGGGTCTTGATATATTTACGACCAGCCCTTTTCCATTGTGTTTATACTGATTTTAAAGCAAGAGGCTTGTAATTTACGACCTGTAGCTTAAGAGAAGTTTCGGGCTTAAACCACTCCTGAAATTACTCACTTAAATTCTTTTATGATTGCTATGTTGATAGAAATCCAAACAAAGTTGCAGCTAGCTTGTTTAGATACAGTGATTATTACAATTTTTTCCAGTTACTTTTACACAGTGGTGGACCGTGTATTTTACAACTGGGCCTTCAGTGGTGAGCTACCCGATTTAACTGCCATTCATACCAAGCACCATAAAAATAACCTATAGACCCGTCCACACAAAGCATGTTAAAGATAACTTTAACTATTAAATTATAGTTTTAAAAATCTTTTTCGTTGTGGAGCTCCATTTTCCTGTGCACTTGTTCGTTGAGCTGCAGATCCACTCTTGTTTCCACGAAGGTTTAAAAGTACTGTTGCTTGTGTCCAGTTGGCAGCTGAGCTTTGATGTCTTGCTGCTGCCTTGGCTAGACAGTTCAAGTTTGCAAACCCTGTCTGGCTCCAAGTATCTACTCGATCAGTTGCAAACAACAGGCATTCCCAGTGAGATAATTTGCAGCACTCCTCAGAGCCTGTAATCCAAGGATACCGCTTGTTGCTAATATGGAAGTGATGGACAAATCCTTTCCCTGAGACGGGTCTGCTAGCTTCGGGGTTGGCTGACCTCTCTTCACAATGACCAGCTTTTCTTGAAAAGTCCGTCTGGAAAATTGATTTTTTTTTTTTTTTTTTTTTTTAAATATCAGCGACCAAATCATTTTCCTCTCCCCTGACAGCCATTGTGGGTGGAAAAACAGCTATTATATTTAAGCAGATGCAGTATATGGTGTTTTGCTAGCTAGGATGCTCTGCATTGTGGGTGGAGGACTCTAACCATCCAATCAAAAGACGTGAAAATTCCAACGTTCTCAAATGCCTTCTGTGTGTACCCCTGGACATACAGAAGACATCTGATTGGTTAACCCTCCTGTTATGTTCATTTGTCAGGAACAACAATGGTGGTCCCGGGTCAATTTGACCCGGTGCATGTTTAATTATCCAAAAGATGTCCGAAACCAAAAAAATCCTAACAAACATTGTTTTTTTTTCCACAATATCTTTATTGAACCTTTTTTTTTAAACAAACATGATACAAACAATCAAACACTAACACTAAAGTACTACAAAAAAAAAAAAAAATGCACTAAAAACACCAACAACCACCAACAAAATCAAGTCTTCAACAATGCTCCTCTGTTTAGTCTAGACAATCCAATACATAAGTATACATATTATGTTCACCAGTTTGGAATTTACAAGGTCCACACACATCATTCACCACCTTCTTCAAGAGTTATGTTTAAATTTTTTACATAATCAATAAAAGGTCTCCATATATTCTCAAACACAATTTCCTTTGATTTCAGTATATATGTTATTCTTTCTAATGGAAGGTTTGTTAACATCTGTCTTAACCACTGAGTCACATCTGGTCTATGAGTCTTTTTCCATAATAGTGCAATACATTTTTTGGCATTAAGCAAACTGAGGTCTATGAATGTTCTTTCACTTTTATTAAAATTATGCTTTTCTGGGTACAGACCCAACAAAAACGGTTTAGGATTCAGTATGATTTGTTTTGAGATTATTTTTTCAATTGTTACCCTCACCTCTTCCCAAAACATTCTTATTAATCTACATTCCCATAAACAATGAAATAGGGTTCCTTACTTTCCATGCATTTTGTGCATGTATCTGGTATATTTTTGTTGTATCTATTTAACTCCTCTGGTGTAACATACATCCGCATTAACCATTTGAAATGTATCAATTTAAGGCGTGCATTTATTGATTTGGTTTGAGCTTCTGTACAAGCCAATTCCCATGTTCCTCTGAAATTTCAATTTGCAGATCTTCTTTCCAGTAGTTTAATCTTTTCAGTGAATTTTCACTTGAAGATAGTGTCAATGAGTTATAAAACTCTGAAATAATACCCTTTCTTTTACTATCTTTCATCATCATTTTTTCCAAGGATGAATAAATAGGTCGAGTGAGAGCTTTATTTTGATTTGATCGAATAAAGTTTCTAAGTTGAAGATATTTTAAAAAATGTGTTCTATTGAGATTAAATTTGATCCTCAGCTCTTCAAAGACATTATGTGTCTGCACATGGCAAATATAAATCCTGAATCTTTTGTATCCCTTTTAAATTCCATACTTTAAATACAGCGTCCGCTCTCCCTGGTTTAAAATATTGATTACCCCATATTGGACTAAATTGTGACAATAACTGTGGTTCTTTTAAATAGTTTTTAGCTTCACACCATATTTTGATCATATGCTTTACAAATGGATTTTTAACTTGTTTTTGTAATTTTTTTGCCGAATCTGAGTATATGAATATGGGAAGAGGTAAAGGTAAATTGTATGATTCCATTTCAGTCCAGTGAGGGAGATCATTTGATGAAAAATAATATGTCATAGACCTCAGTTGTGCCGACCAATAATACAACATAAAATTTGGACATTTCAGACCTCCACGATCAAATGGTAAATATAATAAAGACAAACGTAATCTAGCCCTCCTGTTGTTCCATATAAATTCCACTAACTTTTTTTTATTCTTGAGAATAGATCTAAAGGTGGTGATAAGGGAATGTATTGAAATAAATAAAGTATTTTAGGTAAAATATTACTTTTAAAGTATATTGATTCTCCCGATCATCGACATTGGTAGTGACATCCATCTCTGAGTTAACTCATTGATATCTGACATTAAGGCTTCATAGTTGACACTGGTGACTGATTCTAGCTTAGGCATAATTTGGATTCCTAAATATTTAAACTGATTTACAACATTGAATTGATTTACCTCAGGGGCTGGGTAATTTCTCTGGGTCTCATTTAGCATTAATATTGAAGATTTAGTTTTATTTATTTTATATCCTGATATTTCCCCAAAATTCTTTATTAAATTCAACAAGGTTGGAATTGATTTTTTTAGATTCGACATAAACAAAATTATATCATCGGCGTACAGGGAGATTTTATGTTCTGTTGGTCCAACTTTAATTCCATATATTTGTGAATGTAAACGTATCACTATCGCTAAAGGTTCAATTGCCATAGTAAACAGTAAAGGTGAAAGTGGACAGCCTTGTCGACATCCTCTATTGATTTTTTATTGGTTTTGAAATATTGTTATTTGTTAGGATTTCTGCTGTAGCATTATTGTATATTATTTGAACCCATTTTATGAAATTATTTCCAAGTCCAAAACCTTTGTAGGACTTCAAAAAGAAAAGGGCCATTCAACTCTATCAAAGGCCTTTTCGGCGTCCAATGATAGGAGAGCTGTATCCGGTGCTTCTTTATTAAAATAAATAATATTAAATAGTCTTCTACATTATGGAAGCCTTGTCTACCCTTTATAAAGCCATTCTGATCTCGATTAATAATATTTGGTAAAATTTCTTGTATTCGTCTTGCTAAAATTTTACAGATTATCTTAAGGTCGGCGTTAATAGGCTTATTGGTCTCATATTTTCACATTTATTAGAGGGCTTACCTGGTTTTGGCAGTAGTATAATTAAGGCATTATTTATGTATGATGGTAAATTATTATTTTGAAATGCTTCTAAAACCATTTCCAAAAAAGGTTTTATTAATTTATTCTTAAATTTTTTATAAAGGTCAACTGGAAGACCATCTGGTCCTGCACTTTTTCCTGATTTCATATTATCAATGGCTAGCCCAACTTCTTCTTGACTAATTTTACACTCCAATATCTCCCTGTTTTCATTTGGTATACACGGTATAGATAGTTCATTCAAAAACCCATTTAGTTTTGTTAAATCAGGTTCATTTTTGGTATCATATAATTTTTCATAGTAATCTCTAAAGGCTCTATTAATTTCTAAAGGATCTATAACTACCTGTCCGTTACTTATAATACTGGTAATTGGTGTTTTAATTTCCAATTGTTTAATCTGCCATGCTAATAATTTTCCTGATTTTTCACCTTGTTCATAAAAAGATTGTTTCAATCTTAGAAGACTCGAGCAGCTCTATCGCTGATTTTTTGTCGTATTCAGCTCTCAAAATCAGTAATTCATTCTCCAACCTTGGGTCACTTCCTGCATACACTTTTTCCTGAAGACTTTTTATTTTATGTTCCAATTTAGCTCTCTCCTCTCGAGTCTTCTTAGATTTTGATCCTGTATAACTAATAATATGTCCCCTAATAAAAGCTTTGAAAGCCTCCCACTTTACACATGCTGATGTTTGTGTAGTATTGATGCTAACAAACATTGTTAATATTTCATTACTAATTCCATTACTAACTATTCTATCAATATTTAGTGCATTGGTGTTCCTTACCTCTAATAGGTATTGGTTCAATTAGGATAATTCACTCGTTTTTCATAAAAAAATACATGTTCAAACTTTTTTTTTAATGTTTCACCACTTTATTACTTTTGAAAGACCAACATATAAAACATAACATTGAAACAAAACATTTAAATTTTGTTTTACATACATGCACTGTTTGTGAACCACTAATGAACAAAATAACACAATATGAATAAGGTGTGTGTGTCTGTCTGTCTTTATGTCGACACAGCACATGAGTGACATGTCATCACACTGTGCTTTGTGCAAATGAATTTTCCACATTTCGCACAGGTCATGCTTGTCTTGACATCATCAGATGGCCTGCAGACCTGGCACCTCTTCCTCTTTCTTTTCCCCTCAGCAGCAACCTAGAACCAAGAGGACCATGATTACTTTACTATGCTGTCTTTTTGCTGATCCCAAGACGCACACAACGCACTCTCATACACTTATACACTACCGTTCAAAAGTTTGGGGTCACCCAGACAATAATTTTGTGTTTTCCATGAAAAGTCACACTTATTTACCACCATGAGTTGTAAAATGAATAGAAAATATAGTCAAGACATTGACAAGGTTAGAAATAATGATTTGTATTTGAAATAATAATTTTTTCCAGATACTCAACCTGCTCAAAGGAAGGTCAGTTTTATAGCTTCTCTAACCAGCTAAACTGTTTTCAGCTGTGCTAACATGATTGCACAAGGGTTTTCTAATCATCCATTAGCCTTCTGACGCAATGAGCAAACACATTGTACCATTAGAACACTGGAGTGATAGTTGCTGGAAATGGGCCTCTATACACCTATGTAGATATTGCACCAAAAACCAGACATTTGCAACTAGAATAGTCATTTACCACATTAGCAATGTATATTAGATATTAGAATGTATTTCTGATTAGTTTAAAGTTATCTTCATTGAAAAAAACAGTGCTTTTCTTTCAAAAATAAGGAAATTTCTAAGTGACCCCAAACTTTTGAACGGTAGTGTATATACACACAAACACTTACTTACCTCACGCACTGGTGTACTTGGTGCAGTCCTCTCCTGGATCTCCCTCACCGTGGCTGCAGCGGCTGGGGTCCTTGGCAGGTGCTCCCTCTGTTGGATGTGCGGTGTCATAAGCACCTTCCCCAGCTCCTCGAGAAAGATGTGCCTCTTGTACAGCTTTGACACATTCCAGTCAGGAAAGATCTCAGTCCAAATGACAAATGCATTGTAGGCCGATACATTGATCATGTTATAAAAGATGACCAATGGCCAGCGCACAGTCATTCGTTTGGTGCTGTAGGACCCTGTTACTTTGTCCAAGTTGTCTACCCCCCCCCCCCCCCCTTTGGTGGCATTGTAATCCAGGATCATGCTTGGTTTCTGGTCCTCTCTTGTGCTTATTTCAACATTTTTGTGCAGAGTGCTCATGAGCACAACATTTTTTCCCTTTTTGGGGCAGTAAGACACTAGGGCTGTGGTGTCTGTGAAGGCAAACATGGAAGATTGAGGGTCCTGTTCTTGATTACCAGCAGCTCAGCAGGGAGTTCAGCCCTGTTCTTTCGGATAGTTCCGACCATTGTGAGCTTTCTCTTCAGAAGCTCCTGACCCAAGTTGTAGTTTGTGAAAAAATTGTCACAGGTTATGTTGTGCCCCTTGAGACCCTGTGCCATGTTGAGCACGACCCTTGTGCCCTGATTCTTCTCTGGGGCTGCTCCAACCGGCTTTCCAGTGTAAACCTGCATGTTCAATGCATAGCTGGTGTTTGCATCACACGCTGCCCAGATTTTTATTCCATATTTAGCTGGTTTGGAAGGCATATATTGCCTAAATGGGCAGCGACCTCTGAATGCCACCAGCCTTTCATCTACTGTGATATTAGGGCCTGGGTTATAGAGTAGTGGAAGTTGCTCTACCCACTTGTCCCACACTGTCCTAATAGCTGCCAGCTTGTCTCTCTCCCATCTACCAGCCCTTGTCTCTCGATTATCAAATCGGATTACTCTGGAGAAAATGCGAAAAGTCTCCAGAGACATTGTGGCTCGAAATATCAGCCTCCCGGTCTCTGCATTCCACAGACTGGCTGTTGACTCATCCTTCGATTTATAGACCCCAGCCAGGATGAGGAGCCCCAAATATGCATCTAAATGTGTTTTGCCCAGCTCCTTCCACTTCTCCCCAAAAACACGCCTCCCTTCTAGATTAGTCATTTCCAGAATGATTTTCTGTATTGAATCTGGCATGACCAGCTCAAAAGCTGACTTGATGTCAGTCACACAAGTCACTGCCATCCTAGTGGGCCCTGGCACTGTCTTTATTATGTTTTCTGCAGACAGTTTTGCCTGACACACATTTGGGGATGAAGACCAATGTATTTCACCATTTTTTGACATAAATGTCTTGCTTGGAGGAACAGGAATAGCTATTCCCTCATCTGGTTCAAAATCAGAATCATTAGAATCAGAATTTAGCTCAAGATAGTCTTCATCTTCAGACACATCCTCCTCTATTTCACTGTCATGATCAAAGATGGCTTCCAGAGCCTCTTGGACTGTCATCCTTTTGCTTCTGCTGCTCATTTTGTAAAGGTCTGCCTGACAGTGTAATGTTGGTAGGACTCCCATGCAGAGAAGCTTTTATATGTTTTGCCCCTCCCCTGTTGAGTGTCCACTGAATATGGGTGGAGTTTTCCCGCGAGAACATAAATGGTTCCAGTCAAAAGTCGTAACACCTACACCTGTGTGTGTGTGTGTGTGTGTGTGAAATATGTTGCAATAAGGTGCAAAGAAAGAAATACAGTGATCCCTCACTTATCGCGGTTAATGGGTTCCAGAACCGACCGCGAAAAGTGAAAAACCGCGAAGTAGCGTCACCCCTAATGACGTCATCCATAAATAATACGTACGTTCATTCTCTCACTATCTCTCTCATATGATACGTGTGTGTGTGTGTGTGTGTATACGTGCACATACATACGTAGATGTAAATAAAGTGTACATAAATATGTTTTTAGAACTCTTTTATTCTTATAACAAGATACGTAACTCAAGATGAAGATGATTTACTGCACAGGTTAATGAGAGCTTTACTGCTCCTCAGGTGACGCCTCATCGTCAGGTGCTAGAAGCACAGGATCATCGAGGGCAGCTTTCGATAGAGCTGGAGAAGCTGCAGGAGGCGGCGTAGTGGCTCGACGGGAAGACTATTTCGCACAAAATGGCACAAGAGAACAGCAAAAAGTTCCACGCTGCGAGACTACGTAAACGAGCGATAAGAGCAATGAATGCGGTCTTCCTTCCCTTCATGGGCGCTGGGCAGGGAGAGGAGGTGGGTGAAACGTCTCGGCCAATCAGCTTGCGGGGTGAAATGTCTCGGCCAATCAGCTTGCGAGATTTCCGAGCCGAGCCAACACGAGAACAGCGAAGAGAGAGGTGGATTTTTTGAGTTGTGCGGCTCTCCGTGTTGATACCTGATGGTCTAATGTAGTCTCCCTGCCTTCTGCTAGCGCCCGCCCATTATTCTCAATTTTGAATTTTTGATGAATATTTTTGAAAAATCGCGATGCACTGAGGGCGCGAAAGGTGAAGCGCGAAGTAGCGAGGGATCACTGTAGTCTGACATTCTGATACCCTGTTACCTCCAGTTTGACTGCTGGTCACATTGACCCAAACAGTATCTATGTGATATAAACATGCAGGGGTGATTGCAAATATGTGAGATAACCATTTTCATATTATATGTTGATTACACTAATTAAGGCAAGCGGAAGAAGTTTCATACTGAAAAAATACTTTTAACTATTTTTCCTAGATGTTCAGACTTTAAAACGGGTCAATTTGACCTGTAACATAACAGGAGGGTTAAAGCAACAGGATAAGTTTAATAGTTAATTTAACCTACAGGGCTGCACTGTTAATTCCTGAAGGCCCAAGGCAGATTTGCTTGACCCTGGCAACACAGATGGCTGAAATATGATTGGACAAAAAAAACCCTCTAACATGCATTACCACTACTGGAAGGAGTGCAGCCAAGAGAAATGCTAACAAAATGAAGCGAATAAACTATTGGGAATAATTTAATACATCCTCATGGAACAAATATAAGAATGTAGGTTTGTAAATGTAATTGTGATAGTGTTTAGGGCCAGCAGAGAAGGCTTTGCTGGCCCTGAGGGTCCACCACTGGCTTTTATGAAGATTGCCTTGTCATAAATTATTCTTAACTACCTTCAGAATTGACTTGTTTTAATCTATATATTTTACAGTCATATTCCTTCATACATTAAACGGGGATGAGAGCAAAATACAGAGGTTGGGAAAACTCGGTTTCTCTCTCACTGCATCAGTGTTTTTCCACTTTAAGAACTGGTATTAAGACCCCATCTTATGAAATCTATGGAACTGCCTTGGGTTGTACTTAAGGCAGTTCCACATATTTCATGCTACTGTCCCTGAGACTACAGAAATACTTTTTTACATTTGCAGCTGTAAACCTGTCAATAGGCTCTGAGGTCTCTCCTTGATGTAGTCATTCTCCGATGGCCCTGCTGCCTCACATGACTGCTATTCTTATGCAACTGTAGACTGGTGTCTGTATTTTAGGTTTGATTTTAACCCTGTGTTTCTTTTCTTGCCACAAGCCAGACTTGATGGGCTTTCCTGTCTAAACTCAGCAGAGAAGTTGGTTTTTCGGCATGCAAAGTTGAGTGAACCCTCTGTGTCTGAGACGAGTGCCCACAGTACTGCTCAAGTCTATCGATGAACATGTCGCTGTGGTATTTTAGTACAGAGTCTGCTCTTTTAAAAGTTTTTAATGATATCCTTTTAGCAACAGATCCTGGTGGCTACGTAGTATTAGTGCTCCTTGAACTTACATCTGCTTTTGATACTGTTGACCATAAGGTCCTTATTTCTTGGCTCGAGTGGTGGGTGGGCATCAGGGGGCGACCCTCGATTGGTTTAAGTCTTACCTCTCTGAAAGAAGCTTTTGCTTAAACTTTGGAGGTTTTGTATCCACATCTGTGCCCAGGGCCACTTGCTGCCATTTTGGGGGCCCTATGCAAGATGTGTTTGGTGTGAAGCAGTGGAAGATAATTTGTGGCAGTGCCTTAATCTGTGCTACTTAAAGAAGAAAACAAGCTAGATTTGTCAATCTAAAATTCAGATTAAAGATCTCAAGTTGACTTAAGCAATTTAAACCTACAGGAAAATATTACTAGTACATCTGAGTAAATTTGAATATTATGATTTGTAATTAAATGTTAAAAATTATAACTATAATCATCAAAATTAAAGAAAGGCTTTACATATTTCACTGTAGGTGAAATGTATGTATATTAAAAAATATTAAAGTTTATAATTTTGAATTATATTTTTAAAAAGTGCAATGGATTTCCCTCAAATGCTTATTCTAAGTTCAGGAAACAAAGTTACTCATTATGAAGCAACAAAAATACTCTGCAGTGAACCTACTGTAGGTGTTTCAGGAGGTGCAGAAGAATACTGACTGGAACTGCAATCAGCTTCAGCGTTTTACCTAAAAACAGATCATTTTTTCTAGCAGCCGCTAGACTGGCGCCTAGCGGCTGCCCCAGCCTTGGATGCGCTCTGCAGAGCGTGCCCAAATGCCAAGTCACGTTTCGTTACCTTGTATTCATACATGTGTAATGACAATAAAGTTGAATCTCATCTCATCATTTGGTTACCAAGCCAGAATCAAATGCAAATCTTCATACATCATCATATCAGATATGTCATACAGAATTTGTTTTTTTACTTAAATGTAACTAAATATTGCAAAACGGTATCGCGGAATGCAAGCATCCAATTTTAAAGTTGTCACTTTAATGATTGTTTTCTGTGTATAGCTATAAAATATTAAAACAGTAATTTAGTCATGAGCACAAAATTAAATGGATGAAGGCAGAGTGACAGAGGGAACTAGTGCAGCTACAATTAAATGATTTATCAATTACAGTTCATTTAAAAATGGTTTCCTCATTTATCACATCGGATAACCATTTACCACTAAATTGTTCTAGTGCATCTCAGTAAGCTAGAATATTGTGATTTTTTTTTCTTAAGCAATTTTCCAAAAGATAGAAGTTCATATATTTAATACACACGCACACACCCCTCACAAAAAGTTAGGGATATTCGACTTTCAGGTGGAATTTCAGGATGCACCTAAAATGCACTATAACCTTTACAGGTGAACTTAATTTGACCTTCTCTAACCTTTTGAATGCACATGTCCAACTGTTTAATGTCTCAGCACTTGCGTAATTTGCTGGTCTCTAACAAGGTGTTTAATGGCAAAATTCACCACAGGTGTTTGAGCCATGACTCGACCAATAAATTTTCTGGTTCAATTAGAATTGGTATTTACCCAGTCCTCTTCATTATGCTGTTCACATTTTGACATCATGCGATCAAGATGACGCCTAACAACTGATCAACAGTACCTCGCCACTGCGAGGCTTCAGACAGGATGTTCTCAGAGGAAAGTGGCCACTGAGCTTAGAGTGTCACAGAGTGTCATCAGCAGGTTGCAACAGAGAGACTGGAAGAGTCACAGAAAGGCATAGAAGTGGATGTCCTTTGGCCACATCCCACGCTTCATTGTGAACAGTGCCCTGCGGAGCCGGATGATGAATGCCACTCAACTCCAGGCACATTTAAGGGAGGTGAGAAGCACCCAAGTGTCACATCAGACCATTCAAAACCTCAGCGTGGTCTGCATGCTAGACAACCTATAAGGGGACCTGACCACACCACCAGACACAGGCATCATTGTCTTACATGAGCCAGGGAGCATTTACACTGGGCAAGGAACCAGTGGGCCTCACTGCTGTTCTCTGATGAAAGTCGACTCACGTTCAGCAGAACTGATGGCCGCCAATGATGTTGGAGATGTCAAGGAGAACACTCTGCATCAGTCACCATTGTCACCAGACAAGCCTTTGGTGGTGGTGGTGTTACAGTCTGGGCAGGTGTGTCTAGTCCATACAGAACTGCCCTACACCTTGTGAATGGTATAGTGACAAGCTGATGCTATCTGAATAACATCATTAATCCAGTCATTGTGCCCCAGCATGAACAACACAGGCTTAATTTCATCTTCATGGACGACAATGCTCCAGCTCATCGAGGTCACATCATTAGAGAACGGCTGCTGGAGGCTGGGGTACCTCAAATGGAGTGGCCTGCACTTTCTCCAGACCTGAATCCCATAGAAAACCTATGGGATCAGCTGAGTCACCGTGTAAGCTCGTAACCCTGCACCCCACAACCTCAATGACCTGAGGGCCGCCTTTCAAGAAGAGTGGAATGCCATGCCTCAGCAGACAATAAGTCGACTTATGAACAGCATGATAGGTCGTTGTCAAGCTGTAATTGATGCTCAGGGGCACATGACAAGTTATTGAGACACTGACATTTTTTGTTGTGGTATACCCACCACTGTTGTTGACTTTTGTTTTAGTAAATTGTTTGAGATGAGGAAATCACTATTGCATGCTTCTACTTAAATGCCCTACTTTCATATTATATCACTGTATCGTGAACTTTTTACATTTTCCATAAATTTCACCCGAAAGCCAAATACCCCTAACTTTCTGTGAATAACGTGTGTGTGTGTGTGTGTGTGTGTGTGTGTGTGTGTGTGTGTGTGTATTTTTAAAAAAAGATAAGCCTTTATTTGTCCCACAATGGGGAAATTCCAGGATGCAGCAGCACAGGGATAGCAGTACTCAGAGCGATAGTAAATAAGAATCGGTTAGCTAAAGCAGTAAATAAATATACATATGTACATACTGTAGTTCTATACAGAGTGCAGGAGCATTACAGCTAGATGGTATCAACAGTATTGCAGTTAGTTGAATTACCCGGCAAAATATAAATATGGACCCAGACAGTATATTTCACATTTGAATGAACAGTGTTGTTTCCACCTTCGATAATAATTGTAATTGTCTTAGTTGTGTATTGGAGAGGACGATCTTTATTGTGCAAAGCTGCAGCGTTTAATACGGCCTCTAAGAGCAGCAACAGTTAGATTATACAGTCTGACAGCTGTAGGTAGGAAGGACGGACCTGCGGAATCTCTCCCTCAAGCACTTAGGATGGCACAGCTTACCGCTAAATGAGCTCCTCAGTGCGTTCAGCATGTCCCGCATGGGGTGGGACACAGATTTATATATATTTAATTTTCCCTGTCCAATTACACAGATAGGGAGAATTGTTTCTCTTCAGCTTTCTCCTCCCAAGTACAAATACATCATTAGTAAAGCCTTGCCGTCATCCTTTGTGCATTTTTCTTGGACAGTGTTCTTCAGTTTTTTCTGCAACAGAGGGATAACTTTTTTTTTTCTTGCTGGAGCAGTTGTCAGTCATCCCCAATGCTGGTCAATGATGTCGCTCACCCCCGATGGCCAGACTTTTGATCTAATTACCTCAAACAGCTTTTTTTTAAATCACTGCTGCTTAGTTTTCTTTATATTTTACATACAATTTTAAGTCATTCACAAAACATGTAATGGACTTAATCTTGTTACAAATGAAGATGGGGACTTTTAAATGTCTCAAAATATTGTAGCTTTCTGGATGAATACAGCCCCAAGGGCTGATGGGAAATAAACATGTTTTCTTTCGGCAAATGATTTGGAGAGAAGTTAGATCATCATTTTACTGTGCATAAGCTGTTTCTGTTGGGATATTTTATTATTATATTTATTATTTTATGTGACTTAATGTTTGACACCGTTAATGTAAATGTTACGGTGGGGATAGGACCCCCCCCCCCCCAACACACACACACTTCTTCACAGGAAGCCAAGCAGAGTGAGTATGAATCCACCTTAATAGAAATGCAACCTTTGGGCGAAAGCAAGCCACATTACTAAGGTTTGTTTAAAGTATTCTTAGGAGTGGTTAATATGGTGGTTGAAGCTTGTAGTCAGGTGGCCCCTGTGGCCGTAGGGGGCCCATAGCATCTGTGTTTATTGCCCTATGGAAGAAACGACTATGTCTGTGCTGCTTCCCTGGGAGTTACCTCAAGGTTCCATTTTTGAATAATTTATTCATTCTCTCCAGACAATGGAAGTGGTAAGCTACTGCTGTAGCAACAGCTGCCCCGGGGCAGACTTAAGGGTTTTATTGGCCATGCTCCTCTGTTCTTCACAGACCTGCTCCATCCTTACACCCCGTGACGTGCACTTAGGTCTGCTCACCAGTTGCTTTTAGCTGTGCCTAAGACACGGCGTAAGCTCAGAGGTGATTGCACCTTTCAGTTGTGGCTCCAAACCTGTGAAATGAGTTCCCATTACACATTAAACAGGCTCCTTCACTTGCTGTTTTTAAATCTCATTTAAAAATACGCTTTTGACCCAGTGTGAGATGTTGACTTTTATTCTGTTTTTTTTTTTCCCTTTTTCTCATTTATCTCCTTTACCTTGTTTTATTCCTGTTTGTTTTTATTTTGTGCATAGCACTTTGGTCAGCTTTGTTTTTAAAGTGCTTTATAAATAAACTGGATTGGATTTTTACACAGAAATTACTTTTTATTGGGTTATTATTGGGCTTTAGAACAATGGCTATCAAAAGGGTTGGAGTTTTCTGACTCGCTGTACTGGAATGTGGTCAACTAGGAAGTTACATCATTCTGCACATCCGGTCTTTGTCCTGAGATGTTTAAAAGTGTTGCATGTGAAGTGTTGCTGACTGCCCTCAGCGCTCCCATTTATTTTCAGACTCTCATTTATACCGCCGGTCTAGCCGCCTACATTTCTCGTGCCCACCCCTTAAAGCCTTTGGTCTACCTCTTCAGCTTGGTATTGTGAGAGTGGGAGCAAGATGTCATATTGTGTAGTTAGTGTGTTGTTTACTCAAGTTATTAAACATTTAGTCATTCCAGATAACACTGCATGGGCTGTAATGAACCTGTCAATCACACAGAAATATATCTTGCATCCAGTTTGTCTTATTTTATTAACTTATGTGAGTACTGTCCCTTGCTAATATTGTTAGTCCATCATCATCTTGCTTGTTTACGTCTCTTATTTGGAATTGGGAAGTATTTAACACTGTATGGGTCCTAATGAACCTGTGTTTAATGGCTTATGTTATTATTAACCTATGTGTGCAGCATCCTGTGGCTGGTGTTAGCACACTTAGCTTAGCCTAGCCATTGTGTTGTTCCCGTCATTTAGCCATTCAAAATAATGCATGGGCTCATATGATTCTGTGAAGCAAACTGAAACATGCCTAACCCCATATTGTTATCTGGCTTAATTTATTATTATCTTATGAGCATAGCAGTTGTCTTTTCTGGCCTCTACCTGCTCTCGTTTTCAGCCCACGGGTCTGGGCCTGTGCCACACCTGGGACCCCTGGGAATTGGGTTTGGGAGCTGGTCAGATGATGGGAGCCGGCATGTGCACCACAGCAAGGTGGGGCCCACTCTCTGAGTCATATACAGTACTCTGCCCATTAGAGGCTAGAATAGACGTATGGGAAATTTGTTAGTTGGGACAGAAGACCTTTGATTGGCGAAAGGCAGCAGAAGAGTTTAGGGAGCTGCCTGCTACAAATGAATACTGTAGCAGTATTAGCAAGGACTTTGCTAGACTCTTGCTATTTGGCAGAAAATTGGAAGGTGAAAGAGAAGGTGATGGGCAGTGGTAGATGTGTCCAAGCTGCAACTTTGCTGGTCCAGTGGTGCAGAAAAATCCTGAATGTTCTTTTAAGGAATGCACCATGAGGCCCATCTTTACTTAATTGCTTTATTTTCCCCCTTAAATACATACAGTGGGGCAAAAAAGTATTTAGTCAGCCACCAATTGTGCAAGTTCTCCCACTTAAAAGATGAGAGAGGTCTCCAATTTTCATCATAGGTATACCTCAACTATGAGAGACAAAATGAGAAAAAAAAAATCCAGAAAATCACATTGAAGGATTTTTAATGAATTAATTGGTAAATTCCTCAGTAAAATAAGTATTTGGTCACCTACAAACAAGCAAGATTTCTGGCTCTCACAGACCTGTAACTTCTTCTTTAAGAGGCTCCTCTGTCCTCCACTCATTACCTGTATTAATGGCACCTGTTTGAACTCGTTATCAGTATAAAAGACACCTGTCCACAACCTCAAACAGTCAGACTCCAAACTCCACTATGGCCAAGACCAAAGAGCTGTCAAAGGACACCAGAAACAAAATTGTAGACCTCCACCAGACTGGGAAGACTGAATCTGCAATAGGTAAGCAGCTTGGTGTGAAGAAATCAACTGTGGGAGCAATTATTAGAAAATGGAAGACATACAAGACCACTGATAATCTCCCTCGATCTGGGGCTCCACACAAGCTCTCACCCAGTGGGGTCAAAATTATCACGAGAACGGTGAGCAAAAATACCAGAACCACATGGGGGGACCTAGTGAATGGCCTGCAGAGAGCTGGGACCAAAGTAACAAAGGCTACCATCGTAACACACTACGCCGCCAGGGACTCAAATCCTGCAGTGCTAGACGTGTCCCCCTGCTTAAGTCAGTACATGTCTAGGCTCGTCTGAAGTTTGCTAGAGAGCATTTGGATGATCCAGAAGAGGATTGGGAGAATGTCATATGGTCAGATGAAACCAAAATAGAACTTTTTGGTAAAAACTCAACTTGTCGTGTTTGGAGGAGAAAGAACACCATACCTACTGTGAAGCATGGGGGTGGAAACATCATACTTTGGGGCTCTTTTTCTGCAAAGGGACCAGGACGACTGATCTGTGTAAAGGAAAGAATGAATGGGGCCATGTATTGTGAGATTTTGAGTGAAAACCTCCTTCCACCAGCAAGGGCATTGAAGATGAAACGTGGCTGGGTCTTTCAGCATGACAATGATCCCAAACACACCGCCCAGGCAACGAAGGAGTGGCTTCGTAAGAAGCATTTCAAGGTCCTGGAGTGGCCTAGCCAGTCTCCAGATCTCAACCCCATAGAAAATCTTTGGAGGGAGTTGAAAGTCTGTGTTGCCCAGCGACAGCCCCAAAACATCACTGCTCTAGAGGAGATCTGCATGGAGGAATGGGCCAAAATACCAGCAAAAGTGTGTGAAAACCTTGTGAAAACTTACAGAAAACGTTTGACCTTTGTCATTGCCAACAAAGGGTATATAACAAAGTATTGAGATGAACTTTTGTTATTGACCAAATACTTATTTTACCGAGGAATTTACCAATTAATTCATTAAAAATCCTTCAATGTGATTTTCTGGATTTTTTTTTCTTATTTTGTCTCTCATAGTTGAGGTATACCTATGATGAAAATTGGAGACCTCTCTCATCTTTTAAGTGGGAGAACTTGCACAATTGGCGGCTGACTAAATACTTTTTTACCCCGCCGTATACTATATCACCAGTCTGTGCAGCAGTCAGTGACTCATAAATGGAAAGTTTCTATCTAGAGCCCAAAATGGTCAACCTACTCTTGTACTGTGGTGAATAGAGTTACAGCCTACTCTGTGCTCAGTTGGGAATGGGATGCTTCCTCATTGCTCCATCACTGGAATTTCACCATAAGAGACTGTGATCTGATTTTATGAATAATCCTTACAATCTCGGCAGCATTTCATTTTTTTTTTTGCCGAGCCTTCATCCTGATTTCTGATTGACGGTAACGTAAGGACCCTCTTGGCTATTTGGCCCATCTGTTTTCAACAAATGTGACATAAAGTACAAATACGTGAAGGGGAATCTAACCAGCCAGAGGAAACCAAATACTCTTCCTCACTCTTATCAACTTCTGTAACCTTGCTAACTGCTGTATTTAATAACAATTCATGTATGATTCAGCACAAAGGCGTATCTTTTGGGAAATTACATGCAACAGAAAATAAAACCCAATATCACACACATGCACACAAACTCATATTCCTCCCAGTAATTATGTGAGGGGGGGAAAAAAGATTCACACAGGGAAAATGAGGCTGCAAACTGATGTAGTGTAATTGTCTTTTTTAGGTTAATGGAGCTGGGACACAAGCATTAAATTTCTGCCTGTAAATTGACGCTGTCTGAAAGGCTAAATTACGTGTCTATTGTTGAGAGCAGAGACTGGTGGCTGTAAATGAAGTGCTAACTATGACATGCTGTATTTGAGGGAGCATCCACTTGTAGACATGCCACATTCTCTATTTTTTTTTTTTTTTCTGTTTTGGTCTTCCGTTTGGCCTACCTCTCTCCTCCTTCAGCACCTGTCCCTGTTTAAATGAGAGCAGAGGAGCGCTTTTCTTAGCTCTGTGCCACCATCCCAGGGGTCTCTGCCTTCTCCTGCTCTATTTCTGAGATGCGCACTGCATGATGGGAAGCCAGTGGCCCCTACAGTCTCCGTCTATGCACATTCGCATTGCCCTTGATTTGTTCATGGCCGTGAAAGACTGGACATTTTCACCCGAATCAAAGCACAGAATTGCTACTTAATGACATTTAGCCTGTGTGAAAGTGTAATTTTGTAGGAAATGCACTAGGATAGAAAATTCAGAGATGTTCAAACGGTGTAAATTCTGCAGTGGCTGAAGCCTACAACGATTTCATATTAGCATGCACACACAAAACACTATGTTGCTAGGCAACTCTGTGGCTCTTGATATTCTCCCCCCGGACAGTGAGTTACAACAATCAGGGAGATTGTTTTACTCATTTTGTTGCTTTTTTAGCCAATTCTTATCCTAGCATAGCCCCCACAATGAAATAATCCGGCATGCCACTGTGTCATTGGAACAATTCCTAAACACATTATGCTTCTCAAACGTGTCTTTTCCAGCTAAGAACATTTAAGTGTCTAATCTGTGGACATCTTTTAGCCGCCAGCAGTGAAACTCACCACAGAGCCATGCACCTGTGTCTCCACAGCTGGAGTACTTTGTTCATGTTGGTATATGCAGAAGCTTTGTATTTTCGTATTAGCTGTAGATGTTGCCTGTCATGATGATGGCATTAGCCTTTTCTGTTGCTGCTCCTGCATAATCTGCCTTTGTCCATCAGACAGGCCTCTTCACTGTCCAGTTTTAAAACGCCTCTTAAAACCCATTTTTATCCCCTGGCTTTTGACCCAGTTTGAGACACTGATTTTATTTGTTCTTATTGTCTCTATTGTATGACTACTGTTTTATTTGTGCTGTTTTGTACTTTTTTTTTTAGCTGTATTTTATTGTTTTTATGTTTTTATATTGTATTTGTCGTTGATGTACAACGCTTTGTGTCAGCTGTCGTTGTTTTTAAAGTGTTTTATAAATAAAGTTGGATCGGATTACAAAGGCAGAAAGCACATTTTTAAGGCTGCACATGCACAGAGGGATGCACTGAATACTGAAAGCTGTTGGTGGGTGTAGCCTATATGAAGCAAAACATGCAATGTTGAAACTAAAGTCAGCGCTCCATTGTTCCCCCTCAGTAATGGATACTTCAGTGTGATTCTGCTTGGTTTGTGTTTAGATGCCCCGGTTTACTTATTGCTAACTTTTTAAAGTTAAACTCGTTTCTTAAGTCTAATAAAAAAAAAAAAAATGTGGACAGAATTCACCTAAATTTAAAAGATGTAGGCAAAAAATCAGCTTTGTATCCTTTAAACAAGTTTTTCTGTTAGAATGTTTAGCCTTCATCTTGAACTTCATACTTTTGTACTTCTTTTCTACTTGTTTCTAAAAGGACTTCATCACCAGTTGATGTGGAATTCTTTTACAGCTTTCAAGAGTTCTAGTCTTTCCCTCATTTGCGGCAAATCAAGACACTCGATAGTTTTTCTCTTTCTTAAGAAAAATCATCACTTCATAACAAGCTTGTTTTCCTTCTTTGTTATAATTATTGTTCTTATTAATAGAAGCAGACAGTTTACTTATTTTTTCAGCTTGGAGTAGAGTGATTTTTTTTTTTTTTTTGACACACTGAGTAGGATTAAGTATGAAGTGTTACCAGTTTTAAAGGTCCCATTCACTAAAACACTGTTTGTGTGTTTTAACATTTTGGCAGAATGAGCAGAAACTGTGGTACTGGCTGTAATAATTCAGTCCTTGCCAAGAGGTTCTGAACCCAAGTTGCTAGCTTCAGAGCTAGTAGTGCTACTATAGAGTTGTCTTATACAGTATAGTGTGGTTTATATTGTTATTTTCTTTAAATTTCAGTAGCCTTCATAGACATTCCTGTTCCCACCTGGTTCACTAATCCACTGTCGATAATATATCTCATGTCATTCTGTCTTATTTTGTTGTATTTTCACCAAGATGGTAGATGAACTGTTAGCGTTAACTTGGTCGGGTGGTCAGAGTTGGTCTGCCTGTCGTCAGCTTAACTGTTTCATGGTGGATAGTTTGTTAGCTATTTTCTACAAATTCTATCCATCCCCTTATCTACCAAAAGTTGACCATACAGTGGATATAAAAAGTCTAAACACCCCTGTTCAAATGCCAGGTTTTTGTGGTGTAAAAAAAAATGAGACCAAGATAAATCATTTCAAAACTTTTTCCACCATTAATGTGACCTATAACCTGTACAACCCAATTGAAAAACAAACTGAAATTTTTTAAGGGGAAAAATAAAAAAAACTTACAATAATTTTGTTGCATAAATATGCACACCCTTAAACTAATACTTTGTTGCAGCACCTTTGGCTTTTATTACAGCGCTCAGTCTTTTTGGGTAGGAGTCTATCAGCGTGGCACATCTTGATGTGGCAATATTTGCCCACTCTTCTTTGCAAAAATGCTCCAAATCTGTCAGATTGTGAGGGCATCTCCTGTGCACAGCCTTCTTCAGATCACCCCACAGATATTCAGTCGGATTCAGGTCTGGACTCTGGCTGGACCATTCCAAAAACTTAATCTTCTTCTGGTGAAGCCATTCTTTTGTTGATTTGGATGTGTGCGTTGGGTTGTTGTCATGCTGAAAGATGAAGTTCCTCTTCATTTTCAGATTTCTAGCAGAAGCCTGAAGGTTTTGTGCCAACACTGACTGGTATTTGGAACTGTTCATAATTCCCTCCATCTTGACTAGGGCCCCAGTTCCAACTATTAGATACAGCCACAGTTACTATAATCACAATTCCGTAACTTCGTCTCGTGTAATATTGCTTAAGTATCACGCCCGGAATTAGTATATCCATAATACCATAACAAACTCAAGTGTAATATTGCTTTTATACAACAGTTCCGCAAGCACAATTTATTAAATGACAGCAATATTGGACAAAATATTATGATTTGTTTGTTTAACCAGCTATTTTGCACAGCTTAGAAAAAAATTGTCCCTTCTAAATGTCTGGTAACTACTACAAAACACCTCAATCAGCATGAAGATGTCTATTATCATTTCACACATGTAAACAAATTAAATATTGCCAAGTGCAAAAGTAAGAAGTGTTTATAAAGCATACCCGTTAAGTCGATACTTCAGAAGATCTCCGATCAAAATGTATACTTTTATCAAAATGTATACCTTTTCCATATACCACAGTATCCAATACCGGTCGCTAGAACCACCAGTAGATAGTTGGTAGCTAGTAGTTAGCATGCTACTGATTTAGCACATTTTGCTCACTTTTCTTCACATTTTCAATGAAATGGAGTCCATCACTACAAAGGTATTGTGGTTTGTTAATTGAGACGATAAATCAAACTCTAGCACTGCTTATTTTTTTAAACAGTTGTGAAATCACTTAATGAGCTTAAAATGACAGCAGGGCTGTGGTAGACGGAGGTATACCTTTGCAAAAGGATGGGACTTCCAGGTCATGGATGTATAATTTTTTGTCAAACAGCGCTTCACTGTGGAAAATCATCATCATCATCATCGCCATCGCCTGTCGGGGGCGACAATGACTGTTTCATTTAGGTCAGATCAGATTCCTCCACACAGCTCTGTCTTTCGTCCTCCACTGCCAGGAACTTCTGACCTTGTTAATCCAGGCGACATCTGAGCTGGTATGAATTGCTTTCTGACTGGCCATTTCATGAAACTGCTTGCAAAGTATTTGAGTACCGCTAGATTTTGCTAGACTAGTGGCACATTCTTGGCAGATAGAGGTATTATCAGTGGCGAGGACAGGCCAAGACAAACTGACTCCAGTATCTGTTGCAGTGACTGACCAGATGATAGATTTGTTCATCTCTGCTCTTTGTGTAGTGCATGTCACGATGCACCGACTGGCAAAAGTCCACCACAGACCTTGCGACAGACGTGCTTATCTGCCAGGATGTCCAGTCTCACCCCGTGTAACTGGAAGCAGTCCACCACAGACCTGTGACAGATATTGTTTTTAGTTCTGCCAGGACGCCCAGTTTCACCCTCCACACTCTCGGAAGAGCGGTGGAAATTAAGGTATCAATATTGCAATTGTCAGAGTTGATAGAAAATTACTGTTAGTAACTAGAAAAGCACTCGGAGAGCGCAGACCTCCGCCAAGCGCCACAGTTCCCCCCCCCCCCCCCCCCACATACAGTGTTTGTGTGTACGTTTTCAGATTCCTTGACCATGAAAACATATGACTAGCAATTGGATTGACAATGATAGGATTAGTGGTTCAGTAGTTATTGACGAAAATGGCATTTTCCGTAATGGCGGTTTTCTTCTGGACGGTGATCCGGATCACCAAAATCTAATCATCTGTAGGATACCCCATTTCTGACAATCTGTGAAAATGTCATGAAAATCCGTCCATAACTTTTTGAGTTATCTTGCTAACAAACAGACAGACAGAAAGACAGACAGACAGACCAACGCCGATGAAAACATAACCTCCTTGGCGGAGGTAATTAATGGTTACTAGAACACCTTTGAAGTGGAGTGATGCATATTCAGTGAAATTAGAGTACAATTATGGTGGATTATAGTAACTCCTGGAATCCCTATTGTCCAATCAGATTGCTCTGTCGGAACTAACTGTTGTATAATATAGCAATACTGACTGAAACCACCCTAGGTATCTGTGTTATATAGGTTATCTACGTTGTTGGTAATAGTCTAAAGACAACTTGTGACTGGACTATGTCCCACTTCTCTTTGACAGTCATGTTTTCCTCCCATTGAGTCTATTTTGGCCTAAATGCACGACAGCATGACACCATTGCTGGACAAACTTATATTGGGTTAGTAGGCTGAGCAGCTGTAAATGCTGAACTTCCTTTTTTAGCATCATGCACCGTATTTACAGCAGTACTTTTATCCTGTGAGGGGCTGCATGGATGAGCAAAGTGGGAAAAGAGTTCAAACAGAGTTTACCCACCAGTTTACCAAATGTGTGTGTGTGTGTGTGTGTGTGTGTGTGTGTGTGTGTGTGTGTGTGCCAGAGATGGATGAACTGTAAGTATAAACTGTCCTCCTTTCAGATTAAGTGTGTTGTCGTTCCTCAGGGAATCTACTCGCACATATGCACATAAACATACTCATGAGGCCACCCAGAGTCTGAGCTATTATCTACGTCTCACACGTTATCCTGCTGCCCCATTATACCTGCCCGCTTCTTTGGTTCCCTTGTGACTTGGCTCGCCAGGTTGAATGGTATTAACATCTCTGGGCAGTCACGCACACTGTGCATAAACAAATATGCCATGCTTCAGCTTCCCAGGCAGGACGCGCACTGCTCTTCCCCTGGGGAATGTGCATATGCAGCTGGAATGATAGCGCATAGTAAAGGGTGGGGATTGTTGAGCAGTGTTTAGTAACGCAACATTATTTTGCAGGCGCTGCTCTTCGTCTTGCAGCTTCTTCCATGGCAACGACCCCAGCATTATGCTGCTTCCATGACAACCCTTGGTGAATCTGGTTTGACCTTCACCAGTGATTCAGTGTCTCTCCAGCCACCTCCATTCTCTCTCCTTCTCTCTCTTTTGTGGTTAACCTTGCAAACTTTATTTTGCATTTTTTTCTCCATAGCTTGAATTCTGTTATTCAGTATTTTTTTTCCCTCAACCTGTGTGGGTGTATCATGGCTGCCGTTACACAAGCAGTCAATAAATCTACACAAGCTGATGTCATATTCTTTACGGGACAGTCTGTTCACATGTTGTGCGACCATGCTTCCCTCTCTGACTCAGTGTTTTAGACTGGCAGGCATGTGCCTGCTTGTTGCAGAGCTGCAGGTGCAGATCAACCTGAGCTCATCTCCCAAACAAAGGAACTATTGTTTTCTCTCAGTCGGCGAGTTTCAAGTGAGCTGGGAAATATTGATACTGTAATAACTTACATTTGGCTAATTACAGCTGCGCATGATTTGTTGTGCACGCATTTGTGGGAGAAGTCATGTTTCAGTGGGATGACCAACCTGTCACATCACCCCCCCCCCCCAACCTGTTGAGAACGTCTGCATACCAGAGTGTCACAGGTTATGTCGTGCCTGCCAAATATTTTTCTGCAAGAACCAGTAATGCTGCTTTTCACATTTGAGTTGCTTATTGTCTTTATTGTTGGATTATAGTTTAATTTATCGGATGATTACGATCCATGAAGAGTGCACAAATTATGGTTACTCTTTTTGTGTGAGGATGTGGAAATTGCCATGGTAACCATTTGTGTCTCCAAAGTGATTAAAAAAAAGTTTATTTGCACATTGTGTTGTGGGGAAACTACAAATGACAAAAATCTCTTGTAGAGTAATTCATTCTTTACTTCTCTCCCCATCTTACTGCCTGTTGTTTGTGACATGTGTGAGTCTGCATCTGCGGTGCAGTGATGGTGGGTTCTCATTAGTTAATTGATCCAGCTAGTTGAAGCCACCAGCAGGATGGTGGGGTTTCTAAGCTTGAAGGGCTGTGATCAGGGGATGAGTATTGGTAAGCTGCTTAGCAGGCCTGCTGGGAACGGACAGGATGCTTTGGCCTCCTTCTCAGCTCCTGTAAGGCACGGGATCAGCAGGATGGTTGCAGCATGAGCAAAGAGCCTGGCTGTCAAAGGTGCACGGAGATGAACGCATCACAAGTTGTACAGTGGTGGCAGTGACTGCACGGAGTTTGGCAAATAAATGTTGTCTCAGCACAGTTTGTTGGAGCTATACCCACAGTTCATGCTGATCAACAGGTCAATGTAATTTGTAAAGTGGAAGTTTAACCCCCTCCTTACTGTTGGACTTGCATTGAATGCTGCTCATTATGTGATCTTTTAAGTTGAGTGTCATTTTGATAAATGCATATGCTAAAGGATAATGAGGTTAGCCTTTTACATCAAAAAACAAAAATATCAATTACATGTTGCCGTTAGACGTTACTTTCCCTCCACCTCGTGGTCCAAATACTTCTCCCTTTTTCTTGGTTATTGCTGTATGTATATAATGTTGTCATTTTGCTTTCACTCGTCCGTGGTTCACCAAATTATTGTGGCGGAGGGGTTTGCGTGCCCTAATGATCCCAGGGGCTATGTTGTTGGGGGCAAATTACCCCTGATAGGGTCTTCCAAGATAAATTGGTCCTAGGTGAAGGGCCAGACCAAGAACTGTCCAATGGATTTGTCTAACAAAAAAAATTGCACCAAGCACCCAGTGTAAACAGAGGAGCCATCACCACCTGCAGGAGGGATTATGGGGATAATGGTGGTGTGTGAACCGGGCAGCAGTCTGGGCTACTCTGCTTGGACTGTTGCCCCCGCTTCCCGGAGCCCCGGATAAGTGGTAGAAGATGGATGGAATTTGTTTCTTGACTTGATGTTGTGGGTTAGCTTTCAAGAAAATATCAGGCAAAAAAAAAAAAAAAAAAAACCAAAACAAACAACCGAAAAATAAACATAAGATCAAGTGTTGTGTGTCACTATGAAGTGGCATCACAAGTGTCTGGTAAGTGCTGTAAGTAATATTTACAGTATGTCTATGCTGTATGGTGTTAAATGGGTAAACTGGTTTATTTATATACACTAAAATTTACTTATGGAAAATACTACAATTAATTACAAAATGTTTGTGAATGAAATGGACTGGGGAAAAAGATTTTTCACCAATGGCTTAGTGACTTGACTTTAAACTTCCACCAGTAACATCAGAGATGGGTAGTACTTGAACTTGAAACTTGGTTTGGTCTTTACTAGTGGTGTTGGATGATTACAATTTTTGATCGCGATTAATCTTTTGGAATGATGAGTTATTCGTGATTAATAATGCACTAAAGAGCTGGTGGTGGACTACCGCAGGCAAGGACAACCCCTCACAGCACCAGTAAACATCGAGGGAACAGACGTTGAGATGGTGACATCCTACCTGTTCATTTGAACACCTGGTGTTCATTTGAACAATAAACTAGACTGGTCACACAATACCGATGCACTCTACAAGAAGGGGCAGCACAGGCTGTTCCTACTGAGGAGGCTCAGGTCTTTTGGTGTACAAGGGGTGCTCCTGAAAACCTTCTACGATTCGGTGGTGGCATCAGCCATCACTTTTGGAGTGGTCTGCTGGGGCAGTGGCATCACAGCAGCTGATGGGAAGAGACTGAACAAACTGATCAAGAAAGCTAGCTCTGTCCTGGGGAAGTGCCTTGACCCAGTGGAGGAGATAGGAGAGAGAAGGATGGTGGCTAAGCTGTCATCTCTGTTGGAGTCCTAGTCCCACCCTATGCAGGACATACTGAATGCACTGAGGAGCTCATTTAGCAGTAAGCTACATCATCGTAGGTGCGCGACCGAGAAGTTTCGCAGGTCCTTCCTACCTACGGCTGTCAGACTTTATAACCTAAGCAGGGCTGCTCGCAGAGATAGCAAAAAAACGTGACAACCTAATAGTATTGAGTGCAAAAGACGCAACAGACTTACACAAAATGGTCCCCCTCCAGTATACAACTAGGACAACATCAGTTGCTACGGAGGGTGACCATATGTATGGGTACATATTCATACTATGTGGGGTAACTAAATAGACGGTTATGCTGTTTATTCCATCTATCTACGATGCTCTACACTGTGTATATATATTTATGTGTACATATGTATATTCACTGCTCTTATTTTCTTATCTTCTAAATTATTGCTCTGAGTGTTGCTATCCCTGTGCTGTTGCAATCCTGGAATTTTCCCATTGTGGGACTAATAAAGGCTTATCTTCTCTTAACCACGTGTTTTTCCATATATAGACCTTAAGTTGGTAATTTTTCAAATTTCTCATACTGTTATAAACATGGGAGTGGACAAAAATGCTTTCTTTCTTTACCAGCAGGTTTATTAAAGCTCTCAACATATCAAAATGACAAAAACTATCCAGAATATTCTCCAGAACATTCACAAAAGTACTACTGCATGTGCAAACAACAGAATGCCAGGGCTCATTAACGTCACTGCAACACAACTCGGCATTCAACCAGCCAGCAGCCACAAATGAAGCTTGCTCTTTCTCCCATAGCAAACATCCACAGCTTTTTAAGCAGCTCAACACAAAACAATGGACTTTGTGTGTCACAACAGACACAATTTCCCTTTTAGCAGAAAAATTATAAACATAAGCAACTATCTCGCCCGTGACGTCCCCACCACGTCGCAAAAACAGAGCGTGGGAGTAAACGGACATTATGAACACAGCTTGAGAATTTTAGACTGGTAGCATGGTACTCACTTGCTAACAACTGGACCCAAAGCGGAGGATGAAATGGGCGGCGTTTCTGTGTCAGCTGCTGTATAAGATAAGATAAGATAAGATAAGCCTTTATTAGTCCCACAACGGGGAAATTCCAGGATTGCAACAGCACAGGGATAGCAACACTCAGAGCAACAATCAGAAGGCAAGAAAAAAAAAAAAAAAAAAAAAAAAAAAAAAAAAAAAACAAGCAAGCAAGAGCGGCTAATATACATATGTACATATTACTATAAAATATATATATACACACACACACACACACAGACACACAGTGCAGAGCATTGTAGCTGGATGGAATAAATATATGAATATATGAACACACAGTGCAGAGCATTGTAGCTAGATGGAATAAATATGTAAATATATAAACACCCACAGTACGGAGCATTGCAGCTAGGTGGAATAAATATGCAAGTATATAAACACACACAGTGCGGAGCAATGTAGCTAGATGGAATAAATATATAGATATATAAATATAAACACACCCAGTGCTGAGCATTGTAGCTAGATGGAATAAATATATAGATATATAAATATAAACACACCCAGTGCAGAGCATTGTAGCTAGATGGAATAAATATGTAAATATATAAACACACACAGTGCAGAGCATTGTTGCTAGGTGGGATGAAACAGCATAACCGTCTATTTAGTTATCCTACATGTTATGATTATGTGCCCATACATATTCTCACCCTCCATAGCGACCGGTATGTTCCTAGTTGTATACCGGAGAGGACCATTGTGTAAGTCTATTGCATCTTTTGCATTCAAAAAAAACTATTAGTTTGTTACGTCTTTTTGCTATCTCTGCGAGCAGCCCTGCTTAGGTTGTACAGTCTGACAGCCGTTGGTAGGAAGGACCTACGAAACCTCTCGGTTGTGCACCTGGGACGATGTAGTCTGCTGCTAAATGAGCTCCTCAGTGCATCCAGTATGTCCTGCATAGGGTGGAACTCGGACTCCAGCAGAGATGACAGTTTAGCCACCGTCCTTCTCTCTCCTATCTCCTCCATCGGATCAAGGCGTTGCCCCAGGACAGAGCTAGCTTTCTTAATCAGTTTGTTCAGTCTCTTCCTATCGGCTGCAGTGATGCCACTGCCCCAGCAGACCACTCCAAAAGTGATGGCTGATGCCACCACCGTGTCATAGAATGACTTCAGCAGCGCCCCTTGTACACCAAAAGACCTGAGTCTCCTCAGCAGGAACAGCCTGCGCTGTCCCTTCTTGTAGAGTGCGTCAGTATTGTGTGACCAGTCTAGTTTATTGTTCAGATGAATACCCAGGTACTTGTAGGATGTCACCATCTCGATGTCTGTTCCCTGTATATTTACTGGTGCTGTGAGAGGCTGCCCATGCCTGCGGCAGTCCACCACCAGCTCCTTAGTTTTCCTCGCGTTGATCTGGAGGCAGTTCCGATGGCACCAGTCCACAAAGTCCTGGATAAGCCCTCTGTACTCAGCTTCATCTCCGCTGGAGATGAGACCAACGATCGCAGAGTCATCAGAGAACTTCTGTAGATGGCAATGTGTTGTGTTGTGTGAGAAGTCCGCAGTATAAAGAGTGAACAGGAAGGGAGCCAGCACCGTTCCCGTATCAGCAAGCTACAAAGCATGTAGTTGTTACATGTAGCTGCTAGCTGGCTAGCTTGCTTCCAAAGAACAACCGACATCTAGGCGAAGTTTTGGAGGAGACTCTGATAATTATCCAGGTGAGAGCACCGATGGATATCATTGTGAACTTAAAGATGACGACGTTTTGGGGATTTCCATGACTATAATCCAGCTTGTTTGACTTCACTATGTTTGTATGGTGCGACCAGTGTCAACGGCTGCAGAGCTCAGTTATACGGCGTGCTGCAAGGCCAAAAAAGCTACTGTTTGCACTTTCTGCCTTTAACCCCATTCACAAAATTTGTCGCCGTTAATGGGGGCGAAGCGTTAACGGGCAGTTAACACGATAAACCAACACCAATAGTCTCTACCCACCCTGAGATAGGTCTGCCTGCTCATAATCTAACACACAAGTTTCGGTGGGTTTCAAGAGATGGCACCAGCTGGTGCGATCTTGAGCTTGAAGTAGGGCCTGGGCTGGAGTGAGCTCAAAAAACCCCTCTAGGTCATCCTCATAGTTTTTGATGAGGTTATAACTAGGTCGCCAACACCTCGGTTTCCATGAGTGGGGATCCAATCTAGCAGGAATCTTTGGTACCTCTCGCTAGGCATTCGCGCTATATGACCGTAGTACGACATATGGGAGTATTTGATGGTAATGGCTAGGCAACAGCAATCTGTTCTGTTTCTTATCTCAAGGTTGGATACACGGTCTTCCCACCAAACCTTTAAGATTCTCTGCAGGCATGAGCGATGGATGCATCAAGGAGCTGCTGCTGTTGCTGTTTCAAGGTCCAAGTAGCACAGTCATATAGAAGAGGGGGAATAACTCCACACTTGTAAATTTTGATCTTGGTGCCGAGCAATACTCCTTTGTTGTTCCATAGATGGTTGAGTGAGTTAAATGCACTGGACACTACACCAATTCTATTATTCATCTCTCTGTCAAGAGAGTCATCGCTAGAGATGGTAGAACCAAGGTATCAAAAAAGTTTGCTTCCTCTACAACCTCTCCTTAGTGCACAATGCCTAACATTTCCGAGAAATTGGTATGGGCGCTGATTGTGGAATTGCCCGATAAGCATGGTTTTGGTTTTGCCTGCACTGATCTTTAGTCCAGTTTTTCTGCCTACATCAGATATCAGGGAGGTGGACTCTTGGAGGCCAAGGGGTGAGCTATTGATGATGGCAATGTCGTCTGCATAATCCAGGTCAGTGATGAAAATGGCAGGGTACCTGGAGCTCTTCGGTTTTCTGAGCAGGAAGCCGCTCGTGAGAGATTTTGCTGGAACGGCCTGCTCCATGACCCAGTTGAGTACGATGTTAAAGCTTGGTGGTGCTTGGATGGTAGTAGCTTGTTATATTTATGCAAATACATGTACTAAAGTAATTTTTTTCCTCACTTGTACTTTACTCTGTTGCATTTGAGTTCTTTTAATCTACTTAATTTGAAAACTGCCTTGAAATGGGATTGTTTGCCAGGAGTCTTTGACAATTTTATAAATGTAGAATTTTACTAAACTGAAGTTGGTGTTGAACTAATAGTTCTTCACTTCCGGTTCAGGAAAAAATGAATTTATTACTGGAGTTCTGCACTGTAAAAGTGAATAAAAGTCAGGGCCCTGATAATATGTGGGCGCTTGGTAAAGTCCTGTGCACATGAACGGAGTCCTATATTTCATTACATTTTCAAAAAGTCCTTAGACACAACATGTGCCTAAGATCTGGAAAGAAGCCGTGGTTGTTCCCGTTCCAAAATCCAGATGTCCTAAAACGGTAAACGACTTTAGACCAGTTGCTTTGACTTCAATTTTAATGAAAATTTTTGAAAAACTGGTCAGATGTGAGGTCCTAAAGCAGACTGAGCATGCATTGGATCCTCTGCAGTTTGCCTATAGGCCTCACAGAGGAGTGGAGGATGCCACTGTCACTCTGTTTAACATGCTTTTTAAACATCTGGATTTTAATGGGGCACACGCCAGGCTTTTATTTGTGGACTTTTCCTCCGCCTTTAATACAATCCAACCTCATATCTTAGTTGAAAGGCTCCTGCAACAATTTGATTTGAGCAATAACCTGGTGGGTTGGATTCTGGATTTCTTAACCAACAGGACACAGAGAGTAAGGGTCAATGGTACATTGCCTGACCTAAAGTGCTCTTCTACTGGCTCTCCTCAGGGGTGTGTGTTGTCACCACTACTCTTCATCCTGTACACAAACATGTGTCGGAGCAGACATGACAACAGACACATTATAAAGTATGCTGATGACTCAGTTATTGTCAGTCTCCTTCAGGATGGTGAGAGTGGCCACGGCCCAGTAGTTGATGAGTTTGTTCACTGGTGTGAGGATTCCTACCTGCAGCTGAATACGACAAAAACTAAAGACATGATTATTGACTTTAGGAGGAAAACTCCCAGGCACAAAGTCACCGTACTAAAAGGCCAGACCACCGAATGTGTACAATCCTACAAATATCTTGGGATGATTATTGATAGTAATTTGAACTTTGAAGAAAACTGTGAAAGGGTGTGCAAAAAGGGTCAGCAACATTTGCATTGCTTGAGAAAACTTGCACGCTTCCAAACTGACCAAACCATAATGACAATGTTTTATCGGGCTTTTATGGAATCTGTTTAATCCTTTTCTTTAGTGTCATGGTTTGGTCAGATAAAACTGAAACAGAGGAAATCCTTGGATCAGGTAGTTAGATGGTCCAGTCGTTTGCTTGGTGAGTCACAGCTGAGCCTGACATCCCTGTACACCAGACAGGTACAGAGGATGGCTACCTCCATTTTAAATGATGACTCCCACCCTTTGCACTGTCACTTTCAGCTTCTTCCCTCAAGACGGAGGTTTGCTGTCCCAAAAAGTAAAACCCAGCGCTACAAAAACAGCTTTGTTTCTGCTTCTGTCAAAGAGTTGAACAAGCTGTAACAATATATTGCACATAATTTAGGTACCTATTTATTAACTCCATTTTATATTTACTTATTTTTGTAGGATGTTACTTGGGTTCTAAATATTTTATTGGGTTTTAGACCTTTGAGTTTTTAACCTCTTTGACTAGTTTTTAACATTTAATATGACTCTTCTCTCTTACCTCTGGTTTTTCTCCCATCTCTTTGTCTTTTTATACCCTGATTGATGGAGCCTTGAGTATTTTTATCATGTTTATAGTCAATTTCATGTGTGCCTGCGTTTGTGTCTGTGTTGAATAGATTATTTTTTATTTTCCTCAGACTAACACTGTTAAATGAGTGAGAATAAATGTGTAAATTTACTAGAAGAACATTGTAAATTTGATTAAATAGTAGTACGCCAGTTTCTTGTACACGCTCTCAAGGGGTCATTAGAGAGGCCAACGTGCTAGCGAGTGTCACTCTTTTTTTTCCCCCTTCTGATTATGCTTGACATTTACCTTCTTTACTGTGTGGTTGTTTGTATATTTGTGGCTTTGGCACACTGCTAAACTAAATTGCCCTTTGGGATAAATAAAGTTATCTGAACTGAACTATGCAAATTTGTGTGATGAATTTAACAATTTATTGCCCCAAAAGTGCAGCTATAGAAGAAAAGTCTCATCTGTAAAAGAAAAAATGGAAATTTATGATGAGAAAAGTTGAAATATGAGCAAAAAATGTACAATTATCCACTGATAAGTCATTGTTCCTTACTCAAATAACATTTTAGTAGATGCATTCTTTATATATGGGTAATAAGCTAACGTTTAGCTACTTTTACAAAATGAATTCCAATGAAGTTGGAACATTAGGTAAAACAAAAACAGAATACAGTGATTCGCAAATCCCTTTCAACCTATATTCAAATAAATACATTACAACGACAAAATCCTTAATGTTCACACTGATTAACTTATTGTTGTGCAAATGTTCAATCAGTTTGAATTTTATTCCTGCAACAAGTTCTGAAAAAGCAGGGACAGGGGCAAGAAAAGACTGGGGAAAGTTGAGGAATGCCCAGAAAACACCTTTTTGGAACATCCCACAGGTAAATGGGTTAATTGGAAATGGGTATAAAAGGAGCTTCCCCAAAAGGCACAGTCATTCACAAGCAAGGGTGGGGCAAGGTTGACTTCTTTGTGAACAATTGCGTGGGCAAATAGGCCAACAGTAATGTGCAATTTCAAGGAATTTGGGGATTTCATCATCTACAGTTCATAATATTAAAAGATTCAAAGAATCTGGAGAAACTTTTGTATGCAAATGGCAAGGCTGAAAACCAACATTGAATGCCTGTGACCTTCGATCCCTCAGGTGTCACTGCATTGAAATCCAACATCATTCTGTTAAGGATATTGCCACGTGGGCTCAGGATCACTTCGGAAAGCCATTGTCAGTTATCACAGTTTGTTGCTACATCTACAGATACAATTTAAATCTCTACCATGTGAAACAAAAGCCATAAATCGACAACACCCAGAAACACCCAGGTTTCTCAGGGCCAAAGTTCATCTGAGATGGACTGACACAAAGTGGAAAAGTGTGCTGCAATCTGATGAGTCCATACTTCATATTGTTTTGGGAAATTATGGACATTGCATCCTCCGGGCTAAAGAGGAAAAGGACCATTCAGATTATCAGCACAAAGTTTCAAAGTCAGCATCTGTGATGGTATGGGTATGTGTGTGTGTGTTTGTATTAGTGCCCATGGCATGAGTAACTTGCACATCTGTGAAGGCACCAGTAATGCTGAATGGTACATGCAGGTTTTGGAGCAACATATGCTCCCATCCAAGCAATTTTTTTGTCAGGGACATCCCTGTTTATTTCAGCAAGACAATGCCAAGCCGCATTCTGCACGTGTTACAACAGTGTGGCTTCATAGTAAGAGTGCGGGTACTAGAATGGCCTGTCTGCAGTCCAGACCTGTTTTCCATTGAAATTGTGTAGCACATTATGAAGCACAAAATATGACAGAGTCCCTGGACTGTTGAAGAACTGAAGGACCTGGTCTTTTGGTTTTTATTAATTCCTGCCTTAGTTCAGGATTTGTCCCACCTACTTTTAAACATGCTGTGGTTAGGCCCCTTCTTAAAAAACCTCACCTTGACCCTTCAGTTTTTTTTCTAATTTTGGACCCATTTCTCATTTGCCCTTTTTATCTAAGGTTTTAGAAAAAATGCTGTCTTTATACAGTTGCTATCTTTTTTAGAAGACAATTCTATTTTTGAGAAGTTTCAGTCTGGGTTTAGAGCTCGTCACAGCACTGAGTCTGCCCTGCTAAAGGTGCACAATGATATTATGATGTCTGTTGATGCCAAATGCCCCGTGGTCTTAGTGCTGCTAGATCTTACAGCAGCCTTTGACACTGTGGACCATACTATCCTTTTGTCACGCCTGAATCACCATGTTGGCATCCATGGCACTGCACTTAAGTGGTTTGAATCCTACCTATCTAATAGAACTTTTTCTGTAATGATTGGTGGCATGTCTTCTTCTAGTGCCTCTCTTTCCTGTGGGATCCCACAGGGCTCTGTCCTTGGCCCTATTCTGTTTTCATTATATATGCTGCCACTCCGGTCAATAATAGCCAGGCACAACATGTCTTTCCACTGTTTTGTGGACAATTTGCAGCTTTGTTTACCTTTGAACCCAGAACAAACTAACTCACAAAGTGTTCTATTGGACTGCATCACTGACATTAAATTGTTGTTAAGCCAAAATTTTCTCCACTTAAATGAAGAAAAAACAGAATGTATTGCGTTTGGGGATACTGTAACGGCCTGCTTTAGTACCCTTTCTTTAAGGTTCAGTTCAGCTGTCAGAAATTTGGTGGTGATTTTTGACAGCCATTTAAAATTTGATAAACAGATTGACAATGTAGTCAAGATGAGCTTTTATCAACTATGTCTGTTATCCAAAGCCAAACCTTTCCTGAGCCGTCATGATCTTGAGATAACCATCCATGCTTTAATCACTTCTCGACTTTGATTACTGCAATGCACTTTATGTTGGCATCTCTGTCTTCTCTCGGCCGCCTTCAACTTGTGCAAAATGCAGCGGCCCGTCTTTTGACCAACACACCTAGGCGAGAGCATATTACTCCGATCCTTTTTTCACTTCATTGGCTTCCAGTCCATTTTAGAATTAATTTTAAACTTTTGCTTTTTGTTTTTAAAGCTCTTAATGGCCTTGCTCCGGTTTATATGCCTGAGATTTTGACTGTCCGTGACCAAGGCAGGGCTTTGAGGTCATCCAATCAGCTTTTGCTGGATATGCCCAGGTCAAGGTATGAACACTGGGGTGACCGAAGCTTTTCTGTTGTCGCCCCCAGGCTCTGGAATAATCTCCCCCCTGACTTACAAAGTGGGGTAAAAAAGTATTTAGTCAGCCACCAATTGTGCAAGTTCTCCCACTTAAAAGATGAGAGAGGTCTCCAATTTTCATCATAGGTATACCTCAACTGAGAGACAAAATGAGGGGGGAAAAAAATCCAGAAAATCACATTGTCTGATTTTTAAAGAATTTATTTGCAAATTATGGTGGAAAATAAGTATTTGGTCACCTACAAACAAGCAAGATTTCTGGCTCTCACAGACCTGTAACTTCTTCTTTAAGAGGCTCCTCTGTCCTCCACTCGTTACCTGTATTAATGGCACCTGTTTGAACTCGTTATCAGTATAAGAGACACCTGTCCACAACCTCAAACAGTCAGTCCAAACTCCACTATGGCCAAGACCAAAGAGCTGTCAAAGGGCACCAGAAACAAAATTGTAGACCTGCACCAGGCTGGGAAGACTGACTCTGCAATAGGTAAGCAGCTTGGTGTGAAGAAATCAACTGTGGGAGCAATTATTAGAAAATGGAAGACATACAAGACCACTGATAATCTCCCTCGATCTGGGGCTTCACGCAAGATCTCACCCTGTGGGGTCAAAATGATCACGAGAACGGTGAGCAAAAATCCCAGAACCACACGGGGGGACCTAGTGAATGACCTGCAGAGAGCTGGGACCAAAGTAACAAAGGCTACCATCAGTAACATACTATGCTGCCAGGGACTCAAATCCTGCAGTGCCAGACGTGTCCCCCTGCTTAAGCCAGTACATGTCCAGGCCCATCTGAAGTTTGCTAGAGAGCATTTGGATGATCCAGAAGAGGACTGGGAGAATGTCATATGGTCAGATGAAACAAAAATAGAACTTTTTGGTAAAAACTCAACCTGTCGTGTTTGGAGGAGAAAGAATGCTGAGTTGCATCCAAAGAACACCACACCTACTGTGAAGCATGGGGGTGGAAACATCATGCTTTGGGGCTGTTTTTCTGCAAAGGGACCAGGACGACTGATCCGTGTAAAGGAAAGAATGAATGGGGCTATGTATCGTGAGATTTTGAGTGAAAACCTCCTTCCATCAGCAAGGGCATTGAAGGTGAAACGTGGCTGGGTCTTTCAGCATGACAGTGATCCCAAACACACCACCCGGGCAACGAAGGAGTGGCTTTGTAAGAAGCATTTCAATGTCCTGGAGTGGCCTAGCCAGTCTCCAGATCTCAACCCCATAGAAAATCTTTGGAGGGAGTTGAAAGTCCGTGTTGCCCAGTGACAGCCCCAAAACATCACTGCTCTAGAGGAGATCTGCATGGTGGAATGGGCCAAAATACCAGCAACAGTGTGTGAAAACCTTGTGAAGACTTAGAGAAAACGTTTGACCTCTGTCATTGCCAACAAAGGGTATATAACAAAGTATTGAGATGAACTTTTGTTATTGACCAAATACTTATTTTCCACCATAATTTGCAAATAAATTCTTTAAAAATCAGACAATGTGATTTTCTGGATTTTTTTTCCCTCATTTTGTCTCTCATAGTTGAGGTATACCTATGATGAAAATTGGAGACCTCTCTCATCTTTTAAGTGGGAGAACTTGCACAGTTGGTGGCTGACTAAATACTTTTTTACCCCACTAACTAACTAACTAACTAACCTGCACTTATATAGCGCTTTTCTAGTCACAAAGACCACTCAAAGCACTTTCATTAATACTAACCCTCTATTCTAAGGGCCTATAGGAAACAGATATCTAGGGACAATTTAGAACAGCCAATTAACCTAACATGCATGTCTTTGGCATGTGGGAGGAAACCGGAGAAATCCCGGAGTAAACCCACGCAACACGGGGAGAACATGCAAACTCCACACAGATCACTGTTGGTCGGGGGCTGGGATCGAACCCACGATCCCACGATCCCCACAATCCCCCGGCCAAGGGTAAACTGTGCTGCCGCAGTGCTAACCACTGCGCCACCGTGCAGCCCACTGTACGTGCTATCGCTGACCTGGCCCTTTTTAAATCAGAACTTAAAACATATCTGTTTAGGATCGCTTTTAATACCCAGTAGTGGTGATATTTGTCTTGGCATTTGTTTTTATTTTATTCTTATTTTTAGGTATTTATTCTTATTCCTTTGTTTATGTTATTTGTTTTTAATGCTGTGTGTTTTTAATGCTGTTTAATTTTCTGTAAAGCACTTTGGTCACCTAGGGGTTGTTTTAAAGGGCTATATAAATAAAGTACATTACATTACATTGTATATCAAGCAAGAATGGGAAAGAATTCCACCTACAAAGCTTCGAGTAGTGTCCTCAGTTCCTAAATGTTTGAGTTTTTGTTAAAGGAAAAGTGATGTAGCACAGTGATAAATATACCCCTGTCCCAGCTTTTTTTTTTTTTTTTTTGGAACATGTTGCAAGCATCAAATACAAAATGAATGAATATTTGCAAAAAAAAAAAAAAAAAAAAAACTGCATCAGTTTGAACATTAAATATCTTGTCATTGTAGTGTATTCAATTGAATATAGGCTGAAAAGGATTTCAGCCTATATTCAGCCTATATTCAAGGATTTGAAGTTTGTACTTGTTTGTTTCAAGTACAAACTTCACTGGAATTGGAGTTTGTACTTGACTTCAAATCTCTGGCTACTCTGGATGAACATATAATCAGAGATGGGCAAACATCTGTCAATATAAAGTCCAGTATGTCTTTTATTTGACAGCTAAAAGGGTGTCTGTCCGTGTGATCAGGTTCAAATGTGCATGCGTCTCATTTTCTCTGTACATGTAGATCTCTCACTGTCTTTCCACCAGGTCTGTATCTGTATCTGTGTCCTTTGCTCAATGTCGCTCTTTATGTTCCTTTTCTTGACAATGCACTGCATATTCAGAAGAGGCAGCCTGTAGGTATATGAAAATTAAATCCTCAGTACAGCTGCATGACCCTTCCTTATCTTCCAGTTTTTCTTTTATCATGTGGAGACTTTAACCTTTTCATTTAGGGTTTTTTGTTTTCCTTTCTTTGTAGAAATGCCAGTCTAATTTCAAGATTATTCTCAAAAGAAAGAAAGGCAATGTGTTTGATCTCCTCGAGACATCCGTACTTGTACGCTTGAAGAACCAGAATTAAATTTGAAGCCTTTGCCTCCCTCATCTTGTTTTGGTTTTTACTTCATTAACTTTTCATTTCTCTGTCTATGCCATTACTCAGTTTTGTTTTGGGGGTGTCTGTTTTTTCTGTTGTGTACCAGAAAACAAACTTTCATCTTGCTCTTCATTGTGCCAGAAACAAGTCATTTGTCCTGTGTATGTCTTCTGTAATGCTGCTGCATGGGCTTTGCACGCTGGTGTCCCTCTTTTCTTTTGTTCTTGTTGATATTTTCCCTCTCGTTTCCCCATTCTCCTGTCCATTATCTGCTCGTGCTGTAGAGTATTGTTCACGTGTCTTGTCTCTGTCTCTCTGCTTCTCTCTGCGTAGGGGATGTGCTGTTCCAGATGGCTGAGGTCCACAGACAGATCCAAGTGCAGCTAGAGGAGATGGTTGGTATTCTGAGCTCAAAGTTGTTGTTTTTTGTTGTTGTTCTTTTTTGAACTGTGTTGTTGAGCGCTGAAATGGTTTAACAAAAGATTAGCCAAGTTATTACAGCAATAAGCCGTTTTTAGTTTGGCTGCGTGGTTTCTCCTCAGTGACGTTCTTGGAAACAATTTGCCCATGCAGCCACGGCACACATTTTGTCTCCGAGCGCTTGTCTACAGGAGATCAATGACAATTAAATGAACATGAATTCATACTGAATGAACAGACCTGCTGGGCCTATACAAGTCCAAATTGCAAACACAGGGGGTGGTTGGGGCAAGTCAAGTAAGTTAATTGAGCAGTTTTGCATTTGGGTGATTTTCCTTAGTGTTTTTTCCCCTTTTAAAACAAGTAGTCATTTAACTGTCATATGTGCACTGCAGAAGAAGACTGCAGTTTTTACTTATTTAATGTGTACACACTGAACTAAAAAACAAAAGAGATTCAAAGGAAAAAGAGAAAAAAATCATGCCATCATATGCAGAGCAAAGTAGATTGGTAATCCATACAGTATACTGTGTCCAACTTGTCAAATCAATAGGTCACGACCAATAATTCTATACACCCATTACTGTGATGTAGCAACATCAGTCAACATTGATTGCAGAATAGAAAAATAGCGTGTTTAAATTGTCAGTGATTTTTTTTTTTTTTTTTTTTAAACATTCCATTTGTTAGTGCTGGGTAACGATTAAAATTTTAACTCATGATTAATCCTCTTTTTTTTTCACCATGTTCATTCATGATTAATCACGATTAAATGCGTTTTTCTTTTTTTTTTCTGTTATGTACCTAAAGCTTGTCATTTTCCAAGTTTTTCTGAACTCTTATTACCATGGGACTGGACAAATATGCCTGCTTTCTGCAAGCGCAGGCCCATTTAAAGCCTTCAACACTGTGGCTGGTTCATGTTTTTTTAAGACAAGTGAGTGTTTTGATATTTTTTTCAATAATCATGTGACCATTGGACACATTTCAAAAGGTTAAAACCTACAAAAACACATTTTTTTTTTCAGTCATTGACCCCTATAAACCAAACAAAAACAATTACTTTATTAAGAATGACATTTTACAAAGGTGGTATATGCAGATTAATATCTGTATTGCTTGAAATTTTACAGTTTTGTGAATAAGTTAAACTAATGGTTCAGCTGGCTGTAAATCGATTAGAATGGCAGCTTCATAGGCTGGAATAATTTTGGTGAAAATGTTGAGGTGTAAAGGAAGATGAATGTGTTCACTACTTTGCATGGACAGTTTTTTCTTCATTTTTACTGAACTGTTTACTGTGCTTTTCCTCCAGCTGAAATCTTTCCACAATGAACTGTTATCTGAATTGGAGAAGAAGGTGGAGCTGGATGCTCGATATTTGACCGTGAGTACCTCAAAACATCCAAAAAATGATGTTGGCTGATAAGTGCACGCCATTTTTTTTTTTTTAGCATGTTATAATAGCTTATACAACATCGAGTCAGTAAAGACTTGATTCGAGTGCAGTGATGTCAGATGGGGTGAAGCTCTGTGTGTGAACTGGTTCAAAGGCTGTCTCTGAGACAATTAGAGGGTATGTCTGTGCGAATGGATGTTTTGAAATAACATTTCAAGTATATTCGCCCGTCAAGAATAGACTGATTATAAAAGCCCCCTCGTAGAATGTGTGTAAGCACTGTGAAGCTGGTCTACATGTGATATCTTTAGAATGAGTGGGTTGCAGCCTGAGCGTAGAACATTACTGCTCTGCCCTGTTTTGGGGGATGGGATTATGTTGCCATTGTTGTGTTGGAAGGACTACTTCATGAGTTGCTTCAGCTCACAGCTACTCCCTCATAACACGCGCTTAACATAGCATTCTGTTGGAATTTAAATTGAACAAAAGAATTAAAGTGGAATATCCGTCAGGTAGATTCAACAGGTCCTCCAACTAATATACTTACAGACAGCATGAGTTTATACCCTCTCCTGTGCGACCAAAAAAAAAAAAAGTGGGTGATGTATCCTCGTGACACAATTTCAAAAGCGGTCAAATATGAGTATGGAGATGCACGGTACTAAAAACCATTCATATTCTGGCTGTTCCCCATGTCGACTCCAGCATTCGAGGTTCATTTCTGGGTTGCCAGTTCACTTTTTTTTGTGGCTGGGGGACTAAAATTGCAGTAATTGTCAAGGTTTACCATTGAAATTATTGTACTTGGTTAAGGTTAGTGTAAAGGGAGGGTGAGGGTCTACTTTACTTGATACTCCTCACCCGCTCTCATTTCACTTCATGTAGTTACTTTCACAACCACTAGAGGTTGCTATTGACAAATATGTACTGTAACTATAGGGTTTAATTTCTGCTGTTGGAATGCTTTATATGATCCTCTTCTGCTGCAAGACAGTCTTATTAGATTATATGTTGTCACTCTGTTTTTAAACTAAATTCATGAGTGTTTAGTGTTGACATAAAAATGCATTCCCCAAATCTTTTGCAATTTTTATATTGATATCTCCCTGAGTTTTTAACATCTGTACATCTAGAGATGAGTAAAAGCGCTATATAAGTGAACGTCATTTACTAATAAAATATTTTTAATATCTATTACTTGTTATAAATTCCTCACAGATCTGCTGCACTATTAATGGCACCCATTTTGCTTCTGCCTTTATGAATTAAACATCTGAAACTTTGACTTGGTTCAAACAGACTCAAAGGAGAGTGTGCTGTTTAACTAGACGGGTGTGTTCCCTGTGGTACATCTCTTCCTGTTCTCTTTTTGGATCTGTGTATCTGAGAAATGCTTGGTGTAATAATGGCTCACACAAATTTTCACTGTTCAGTCATTGCACAGTAGATGAAATTTAGGAACCCCCCCCCCCCCCTCACACACACACAAAAGTTAGGGTTATTTGGCTTTCCGGTGAAATTTATGGAAAACGTTCACACTACAGTGATGTAATATGAAACTAGGGCATTTAAGTAGAAGCATGCAATGGTGATGTCCTCATCTCAAACAATTTATTGAAACAAAAGCCAACAACAGTGGTGGGTATACCACAACAAAAAAAGTCAGTGTCTCAATAACTTTTCATGTGCTCTTGAGCATCAATTGCAGCTTGACAATGACATTTCATGCTGTTCACAAGTCAACTTATTGTCTGCTGAGAAATGGCATTCCACTCTTCTTGAACGGTGGCCCTCAGGTCATTGAGGTTGTGGGGTGCAGGGTTACGAGCCTCTACATGGCGACTCAGCTGATCCCGTAGGTTTTCTATGGGATTCAGGTCTGGAGAAAGTGCAGGCCACTCCATTTGAGGTGCCCCAGCCTCCAGTAGCCATTCCCCGATGATGCAACCTTGATGAGCTGGAGCATTGTTGTCCATGAAGATGAAATTAGGCTTGTGCTGTTCATGCAGGGCCACACTGACTGGATTAATGATGTTATTCAGGTACAGGTGCATCTCACTAAATTAGAATATCATCGAAAAATTGATTTATTTCAGTAATTCAGTTCATAAAATGAAACTTATATTTTGTATAGATTCATTACAGACAGAGTGATATATTTCAAGTGTTTATTTCTTTTAATTTTGATGGTTATGGCTTGCAGCTCATGAAAACCCAAAAATCAGTTTCTCAAAAAATTAGAATATTACATCAGATCACTTTAAAAAATATATATATATATTTTTTTAATAGAAATGTTGGTCGACTAAAAGTATTTCCATGCACACACTCAATACTTGGTCAGGGCACATTTTGCATGAATTAATACTGCATCACTGTGGCATGGCATGAAGGTGATCAGCCTCTGTTACTGCTGAGGTGTTATGAAGGCCCAGGTTGCTTTGATAGTGGCCTTCAGCTCATCTGCATTGTTGGGTCTGGTGTCTCTCATTTCCCTGTTGATGATACTGCTTAGATTCTGTATGGGGTTTAGGTCAGGAGAGTTTGCTGGCCAGTAAAATATGGTGATACAATGGTCATTAAACCAGGCTTTGGTACTTTTGGCAGCAGTGTGGGGGGGTGCCAAGTCCTGCTGGAAAATGAAATCAGCATCTCCATAAACCTTGTCAGCAGAATGAAGCATGAAGTGCTCTAAAATGTCCTGGTAGACGGCTGTGTTGACTTTGGACTTGATAAAACACAGTGGACTAACACCAGCAGATGACATGGCTTCACATATCACCATTGACTGTGGAAACTTCACACTGGACCTCAAGCAACTTGGATTTCGTGCCTGTTCACTCTTCCTCCAGACTCTGGGACCTTGATTTCCAAGTGACAGGACTTGGCACCTTCCCTCTGCTGACAAGCTTTATGGAGATGCTGATTTCATTTTCCAGCAGGACATGGCACTTGCCCACACTGCCAAAAGTGCAAATACCTGGTTTAATGACCATGGTATCACTGTGCTTGATTAACCAGCAAACTCTCCAGACCTAAATCCCATAGAGAATCTATGGTGTATTGCCAAGAGGAAGATGAAATACATCAGACCCAATAATGCAGATGAGCTGAAGGCCGCTATCAAAGCAACCTGGGCTTCCATAACACCTCAGCAGTAACACTGGCTGATCGCCTCCATGCCATGCTGTATTGATGTAGTAATTATGCAAAAGGAGCCCCGACCAAGTATTGAGTGTGTACATGGACATACTTTTCAGTCGGCCAACATTTCTATCAAAAATCAATTTTTTTTTAATTGATTTTATGTAATACTCTATTTTTTTTGAGAAACTGAATTTGGAGTTTTCATTAGCTGCAAGCCATAACCATCAAAATTAAAAGAAATTAACACGAAATATATCACTCTGTGTGTAATGAATCTATATAATATATGCATTTCACTTTTTGAATTGAATTATTGAAAAAAAATCAACTTTTCGATGACATTCTTATTTATTGAGATGCACCTGTAGTATCGGCTTGTCACTGTACCATTCACAAGGTGTAGGGCAGTTCTATACTGACTAGACACACCTGCCCAGACTGTAACACCACCACCACCAAAGGCTCATCGGGCGACAACAGTTGCTGATGCATAGCGCTCTCCTTGATGTCTCCAACATCACTGGCGGCCATCATTTCTGCTCAACATGAATCGACTTTCATCAGAGAACAGCACTGTGGCCCACTGGTCCCTTGTCCAGCGTAAATGCTCCCTGGCCCATGCAAGACGATGACACCTGTGCCTGGTGGTGAGGTCAGGCACCCTTGCGTGTCGTCTAGCACGCAGACCACACTGATGTAAATGGTTTCAAATGGTCTGACGTGACACTTTGATGCCTCTCACCTCCCTTAAATGTGCCTGGAGTTGAATGGCATTAACCATCCAGTTCCGCAGGGCACTGTTCACAATGAAGCGGTCATCAGCGTGGGATGTGGCCAAAGGACGTCCACTTCTATGCCTTTCTGTGACTCTTCAGTCTCTCTGTATCTCTATTGCAACCTGCTGATGACACTCTGTGACACTCTCAACCCAATGGCCACTTCCCTCTGAGAACATCCTGTTTGAAGCCTCGCAATGGCGAAGTACTGTTGATCAGTTGTTAGGTGTCTTGGTCTCATGATGTCAAAATGTGAACAGTATGATGAAGAGGACTGTTTAAATACCAACTCTAATTGAAGAAGATTTATTGATCGATTCATGGATCAAACACCTGTTGTGAATTTTACCATTAAGCAGCTTGTTAGAGACCAGCAAGTAACACAAAAAAGTACTGAAACATTGAACAGTTGGACATGTGCATTCAAAAGGTTAGAGGTCAAATTAAGTTCACCTGTAAAGGTTATAGTGCATTTTAGGTGCATCCTAAAATTTCACCTAAAAGCAGAATATCCCTAACTTTTTGTGAGTGGTATTTGTATCTTTGAATCTCTTGGTATGATGACAGAAAAGGTATTCTGTATTTTTTATCATCTCTTAAATGCTGATGTAACACTGAAAATCTCATTATTGCATGATGAAGAGGAATAAAGGCATTGTTTTTTTCTTAATCTTATTTATAAAAGACCTAAAAAAAAAAATGTAGATCACTAATGAAGAATCGTGTGTCTGTTTGATCAGCTTTGAGAAACGAAGGTCACATTCTCTCTCCCTCTGTGTGTGTGTGTGTGTGTACACATCAGCGTTCATCTACTCTTTGTTTCCAGTCAGATTTAAACACTCAATAATCTGTCTCCCACTGTAGCAAGTGATTGATGGTTGAAGTTGTGGCTCGTGGCAACAATAATCCCCTGGTTATAATGAAAATCTGGAGATGAATTTTTTTGGTTAAAATGACCTGACACTAAGGGCAAACTGCTCCCACTGACAAATGGGCTCTCTGGCTAATTATTACTGGTATTCATGTGCTGGAGAGTGTTCACAGCAGGGAACTCTTGGAGTTAAATTTCATTTTTAGTACAAGTCACGGTCATTGTGTTGCTGTTCTTCAGGCTAGGGGGAAGAATTTAAACCGACTTTCAATCAGCGGTACCCTGAGAGTAGCAGTGACGGGGCTATGGGACACATTAGCCCTACTAACAAAAAAGAAAGCTGGCATTTAATTGAAGAACTGAGTGGCAACTGTCACAGTTCAAAATGATTTGAAGGTCCCATATTGTACATTTTCTGGACATTAATTTAAAATTTTGACATTCTCGGGGACACATGGAGTATATACAGTATGTAATTTTGACCCCATTTGTGTTGTACAGCTCATCAATATACTTATCTGTAAAAATCCAAGTTGTTTTTCAGACTGCTTATTAATATTGTTGAGCTCTAAATTTGATTGGATAAAGTTTTTTTTTTTTTTTTTTTTAATGGGCCAATCACAAATAGTCAGGGTGTGTTTTGTTATATCTGGAAAAACTGGGGAAGGACCGGCAGAGAGTGGCATTTGCTGAGAACATGAACTTTATTACAAAAGCACAATACTGGATACAGACTGTGGTTGTGAAGCTGAGCGCTGTAATGGCAGGCCGAAAAAAAGAGCCCATAAGATGGCTGTCTTGTTGGCTGTATGCTCGGCGTGATGTCACCAAGCGGGCGCATCATCACGTCGATGCTTACTAAACTTGTGGTTTCCTAACACCACATCTCTTTCCCCCCAGCGCGGCTGAGTGTTTTTTTGTGCCACTATTTGCTGGTAGCCGCGCTCCTAGCTAAACAGTCCTTTTATTGAGAAGGCAGTTCAGTTCAAGGGGCCTTGAGGTGAGCTCGCGGTAGACGTGCCCCTGGAGGCGCTGGCTACAGCAGACCTGGGCGCCATCCCGCTGGAGCCACCACACGCTCGTCAGCAACATCCCAGCTAGGATCCCACACCAGCTGGGTTGGCTCCAACGCGGCGGCTGCCTTTACCTTCCACAGACAGCTGGCTTGCCATCTCAATCCATCTGCCGTCTGAACGTCGGCTGGTCTCAGCTGCGTGGTGATCTTTGTGGGTGTTGGTGGTGGTGACGATGTCAAGGCAGACTGCGGGTCCGGTTCCTTGGTTCTGCGGACCCGAAATCAGCCCATGACTGTGAATGACGCTCTGTTTGGCTGCATTTGGTGTTGTGGTTGTGATGGTGTGGCTCTCATATCTGCTGCCGGGCATCCACCAGGTTGTGGTGGTTCTGGGGCATCCTGTTGGGTCACAGACTCTTCATCCTGTGTCTCAGCGGTGGCTCCTGGAGGCTGATGCCGGTCGTGGATTTGGAAGACGTCCGGTGGCTCTGTTTTGCTTCGTTTGGTCATTGACTCTTTATCCTGCAGCTCAGCAGCGGTTCCTGGAGGCTGGTGCCGGGTGTGGATTTGGAAGTAGTCTGGTTTCTTCTCTCTCCCATCTGGTGCTGATTGAGGTCGGGGTGATGTGTTGCTGTCGTCAGCGATTTGACGCATGCCGGGCCGTCTTCGGTCACCGGGGTCCCCTTTCTCCACAAACTCCTTCTCCTGTGGCTCCACAGCGGCTGCTAGAACCTCATGCTGGGCGAGTATCAGAGGTGAGTCCAGTTTGTTCTCCTCCTCTCCTGGGAAGTCTGGTCGTGGTGATATGTTGCTGTCACCGTTCGTAGAACCTGCGCCGGGTTGTTGTGTCCCGGGGTTCTCGATAGACTTGGGCTCCCTCTCCTGCAGCTCTGCAGTGGCTCCCTGAGGCTCATGCTGGGTGAGGATCTGAGGTGAGTCCGGTCGCTGTTCTCTCTCTGTGCTGTGCTCTTTTGCTAGCTTGCCACAGATTCGCTGGTCTTCTAAGGTGAGTTTGTTGCTGGGTTGTTGCTCTGTGGTGCCCTGCTATCTCGTGATATCTGACTCTGGGGAGGTGGGGCAATGGTGTGGATTAGGTGGGCTCAGTAGCCGGGGCAACCGTCTGTACCACTGGAGTCGACTGTGGGGAGCACAGGCCGGGGCCCGTTAGCTGCGATGCTACCTGGGCCGTTATCTCTAGTTGGGAAGCTAATTCCATTGTCTCCGTCTCTGACAGGATGTGCAGTGCCGCCAGCAGCGACTCCTGTAGCCTTTCCACAGTGTCTGCCACTGGCAGGTCATCCAGCTCCATCTGCAGCAAGGCCCATATCACCGGATTCGCGGCATACCTCTTCAGCTGTGATTGCACCAACCTGTCCTCCATGTGTCCGAACTCGCTCGTGCTAGCCAGTCAGCAAAGGGCGTCTATGTACTGTATGAACGACTTGTCCTCTTGTTGTCTGCGGTGGTAGAACACTAACCTCTGGGCTGTCACGTCATCGGGTATAGCAAAGCTAGCTAGCAGCTCGACTGCCTCAGCAAACGATTACGTTGGTCCTAGCGTGAAGTAAATACGTTGGCCTTCTATGCCCAGATTGTGAACCAGTAGAGCTCGCTTCCACACCTTGTCCAGCTTACCTAGGTCTGACACCGATACATTGGTCTCAAAAGCATCGAGCCAGCGTGGCCATTGTACGGACAGCTCACCTGGGTTCTCCAGAAACTGTCATAGTGGCTTCAAACACACTTCCATGGTTTACTCTCGTCGCCAAATGTTATGTCTGGAAAAACTGGGGAAGGACCGACGGAGAGTGGCATTTACTGAGAACATGAACTTTATTACAAAAGAACAATACTGGATACAGACTGGTTGGGAGGCTGAGCACTGTAATTATTTTTTTTTTTTTTTTTTTTTTTTTGCGGTCAAGTCTCCTCGGGAACAAGTGTTCCTTTCTTGGCTTATACAGGACAGGGGTCGCCACTCCTCTCTGCTCACCTTTCCCCATTCTATTATGCTGTGCACCAAGCTAGGGGGCTGAAAGTACCATTTTTACCTGGTTTTTGGTATGACCCAGCTGGGATTTGAACCCCAGCCTCCTGGGTGTGGGGCGGATGCTCTGCTAACTGAGCCACCAACTGAGTGCTGTAATCGTGGGCTTAAAAAAAAAAGAGCCCATAAGGTGGCCATCCCTTACAGTTATATGCTCAGTGTGGTGATGTCACCAAGTGGCTGTCATTATGCCGATGCTGACTTAACTTGTGGTTTCCTTACACCGCATGTTTATTTTGCTAATTTAGAGAATTGAAGGTGGGGCTTGTTAGTTTGTGATTTCAAAAAGTCCAGGAACTGCAATCCACTTGTTTCTTTAAGAGTTTAACAAAATTAAGGTCGTGAGCATTTCTGTGTTAAGTGAAGGTTTTTTATTTTAACTGTATATATTCAACTTTACTTATATAGCGTCATTTCACAACAACAGTCATCTCATAGCACTATCAACTGTAGGGGGAACCCCCACAGTTGCAGAAAGACCCCAGCAATCAGGCGATCCCCTGTGAGCAAGCACTTGGCGACGGTGGAGAGGAAAAACTCCCTTCTAACAGGAAGAAACCTCCAGCAGAACCAGGCTTGGGGAGGGGCAGTCATCTGCTCGACTGGCTGGGGGGTGAGGGGACAGAGAAGATGAAAAGAACAGACATGTAGAGAGCAAACAGTATGATGGGGACTCAATCTATGGGAGAGAACAAACAGATGTTAATGACCAGCAAAAAAAAATATTTCATTGAGAGTGAAGAAAGGAGTGAGGCCCAGTGCATTATTGGAGGTCCCCCGGCTGACTAAACCTATTAGCAGCATAACTAAGGGAGGGTTCAGAAACACATGATCCCTCCCTAATTGTAGGCTATATCAAAAAGTTAGGTTTTAGCCCTATTCTTAAAAACAGAGATCGAGTCTGACTCCCGAATCCAGATTGGCAGCTGGTTCCACAGGAGAGGAGCTTGATAACTGAAGGCTCTGCCTCCCATTGTACTTTTGGAGATTCTAGGTATTACAAGTAATCCTGCATTTTGGGAGCGTAGTGCTTTGTTAGGATAATACGGTAGTATCAGATCTTTTAAATAAAAAGGGGCCTGATTGTTTAGAGCTTTGTAAGTAAGAAGAAGGATTTTAAACTTAATTCTAAACTCTATGGGAAGCCAATGAAGGGAGGCCAGAACTGGAGAGATATGATCTCTCTTTCTAGTACCTGTTAAAACTCTTGCTGCAGCATTTTGGATCAGCTGAAGACTTTTTAAAGATGTTTTAGGACAGCCTGATAATAAAGAATTACAATAATCTAATCTCGAGCTAACAAAAGCGTGGATCAGTTTCTCAGCATCACTCTGAGACAAGATGAATGAATGAATGAATGAATCTTTATTTCGGATAGATTAAAAGTACAGATTAAAAGAAACTGAATAATATAACAAAGGGGGGAAAAAATCCAACAAGGTCAAATTAGACAATAACTCCTCTGATTATACAGTTCAACATAAGTTATCCGAAATGGGTGATGGCTGAAGCCGCAGCTTATATTGCCCACCCATATTCCATCCAAGAATTCAAAAGAAAAACAAAATAAGAGCGATTACAATTCAGAACAAAGCTAAGACAAAATGTGACAAAAAACTAAGCAACAACACAACGCAGACTGGATATGACAATCCTTATGTGATTTTACATGTCATCTTGTATATATGTTTGGAGTATTTCTTCTTTTAGTTTTTGTTTAAATTGTCCAAGCGTTGTACATGATTTTAATTCAGGTCCAAAATCGTTCCATAATCTGACTCCTTGCACTGAAACACAGTGTTGCTTGGTGGTAGTTCTCACTGAAGGTTTTTGAAATATACATGTTCCTCTGAAATGATATTGTTTCTCCCTTATTTGGAACAACTTTTGGATATTTGCGGGCAGTGATAGATTCTTCTCTTTTAACATTATTACTGCAGTTTTAAAGTCAACCAGATCTTTCAACTTGAGAGCTTTTAATTTAAGAAAAAGTGGGTTTGTTGGTTCCCTGTAAGCAGCTTTGTTTATTATTCCAATAGCTCTCTTCTGAAGCATAAAGACTGGATATATGTTTGTTTTATATGTATTTCCCCATACTTAAGTACAATATGTCATGTATGGGAGTATTAATGAATGATACAAAGTATATAGTGTGGATTGATTCAGCAAATATTTCACTCTGTGTAGTATTGCAATTGATTTGGATATTTTACCTTTAATATAATTAATGTGTGACTTCCAACACAGTTTATTATCAATTATTACTCCAAGAAATTTAGTTTTGGATACCCTTTCAATCTCTACACCATTTACACTGAGTTTAGATACTAAGTTGTTGTGATGGTTGTTAAAAACTATAAATTTTGTCTTACTTAAATTGAGCGTTAATTTGTTTGAATCAAACCACAGTTTAAGTTTTCCTAATTCCTTTCCGAGTGTATCCAAAAGTTGTTCCAAATTGCTTCCACTGCATAATAGATTAGTGTCATCGGCAAACAATATTAATGTGGTCTATATTAATCATATATTCCATAACCTACATATGTTGAAGCATGTGAGAATGTTTGGTGATTACATATGTAAGGCGACTTCACACCTCAGAACAGGACAAAGAGTCTCAACCACCAGTGAAGATCAAAGAGCTTCCCAGGCACTGCGGTGGAGACCGGATGGGTTGCCCTGACCTCCCAGGGCCAAGAGGAGGAGTATGAAGACAATGGGGGGATTAAGATAATGAGGGATGTCAGCTTTGGATATGCATGTCTTTTGTTATGTGCTAGTATAAGTTCATAGAGCCAAAGGTGTTCGGTCTCTCACTTCTTCTGCTGCTGCACCTAGATGAGACTTGTTAGAGGAGCTGATAATAAACTTTGGTTTATGAATCACATCGCCTCGTTATTTCAAGCTCCTCTACACTGGTGACCCTGACGCGAGAATGGACCAGAGGCGTTCCCCCGCGATCGACTCATCTGTGGCGACCCAGGCAGACGCCAGCGCCCATGCAGACAGGGGAACAGATGGACGACGTTCCCCCACGGCAGAAGTGATAGAGAGGGCTCAACCGAGCACCAGCACCGCGGAGAGAGCCGAAGCAAGGCACTCTCACCCTGCGGACACAGCAGTGACGGTCTACACAAACGCCGTCACCGTCAACCTACCGGACTTCTGGCAGGAAGACCCCGCCTCGTGATTTCAGCAAGCTGAAGCCCAGTTTGCACTTGCGGGCATCACGGCTGACGATACAAAGTTCTATCACATCGTCGCCAAACTCAACGCCGCCACTTCGAGATGTGCGCGGAGCATAATCCAACGGCCGCCGGCCCGGGACAAATATGAAGAACTGAAAGCGACCATCGTGGCAAATTACGTCCCCTCAGCCGAGGAGAGAGCCGAGAGGATCCTGGCAGTCTACGGCCACAGAGGAGGCAGACCCAAGGCCCTCATGGAGGACTTGCTGCAACTTAAAGAAGAGGACAATGACAATTTCCTCTTCCATTTCATATTCCTCAGTACGCTGCCGCCACACATGAGAGGGACGCTGGCCAACATGCGATGCAGCACCCAGCAAGACTTCCGCACGCTAGCTCACGAAGCTCAACGGCTCGTCAATGCCTGCAAGGAGCAGACACCCACAGCAGCATCCGCAGACCTCAACGCTGATGTCCGGAGCCACGAGGAGCCACAAATCACCGAGCAGAATCAGCCCGCGGTGACAGCGACACGGCCAGGACGCAACAGACGGAGCGACGTTTGTTATTACCACCACCGCTTCGCTGAGAAGGCTTACAAATGCGTTCCCCCCTGCAAATTCACAATTTCGGGAAAACGCCGAAGCCGAGAGCCGTTAACAGCGGCGGTTCTCGGCGACAAAAGCAAGCTTTTATATGTGACGGACGGACACACCGGCAAGCGGTTCCTTATCGACACGGGAGCTCAACTAAGTTTTGCCATGCCCTCCCAAGCAGACCGCGCCATGGGCCCCCGGGGCAATGGAGCGGTGGCAGCCAACGGCTCCACCATCGACACTTTTGGCGAAAAGAGCCTGCACCTCTGCATCCACGGCCGCAACTACAGATGGACATTTGTTGTAGCGGCGGTGAGTTTTAACTTGTTGGGCGCAGATTTTTTGTGTGCACATGGGTTATTAGTTGATCTAGCGAACAGGCGCTTGGTTAATGCACTGTCCTTTGCTTCTATTCCCTGCTCAGCTCGACTTTCTCCACCACCCGTGCAGGCTAGCGTCACCACAGCAGGAGGTAAGTTTGATCAACTCCTCACCCAATATCCAGCACTCACAATTCCCAAATTCTCAGCCACAGTGGCTAAACACGGGGTTGAACATTTTATTCCCACAACGGGCCCACCCGTATTTGCCAAAGCTCGGCGCTTAGACGCGACCAAGCTCGCCATAGCTCGGGACGAGTTCACCACCCTTGAAAAATTAGGCATTATCAGACGCTCGAAAAGCCCCTGGGCCTCACCACTTCACATGGTTCCGAAATCCGACGGTTCTTGGAGACCGTGCGGCGATTACCGCAGATTAAACAATGCGACAGCGCATGACCGCTACCCAATTCCTCACATTCAAGATTTTTCACTGCATCTGGCAGGTGCGCGCATTTTTTCAAAAATAGACCTGGTCCGCGGTTATCATCAAGTCCCAGTTCGAGCAGAGGACATTCCTAAAACAGCTGTAATAACCCCTTTCGGCCTTTTTGAATTTTTGCGAATGCCTTTCGGCCTCAAAGGCGCGGCTCAAACCTTTCAGCGGATGATGGACGCAGTATTACGCGACCTCCCTTTTGTTTTCGTCTACCTCGACGATATGCTGGTAGCCAGCTCGTCTGAGGAAGAACACGAGCAGCATCTCACTATGGTTTTTCAGAGGCTAGAAGAGCACGGGTTAATAATCAATCCAGCCAAATGCAAATTCGTCGTGTCACAAATTGATTTTTTAGGACACAGAGTTTCTCCGAAGGGGGCAGTCCCACTTCCAGACAAAGTTCACGCGATAAAAAGTTTCCCACGGCCACAAACGGTCAAATCGCTGCAAGAATTTTTAGGAATGGTTAATTTTTACAACCGTTTCCTCCCCCACGCATCTCAGCTCATGCAGCCCCTATATGATGCGCTCAGAAAACAAAAAGCTTCCAACGCGGTTGAATGGACCCCGGAGCGCGAACACGCCTTCGCGGAAGTAAAAAGCGCCCTAGCTAACGCCACATTGTTGGTTCACCCCGATCCCTCGGCCCGCATTGCGCTAACCACAGACGCTTCGGACCTAGCTATAGGGGCAGTTGTAGAACAACATGTCAGCGGAATCTGGCAACCTTTGGCATTCTTCAGCAAATCGCTAAACCAAACTGAGCGTAAATACAGCACTTTTGACAGGGAGCTGCTAGCGCTTCATTTATCCATCCGCCACTTCCAGTTCTGGTTAGAAGGGCGGAGTTTCACGACTTTTGTAGACCACAAACCGCTCACCTTTGCCATGGCTAAAATTTCCGAACCGTGGTCAGGCAGGCAACAAAGACAGCTGGCTGCGATTTCAGAGTTCACCACAGACATTCGACATGTGGCAGGCAAACTTAACGTAGTAGCAGACTGCCTCTCTCGCGCTGTGACATCGCCAGAGCGCGAGGAGACAGATTATACTACCTCAGCCGCAGAACTCTTCACCAACGTGGACACATACGCCGCACCAATCCATGCAGGGATAGATTATGCAGCCATGGCAGAGGAGCAAAGTAGTGACGCGGACGTGCGCGCACTCTTGTCTGGACCAACAGGGTTAAGGCTGGAGGAAAGGGGTTTACGCGACGGCGTGCCCCCCCTAATATGCGATATCTCAACCGGCCGACCGCGCCCGTTAGTCCCAGCTACATGGCGCCGCCGTATTTTCGACTCAATTCACTCCCTCGCGCACCCAGGTGTGCGCGCCTCGGTGAAAATGGTCGCCGAAAAGTTTGTGTGGCCCGGCCTGCGCAAAAACGTAAAAGAATGGGCAAAAACTTGCATTTCTTGTCAGCGCGCCAAAATACACAAACACACAAAAGCCCCTCTGGAGCCTTTTCCAATCCCTGCTAGAAGGTTCGACCACGTTCATGTCGACCTCGTGGGACCACTACCTTCCTCCCAAGGTTTCACACACCTGTTAACAATGATAGACCGCACCACGCGCTGGCCAGAGGCAGTCCCTCTGGCGTCAACCACAGCGGAGGAGGTCGCTCGCGTTTTTTTGACAAACTGGGTGGCACGTTTCGGCGTCCCATCGGACATCACGTCCGATAGGGGGCCTCAATTTGTCTCGGAGCTTTGGTCAGCCATGGCCAGCAGCTTAGGGGCGACAATTCACCGCACCACCGCTTATCACCCTCAGGCTAATGGGTTATGCGAGCGTTTTCACAGATCTTTAAAGGCCGCCCTCAGAGCCTCACTAACGGATACAAATTGGGTAAATAAACTTCCCTGGGTTTTATTGGGGTTGCGTGCTGCACCCAAAGAGGATCTAGACGCCTCTCCAGCAGAATTAGTTTTTGCACAACCTCTCAGGCTCCCAGGTGAATTTTTTACCAGAGAACCCAGAGCCAGGGCATCTTCCAGCCCCGAGGTTTTTAGGCAGCAACGGACCGGACTCTCTCCCCGGACCGGCACATCACTCTTTTCCACGGGTTTTTGTCCCACAAGCTTTAAAGAACGCTGAATTCGTTTTTGTTAGGCATGAAGCTTTAAAACCAACTTTCCGCCCACCATACGATGGGCCATTCAGAGTGCTGGAACCTGGTGATAAACACTTTGTGCTTGATTTTGGGGATAGAAAAGAAACAGTCAGCATTGACAGACTTAAACCTGCCTTCTTGTTGAGAAACGAGCCTGCACGGTTGGCGAGAGCACCTCGGCTGGGTAGACCCCCCAAGAGAAAAGACTCAGCCCCCCTGCAGGGAACAAATAATCACTCTCCTTCCCAGGCTGCAGATTCCTTACAGGAAGGTCCCAGCAGGACGCCCAAGCGGACCCACAGCAGATTCGGGAGAAGATTAAAACCCAGACGGCACAGAGACTGATGCAAACTACTCAACAGTTGTTCACTAATTGTGCTGTAACAGTTTAGGACTGACTTGTGATTTTACTATGCTGTTATGATTACCACTGAACTCTCTTAGGAGCATAGCTGCTGGAAAGTTTATTCTGTGGCAAGAGATGTAGCAGTTAGTATCTCATAGTAATTATCTTAAACTGTGAATTTTTCTATTGTCCTTTTCTTAGTCGTTTGGGGGGGGGGGCTGTGGTCTATATTAATCATATATTCCATAACCTACATATGTTGAAGCATGTGAGAATGTTTGGTGATTACATATGTAAGGCGACTTCACACCTCAGAACAGGACAGAGTCTCAACCGCCAGTGAAGATCAAAGAGCTTCCCAGGCACTGCGGTGGAGACCGGATGGGTTGCCCTGACCCCCCAGGGCCAAGAGGAGGAGTACGAAGACAATGGGGGGATTAAGATAATGAGGGATGTCAGCTTTGGATATGCATGTCTTTTGTTATGTGCTAGTATAAGTTCATAGAGCCGAAGGTGTTCGGTCTCTCACTTCTTCTGCTGCTGCACCTAGATGAGACTTGTTAGAGGAGCTGATAATAAACTTTGGTTTATGAATCACATCGCCTCGTTATTTCAACCTCCTCTACGATTAAGTCCATTTTTTCTGAAACTTTACATATATCATTTATATACATATCGAATAACAATGGCCCCAAAACTGAACCCTGTGGGGCTCCACAAGTAACCTTCAGTAACTGTGAGTTTTTGCTACCAACACATACATACTGATATCTATTCTTTAAGTAACTACATAACCAGGACAGTGCTACCCCTCTAATACCACAATTTTGTAGTTTCTTTAATAATAAATTATGATCCACTGTATCAAATGCTTTTTTAAGATCCAGGAATACTCCAACTGAATACTCACTATTTTCAATGGCAGTTGATATTATTTCTATAAATTCCATTAGAGCAAATGCAGTTGTCCTCTTGTGTCTGAACCCATATTGCTGCTCACACAATAAATTATTCTTCAGTATGAAGTTGTCAATTCTCTCATAGAATATTTTTTCAAGTATCTTGGAAAATTGCGGCAATAGTGAAATTGGTCTGTAGTTTGAGAATTGCCCTCTGTCACCCTTCTTGTATATCGGAATTACTTTAGCTATTTTCATTGCATTGGGAAATATACCTGTTTGGAGAGTCAGGTTACAGATATACGTCAGTGGTTTCACTAAGCATTCAATAATAGTTTTGACTAAGAGCATGTCAATACCATCACAGTCCGTAGATGTTTTACTTTTAAACGATTTAACAATTTCAATGACCTCTCTCTCGTCTGTGTTCTTTATGAAAATGGAGTCTTTTATAGCAGTGTTTTTGCTTATTGTATCACCTGTAGGCGCCGTAATGGGTATTTCTTGAGCCAAATTAGGACCAATGTTAACAAAAAAGTTATTAAATTCATCTGCAGGTGAAGCTGCATTCACACTCTTGAGTCGTTTTATTATTTTTTGAAAAATCGGTTGGGTAGCTTGTATTTCTGTTTTTATTTCCAAGAATACTGTTAAGTATTGTCCATGTATTTTTACTATCGTCTCTGTTTTTCTCCAGTTCTTTACTGTAATAGTCTCTCTTACTACATCTTATTATATATGTTAACTTATTTTTGTATGTTTTATACCGCTGCTCTGCTTCTTTTGTCCTTTTCTTTATGAAAGCTTTATATAATAAATTTTTCTTTTTACACGCCTTTTGTAATCCTTTGGTTAACCATGGCTTATCGACAAATTTATGTTTAAGCTTTTTCTTTACTAATGGACAATTTTTTTCATAAAGAGTGATAACAATGTTTATAAATGTGTCATAGGCTTCATTTACATCTGATACATAGACTTTTGTCCAGTCTTGCTTCAGCAAGTCCTCTTTAAAAGAACTGATTGCATTTTGTGATTTGTATCTGAACGATTTTAAAAAATTTTCTGTATTGGCCCCCGTGTGGCCATGGATAAGTGCAAAGGTTGGCAAGTGGTCACTTATATCATTTATCAATAATCCACTTTCTATTTTCTTATCAATAATATTAACAAACAGGTTGTCAATAAGTGTAGCAGTGTGAACTGTGATTCTACTGGGATGTGTTATTGTGGGATATAGACTCATGCTGTACATAGAATTCATGAACTCTGTAATTACATTTTGTTGATATGGATTTAGTAGATCAATATTGAAATCTCCACAAATTACTACCATTTTCTTACTAGTAATATTATTGTACAGCTCGACTAATTTATCTCTGAATGTCTCAATGCAAGTTCCTGGCGTTCTATATATACAACTTATAATTAGATTTTTTGTTTTATCTTGGTCAATCTCAACAGTAACACATTCCAAAATCCCTGGTAGTGCAAAGGACATTCCATTTACAAGCTTACACCTATACAGGTCATCAATATACAGTGCAACACCACCACCCTTTTTTTGAGATCTGTTAATATGAAACATCTGATATCCCTCTATTGCCATCAGGGGCGCCTGCTCTTCATAATGCCAAGTTTCAGAGACTGCGATAGCTGTAAATTTTCTGTCTAGCTGTTTTAAATAGTCCTGAATCTGTGGAAAGTTTTTAAGACTTCTGCTGTTGAAGTGTATTATTGATAGTTTACCATCTAGTTGCACTTGACTTTTGAATTGCTTTTCAGTGTAATATTCACAATGGTTATGAATATTATTGAAAAAGTGGTTATCAGGATCAATATCATTCTCCATCTCTTGTAGTTTATGTTTAGCATAATGGCATATTTTCAGAGTTTGAGTTTCCTCACTCTGTGTCAAATGACTTCCTCCAACTGGGGATAATTGATGTCTACTTAAGTCAGTCATAAGTTTTTTGTTTGTTTTGTTTATTTTTTTTAAAGTACATTGACATGGTATGTCAAAAGAACTATTCTTGCCGTGTGTGTGGATATGGATTATCATTGTCTCTTAATTTTCTTAATCAGTGTTCATCTGTATTTATTTAAGTCAGTAACATCGCTGATCATTATACTCTTTGCTTGCTCAGGTGTTCCATTTAGTTTGATCCAAACTCTACAATTTCTTGCCCATGTTGCCTGTATCTTATTTTGTCTTTTCAGCATCCGTGCTTGCCGTGCTATTTCAGCATTTGTTTTTGTTAGGTGTTCATTTAGGTAAACTTCTGTTCCTCGGAGCTTTCTGGCCTGCCTCAGTATGCCATTCTTTACCCTTCTGTTCACAAAGCGCATCACAATTGATTTCTTTGTTTTATTATCTTTTCTGTGTAAAGCGTAACAGGCTGAAATTGCATTTGCTTCGACCTTTATATCTCTACTATCAAGAAACTGAAGCACCTGGTTTTCCAGGAAGACTGATTCACTTGCGGGAGCCTCCTCACCTCTCAATCCTGTTGTAGCATGAGCGTATGATTGATATTTGATGTCTAGTCCACTTATAATTAGATCATCCATACGAGAACATTGTTCAAGATCCTCGACACATCGCTCCAAGTCCGTAATTTTTTTTTTGTCTTTTTCCTGAATTGTTAATTTTATTTCTCGGACTTCTTCCATTAGGCCTAATATTTTGGCCTGCTGGCTAACCATTTTGGTCACTTCTTCTGACAAGAAGTTCAGAGATTTTTTGATCTCTTCCATTTCCTCCTTCTTTGGTGGCATTTTTACTGACCTGTGGATAGTAAAACAATCTCTGCTGGTGTCGCCGGTATCCGATCCGACCGACCTCGATTCCAGCTGGGCCTCAGCTAGCCCCCTCCGCTGCTAGTCCCGCTGCTTACCGCCACCATAACCGAGCTCCTGTCCAGCCGGGGTACCGGCAGCACCTCCACCGAGTCCCGCCGCACACCACCACTGTAGCCGAGCTCCGATCCTGCTTCTGTCCGGCTGGGGTCCCGGTAGATCCTCCGCTGAGCCCCGCCACCTACCGCCATCTGCCTCAGTAGTTCCTCCGCTGAGCCCCGCCGCTGTAACTGGGTTCCGAATCAGGCTCTTGTCTGGCTGGGGCCCCGGTGGTCCTCCACCGGTCCCCGTCTCCCACCACCGCTGCACCCGAACTCCGATCCGGCTCCCGTCCAACTGTTGCCTCGGTTAGTTCCTCCGGCGATGCTCCCCTACTTGGCAATATTACGCAAATGATAGAAGGCAGTCTTAGAAACAAATTTAATATGTGAATTGAAGGACAGATCTTGATCAAAAATAATTCCAAGGTTCCTCACAGAGCTATTAAGAGAGAGTAACCGCATCCAAACTGAAAGTTTGATTTGGAAAGGTATTTCTAAGGTTTTTTGGACCAACAAGAATGACTTCAGTCTTATCTGAATTTAATAGCAGGAAATTACAAGTCATCCAAGCTTTGATTTCCTTAAGACAGGCTTCTAACTTGGCTAATTGATTACTATCATCTGGCTTCATTGACAGGTATAATTGTGTGTCATCTGCATAACAATGAAAATGTATACAGTGCTTTCTAATAATGTTGCCTAACGGAAGCATATATAAACTAAAAAGAGTAGGGCCTAGCACAGATCCCTGTGGAACTCCATGACTAAGCTTTGAGTTGAAAGAAAACTCATTATTTACACGAACAAACTGGAACCTATCAGATAAGATCTAAACCACTGCAACGAAGTTCCATTAAGTCCAACATAGTGTTCTAATCTATCAAGTAGAATATTATGATCGATAGTATCAAAAGCTGCACTAAGGTCTAAAAGGACAAGTACAGAAACCAGTCCATTATCAGATGCGATGAGGAGGTCGTTGATGACCTTCGCTAAGGCTGTTTCAGTACTATGATGGATTCTAAACCCAGATTGAAACTCATCAAGTAAACCATTTCCCTGCAGGTGGTCAAATAATTGAATAGCAACAACTCTTTTTAAGATTTTTGAAATGAAAGGGAGATTAGAGATTGGTCTATAGTTAGCTAAAGCTCCCGGATCTAGCGTTGGCTTTTTGAGTAAGGGTTTAATTACAGCCGTTTTAAAAGCCTGCGGTACATGGCCTAAAGTTAATGAAGAATTGATTATATGAAGAATAAAGCTACCAATAAGTGGGAAGACTTCTTTAAATAACCTGGTAGGAATAGGGTCTAAAAGACAAGTTGAAGTTTTAGATGAGGAAACTATTTTGTCTAACTCACAAAGGTCGATTGGAGTAAACTCATCAAGACAGACATCAGTTGAAGGAGTTGTAGTAGTTACAGTATTTAAGTTAACTGTGGGAAGAATCTGATTGATTTTATCTCTGATGGATGAAATTTTATTATTGAAAAAGTTCATAAAGTCCTGACTAGTAAGCTCTAAGGGAATGCTAGGATTGACAGAGTCCTGACTCTTTGTCAACCTGGCTACAGTGCTGAAAAGAAACCTGGGATTATTCTTGTTCTCTTCAATTAATGCAGAATAATAACTCGTTCTAGCTTTTCTAAGAGATTTTTTATAAATTAAAAGATGATTTCTCCAAGCTAAATAGATTTCATCTAAATTAGTGGAGCGCCATTTTCTTTCTAATTGACGAGTCTTCTGTTTTAAGCTACGAGTTTCTGTGTTGAACCAAGGAGTTAGAAATCTCTGATTAGACTTTTTCTTTTTTAAGGGAGCCACCAAGTCTAGAGTCTGATGCAGAGAAGCTGTAACACTATCCACCATGTTATCAATTACAGAAGGAGCAAGCTGTGTATAGCTTATTGCCGTTGTGTTGACACATGGCATAGAGGAAACAATCTGCATAAATTTGGTAACAGCATCATCTGAGAGGCATCTACTGTAATAATATTTTTCTTTAGGAGCCAAATAGTCAGAAATAGTAAAATCAAAGGTTAACAGACAATGGTCTGACAGTACAGGGTTATGAGGAGACACTGCAAGATTTTCTATTTCTATGCCATATGTCAGAACAAGGTCCAATGTATGGTGGAGGTAATGAGTAGAATTTCCTACTTTCTGAGAAAACCCAATCGAGTCTAATATTGAATTAAATGCCACATTAAGGCAGTCACTATCTACATCCACATGTATATTAAAGTCCCCTACTATAATTATTCTATCAGATTTCAGCACTAAATCAGCTAAGAAATCAGCAAATTTGGATAAAAATTCTGAGTAGGTTGATGGGGGACGACAAACTATGGCAAATAAAATTGGGTTTAACCTAAAATTGCTAAAGTGCCCAATACTGAGGACCAGGCCCTCAAAGGAATTATAACATGTTTTTTGCTTTACATTAACTAGTAGTTTGGAATGGTAAATTGTTGCTTCTCCTCCTCCACGACCAGAACTTCTGGGATTTTGACAGTTTAAATAACCAGAGGGAGTTGATTCATTTAAACCAACATAATCTTCTTGCCCTAATCAAGTCTCTGTCAGGGATATTAAATCAATCTGATGATCAATTAACAGATCATGGACTAACAGAGACTTGGGAGTTAGAGACCTAATATTTAATAAACCACATTTAATTTTTAAATTATGAGGAGGAACAGAGGCCAAATCATTCAATTTAGAGGCTTTATGTTTAATTTGAGTTTTACCAGTATTTTGCTTAATCACTCTGGGATGCTTATATATTATATTTTTATTTACTTTGGAGGGAGCAGACAATGATTCTCTGATGGGGAAGACAGGGGCTAAGCTGAGGGGTGGCGGATGAAGAGGAGCTGCAGAGAGGCGTGTAAGACTGCGACTCTGCTTCCTGGTCCCAACTCTGATATATACAGTATATATATATATATATATATATATATATATATATATATATATGTGTGTGTGACCCATGGCTTAATTTTATAAAAGTAAAACCCAACAAACACAATTTTGCGAAATATGGGCCCTTTAAATTATCTTAAGGCAAAAAAAGTCAGTGGTTTAATGAAAAATTGGTAGGATAAGCTATTAATTGCCTAAACTGTTGAAATGATATATTTTATGTACATGCAACTCTTGTATGCAAATAAAAGGGCTACAATAAAAAGTAAAATTATAAGTAAAATTAAGTCCTCTTGCCATTCCGGTGTCCTGCCCATGGGATGTTTTACATTTGCTGGACAATGGCTGGGATGGTAAGAGGTTTTAACTAATTAATATATTAATAATAAATAATGAATGTAGTTTGCTAGAAATGTATATGTCATGTGTGTGCGTAAGTGCGCACACACAAATTAATTAATAGCGCCCAAATGCAGGTGAAGTTGCGTGTTTTATTAACAAAGGAAAAATAATGTACAAAGTGTCCACAACAACTGTCCAATGAGTAGAAATGATGAGTAGTATGGGGAAGGTGACCGGCTACAAGCTCTATAGGCAAGCCCCACATGCTCCAGGGCGGAACTAGCAGCGGAGAAAAAGGGCAGAAAAATAATAGGAAAGGAGACTTGCATAAATGTCGGAGCGGAATGGCTCTGGGGTACAACAACACTTCGTACTCCGTGGAAGAGCGAGCCAAGTCAACCCAAAGAGGCTGATGCCAGCGAACTGAGTGTTTCCACTGCCGACCAAAAATACCCCCAGATACTAACGAGCGGCAAGTGGAAATGGGTGCGTTGCAGAGTGGTTGAATCAGTATGCATGAGTGTCTGGTGTGTGTGTGTGTGTGTGTGCGTGTGTGTGTGTGTGTGTGTGTGTGTGTGTGGAACCCCAGGTGATGGCAATTGGCTAATAGGTGTCTGGCAGAGAGAGGTGAGAGGAGGGCTGTGGCTGAAGACTGACAGATGAACCAATAATCTGCCAGCTGAAAAAGATAATCAAAGGCTGAAGCTACAGGTCATGAAACGGGACAGGAAACACCAGCCCCGTACATGACAGTATAGGGCTAAAAATTGTTGAAAGTGCCCTCTTAATATATGAATTAACTGTCTGTAGAGTAGCTAAAATGCAGTGAATCCATCCATCCATCTTCTACCACTTTCTGGAGGTCCGGGTCGCGGAGGCAACAGTTTAAGCAGAGAAGCCCAGACTTCCCTCTCCCCAGCCACCTGCTCCAGCTCTTCAGAGAGGATATCAAGGCGTTCCCAGACCAGCTGGAAGACATAGTCTCTCCAGCGAGTCCTGAGTTTAGCCCGGGGTCTCCTCCCAGAGGGACGTGCCCAAAACACCTCAAGTGGGAGGTGTCCAGGAGGCATCCTGATCAGATGCCCATACCACCTCAACTGGCTCCTTTCAGTGTGGAGGAGCAGCGGTTCTACTCTGAGCCTGCCCCGCATGACTGAGCTCTTCACCCTATCTCTGAGGGTGAGTCCAGCAATCCTATGAAGAAAGCTCATTTCAGCCGCTTGTATCCGCAATCTCGTTCTTTCGGTCATTACCCAAAGCTCATGACCATAGGTGAGGGTAGGAATGTAGATTGACTAGTAAATCGATAGCTTTGCCTTAGAGCTTAGCTCCCTCTTCACCACAACAGACTGGTACAATGTCCGCATCACTGCAGATGCTGCTCCGATCTGTCTGTCAATCTCTCGCTCTATTCTTCCCTCACTCGTGAATAACACCCCAAGATACTTAAACTCCTCCACTTGCCCAACCAATTTACATGTGTTTTGTGGACTTGGAGAAGGCATTTGACCGCGTCCCTCGTGATTTTTTTGTGGGGGGTGCTTCGGGAGTATGGGGTATCGGGCTTGTTGTTGTGAGCTATTCGGTCTCTGTATGACCATTGTGAGAGTTTGGTTTGTATTGCCAACACTCGGTCGGACTCATTCCCAGTGAGAATTGGACTCCACCAGGGCTGCCCTTTGTCACTGATCTTGTTCATAATTTTTATGGACAGGATTTCTATGTGCAGCCAGGGAACGGAGGGTGTCATGCTTGGTGACCACAGGATCTCATCTCTGTTGTTTGCAGATGATGTTGTCCTGCTGGCTTCATCCAGCAATGACCTACAGGTCTTTCTGGGATGGTTTGCCGCTGAGTGTGAAGCGGCTGGGATGAGAATGAGTACGTCCAAGTCTGAGTCCATGGTCCTAAGCTGGAAAAAAGTGGATTGTCCTCTCCAGGTTGTGGACAAGCTCCTGCCCCAAGTGGAGGAGTTTAAAATGCAGTGAATGACTGGTGGAAATGGGACACAAATATTTGATAATATATTTTCGTGGGGTTTAAGCCTGCTTCATGCTACACCTCTGCTGTCCGCGAACATGTAACCGGAAACCTCGTCTGACGAAATTTATGTCATCATCTCCACTCCGCTAGTGTCCGCAGTGCTTGACTGCGGAAGACTGTGTGCAGCCCAAATTTTGTGACCGCGCCACCTGCCCACGACCTGAACATGTTGAAAAGCGCACGCACAGACTGAACATCCCATTCACGAGGTGGCGATATTGACACAGAATACGTCAGTAGACGAAGAAGACAGCAAGGAGGCGGAAAAGGAGAATAAAACAAGCATTAATCATACATACATACTTTTTCACAGTGGCAGCAGCATCTTCGTGGAAAAGGAGTGAAAACTGGGAAGTCAAACAGCAGAAAGGGACTCTATATTTGAAGAGAAACTTTAAGAAGTCCGCCGTTTCTTGGTTGGTGAAAATCCTGGCGCGTCCTATCGGGCGAGAGTGAAACTACAAATGATGGTTGTGTGCATGCGTCAACTGCTTGGCCTGGGTAGATGAAAAAAGTGAGCATGAGTAGCACCGTGTGTGTGCTGGGCTCGTCCAAAGTGTACACGGACTAGAGGGAAATGTAGCATGAAGCAGGCTTTACCCTTATGTTATGCATCACATAGATCATTAAAACATGAAACATTCACTTCACAAAGGAATGCATACTAAGGCTGCACAATATATGAAAATTTTATTATTGCCACTATCAGCATGCACAAGAGGCATATTTCAAAAGACTGAACAGCGATAATTGCGCTCATGTGCATATGCGTTCATGCTTTGCCATTTTGGAGCAGCACTCAAACGGCCTCCGTGGTATTGCACTCCTCCAGAGTAGGTGGCTGTAATGGACCTTAACGTAGAAGAGCCAAGGTGGAGAACTGCAGAAGAAACTCATTGTGACGGGAATGGGGGAATAAATGTGGGCAAAAAACCTTCCTTATTACCATGGTAAACTGAAGTATTTGTTTAGACATTGCAAAACATTATCGCTGTATTCATCAACAATATTGTATATTGCATATTGTGCTGTCCTAATACATATTGCCTTTGTTTAATTAAGCTCTTAAATAAACAAGAGGATTGCACTTCCTGGCTTTTTTGATGTCACAAACAACAAGCCCCGCCTTCAGTTCTCTCAGTTGGTAAAACAAATGCAATCAGTAGTAATGACTGACTCATTGGTTGTGATTGAGTAAAGGTTTTTTGTGAGCCAATCAGATTTGGAGCTCATTAATTAGGACACTGAAAAATTGCTTCAGTCGCAGCTTTACAGATAGCTTTTTTGAAGAGCTGAAAAAAACAACACACATAGTTGCTTTTTTTAATTGTTTTTTTTGGGGGGGGGGTCTTTGAAACTACATCTGTATTTTCTTGAGGATGTAAAAACTTAAAATGAATCCCTGAAAAATACACAGTATGGGACATTTAAAGGTAATGTATCAAATTGTCACCAATTGTTCCCTACATTACCTACTTAGTTCAGGTTAACTCATCTATGGTGTCTCTACAGTTATGTTGGATCTAAAATCTACATGGTTTCACCCTTTACTTGGTTTCAAAAGCATCTGTGCACAGATATGTTTAGTTTCATTTTGTGGTGAAAATATTGAACGTTTAATTCTTTCAGGCAAGCTTGTGTTACTGAAGACTGATCATCAATAGAGCATTACTGTTTACCGTTAGGAATGTTGGTTATAGGTTTTTTTTTTCCCCCAAACACAGACATGCAAAAGTAATACACCAACTGTCTGATATGAAATTGAAGCACAGCATGTGTTATGCTTCTAGTCCCCGTTTGTTTTCTTTTTTTTCCCCCTGAATACCTAGTGCATATACCTGCATCCTCAGTGTCTCACAGTATGCAAATGTGGGTGTTGAACCCTGATGCACGAGCTCTCCTCTGCCAATTTTGCCTCATACCGAAACCGCATGAGCTTTGTCACACCAGACACTGTTACTATAGCAACAGAGCTGGTGCAGCCCGGAAACAAAGTTGTTTTTCTCAATAAATGAATAAATATGAAAATGAAATGAATCAGATGAATTAGCTGTGGCTTTAAAAAGGACAGAAACTTTCATTTATACTACCTTTATGGGGGGGGGGGGGGCATTGAGAGGTTGTTGAGCGATGGGTGGGGTGGCCAGATCCCTCAACGATCTTTCAGTAAGTGCCAAGTGAACACCACGATCACAATAATCTGTTATCTTCCAGTGATCTCCATGGTCTCCTCAAAGTTTAGACTCCGTCCAGAGCACACAAAGACCCCACAAACATTTACACAGAAATGGCGTTAGGAGATTGGGCCAACATTTGATCTCTCAATGTTTACCCAACAATCTCCATGCTGTGTAAAGGGGCCATTAGGTATGTTTTTTTTTTTTAACAAATAACACATTTTTATTTCACTGATTTCTACTGATTTCGGTATACTGTGAAAATGAAAGGAGACATATTATGCCCTTTCTCCACATGTGAACATTGCTCCCATAGGACTTGAAGAAAAGGGTTTTAAGGTTTAATTATCACAGCAACATTTTGACCCAACTTTTACAGCCTTCCTCAGCCTGACTCATCTTAGTGTTCTTTTTTTGACTGCTCCCTGTAAGGGGTCGCCACAGCAGATCATCTCCCTCCATCTTACCCTATCCCTTCCATCCTCCTCTATAACACCAACCCTCTTCATGTCCTTCTTCACTCCCTTTATGAATCCTCTCTGTGGGCTTCCTCTTTTTCTCTAGCCTGGCAGCTCCATCTTCAACATCCTTTGTCTAAATCAGTCTACTACAAATGAGAATCTCTGCATCTTCACCTCTGCCACCTCCAGTTTCACTTCCTGTCTTTTTGTCAGTGCCACCGTCACCAAACCATACATCATAGCAGGTCTCACTACCATCTTGTAAATCTTCCCTTTCACTCTAGCTGGTATCCTTGCATCACAAATCACCCATGTATGTCTCTTTAAATGCTCATGAGCAGCGTTCACCCCAGCATCCTCCTTTCATCACTACTGAGGTCAGTTTTTGCAACTATATTGCAAATGTTAGCTGGTTAGCTTCAGGTGCAACACAGCCTGAGATAACTAACTTTAAAATTGTCTGGAATACTAAATGAAATAAAGCATTACTGGGGGATAGGTGTGTGGTTTCATTGGTCAAAAGGATATTGATGGGTCATTGGAGTATAATAAGCAGAGAAACAACCCTAAATGAGTGAATGGGCAAATGCTAACCGTAGCCAACCACCTTTGGTCGATAATAAAGTAAGCTAAAAACAAATTGACAAAATATTGTCATGTCTGTAGATGAACAAGGATTTCTAGTGAGGGTAAACGGAATATATAGAAAACTAGAAAGCACTCAGAGTACGGACCTCCGCCAAGGCTCCTTCCATCCCTCATGGATCACCTCCAAAATGTAATAGGTTTGTGTGTAGGCCTAGAGCCACTTCTGGTAAAATTGCATCAAAGTCTGTCCGTTAGTTTTGGAATATTGTTGTTAACACACTGTGAAAGATAAGAGCCTTGGCTGATGTATGCATTCTCAGGTCATCACCAAATATCAAAATTATACAATTTACAGGGTTAGTTCCTTTATTTTCAGAGCTACGGCATTTTTTTACCTCATGCATAAAGTGGCACTTTGGATTTCATCTGAATGTTTACTTAAATACTCATCTTCAAAGTTTTGCATAAACTTGCACTTAAAACTTCAGAATGCATGTTTACATAGTGCTGACCAGTGAAATGCTGCCAATGTTACAAAGTTAAAAAAAAAAAAAGCAGCGTTGCTGAACTGAGTCAAATTTATAATATATTCTTTGACTTTTAGATTTATGTTTTTATATGTGTGCAAAATGCAATCAATCATTAACAAAGTATCTTCTGTACTTTTGTTTTTTTTTTTTTAAGTAAGAGGGACGATATCTGGCTTGGATCAGTATCAGCCGATACTCAAAGTCATAGTATCGGTATTGGACTTGAAAAAGTGGTATCAGCTCATCCCTAATATCTACTGAGGGTAGACAGAATATAAAGAAAATAGCTTTAAGATGTGACCACGACTTAGCAGCTAAGCTAGTGCTAGGTGGCTGATCCATCAGCCTCTCCCCATTGAGGAGCTCTAATGCTTTTGACACACTCCAACAGAGTAGCCAAGCTAAAAATAACGGCCCGATCTTCTGTTATCACGGATTAAAACAAAATAAGCCAGAATGAAGATACTGACTGCAGATTAGTGGCCCATGTGAGCATAAGGGTGTCTAATGGGCTGACTAGAACTTCAATAAATTGAAAAACACCATGGATGATTGAAGATTCAAAGGCTTTATTATCATGTACACAGTTAAGAAATGCTGCATTTCCTGAGCAATGAAATTCTTACTTTGCTCTCTGAACGAATGCCAAGGTAATAGGTACAGAAACAACAATTCTAATAAGATCATGACACACTAACACAGTAACTCAATCCTAATACTAATGGATGCTAATAAGACACACACCAACACACAGTTAGGCAGTTAGGACTCCTTAAGCACACCTTGACACTAAATACTAAAACTGATGAGTACAAATAACACACATGAGGGAGTTTGGACAGTTAAAGCAGTCAGACAAGAGGAATGAAATTGAAAATTCACTGGATGACTAAAGTGATAGTGGTATATTGGTGTCAGAGATGATGTGAACCTGAAATGGCATGAACTTATGTACAGGGTGCAAATGAGCTCTGTGCAACCTGATGTGAACCTGAGATGGCATAGACCTATGTACAGTGTGCAAATGAGCATTGTGCAACAAGCAGTGTATAATTACAAATTAGCACCCGGTGCTAATTTATGTACCGGTAGTACCAGTAGACTGTGCATGATAGTTAGCAGCAGAGATGCTATGGACATCAGACGGGTGAGACTATATATACTGTACAAGTGAGCAGTGTGCAGATTTAGCAGCCGGTGTCTAAGTTCCTATATGCAAAGCTGTGTTACGGAGTTTTGGGAGTTATCTGTTCAGGAGTCTGATGGCAGTGGGAAGGAAAGAGTTCTTCAGTCTAGTTGTCCTGCATTTCACACGTCTGTACTTCCAGCCTGAGGGTAGAAGTGTGAACAGTCTGTGCTGGGGGTGGGTGGGGTCCCGGAGGATGGCGTCAGCTCTCCTTTGGACTCTGTGGTGATAGATGCTCTGCAGAGAGGGAAGTGGAGTCCTGATGATCTTATCCGCTCTTCACCACTCTCTGCAGGTGTTTGCGGTACAGGGCAGGAGTGCTGCTGTACCATGCAGTGATGCAGTTGGTCAGGATGCTCTCGATAATGCAGCTGTAGAAATTGCTGAGGATCCTGGAAGACATGCCAAACTTCTTCAGCCTCCTCAGAAAGTGCAGTCACTGTTGAGCTCTCTTAACCAGCTCTGTGGTGTTGTGTGTCCACTTCAGGTCCTCGCTGATGTGGATGCCCAGGTATTTAAAGCTGCTCACCCTCTCCATCACAAGCTTCCGGATGAACAGCGGCTGATGGGGTCTCCTCCTCCCTTTTCTCATGTCCACTATCATCTCCTTTGTCTTGTCTGTGTTGAGGGTGAGGTTGTTGTCCTCACACTATGACACCAGGTTGGCCACCTCCCTTCTATAGGATGCTTCGTCATCACCAGTGATGCATCCTATCACTGCTGTGTCATCTGCGAACTTTAGGATGCTATTGTCCTTGTGGGAGGCAACACAGTCATGGGTGAAGAGGCTGTAGAGGATGGGGCTGAGAACACAACCCTGTGGAACACCTGTGTTTGTGATGATGCTGGCTGAGGTCCTGTTAACCATCCTGACAGACTGGGGTCTGCCAGTTAGAAAGTCCAGTAGTCAGTCGCAGAGGGTAGGGTGCAGGCCAAGTGAAGACAGTTTGTCGGTGAGTTTGTGGGGGACGACCGTGTTAAAGGTGGAGCTGTAGTTGACAAAGAGCATCCTAATGTAGGAGTCTTTATCTTCCAGGTGGGAAAGAGAGTAATGGAATGCTGCAGCAATGGCATCTGAGGTGGACCTGTTGGGCCGGTAAGCGTACTGCAGGGGGTCCAGGGTGCCCGGTATGCTGTCCTGAGTGAGGGGCACCACCACTCCGTGGAAGCACTTTATGATGATTGGAGTGAGTGCTACCGGTCTGTAATCATTCAGACAGGTCGGTGGGCTCCTTTTGGAGAGGGGGATGATGGTTGTCATTTTGAAGCAGGAGGGAACTATGTTCTGGTTGAGGGAGAGGTTGAAGATTGCTATGAGAACGTCAGTCAGCTCTGCAGCGCATGCTCTGAGGGCCCGCCCAGGTATGTTGTCTGGTCCTGCTGCCTTGTGAGGGTTGATATTCCTCATTGCTTTGTTTACTTGGCCTGGTGAGACTGGAAGTGGAGGGGTTCGTGAGTGTGTGTCTCTTCTCTGTGCTGTGGCTGGTTGTCTCAAAGCAGGTGTAAAAGATGTTGAGATCATCCGGCAGGCTGTCTGTAGAGCTAGTGGTGCTGCTGTTGGTCCTCTTGTAGTCTGTGATGTGTTGCAGGCCTTGCCACATGCGCCCCAGGTCAGGAGTGGAGTAGAGGCTGTCCAGCTTTTCTCTGTACTGCCTCTTGGCTGTTGTTATAGCCTTTCTCAGTCCATACTTTGCAACTTTGTACTTGACCTCACAGCCTGATTTAAATGCACAAAAGCGAGCATGCAGCATCTGACGTACCTGACTGTTGATCCAGGGCTTCTGGTTGGGGAACTTCCTGACCTGTATGGTGGGTACGATGGTATCAACGCACGTGCTGATGTACCCAGTCACGTATTCAGCATAATCCTGTATGTTTACAGAAGAGTCCTCTCGGGTGGCTGCAGCTTTAAACACATCAAAAGCAGGGTGTAGGGTGCTGTCAGTCTCCTGGGGTCCAGTACTTAATTTGCTTAATAACAGGGTTTGTTTGTTTCAGCTTTTGTCTGTAGGCTGGGTACATAAACAGTGAGATGTGATCTGACTGTCCGAAGTGGGGGTGGGATGCTGCTCTGTAGGCGCCACATATGTTGGAATAAACATGGTCCAATGTGCTTTCATCATGGGTGGGAATATCCATATGCTGGTAATATTTGGGGAGTACAGTCCATAAATTGTACTGGTTAAAGTTGCCAGCAACAATAAAAACAGCATCGGGATGTTTCGTCTCTACTGCGCTGATGACGTCATGGAGTTTGTTTAGCGCTACTGTGTAGTTGCCCTGTGAACAAATGTATACAGCGGCCAAAAACGCAGCGGTAAATTCCCTCGGTAGATAATAGGGATGGCATTTCAGCTGTAAAAACTCCACGTCGGGTGAGCAGTGCTTGTAGATGGTTTGTGCATCTCCGCACCACGAGTGGTTTATAAATACACCCCCCACCCCTTGTCTTACCAGAGTCTGCTGTTCTGTCTGCCTGGTGTGTTGAGTGTGTCTGTAGCTGAATAGCGCTCTCCGGGACTCTGTATGAAAGCCAAGTCTCGCAGAAAATTAGGGCACAGCACTCGCTTGCCTCCCGCTGGTCTTCAATTCTTGCTCTTAGTTCGCCTAGCTTATTTTCCAAAGACCGAATGTTTGCCATTAAGAGATTGGGTAGTGGTGGCCGGCTAGGGCGAGCCTTTAGCCTCGCATGTTGCTAAGCTAACTCCATAGTAGTCCCATCATTTTGTCATTTTGACAGACAGGGTTGTAAAAAGTCTTTCATTATTTCCTGTCATTTTTATTTTCATGTAATAACAGCTTTTGTTTTTATTCATATGTTCAAATTTAATCATGAATCTACAGGATTCAAAAAAAAAAAAAAAAAAAAAAAAAAAAAAAAGATGGTGGTGCGCCTAGACGCAGCGGCCCCTCTTGGTATCAGCGAGTGTGAGAGTTTTAATCATCCCAGACGTACATTCTGTAAAACTTACAACCGTGAGACCTTATTAAACATCAAGGTACTGCACACTGCAAGAATCGCGGCGATTGGTTGTGATTTGAACATTCTACGCCAGCATGGAATTTTGGCGGAGTCCCCGCTGGAAGCTACCCGGGAGAGGAGGAAGCGGAAGCGGTGCGAGCGCAAGCAAAAGCGAGGAAAAAGGGCCGGGATCCATGCTAGGCTAAAGGCTAACCCCTCCAGACCAGCGGTACCGTCGCTTCTTCTATCAAACGTCCGCGCCCTCGAAAACAAGGTAGACGAGCTGCGTTAGCTGAAAGAAACCCGGAGAGAATGGAGGGACTGCTGTGTGTTTGTTTTCACCGAGACATGGCTCCACGACAACATTCCTGACGAGGCCATTCAGCTGGAAGATATGGCGATGTTCCGGGCCGACAGGGAAACGGCGAGCTCCGGTAAGAGCCGGGGGGGTGGGCTATGCATCTATGTTAACAAGAACTGGTGCGTTAATGCCACGTTAGTGTCTAAACACTGCTCTCCGTTGGCGGAGTTCCTTATTGTTAATTGTCGGCCTTTTTATCTGCCAAGGGAATTCAGCAACGTGTTTGTAGTTGGTGTTTACATAGCGCTGAGCGCTAACGCTAAAGCTAATGCTAAGAAGGCACTCGGGGAACTGCACAATGCAATCAGTAAAATCCAAACGTCACACCCGGACAGTTTTGTGGTGGTTGCGGGGGATTTTAACCACACCAGCTTAAAGACTGTGCTCCCCAAGTTTAAACAATGTGTAGACTTTAAGACCAGAGGAGAGAATATGTTGGACTTAGTGTACACAAACACAGATGCATATAAAGCGTTACCCCGCCCCCATCTCGGCCGTTCTGATCACATGTCCGTGATGCTGGTTCCTGCCTACAAACCTTTATTGAAGCGCAGCAGGCCAGCAGTGAAACAAATCAGGATTTTGCCAGAGAGTGCAACCTCTGCACTGCAAGACTGTTTTCATCACACAGACTGGAGGATCTTCAAAATAGCAGCCTCCCAGGAAGACAGGACAGATGTGGAGGAGTATGCTGATTCGGTCACCAGCTACATCGCGAAGTGCACAGAGGATGTCACTACAGTGAAGACCATCACTGTGCGGGGTAATCATAAGCCCTGGATGACTGCAGAGGTGCGCTCGCTGCTTAAAGCCAGAGATGCAGCGTTCAGAGCGAAGGACAGGATTGCCCTCCGCTCAGTCAGGTCTGCGCTTTCAAAGGGAATTAAGGTGGCAAAGCGCGCCTATGCGGAGAAAATCCAGGGACACCTCTGTGACACTAGGAACACCAAGCAGATGTGGCAGGGAGTTCAGACACTGACGGGCTTTAAGTCTAGGCAGGGGGTCGATGATGACGACGCTTCGCTTCCAGACAGGCTTAACGACTTCTTTGCACGTTTTGAAGCATCAAACTCGACAATCAGAGGGAGGGCCGGCCCACTCCCACCATCGGTCGGACCAGCTTTTACCATTAACACAGCGGACACACGGAGGACCCTATCCAGAATCAACCCACGCAAAGCTGCAGGTCCAGACAACATTCCGGGACGTGTGCTCCGAGACTGCGCGAGCGAGTTGGCGGATGTCCTGACTGACATTTATAACATCTCCCTGAGTCAGGCCATCATTCCCAGATGCTTCAAGACCTCTATCATTGTACCGGTGGCAAAGAAACCAGTGGTGTCATGTTTGAATGACTATCGTCCTGTTGCACTTACACCAATTGTGATGAAGTGTTTTGAACGGCTTGTCAAACCACACATCACAGCCTGCCTCCCTGCATCACACGACCCGCTCCAGTTTGCATATCGTTCAAACCGCTCCACGGAGGATGCTATAGTCACCACCCTACACTCTGTCATCACCCACCTGGACCAGAAAGACACCTACGCCAGACTCCTGTACATTGATTTCAGTTCAGCATTCAACACCATTATTCCCCAGAGACTGATAGAGAAATTACTCCTTCTCGGTCTGAACACCGCCATATGTCTCTGGATCCTGGATTTCCTGACTGAGAGACCTCAGTCTGTCCGGGTTGGAAACAACATCTCCAACTCTGTCACGCTGAGTACCGGAACCCCTCAAGGCTGTGTACTCAGTCCACTGTTGTTTACACTTCTAACACATGACTGTGTATCCAAACACGAGGGGAACCAGATTATTAAGTTTGCAGATGACACCACGGTGGTGGGACTTATTCAGAGGGATGAGGAATCAATGTACAGGGAAGAAGTGAGAGACCTGGAGGGCTGGTGCAGGGAGAACAATCTGGTGCTCAACGTGGACAAAACAAAGGAGATGATTATCGACTTCCGGCGGTCACAGCCTGAGCACGTCCCCCTCAGCATCGGCGGCCGTTTAGTGGAGAGAGTAGAGAACATCAAGTTCCTCGGAGTGCAGATCTCGCAGGACCTGACCTGGAGCAAGAATTCCTTGGAGATCAGGAAGCAAGCTCAGCAGAGACTACACTTCTTGAGGAAACTCAAACAGGCCTCTCTCCCCATCTGCATCCTCAGGACCTTCTACAGAGGTGTGGTGGAGAGTGTGCTGACGTACTGCATTGCTACATGGTACTCCAGCTGCAGTATGTCAGACAAAAAAGCCCTGCAGAGGATAGTCAAGGGGGCGGAGAGGGTAATTGGAGTCTCCCTCCCCTCTGTCCAAGAACTTTTTCAGAACCGTTGTAGGAGCAGGGCACTGAACATTGTCAAGGACCGTTCTCACCCTCTGCATAAACACTTTGAACTTCTTCCATCTGGTAAACGATTCCGGAGCATCAGAGGCAGAACCACCAGACTGATCAACAGCTTCCTCCCACAAGCTGTCAGGATGCTGAACAGCTGACCCGGAATCTCAAATACACACTACTGCACCTATGGACATTTTGTATATTACAGTTAGTTATTCTTTTTCCCCAAGTATGTCTCAGGGATGTGTGAATGGATGGGGGGGTGGGAGCTATGTGGGAGTGTGTCTTAATCATGCTGCTTCTTATATGGATGCTGAGAGAAACACAATTTTATCTTGCCTGCACTACAGTTGTATGTACAGCAATATGACAATAAAGTTTGATTTGATTTGAGGATGCAGAATATTAATGCATGCAGACACAATTCTGTTATAGGACTAGGCAGTCTAATTCCTAAATAGCCTAGGGATTGGACAATTTATAGTTCTATCATGGAACTGAATCTGCATTAATGGGCACTGTTGCCTTTTTTTGTTGTTGTTGTTCTGTCGGCTGCTCTCTTTAGGGGTCGCCACAGCGGATCATCTGCCTCCATCTCACCCTATCCCTTGCGTCTTCCTCTTTAACACCAACCCTCTTCATGTCCTCCTTCACTACATCCATGAATGTCCTCTTTGGTCTTCCCCTTTTCCTCCTGCCTGACATCTCCATCTTCAACATCCTTTGTCCAATATATCCACTATCCCTCATCTGCACATGTCCAAACCATCTCAGCCTTGCCTCGCTTACTTTTTCTCCAAACCACTCAACCTGAGCTGTCCCTCTGATATACTTATTTCTAATCCTGTCCCTTCCAATGAGAACCTTAGCGTCTTCAATCCTGCCACCTCAAAACCATGCATCATAGAACGTCTCACTACCGTCTTGTAAATTTTCCCTTTCACTCTAGCTGCTGTCCTTCTGTGACAAATCACCCCAACACTCATCTCCACCCACTCCACCCTGCCTGCACTCTCTTCTCCACCTCTCTTGTGCATTTTCCATTGCTTTGGATGGTTGACCCCAGGTATTTAAACTCATCTACTTTCACTACCTCTACTCCTTCCATCTTTACCATTACACCTGTCTCCCTCTCATTCACACTCATGTGTTCTGTCTTGCTTCTACTGACTTTCATTCTTTTTCTCTCCAGACCATACCTCCACCTCTCCAGGTTCTCTTCCATCAGCTCCCTACTCTCACTACAGCTCACAATGTCGTCTGTAAACCTTATGGTCCACGGAGGCTCCTGCCAGACCTCATCTGTCAGCCTGTCCACCACCATGGCAAACAAGAAGGGACTCAGAGCCGATCCCTAATGAAATCCCACCCCCTCATCTTTTGCTTCCTTTTGTTCATATGTTGAAATTTAGTCATGAACCTACAGGATACGGCATTCAGATTATAAATGCATGCAGATACAAATTATTTATTGAACTGATGACTTGAGACTGGCAAGGCAAAACTAGATAATTTGTATTTAATGTGTGCTATGAAGTGGACAGGTGGGAATTGCAAGTAAGTTAGATCATGTTCAGTGTAATTTGTCAAAATGACGGCCTTCAGATATTTATCATTGCTAAAAAAGGGGAAAAAAGTCAACGACAGACAATATTCACTTCACAAAACCACTGTTCCCTCTTTCATTGAAAGGGGTAGAGGTGAACCTTGGAGAGTGATGTCATTCCAGTGATCTCCAGGTTTTAGTGACAAATCTAAACTGTTTGTTCAGTGAGTGGTACTGAGAGCAAGGCAAACTGTAACAAAGTGACAGAGTTGTGTTTTATGTCTGAAAAGGTGCACAAAAAACTGCAAAAAGTGAAATTTTCATCAAATATCCCCTTTAAGAGAGAAGCTATGCTGTCAAGCTTGGAGGACATATGGAAAGCGGCATGGAAATCCTACAAGAAGATGTGTTTCATTTGCTGCTTTGATTTCTTTATGATTGCAGCATCGGCACCAAACAATGCATTTCCTATGTGAACCAAGCTGCACAAAGACATTTACACTGCTGTGATAGGAGCTGAATCCAGAGGTGGTTTATGAGCATAGAGTCTTCTTTGAAACTTGTTTTGTGGAAAGACTCATTACTTCACTCGCTCCATTTACTTCTCAGCATTTTTCACTTGGGCTTTTTAATTTGCGGTCCTTGTAAGAGTTCTAATTTAGCATTGTGTGCACTGCTTGTTTCTGCCCCACGTAGGCTGCCCTGAAGAAATACCAGATGGAGCACAAAAGCAAAGGAGAGAGCCTGGAGAAGTGCCAGGCTGAACTTAAGAAGCTGCGCAGGAAGAGCCAGGGCAGCAAGAACCCATCCAAGTATGGAGAAAAGGAGATTCAGGTAAGATTTTGTCTTCTGTGAGTTTCTCTAGCACCCACTCATAAAGTGCATGGCTAACACATTGTAAAAGACTTTATTTGATTGTGAAAAGAAGCTCAAACACTGAGTTATGATGCTGGTCTGTAGTGAGTTTGTGTGGATGTGGGTGATGGCTGGAGTTTAAGTTTTATAAGTCTTGTTGGAAAATAATGACTTTATTCTTCATAAAGCAAAAGGAACACTTAAAAACAGCCAGAATGCCGGTGGAGGCGGTGTCCTGAGTGGGAAGGCAAATAGTGGAGGTTTGATTATGAATAGTGTGCCCTCCACGATCTTTATCGCATCTACACACACACACAGACATGCATGCAAGAAGGAACATAAATAAAGCACACTAATTTATGTACTAAAGGCATATGCACTTAATTCTGCCAGTGTGTTTCAGGCTTTGATCTGGGCCTGAACAGGAGGAGTAAAAGCAAAGTTGGCACTAATGCCACAAAATAGCTGACTCAATTATTAAAAGTGAGCTCGGGATGAGAATCAGGGAATATGGCTTTTTTGTACATTTGTTCAGATACAAATGTTCCCAACTCACTTAAAACTCAGGGTTCAAAACTAACAACTTTGGTATATTTGCAGCATTGTGGTATAAACCTGTAGAACAGAGTTGGTGTAGTAACTAGTTGAGCACTTTGAGTGGTCTTTGAGACTAGAAAAAGCACTATTCAGTAAACACAGGTCCTTAACCCTCACCCTTATTTTGGACATTTTTAAGTGCTTTTTTCCAACAATTATAGTTACAATAATGGTGCTAAAGTAACGTGGCACACATTGAGCAGTCCTAATTAGATTTCCAATTCTTGGTGGCATGATTGTGCCACATCAGAACTTTTACACGAAACTGCACTGATTAGATTTTTGCACATTTGTGAAGAAAATCCTGTACTTTGACTTAAGTACGTTTCGTCGTAGTCTGTCACTTTTTATTTCACTCCTTTGACCTGAATGAAAGTCTCTTTTTGATCAGTTTCACTTCTCATGACATTTATTGATTTCCTGAGCCAGTCTCCATTCTGGCTTCATTGTTGTGTCTTTTATGCAATTTGGATTATATTATTAGAGATTTGATATGGACATTTTTTTAGTTCCCATTTTGTATTTTAAGATAATTTATATTTTCTCTTATAAATTTTGGATTTTGTTCTTGTAATGTTGTGACATTTACTCAAATTTGTCTTTCTTGTAATTTTTCTCTCATGGATGTCACTTTTTTGTGGATTTGTAACTTTGACATAAATTTGTGACTTTTCTTCATATATTTGCTGCTTTTTTCCCTTCTTGACTTTTTTCCTCCTAAATTTATGGCTTTTTCCTTGTAGTTTCGCAACACTTTTCTTGTTAATTTTCACATTTTTCCTTATATATTTCACATCTTTTTTTCCCTCCCAAGTTTGTGACTTTTTCCCCCATTAAGATGCAGCATTGTGGAGGTTGAGGCTGGTTTCTTGGACTTCACTTGAATTACTTAATTCTTAACAGTGATTCTGGAGAAGAACAAATTTAATGTTAGCTGGGGGTTTAACTTCTGCTAAAAAATGGACAGGGCGAATAATAGTAGTGTAGACATAGATTTCCTGCTATTTCACTAATGAAATGCCTTAAATTTGATCAAGTTGCCTTAAAAATGTATTTTTTAAAGTCTTTCATTTAACTTCTAACTGCAGATACTCTGTTTTTATAGTTTCAGGTTTATTAATTTCAAGATGAGACCCGATTTAACTTTTTTCCATCGCTGTGCCAAGTATGATGGAGCCCATTCATGTGGAAATAATGCGGATGAATTAAATAAATGTTCACTGCTAGACAAAACTTGATTAACTTTCGCAGTTTCCCATCACTCAGCCACACGCTGACAAAAACGCCGGCGACAACTTTGCTTCTCTCATTTTACGACTTCAGTGTTACACTTGCTTGCATGGCATGTTGTTTATTTGTTAAGCCCCGTAGTCGCTGTCAGACTGAGAAAAATGACACGGCGGAGGATGTCAGCAGTGTGTTCCCTCACAAGGACTTCAACTGGGATGCTGGAAGTCAGACTGGCTGCAGATTCTGAGGCAGAAATGTCATGGCAGCAGGTCAGGGCTTGTGGGGTAATTATGGAGGAGCCTGCTGTGACCGTCCATGACAGAATCCGATCGATGGCTGGAGCGGGAACATGATCCCAAAGGCTGTTTCACACTGGTGCAACACAAAAATGCAGTGTGGCATCGTGGAAAATTCGCATGCATTTTGTGTGTGTGTGTGTGTGTGTGTGTGTGTACTACTACTCGTATCAGTGTGGTGCAAAATTTTTGTGTTTAGAGTTCCTTTTTTTTGACCAGTTCTGCCTCTTTAGGCAATATTTTTAGGTGGCAGTAAAGCAGTTTGAAGCCCTCTTGGAAATGGGAAATATTTTTTTTTTTTTTTTTGGGGGGGGGGGGCACAGAAAATTGTCTACATTTTAATTAATCCAAAAAATTGCAAATAATTTGCCATTGTTGTGCATGAATTCTGTCGTGGTTCTTCTCTGTCAGTAGGTGGCAGCATGAACGCAGTATGGTTACCGTCTTCTTCTTCTTCTTCATGTGTGCTATGTAGGTCAGTGACTTTAAGATGTTGTAGATCGGGTGACTAGATGAAAAACGGTGAAGAGGAAAGATTCAGCCTCTGAACTGGGCCGTGGATAAAAATCTATCTCAGGTGAAGGGCTGAGCAGTTGTCAAAAGAAAGCTCAGACAGTGAAGACAAGGCAGAACAGCAAAAGTTACCTTCCCTGTGGATTTACTTTCACTGGGGATCTCACTGCTGCGAGCCAGTATGCTTGGTGTGCAGGGAAAAGCTATCCAACAGTGCCACAGCCCCAAGCAAGCTTAAAGATCATCTTCGAACAAAACGGCCATCGCATCAAGATAAGAACAGACTGTTTTGTTCACCCCCGTGAGCACACAGAGAAACAGCTAAGTTTAATGACCGAAACCTGTGCTTTACAAGCCTGAGCCCTATAAAAACTAAAACAAGAGAGGGACTGAGAGCTGTGGGGGAAGAGCTTTGTTTATGCCTGTCTTGAGTTCCTGCCAGGACGTCAGCTTTGTGTTCATCTAAAGAAGCCCAGGTTTCACGCAGAGTATAAAATAATTACAAGACTAAAGTAGAAAAGCATTCAGAGAGTGCATACCCCTGCCAAGGCTCCTTCCATCCTTCATGGATCACCTCTAAAATGTAATGGGTTCGTGTGTAGTGTCCAGGCATGTGCTAACTTCCGGTAACGAGCTTCAGTTTTTTCATTCCATCAAAATTATTTATTTTATTAATTAATATTTAAAAATTGAGATCTTGACATTTGTGCATTGATTCCAAATATTCTGCATCGCGATACATCGGAAAAATTATTATTCCGTCCCCACTAATATTTCCACACATGAAATTCCACTGAGATCAAGGTCCTTGCAGATATTGTTTTCACCCACAAGAATGTCCTACGGAGGCACGAATGTGTTCAAACAAACCACTGCAGCTAGCTTAATGCACCGCAGCTTAGGAACCAACTGTAAACGGATGAAACAAAACCAAATTATGAAGGCATGTTCATCAAAATGGCAACACACGGGTGTGGCGAAAAGTCACAATAGTTGGAACTGCAGAAATACTTGCAACAGATGTTCTCATTTTTAACAATTTGTGTTATGTACAAAAGTGGCAGTGAAACAAAAACTTGTGCATGTTTTAACAGATGGATTTGCAGGTTAGTAGCAAATGACTGAGGTTAACTTTATTGTTTCCCCAGTCACTTCCATTGTATTTTATGTATAGTATTTACTACACGTTTCTATATTTGCAACTGTTGACTTTTTTGCATCACCTGTGATTTGCTATTCTGATGCTCTTTTCTTCTAAGAAGTTAGGCTATAATGATTCATAGCTGAATTTGGAGATCAGTCATATGACTCAAAAGTGAAACAAAGACTCAAAATAGCTCATATGAAAGTTTAACCTTTCCGAATTGAAGTAATGAAGAAAAAACTTTTTTTTTTTTTGCAGCTGTTTGTAAGTTCTTTCCTTATGTTGCAGCACAGTGAGCTAGTTGAGCTCTCCGGGACACCGTGAAATAAAGCTAAAGCAACTTTATTTTTTTCCTTGACTTGGTATTCAACCGTTGGACTTTGCTGATCAGGTTCTAAAAGAGAGAGCCCCTCCTGTATCTGCTCGGCTTACATGCAGGTACATACACACAAAGATGAACACCTCCGCCCTTTCCTGTCTGGAGTCGTATGGCAGCTCTCGATTGATCTGACTGCTGTGTCACATCGAGTTAGTTTCACTGTGTCACGACTGCCACGAAGAGGCTCCGCATGAAGTGGCGTCGAGAGGCATCGGGAGTCCAGTTTTTGCTCAGGGCACACAGTCTCTTTGGTTTCAGGGTTATTCGAAGGCACGTCAGCATTTACGAATGGCAAGTCACTGCATGTTTCTGCCTGACTGAGGGAGTGTCGGTGCTAAATAATTAAAATCTTTTCAGGTTCTGGGAGACGATTAAAAAGCAGAAACTGAAATGCTTTGAGCCGTTTTAATAATTAAGCAGAAGAAATGGCTTAATTGGAATATATTTCTTATCAAGAGACTTTGTAGGGTATAAAGAATATTAATGCAGTACAACAAAGCATATAGCTAATGACAGTTCAGCATTTTCCCTCATAGAGCAAAAAGGTGTTGGAAAATTCAAAATACTAAACGTACTACATATCCAAGAGGAGAGCTTATCTTTATTTGGCAGATTTTCCTAAATTATACATTTGATATGAGTATACATATTTATGAAAAAGATAAAGGTGAGGCTCATGGGCAGAAGTCTGTAAAAGTCTGAAATATTTATGGACAAAAGTTGCAAATTTAAATGGAAAACACAAAAGTGCAAGAAAAAGAAAGCCGCAGATTTATGGAAGAAAAACTACAAGTTTATGAGAAGAAAGTTGCAATTAGAAAGAAAAGTGGCGTATTTATAGATTAAAAAAAACACCCAAAAAAGCTAAAAAGTTGCCTGTAAGAAGGAAAAAAACTCTTATGTTGACACCACAGTTTATTCTTTTACTTCAGCTCTTTTACCTTCATTATAAAAATCAAATATGCTGTGTGGCTTTATTTAGTTATTGCTTAAAATTCTGAAAATGGTTTCATACAAAGTAAAAGTTGCCAACCCTTGCGCATGGTTAATGCTGCAGATGGAATCTCACAGATTAATTAAAACGAGCTACCTAGGGAGCACCTCGGCACCATGATGCCAAATTTTCTTTCCACTTGATATGACGCCGTGGAAGGATTGGTTGGACCAAACGGCATCACTGGCACTGTAAGACATGTCAGAGCAAGATCTGCATTACTGCACACTCTTAACAAGTGCAACTTAAAAGCGCCACATTATTCACACGTGTAGACTGTAGAGGAAAGTACTTCTCAGGCTCTGGACTGGTAGCGTACACTAGGTTAGCACACAAAAGAAAAAATCAATCTCTGTTTCTCATTTTCCAACTGATCATATCACAGCTGTGGGCGTGTGAGAGAAAAGTCTACTCGTTTGTGCCTGAGCACGGCTGGGAGGACGGCGCACAGAGATGGAAAGATTCCACTAGACCGGTGCTTCACAGTGACAGCCGTCCACCTGGAAGGGTTTGGAGTGTGGCTGGCTACGCTATACTTTGTGTAGATTGAGTAGCGTATAGCAGAGTCTGAGTTAAGGGTCTGCAGCGCTTTGGCTTGTAACCCGCGGCTTCCTGTGGTTTTGGAGCTGGAAAAAAAGGTGAAAAAATTATGGGGAGAAATCTTAAATTTAGGTTAAAATATTTACAATAAACGCTGAATATTTGAGGGAAAAAATAGAACATTTACAAGGGACAAGTTCTAAGAATAAAAGTCTAAAATTCCCCTGAAAAACAATAAATTTAAGAAAAAAAACATCAAATTTACACAACAAAAAGGACACAGTTCAAGTGAAAATCTGTAATTTTTCTGGGGGGAAGGATAAGATTGTAAAAAAAAATAAAATAAAATGAAATAATCAAAATTGTAAAATCAATTTACCGTACACACTTTCTGTAGAAAAATTAGACTAACAATATAAAAAATTGCAAAAAAATGCAAAATTTATGAGAAGTTTTTTTTTTAATATCAGAAGGAATAAAAAGCTGGAAAAGAAAAAAGGAAAAAGTTGTAAATTAACAAGGATGCAAATTAAATTGCAAATTAATGCACATTCACTGTGAAGAGGCAAATTTGAAAGGAGCTGCAAATTGAAGATGCAAAATAAAAAGGGGGGCACAAAATTGCAAAAAAAAAGTTGTAAATTTATTGTAAAAAAAAAAAAAAAAAAAAAAAAAGTATACTACAAAGGAAATAAACTTTGCCTGTTACTAATGTGGTTGATCTCTGGTTTCATGTCCCCGTTGTTGGGCACTGTGGAGCCCAGACACACAAAGGAATTGACAAACTCGACGGCTTCATTCCTGAGCTGTAACGGGGGTGGGTCCGGTCCGTTGCAGACATGCATTAGCTTAGTCTTCGTCCAGCCCACCTGAAGGCCCAGCTTCACTGCCTCTTCGTGGTAGACAGCTAGAGCCTCTCTCAGCTGACCGTAGGATGGGCTGAACAGGGTGGTATGGTCAGTATATTCAAGGTTGGCCAGATCGTAGTTGCCAAACTGCATGCCAGGGGCCCACTCGCAGACCTTGGTCATCAGATGGTCTATGACACAATTGAAGAGATCAGGAGCGGCCACACGACCCTGCTTTTGATGGGAAACCAGCCGGACTCCTTTCCGTTCAAACGGACACAGCTCTCCAAGCTGCTGTAGAGCCGCTTAAAGAGGGCTACGACCTTGGGTGGGGCTCCGAGGGTCTGCAGGATACGCAAAAGAGAAGTGTGGTCCACGGTGTCGAAGGCAGCCTTAAGATCTATAAAGACTATATAGAGATGGTGGTCCTTGAGGAATTAATGGGCCTTCTCTATTAATAGGCAAACAGCAGAGATGTGGTCTGAGGTCGAGCAGTTGGGCGTGAAGCCTGCCTGCTGAGGGCGACGGCCACCTCTGATGGCTGGAAGGGCATGACTCGCTGCATCAGCCCTGCAGGCACTATGGAAATCTCTCTGGCGCCATCGTTCACTCTCTCAAAAGACGAAGCTCTGCCTATACAATGCGTCAGTTTTCTCCATCCTACTCTGTGGGTCAGAGACATGGCCACTGAATAAGACTCTGGCCTCGAGAGTGGTTGGGTTTGACAGTCGGGCCCTCAGAACCATCAAGAACATTAGGTGGCCCCAGCGCACTTCTGACATGCTCCGAGCCCGCACACATCAGTCTGCAGCATCCCACCTTATTACACAGCGATGTAGCCACTGGTTTGGCCACGTCCTCCGCCTCCCTCCAGAACACCCGACAAAAGCCATCCTCATGTTCGACCCCAGGGCCTCAAGGTGGAAAAGACCACGCAGCAGATGGTTCGATGTGATGGAGAGAGACCTCTGACAGCTCGGAGTCCCTGTTGATGACGCAGACGAGCTGGCCCAAAACCGGCAACGCTGGCATGCACTGGTTAACCTGATTGACTCTGTGCATGGTGATGGCCACCCAGCCCTCACCCTGCAGGAGTAGTAAGCGGTAAGCTGTTACTAAGGCTGACACCCCAGAATATACACTTGAGGACAGAATTATGAGCCCCCTATGAAAATTTCATTTAAAAAAAGAATAATGCTGTTAAACAGCACAAAGATTTTTTTTTTTTTTTTTACATCCTAGCTTTATTTTGGATGCTTGCATTGTTTTACTTTGTACACAGAAACAAAATTCTTTGACAAAAACTAAAAACTACCAGGGTGAAAATTATGACCCCCTGATACTAATAGTCAATTGTGCGACCTTTTTGCTGGATAACAGCCTGCAGTCATTTGTTGTAGCTTTCAGCAAGTCTCACACACGTCTCCTGATCAACCCCAGCCCATTCTTTCTTGGTGAATCCAGATTGGTCTTCTGGTGTGGACCTTGGTCTTCAGTTCACTCCAGAGATTTGCAGTAGAATTAAAGTCGGGGCTTTGTGAAGGCCAGTAACGTTCAGTTTGGTCTTCTGGAGGTAATTCTTCATCAAGAGCAACATATTTTTTGGGTCGTTGTCATGATGGAAGACATAACGACGACCCAGACACAGTTTTGCTGCCAACTGCTTGGGATTTTTTTTTTTTTCAGAATCTTCACATATCCTTCTTTCTTCATGATCCCTTCCACCTTGACGAGATTCATAGTTCCAGACACACAGAACCATCCCCACAGCATGATACTCCCACCACCGTGTTTCACTGTGGGGACGATGTTCTTTGGGTTGTACGCCTCTCCCTTCTTCCTCCAAACATCAGCAGTGCCAAAGGACGCACTTTGAGTATGCAGAATCTTTCTCCACATTGTCCTTGTCTGGCTTGAAGGTTTCTCTTCTGCACACGTGGAGTTTTTCTTGGTCTTCAGCCTCACAGTCCATTCCTATGCAGGGTTCTATTGATTGTCTTCTTTAAAACTACAATTCCAGACTGTAAGTCATTCACTGGTGTCTTGACAGTTGTTCTGGGGTCTTTATACACATCTGCTACTAGTTTTCTTTCCAGTCTTTGAAATCTTTCACTTCCTACCTCTGCCGGGTTTGTTCTGTACTGGGCGGTGCTCTTTGAATTTGTCGATGATACTTTTTATTTCAGTTCTTGACACTTGAAAGCGCCTTGATAAATTTGTATATTCATCTCCTGCTTTGTTAGCATCAATTCTTTTTCTCAAGTCTAAATTGATTTCTTTTGTTTTTGGTGTGATGCTTTCTCAAATGACTGCTCAAACCCTTACTTAAGTTTTCACATTGTGTGTAAATTGGAAGACATTGTGTTTTTACAAGCTTTAAACATTACAAAGTTAAAACGCATCATTGCAGAACAGTGGTTTGTGCTATAGTTCAATAAAAAGGTTAGTTTTTCAGGTGGCTCATAATTTTGACCCTGGTAGTTTTTGGGTTTTGTGAAATAATTTTTTTTCTGTGAGCTTACCTACTTACTTACTTAATCCTTGCCTGGCCACTTAAGTGACCGTTGCGGCCAGTCGTCTGAAGGCAGGGCGATCTTTGGCTAGGGCGATGAGGTCAGCCAGAGGTCTTGTCATTGCAACCTGGGTGACCAATCTGTCAATCCTTTCCGTGTCCGGGCCAGGTGAAGTAAATAATTTATGCTTTCTAAAGAAAAGCTGGATGTTTGGAAAAACTGTGTTAAATATCCTTTGTGCTGTTTAGCAGCACTTGTGGAAGTAGTTTTTAAAAATGAAATTTTCATGGGGGGTGGGGGGCTTATAATTCTGTCCTCACCTGCATGTGTGCCATACACATATATTCTGCTCCACACCTGACATGGCTCAAAATTGTCCTCAAAGTTTCCCCTGCCTCCTCCTCATTCACCAAAACTGTTATTTTCTGCAGCACCAAGTTTTCCTTATCTCCTCTCCTTTCATTAAAAAGGGAAGTATGTCTGAGCTCAGCCTGACAGCGGACACAGGTGGCGGCCATGGTTTATTGATCGTTCTCTCCATCTTATATCTCCTGCTCCTCATTGTTCTCTCTTCCACCTTTCAGTTAGTCTTTGTATTTCCTGTCCTCTAATCCTTGCTGTCTTACTGTGCTATCTCATCAGTGGCCAAAGGCCGCTGAAACGCTAATTAGTTCATTGTGTAGGTTATTGGAGTGGACCACAATGCTATAGAAATGGGCTCCATCCAGATAAAGTCCTTCAGTCTGTATTGGCTGTGAATAAGAGTGGGGACACGGGAGGAGGAGTTCATGATTGAGAATTAATGTCACGAGGCATTTGATAAGCTCCGCGCATCTTTAGTTTTGTGTCATAAAATTGCAAAGTGACTCCAGCTTGGCAGAGCTGTGGTGAGGCGCACACATTCACACGCAGTCAGAAGTCGGTGTTGAAGGTAAAGCCGGCACAAGATGAGCACCGACAAACACACACTCGACGCTAGGTGTGGGCGCCTTCTGTTGAGCCCTCAAGCATTACAATACAATTCTTTTCAAATCCAAGGAGCTCCGACGATGAAGGAGCAGAGGAGCAGACGTAAGCAGCTGTAATCGGTGCAGAGACGCTCCCAGATCCCCATGGGATGACACGCAGTTTAAAGAGTTTTGTTGTTGTGACTCTTACTGTATTCCTCACTGTATTTTTGAGTGATACGAGTGCCTCCCTTTCCAGCAGTTATTACAGGAAACGCTGTAATGCGGTGCATGGTGTCTCTTGCACTTTTATGCTGTTGTTTTTGGAGTTTGTCCTGAATATGTCAGCATCAGAAAACATGCAGCGAGGCAGTATTGCTGATCTGTTAATGTCTGGATGTAGGAGCCGCACTGACTCTTAGCAGGTTTCATTAATGTTTATAACCTTTGCAAAACGAGTAAATCCAGCTATGATGTAACCCAAGTTTGCTCAGATATAATGGTGGCTGGTGTTTGCTTAGGCTTCTCCCACTGAACTCATTGTCTTGGGTTACTTTGGTGACCTTTTGAATGTTTTGTTGTTTTTTTTTTTTTTTTTTAATCTGGGCCGTGTGACTTTTGACAAGTGAAGAGGGCACACTGTTAGAGCAGCTCCCATTAGCTCTGCCGAGAAGTGCCAGAAAGGCTAGCGGGCTGTGAGTCAGAGACGGCAGCAACAAAATTAAAAAAAAAAAAAAAAAAAGGCCATGCAACAGAGACAGGAAGATGACGAGAGGCAGATCCTTTAAATCTGGGGTGGGCAGTGAGGGCCATTCCACTGCAGGTTTTCTGCTCCACTCAGTGTATTAACTAACTAACTAACTAACTTGCACTTATATAGCGCTTTTCTAGTCACAAAGACCACTCAAAGCGCTTTCATTAATACTAACCCTCTATTCTAAGGGCCTATAGGAAACAGATATCTAGGGGCAATTTAGAACAGCCAATTAACCTAACATGCATGTTTTTTTGGCATGTGGGAGGAAACCGGAGAAATCCCGGAGTAAACCCACGCAACACGGGGAGAACATGCAAACTCCACACAGATCACTGTTGGTCGGGGGCTGGGATTGAACCCACGATCCCATGATCCCCACAATCCCCCGGCCAAGAGTAAACTGGCATTATTTTATTTTGTGTAATTAAATTGTAATTTGTGACTTAAAATTTTTAATTTGGCATCTTTTAACATATTTTTGCACCTTTTTATTATTCTTGCAAATTTGTACTTAATTTATATTTATACATTTGTACCTAATGCTAAATTAGTTAATACCCCCCACCCCCCTTGTTGAAAAAAATACAAATCGCCTACTGTTTATGTGAATACACTTCTCAAAATGTTTCAGTGCATGAGATTTGTCAGACCATTACTCATATATTTTTGCCATACTGGATATTTTGCAACTTATAAAAAGAAATGGTTTATTATATAAAAAAAGTAAAAGGGAGTAAAGTCATGTGAAGAAATTAGGACACCCTGTATAAGTCTGTGTGTGTGTTTAACATATTCGGATATATGGATATTTAATATCAATGTTAAAAATACTGAGAGATTCACGTAATAGAACTAAACAGTTAAAAAAGGAATTAATCTTTTTCTCAAATTTTCTATAAAATGTAGTTCTAAACAAACGGTGAGGAATAAATTAGGACACCCCCACATTCATTCCCTCTTAAAATGGCTAAAACTAAATTTAAAAAATGCAAATAAAAACACAACAAGGTTAGAAATACATATAGGGACATCTCTTAATAAAGAACTGAATATTTAAAGGGCTGTCCAAATTTTTTCACATGACTGTATGCCTCGATAAGTTCTGCCTACTCCTTTTGGACCACAGGGAATTAAAGGAAAAACTTGATTGTCTTTTCTTTTGATTTCATTTCGAGTACAAACTTTATTATATGTATTACAATTTTTTTCTTTTTTTCTTCTTTTGCATTGTTTTCTTATGTTTTGGAGATCAGAAGTCAAAAAAATCAAACAAAATGAACAATAAAAAAAATCTTCTGCAGCCACATGTGCTACCACCTGCTGGATTTTGTAAGAATTGCACGACACTTCCATATGAGCAATACCTTTCAAACAAGAAAACTGCCTCCTTTTGTCAACAAATTGCCCCTCGATATCATTTCTCAATATTTTATTATCTATCTTGTTACAGCCTACAGAAGTAGCCTCCAATTTGCCTCCTCATTCCTAAAGGTGCTTACATGGACACAAGTAACCGGATTAAAAGACTAATCAAATAAAATGAATGAATAAAATGAAATAAAATGAAGAATAAAAATGTTTCATGTAAACACGCCAATCTGAATATTCTGACCCAATCACACTCATTCAGATCAAAATTTCCTTCCGAATGAGACAGGTGGGTTATGCCATTTGTTAGTGCATGTCGGTATGTCAGCTATACATCGAAGTGACATATTTCCACCTTTACAGCAGCTAGTGGAAGACATGGCAGGAGTAAAACAAATCTGGTCTGTATCGTCCTGCTGTCTCCCTCTGTTCATCATATGCAGAAGTATGTACTTGTAGCTTCATTACGGAGACCAGCAGAAGCAAAAGTACAGTCTGAATAACAAAATACAGGTCCATTTCAAAAAGAGAGACACAAAGTGGGGTTTGTTTAAATCGGAAGTTGCTTCTTCATCTACCATTTCTGGAATGTTGGATTTGTGCGCATCTCAAAATGATTTAGTCCGTTCAAACGTGTGAGACATGGAAATGCACGTCCTAATCAGATCAACTTTTTCAGGATCCATTTAAACAGTAAAGTTCTGATCTGAATTGTAATCAGATTGAAGAAATTTTGCCCATGTAACTGTGGCTAATGAGATGTATTCAATATACATTAACAATGACCGTCACCGGTGCTGTTAACCAACAGGGTGCCAGTGGAAATTGGGCTACTGTTGGTCAAAGATCGAGGAGAAGGAGAGGGGGAAGGCGTCTTAGGAGAGAGAGAGAGAGAGAGCGAAAAGGAAAAAGGCTGACGTGTGGAGGTGAGAGTAGGGGTGTTAAATGTAGGGACTATGACTGGCGAAGGCAGAGAGTTGGCTGATATGATGGAGAGAAGAAAGGTAGATATACTGTATGTTCAAGAAACCAGATGGAAGGAAAGCAAGGCTAGGAGCATTGGAGGTGGATTTAAACTGTTCTACCATGGTGTAGATAGGAAGAGAAATGGAGTAGGAGTAATCTTGAAGGAAGAGTATATGAAGAGTGTTCAGGAGGTAAAGAGGGAGTCGGACAGAATCATGAGTTTGACGCTAGAAGTCAAAGGTGTGATATTGAATGTTGTCAGTGTGTATGCCCCACAAGTTGGATGTCAGGTAGAAGAGAGAGAAATTCTGGAGGAAGTTGGATGAAGTGGTAGAGTGTGTTGCCAGAGGGAAGAGAGTGGTGATTGGACCACACTTTAATGGACATGTACGTGAAAGGAACAGAGGTGATGAGGAGGTCCTGGGTAGGTATGGTCTAAAGGAGAGAAATGTGGAAGGACAGATGGTTGTGGATTTTGCTAAAAGGATGGAAATGGCTGTGGTGAACACATACTTAAAGAAGAAACATAGGGTGGATGTCCAAGGAACATAGGGTGACTTACAAGAGTGGAGGAAGGTGCACACAGGTGGACTACATCTTATGGAGAAGGGGAAATCTGAAAGAAATAGGAGACTGCAAGGTGGTGGCAGGGGAGAATATAGCTAGACAACATCGGATGGTAGTCTGTAGGATGACTTTGCAAAGCAAGAAGAGGAGAACAGTGAAGGCAGAGCCAAAAATTAAGTGGGGGAAGTTACAGAAGGAAGAAAGTCACACAGAGTTCAGGAAGGAATTGATACAGGCTCTGGGTGGTAGGGAAGAATTACCAGATGACTGGGAAAGTACAGCAAAAGTATTGAGGGAAACGGGTAGAAAGGTATGTGGTGTATCCGGTGGACAGAGGAAGTAAAACGAGGAGACTTGGTGGTGGAATGAGGACGTACAAGAAAGTATTCAAAGGAAGAGGTTATCAAAGAAAAAGTGGGATAGTCAGGGAGATGAAGAAAGTAGACAGGAGTATTTGGAATCTAGGCACATGGCAAAGAGAGAGGTGGCAAAGGAAAAGGCATATAGTGAGTTGTATGAGGCTAAACACTAAGGAAGGAGAAAACGACTTGCATCGGCTGGCTAGACAGAGATCGAACTGGAAAGGATGTACAGCAGGTTAGGCTGATTATGGACAGAAATGGTAATGTACTAACAAATGACGAGTGTGTTGAGAAGGTGGAAGGAGTACTTTGAAGTACTGAAGAATAAAGAAAATGAGAGAGAGGGGAGGATGGATGAAGAAAAGATGGTGAACAAGGAAGTCCTGAAGATTAGCAAGGCAGAAGTGAGGGCAGCTTTGAAGAGGATGAAGAATGGAAAGGCAGTTGGTCCAGATGACATACTAGTGAAGGTATGGAGATGTTAAGGAGAGATGGCAGTGGACTTTTTAACCAGATTGTTTAACACAATCTTAGAGGGTGAGAGGATGCCTGAGGAGTGGAGAAAAAGTGTTTTGGTACCAATTTTCAAGAATAAAGGTGATGCTCAGAGCTGTAGTAACTACAGAGGCATAAAGTTGATCAGCCACACTATGAAGATATGGGAAAGAGTTGTTGAAGCCAGGTTAAGAGGAGAGGTGACAGTCAGTGAGCAACAGTATGGTTTCATGCCAAGAAAGAGTACTACAGATGCAATGTTTGCTCAATGAGTGTTGATGGAGAAGTATAGACAAAGTCAGGAGTTGCACTGTGTCTTTGTGGATCGAGAGAAAGCATATGATAGGGTGCCAAGAGAGGAAGTGTGGTACTGTATGAGAAAGTCAGGAGTGGCAGAGAAGTATGTGAGGGTGGTGCAGTACATGTATGAGGACAGCGAGACGGTGGTGAGGTGTGCTGTAGGAGTGACGGATTACATCAGGGATCGGCTCTGAGCCCCTTCTTGTTTGCCATGATGATGGACAGGCTGACAGATGAGGTCAGGAAGGAGTCTCTGTGGACCAAAAGTTTTCCACCATTAATGTGACCTATAACCTGCACAACCCAATTGAAAAACAAACTGAAATCTTTTAAGGAAAAAAAACAAAACAACTTACAATAACCTGCTTGCATAAATATGCACACACCCTTAAACTAATACTTTGTTGTAGCACCTTTGGCTTTTATTACAGCACTAAGTCTTTTTGGGTATGAGTCTATCAGCATGGCACATCTTGATGTGGCAATATTTGCCCACTCTTCTTTGTAAAAACACTCCAAATCTGTCAGATTGTGAGGGCATCTCCTGTGTACAGCCCTCTTCAGATCACCCCACAGATGTTCGAATCGATTCAGGTCTGGACTCTGGCTGGGCCATTCCAAAACCTTAATCTTCTTCTGGTGAAGCCATTCTTTTGTTGATTTGGATGTGTGCTTTGGGTCATTGTCGTGCTGAAAGATGAAGTTCCTCTTCATCTTCAGATTTCTAGCAGAAGCCTGAAGGTTTTATGCCAACACTGACTGGTATTTGGAACTGTTAATAATTCCCTCCACCTTGACTAAGGCCCCGGTTCCAGCTGAAGAAAAACAGCCCCAAAGCATGATGGTGCACCACCATGCTTCACTGTAGGTATGGTGTTCTTTTGGTGATGACCAGTTTGTGTTTGCGCCAAATATATCTTTTGGAATTATGGCCAAAAAGTTCAACCTTGGTTTCATTGGACCATAATACATTTTCCCACATGCGTTTGGGAGATTTCAAATGTGTTTTTGCAAAGTGTAGCCGGGCTTGTATATTTTTCTTTGTAAGAAAAGACCTCCATCTTGCCACCCTAGATGGGAGATTGTTGTTGCATGTGCTAAACAGCCAGTACTTTCCAGAAATTCCTGCAGCTCCTTCAGTGTTGCTGTTGGCCTCTTGACAGCCTCCCTGACCACTTTTCTTCTCGTCTTTTCATCAATTTTGGAGGGACGTCCAGTTCTTGGTAACGTCACTGTTGTGCCATATTTTCTCCACTTGATGATGACTGTCTTCACTATGCTCCTTGGTATACTCTATTTAATGCCTTGGAAATTCTTTTGTACCCTTCTCCTTACTGTTACCTTGGAACAATGAGATCCTTCTGATGCGTTGGAAGCTCTCTGCAGACTATGGCTTGTGCTGTAAGATGTGACTACAAAAATGTCAGGAGAAGCCTACTAGAACAGCTGAACTTTATTTGGGGTTAATCAGAGGCATTTTAAATGGTGGCAGGTGTCTGCTGACTCCCATTTAACATGAGTTTGAATGTGACTGGTTAATTCTGAACACAGCCACATCCCAACAGGGTGTGTATATTTATGCAACCAGGTTATTGTAAGTTTTTTTTATTTTTTTATCTTTCCCATTAAAAGATTTCAGTTTGTTTTTCAGTTGTGTTGTACAGGTTATAGGTCACATTAATGGGGGAAAAAAAGTTTTGAAATGATGTATCTTGGTCTCATTTTTTACATTACAAAAACCTGGCATTTGAACAGGGGTGTGTAGACTTTTTATATCCACTGTGTGCTCTGGAGAGAAGAGGAATGAAAGTCAGTAGAAGCAAGACAGAATACATGATTGTGAATGAGAGGGAGGCAGGTGCAACAGTGAAGATGGAAAGAGTAGCGGTAGTGAAAGTAGATGAGTTTAAATACCTGGGGTCAACCATCCAAAGCAATGGAAAATGCACAAGAGAGGAGAAGAAGAGAGTGCAGGCAGGGTAGAGTGAGTGAAGACGAGTGTCGGGGTGATTTGTGACAGAGGGCTAGCAGCAAGAGTGAAAAGCAAGATTTACAAGACGGTAGTGAGACCTGATATGATGTATGGTTTGGAGATGGTGGTGCTGACAAAAAGACAGGAGGTGGAGCTTGAAGTGGCAGAGTTGAAGATGCTAGGATTTTCATCGGGAGTGACTAGGAGGGACAGAATTAGAAATGAGTATATCAGAGGGACAGCTCAGGTTGAGCGGTTTGGAGACAAAGTAAGAGAGGTAAGGCTGAGATGGTTTGGCCATGTGCAGAGGAGGGATAGTAGATATATTGGACAAAGGATGTTGAAGATGGAGCTGCCAGGCAGGAGGAAAAGAGGAAGACCAGAGAAGATTCATGAATGTAGTGAAGGAGGACATGGGGAGGGTTGGTGTCAGAGAGGAAGATGCAGGGGTAGAGTGAGATGGAGGCAGATGATCCGCTGTGGCGACCCCTAAAGGGAGCAGCCAAAAGAAGAAGATGATTGAGATGGAAGGAATGATTGCGCATCACAGGAAGGAGGATGAGACAGAAATTGGTAAAATGAGATGAATCTCTTTGTCTGAAACAAACCATTTTACTTTCTGTTTTTCAAAGCCAACTTTGTTCTAATTAGGTACCTTTTCCGACACTGAAAATTTAAACAGTAGTTGGATGAGGCCGACATGCTCACAGCTGTAGGGTTGTGCCTGAAATGATCTTGGGATATCCCCTCTGCAGTCATGTGAAAAAATTTGGACACCCTATTAAATATTCAGTTCTTTATTAAGAAATGTTCATATATCTATGTCTAACCTTGTTTTTATTTGCATTTTTTTTAAATTTATTATTGTAAGTGGGAATGAATGTGGGGGTGTCCTAATTTATTCCTTACTATTTGTTTAGAATTACATTTTACAGAAAATTTGAAAAAAGTCTTTAATTCATTTTTAATTGTTTAGTTGTATTACGTGAATCTCCCAGTATTTTTAACATTGATATTAAATATCCATATGTCCAAATATGTTAAACACACACACACACACACATACACACACAGAGAGGCTTATACAGGGTGTCCTAATTTTTTCACAAGACTGTGTTTGACATAACCTTAAAGAAAATGTTAGAAAGTACGTGTTGTGTTTTAGAACAGCCTGAAGCACTGAAGGGGAAAAGGCAATCTTCCTAATGCTTGAGGATGCATGCCTAGCAAATATCGTGTGAGGCAAGATCAGGGCTCACGCAAGCCAGTTTTACTTTTTTTTTTTTTTAATTATTATCTGACTTATTTAATTGAGGTTATTTGTATAATAAACATATAGTCCAACCAAGCATCCTAAGACCTCAAACCAAAGCATAGATTAAAAAAAATAAATCATTGGAGGTAAATATAGAGCTCTCTTCTAGGTCAGTATTTGTCAGTGGCTGTAAGACTGATTTGACCTACTTCAGCTTAACAGTATGTAAAACTCTGGTCTATCAGCATGCAAACTCTGCGCTTTGTAAATGTAGTATCTGACCGGTGTATGTACACCCTTTAAAAAAAACTGCAATATCCCAAATAAACTGACTCCCAATAACCTCTCAACACACCTACTAGCCCGTGTGTTTCTGCTCAGAAAACCTCTTCCCCTCCTGCTGTGCTGCCATTACTCACTCCTACAGAGACATTAACACACCTGTTATTTATTTTTGTCCAATATATAAAATGGATTAGTAGTTTCCTGTGAACCGTTTCTTCTCCAGACCGTGGGCTCTCCAGTCACAACTGCTTTGCTTCGATACCACTCAGCATGGATAAAATCTGGCCCGGGAAAGTTACACTCCTTGCACAACTATTCCTGCCAAGGTGTACTTAACCCCTAATTGGTCCGGTGGAGCTTTCCAGTGATTGACGGCGCTAGATTGTTCGGTTCTGAGAAGCTCCACTGTGTGAATGTGTGTAATTTCATGAATGTGAAGCAGGGTGTTATTTGAAAAAATGCTTGGGTGTAAAGCCAGCTGCTCGGACCCTTTCCTCATCAGCTCTTCTGTCCGCTGGCCTCACATGCAAAATGTGAAAACTGTCTACCAATGTGCGACGGTGACAGAAACACCTTTTCTCGCTCAGCTGCAGCAGTAATCAGGCGTTTGAAATCAAAGAAAAGCATCCGATGCGCCGGTGTTTTTGCACAAACACCCGTTATATTGTACACTGAGATAATTTTGGAATATCCTGTAGATGCTGCCAATTTAAACTTGTGCTCTCTGTGTGCTGTTTTCTCCTTTTTTTTAGTTTGTGGAGACGATCAGCAGTAAGCAGACGGAGCTGGACACCTTCATCGCCGACGGATACAAGACAGCCTTGTCTGAGGAGCGGCGCAGGTACTGCTTCCTGGTGGACCGTCAGTGTGCCGTAGCCAAAAACAGCAGCGCATACCATGGCAAGGTGAGACAAAGGGCCACATCTGTAAACTGTATATAGACATCTGTATCCAGAGATGGTGTTACTTATGTTGGAAATGCTTATTTTAAAGGAAAACACTCATCGATCTCAAAATTTCATAGCACTTTGCTTTTTTTGTCACTGCATTTCTGTCCATCCATCCAAATTTTACAGAAATCCCTACTCCTCCTAGGCAATTGCCCTGATCACCAAACTCACTCACAATGATCCTCAGGTGGGTCTGCATCCAAGTTGAGCTCCAGGTCATGGTCAAGGGTCAGGAAATCTGAGCACTCTTGGAGTAATTTTATCAAGCGAGAATGAGCTACACCATCACTGATGGTCTAGTTTTTCTTCACGTGTTCCAGTATTAATCAGAATGTCAGCTAATGCAAATATACTGAATGTGGGCAAACATTTTTGGAGTGAGGTGGAAACCTGCGTACACAGTGCTTAATAATCTTCACCTGGGTGGAACAGAAACAGCGATGTTCTTGAGAATGTCTGTGGAAATAGTGAAGGTGGGATTTATGTACTTGCAGCGCTGACTGGCAAAGCCGTACTGAAAACTAGACGGGAAGTTTGGAAAACAGAAAATTTGAGTTTTACTTTGAGTATTTGTGATTCGATATCACACTGTAGACTGAATCATAAACAAGGTCTTTTCCATATTAATAAATGGCAGGCAGTTCCACGTCTGTGGAACAGCCTGCCAGAGGACCTCAGGGCTGCAGAGAGCGTTGATATTTTTAAGAGGAGGCTCAAGACCCATCTTTTTTAGTTTAGCTTTTAGCTGATTTTATCAATCATGTTTATATACTTATTTAGCTGTTTTATTTATTTATATATCTTTATATTTTTAGATTATTTTAATTCAGTTTTGCATTGCAATTTATATGTGGGTACACTTTTTATTCCTTTAACCATTTTATTCTCTTTTCATTTATTTTTATTCATGATCTTACTCTGCTTCTTATTGTATTCTATTGTATTTTATTTTATCTTATGTTATTTTTAGCTCTAGTGTTTCCTCACTGGAGGGCTCTCGGCACTTGCAGCTGTCATTGGCACTGGCGGTGGGCACGCTGCTGTGGTGGTGGCCCTGGCTCGGTGGGATGGGCGACTCCAGTCACAGCTTGTTGGTTGTGGTGTGGACTCCTCCGTCTGCCTGGGCCGGGGTGGCCCCTGTGGTGGTGTCTCTGCAGCTGTGGGCTCAGACTGGCTCCTGGTGCTGAGGGTCCCCCTATGATGGCGTTTCCTCACTCTGGTCCTCAGTGCTCAGCCATGTTTTAGCTGTGCCTATTATTACTCGTGGGTGGGGTGGAACAGGGTGGTGGGTGGTGGGTTGGGGGTCAGGTGGATGGATGTCTTGGACGAGAGTGGCGGAGGGCTTGAATTGTTTTTAACTGTAAAGCACTTTGAGCTGCACTTTGTTGTATGAAAGGTGCAATATAAATAAATAAACTATAAGTTTAACAATGTCAAAACCAGTAACACGAGCTGATTACTGTGAGCATGTACGTGAATGAGCTCAGTGTCACAGCTCTACTACAAACCCTACAAAAAGCAGAAACCAGGCAAGTCATGACATAAGAGAAATCAAACAACCCTTTGTCTATTAGCATTTAACTTTGAAGAATGCAGTTTTCAAAACCTAATAATAATAATCAGAGTTTGAGGGGAAAAACATACACTGCTCCCAAAATGTCAGAATTGATGTCGGCATCCGTGTTTGGGAGACAGAAGTGGAGGAGAAAGTAGAATCATAAATAAATAATTTGCTAGTGCTGGCAATCCTGGATCCAGCGTTGCCTCTGTTTGCTCAGTGTTGTATCAGAAACAGTTGGAGGCAAAAACTGGCCACCCAAATGGTGCATTTTTTTTTTAACTGAAATGATATAAACGGTCTCTGTAAGATATGGGGAAAAATAAAATATTACCAGCAAACATTAATGCAATTTTCAGTTTAATTCATAAATTGAGGGGAGAAAAAGAAAGAAAACACAGTTGTGACATGTGCAAAAGTCTGGAGACTTTAAATGCTTAAATTAATACAACACATTAATAACACAACAGACAAAAACTAAAATATTCAACTTTATTTATAATATAGCGTCATTTCACAACAACAGTCATCTCATAGCACTTTCAACTGTAGGGGAAATCCCTACAATTGCAGAAAGACCCCAGCAATCAGGCGATCCCCTATGAGCCAGTGCTTGGTGATGGTGGAGAGGAAAAACTCCCTTTTAACAGAAAGAAACCTCCAGCAGAACCAGGCTCAGGGAGGGGCAGTCATCTGCTGCGAATGGCTGGGGGGTGAGGGGATAGAGAAGATGAAAAGAACAGACATGTAGAGATCAAACAGCACGATGGGGACTCTCTATGGGAGAGGACAAACAGATGTTAATGACCAGCAAAAAAAAATATTTTATTGAGAGTGAAGAACGGAGTAAGCCCAGTGCATTATTGGAGGTCCCCCGGCTGTCTAAACCTAATAGCAGCATAACTAAGGGAGGGTTCAGAAACACGATCCCTCCCTAATTGTAGGCTATATCAAAAAGTAAGGTTTTAACGCTATTTTTAAAAACAGAGATAGAGTCTGACTCCCAAATCCAGATTGGCAGCTGGTTCCACAGGAGAGGAGCTTGATAACTGAAGGCTCTGCCTCCCATTGTACATTTGGAGATTCTAGGAATTACAAGTAATCCAGCATTTTGTGAGCATAGTGCTCTGTTAGGATAATATAGTAATATCAGATCTTTTAAATAAAAGGGGGCCTGATTGTTTAGAGCTTTAAAAGTGAGAAGAAGGATTTTAAACTTAATTCTAAACTCTATGGGAAGCCAATGAAGGGAGGCCAGAACTGGAGAGATATAATCTGTCTTTCTAGTACCTGTTAAAACTCTTGCAGCAGCATTTTGGGTCAACTGAAGACTTTTTTTACAGATGTTTTAGGACAACCTGATAATAAAAAAGTTACAATAATCTAATCTAGAGCTAACAAAAGTGTGGATCAGTTTCTCAGCATCACTCTGAGACAAGGTGCTCCTAATCTTTGCACTATTACGCAAATGATAGAAGGCAGTCTTAGAAACAAATTTAATATGTGAACTGAAAAACAGATCTTGATCAAAAATAACTCCAAGGTTCCTCACAGAGCTATTAAGAGAGAATAACTGCATCCAAACTAAAAGTTTGATTTGGAAAGGTATTTCTAAGGTTTTTTTGGACCAACAAGAATGACTTCAGTCAGTTTAATAGCAGGAAATTACAAGTCATCCAAGCTTTGATTTCCTTAAGACAGGCTTCTAACTTGGCTAATTGATGGCTATCATCTAGCTTCATTGGCAGGTATAATTGTGTGTCATCTGCATAACAATGAAAATGTATGTATACAGTGCTTCCTAATAATGTTGCCTAACGAAGTCTTCGACTTCCGGAGCCACACAGGTAGGCTGCCTTTTTGCAACAGCGGATCAATTTCTTCCTGTTTCTATTTACTATCTGGCTTCTCTTGCTAATCTTTCTGATCCGGCGACACCTTATCCATCACGGACGGACACGGATCGCCCAAATGTCTTCTGAGCCAGCAGACGAAGCCACTGTTTTTAGCAGGATACGTTACAGCAGAGACCAGCTGTTAGCACTTAACTGGACCAAGATACTAGCGCAAGACTTCGACATACTGGGTGAAATAAGACCGAAGCGACGTGGATGCCATGCTGGAACAAGACGGCGGGCGAGAAATATTAGGTACAGACCCGTCCTTCCATCCGTTATTATGGGGAATGTGCGATCGCTGCTCAATAAGACTGACGAGCTAGCGGCTATCTCCCGCTATGAGAGCATCTTCAGAGAGATTAGCATGATGTTGTTTACTGAGACGTGGCTAACAGAACTAGCAACAGATACTAACATCGAACTGGAGGGTTTCCATGCAATACGGGCAGACCGGACACCAGACAGTGGGAAGGTAAGGGACGGAGGAGTGATAATGTATGTCAATAACAGCTGGTGCAGACCGGGACATATCACGGTTAAGGAACAACACTGCAACAAAGACATTGAGTTGCTAGCTGTTAGCATGCGGCCTACCTATCTCCCAAGGGAATACTCACACGTGATCTGCATTGTTATTTATGCAAATCCGACGGCGAACGCGGGGACAGCGCGTGACACCATTCACTCAGTAACTGACAGGCTGCTGACAGAACACCCAGATGCTCTTCTCCTCATCTCAGGTGATTTCAACCATATTTCACTGTCCCACATTCTGCCCACGTTCACCCAGTATGTCACATGCCACACTAGAGACAATAAAACACTGTACTTATTGTATGCTAACACTAAGGAGGTGTACACCTCATCACCACTCCCCCCACTTGGGAGATCGGATCACAACTTGGTTCATCTCCTGCCGGTGTACAAACCCCTAGTACACAGACAACCTCCAATTATGCGCACGGTGAAGTTATGGTCTGAGGAGGCAATGGATGCTCTAAAGGACTGTTTTGAAACCACTGCCTGGGAGCAGCTCTGCGATCCACATGGTGAGGACATCGATGGCCTCACTCACACCATCACGGACTACATCAACTTCTGTGTGGACAACACCATACCCACCAAGACCATACGGTGTTGCTCGAACAACAAACCCTGGATCAACCCTGAGATAAAAACACTTCTGAGAGAGAAGAAGAGGATCTTCAGGTCAGGGAACAGGGAGATGCTAAAGTCCGTACAGAGGGAACTGAGGAGGAAGATCAGAGAAGGCAAGGACAGCTTCAGGAAGAAGATGGAGGACAAGCTGCAACAGAGCAATATTGGCGGGGTCTGGAGAAACCTTAAAACCATCTCTGGGCTCCAGAATACCTCCTCCCAGGCCACGGGGGGCAGGGAGTGGGAGAACAATCTGAACCTGTTTTTTAATAGGTTTGACCAACCGCCCTCCCCCCCCCCCCCCCCCGACTGCACACCAACCACTGCTGCCTCTAAAGTCATCGAGACCTGCTGTCCACACCCCACTCCACCAACACCCTCCCACTCCCAGCACACAGCCCCCCAACGTGACCCTCACTAAGACCCAGGTGAGGACGGAGCTGAGGAAGATCAAGGAGAGGAAGGCCTCGGGACCGGACGGCAACAGCGCAAAGCTCAGCTGTGTGGGATTGTGGAGCACATCTTCAACCTGAGCCTGAAGCTGGGGAGGGTACCACAGTTGTGGAAAACATCTTGTGTGGTACCTGTACCAAAGACTTCCCACCCCAAAGACCTGAACAGCTACAGACCAGTGGCCCTGACGTCTCACATGATGAAGACCCTGGAGAGACTGCTCCTTGCTCACCTCCGCCCCCTGGTGGGACCAGCGATGGATCCACTCCAGTTCGCCTACCAGCATGGCATTAGGGTGGAGGATGCAGTGATCTTCCTCCTCCATCGTTCCCTGTCCCACCTGGAGAAGGCCGGGAACACGGTGAGGATTATGTTCTTTGACTTCTCCAGTGCTTTCAACACCATCCAACCAATGATCCTGAAGGACAAGCTGCTGTGCGCAGGGGTGGACCAGCACCTGTCATCATGGATCCTGGACTACCTCACTAACTGGCCACAGTTTGTGAGAATCCGGGATTGTGTGTCCGACACGATCATCGGCAGCATGGGCCCCCCCCGGGGAACGGTTTTGGCTCCCTTCCTATTCACCCTTTATATTGCGGACTTTTCACACAACACAACACACTGCCATCTACAGAAGTTCTCTGACGACTCTGCGATCGTCGGCCTTATCTCTAACGGAGATGAAGCTGAGTACAGAGGACTTATCCAGGACTTGGTGGACTGGTGCCATCGGAACTGCCTCCAGATCAACGCAAGGAAAACTAAGGAGCTGGTGGTGGATTGCCCCAGGCAAGGACAACCCCTCACAGCACCAGTAAACATCCAGGGAACAGGCATTGAGATGGTGACATCCTACAAGTACCTTGGTGTTCATCTGAACAATAAACTAGACTGGTCACACAATACAGACGCACTCTACAAGAAGCCTGCGCTGCCCTACTGAGGAGGCTCAGGTCTTTTGGTGTACAAGGGGTGCTCTTGAAGACATTCTATGACACGGTGGTGGCATCAGCCATCACTTTTGGAGTGGTCTGCTTGGGCAACGGCATTACAGCAGCCGATAGGAAGAGACTGAACAAACTAATCAAGAAAGCTAGCTCTGTCCTCGGGCAACGCCTTGACCCAGTGGAGGAGATAGGGGAGAGAAGGATGGTGGCTAAACTGTCATCTCTGTTGGAGTCTGAGTCCCACCCCATGCAGGACATACTGAACGCACTGAGGAGCTCATTTAGCAGTAGAGTACATCATCCTAGGTGTGCGACCGAGAGGTTTTGCAGGTCCTTCCTACCTACGGCTGTCAGACTGTATAACCTAAGCAGGGCTGCTCGCAGAGATGGCGAAAAAAACTTGACGACCTAATAGTACTGAATGCAAAAGACGCAACAGACTTACACAAATGGTCCCCTCCAGTATACAACTAGGACAATATCAGTCGCTATGGAGGGTGACAATATGTATGGGTACATATTCATACCATGTAGGGTAACTAAATAGACGGTTATGCTGTTTATTCCATCTAGCTACAATGCGCCGCACTGTGTGTATATATATTTATATATTTATGTGTACATATGCATATTCACTGCTCTTATTTTCTTATCTTCTAAATTATTGCTCTGAGTGTTGCTATTCCTGTGCTGTTGCAATCCTGGAATTTTGCCTTTATTAGTCCCATTGTGGGACTAATAAAGGCTTATCTTATCTTATCTTATCGTAACGGAAGCATATACAGTATAAACTAAAAAGAGTAGGGCCTAGCACAGATCCCTGTGGAACTCCATGACTGAGCTTTGAGTTGAAAGAAAACTCATTACTGACATGAACAAACTGGAACCTCTCAGATTAATAAGATCTAAACCACTGCAACGAAGTTCCATTAAGTCCAACATAGTGTTCTAATCTATCAAGTAGAATATTATGATCGATAGTATCAAAAGCTGCACTAAGGTCTAAAAGGGCAAGTACAGAAACAAGTCCATTATCAGATGCGATCAGGAGGTCATTAGTGACCTTCACTAAGGCTGTTTCAGTACTATGATGGATTCTAAACCCAGATTGAAATTCTTCAAATAAACAATTTCCCTGCAAGTGGTCAAATAATTGCATAGCAACAACTCTTTCTAAGATTTTTGAAATGAAAGGGAGATTAGAGATTGGTCTATAGTTCGCTAAAACTCCTGGATCCAGCGTTGGCTTTTTGAGTAAGGGTTTAATTACAGCTGTTTTAAAAGCCTGTGGTACATGGCCTAAAGTTAATGAAGAATTGATTATTTGAAGAATAAAGCTACCAATAAATGGGAAGACTTCTTTAAATAACCTGGTAGGAATAGGGTCTAAACGACAAGTTGAAGGCTTGGATGAGGAAACTATTTTGTCTAGCTATTAAAGGTCAATTGGAGTAAACTGATCCAAGCAGATGTCAATTGAAGGAGTTGTAGTAGTTACTGTATTTAAGTTAACAGTGTTAAGAATCTGACTGATTTTATCTCTGATAGATGAAATTTTGTTATTGAAAAAGTTCATATAGTCCTGACTAGTAAGCTCTAAGGCAGGGGTCGGGAACCTTTTTGGCTGAGAGAGCCATGAACACCACATATTTTTAAATGTAATTCCGTGAGAGCCATACAATATGTTTAAAACTAAAAATACAAGTAAATGTGTGCATTTTATGTAATTTCAACACTTTTAAAGTACAATAAGTCTCTGAATTCTTTTTAATAACATTATTATGCTGTTGCTAATCAATGATGAGTATTTCTTACCATTAATGCGACTTCTGGTGCTCAATATTGGCTGAGCCTGGAGTACCCGGATGTGCAGCGGCTTTTGGGATATTCAAATTCAAACGTTTATTTCAAACTCAGGGTTCATATTAAATGCAGAACTGAAACGAGTAGAAAATAAATAAATAAATGCTTAAATTCAGCGGGTCGTCTCGTGTGATCTGAACTCGTAATGGCCGATGATTCTAAAACTATGCGATCTGGATCAATATTGGCTGAGCCTGGAGTACCCGGATGTGCAGCGGCTTCCGGGATATTCAAATTTAAATTCAAACGTTTATTTCAAACTCAGGGTTCATATTAAATGCAGAACTGAAACGAGTAGAAAATAAATAAATAAATGCTTAAATTCAGCGGGCCGTCTCGTGTGATCTGAGCTCGTAATGGCCGATGATTCTAAAACTATGCGATCTGGATCAATATTGGCTGAGCCTGGAGTACCCGGATGTGCAGCGGCTTCCGGGATATTCAAATTTAAATTCAAACGTTTATTTCAAACTCAGGGTTCATATTAAATGCAGAACTGAAACGAGTAGAAAATAAATAAATAAATGCTTAAATTCAGCGGGCCGTCTCGTGTGATCTGAGCTCGTAATGGCCGCAACACGGAAGATGATTCTAAAACTATATACAGAGCAGCAGACACTCGCCGCTCTTGTAAAAACAAAATCTTTAAGTTTAAAGATTTGTTTGCGAGCCAGATGCAGCCATCAAAAGAGCCACATCTGGCTCGCGAGCCATAGGTTCCCGACCCCTGCTCTAAGGGAATGCTAGGATTGACAGAGTCCTGACTCTTTGTCAGCCTTGCTACAAATATGCTGTTTGTCTGGGGGCATTTTTTGCATACCTCTGTAGATACAGGTGATGCCTGCAAATCTCTAAAAATAAATGAGGTCACTGCATTTTTTGCACTTTTTGACAGTTCCTACAGGTCTTAATGAAATGTTTGTGACATGTTTTGTTCAAATTTTCTTTATTACAACATAATTGTGACTCAGCTTTTCCCAGCATTCCTCATTTCAGTGTACGTCTCTTTAAATGAACCACATTTAACACCGCTCTCCGTCTTACGTCACTATTGTTAATCTTAGCTGGTTAGCTCCCAGCTCAGATAGCTGGCCTTAGTCAACTAACATAAATTTGTCTTAACGCTTTATGCGACTGGAACAGTTAAAGGGTGGTCAAGGCCCCTAGTGGTCAAGAGTGGTAAAAAAAATTTTTGTCAAGAAAATAGTTCAGATTTCCAAGGCTATAACTTGAAAGTTGCAAGAGATAATGGCTTACTGTCAATTAGAAAGATGTAGAATATGATCCAAAGTTTCAGATAGGAATAAATTTATGCATCTAATTTGCATAATGTCACGGCAGCTATATAAATTACATAACTGAGTCAAAAGTGGACTTTGGACATATTTACACAAAGAATGGTTCGTTTTTTTTGATACTTTTGTCTACAGGGGTATTTTTTTTTATCAAATCTTCAAAGTATATGAACCAGAAAATCAATAAAATGTAAAAAAAAAAAAAAAAAAAAACCATATTTGTCTCTTACCTGTTGTGGGGGGGTGGGGCTCACTCGCTCACGTGACCGGTCCATTTTCGTCCATCATGGTCAATGTTTTGCGTTTGCTCGGTCATTTACACTCTCTACCACATCTACAAACTCTTATGATTATCCCACATGAATTTCGTTTGTATTATGCGGCCATTTTTCCCATTTCATGCAGTTTCAGTTAGAACACCAATATGGTCGCCGCAAAAAGGAATAATAATAATGAGGATTTCTTCTTTGCTGTGTTCCATGTCAGCCATGATTCATCCGGCGCGTGTCTGCCACCTTCTGAACTGTCAGATCAATACAGATCAGTACAAATTCTCAGTATAGCCGGGGGACGTCAATAAGTTGACAGTTGCAGTTGCTGCGCTGTGCCACTGGGGACGCGTGACCTGTCCATGCAATGTGGACAGTTAGAGGGTTAAAGAATGAATGAAATAAAGCGTGACGGGTGGACAGGGGTGTGTGGCTTCAGTGGTGGATAGGATATGATTGCTCCCTAGAGTACAATAAGCACGAAAACACTCGTAAATGTGTAGCTAGGCTGCTAGCTTCAGCTTGCTGCCTTGGTGGTGCTAGCGGTTCAATGTAGCATCACAGTGAAAATATCACAAAATAAGCCAGAATGATATGAGATATATTATCATGTGTGGATTAGTGAACCAGGTGGAATTGGGATTTTTATTAAGGCGACTGAAATCTGTTCAATTCAATTCAACTTTATTTATATAGCGCCATTTCACAACAACAGTCGTCTCATAGCACTTTCAACTGTAGGGGGAACCCCCACAGTTGCAGAAAGACCCCAGCAATCAGGCGATCCCCTGTGAGCAAGCACTTGGCGACGGTGGAAAGGAAAAACTCCCTTTTAACAGGAAGAAACCTCCAGCAGAACCAGGCTTAGGGAGGAGCAGTCATCTGCTGTGACTGGCTGGGGGGTGAGGGGACAGAGAAGATGTAAAGAACAGACATGTAGAGAGCAAACAGCACTATGGGGACTCAATCTATGGGAGAGAACAAACAGATGTTAATGACTAGCAAAAAAAAAAATATTTCATTGAGAGTGAAGAAAGGAGTGAGGACCAGTGCATTATTGGAGGTCCCCCAGCTGACTAAACCTATTAGCAGCATAAGTAAGGGAGGGTTCAGAAACACATGATCCCTCCCTAATTGTAGGCTATATCAAAAAGGTAGGTTTTAGCCCTATTCTTAAAAACAGAGATTGAGTCTGACTCCCAAATCCAGATTGGCAGCTGGTTCCACAGCAGAGGAGCTTGATAACTGAAGGCTCTGCCTCCCATTGTACTTTTGGAGATTCTAGGTATTACAAGTAATCCTGCATTTTGGGAGCGTAGTGCTCTGTTAGGATAATACGGTAGTATCAGATCTTTTAAATAAAAAGGAGCCTGATTGTTTAGAGCTTTGTAAGTAAGAAGAAGGATTTTAAACTTTATGGGAAGCCAGTGAAGGGAGGCCAGAACCGGAGAGACATGATCTCTCTTTCTAGTACCTGTTAAAACTCTTGCTGCGGCATTTTGGATCAGCTGAAGACTTTTTAAAGATATTTTAGGACAACCTGATAATAAAGAATTACAATAATCTAATCTCGAGCTAACAAAATCGTGGATCAGTTTCTCAGCATCACTCTGAGACAAAATGCTCCTAATCTTGGCAATATTACGCAAATGATAGAAGGCAGTCTTAGAAACAAATTTAATATGTGAATTGAAGGACAGATCTTGATCAAAAATAATTCCAAGGTTCCTCACAGAGTTATTAAGAGAAAGAGTAACCGCATCGAAACTGAAAGTTTGATTTGGAAAGGTATTTCTAAGGTTTTTTGGACCAACAAGAATGACTTCAGTCTTATCTGAATTTAATAGCAGGAAATTACAAGCCATCCAAGCTTTGATTTCCTTAAGGTAGGCTTCTAACTTGGCTAATTGATTACTATAATCTGGCTTCATTGACAGGTATAATTGTGTGTCATCTGCATAACAATGAAAATGTATACAATGCTTTCTAATAATGTTGCCTAAAGGAAGCATATACACTACCGTTCAAAAGTTTGGGGTCATCCAGACAATTATTTTGTGTTTTCCATGAAAAGTCACACTTATTTACCACCATGAGTTGTAAAATTAATAGAAAATATAGTCAAGACATTGACAAGGTTAGAAATAATGATTTGTATTTGAAATAATAATTTTTTCCTTCAAACTTTGCTTTCTTCAAAGAATCCTCCATTTGCAGCAATTACAGCATTGCAGAACTAACATGATTGCACAAGGGTTTTCTAATCATCCATTAGCCTTCTGAAGCAATGAGCAAACACATTGTATCATTAGAACACTGGAGTGATAATTGCTGGAAATGGGCCTCTATACACTTATCTAGATATTGCACCAAAAACCAGACATTTGCAGCTAGAATAGTCATTTACCACATTAGCAATGTATAGAGTGTATTTCTGATTATTAGTTTAAAGTTATCTTCATTGAAAAAAGTGCTTTTCTTTCAAAAATAAGGAAATTTCTAAGTGACCCCAAACTTTTGAACGGTAGTGTATAAACTAAAAAGAGTAGGGCCTAGCACAGATCCCTGTGGAACTCCATGACTAAGCTTTGAGTTGAAAGAAAACTCATTATTGACATGAACAAACTGGAACCTATCAGATAAATAAGATCTAAACCACTGCAACGAAGTTCCATTAAGTCCAACATAGTGTTCTAATCTATCAAGTAGAATATTATGATCGATGGTATCAAAAGCTGCACTAAGGTCTAAAAGGACAAATACAGAAACCAGTCCATTATCAGATGCGATGATGAGGTCGTTAGTGACCTTCACTAAGGCTGTTTCAGTACTATGATGGATTCTAAACCCAGATTGAAACTCTTCAAATAAACTATTTCTCTGCAGGTGGTCAAATAATTGTGTAGCAACAACTCTTTCTAAGATTTTTGAAATGAAAGGGAGATTAGAGATTGGTCTATAGTTAGCTAAAGCTCCTGGATCTAGCGTTGGCTTTTTGAGTAAGGGTTTAATTACAGCTGTTTTAAAACCCTGCGGTACATGGCCTAAAGTTAATGAAGAATTGATTATGTGAAGAATAAAGCTACCAATAAGTGGGAAGACTTCTTTAACCTCTTGCACTCCAGTGTACCGCGGGTAGTCACGTCTCTGCGTCCTAGGGCGCACGAGGGTGCCCTAGGATGCACACTGTGCGTGCTAGTGCGCACTGGAAAAAAAAGCTGCATTTCCGTTCTTCCACTACAGACACAGCCACGAACAGAAAGCCAAAGGAGTGCTTTGATTGGTTTAGATGTGATTGACCACTCATTCAACTAATAAGAGCCTTGAATTGGGTTTCTGAAACCTTGAAGAACCAATGACTGAAAACCTAGCAAGAAGGACCCGCCTACCAACAGCTGCGAATACAGCGAGCCAGTTGAAGCACAGAAGTTCGAAAGCGTGCGTCCCTTGCAAAATCTGTTTTGTGTAAGCCGCTGGGTGACACACACGCGTTCGCCAGTCTTTTTTTCTTACTACTGTTCTTATTTGTTTTGAAAAATCGTTTGCCAAAACTGCAATCATGGAAGTGCAAAACCGCAATAATGGAATTATGGTTTGACCGGGTCGCGTGACCAGAACCACGAGTCCGTAACAAGCGGACCAGCGTCATGTTCGTCTGACAATGAGGAAGAGAAGTTCGCCAGCGACACTGCTGTTGTGGACAGGCAAGTGTTATAAGCTAAATTATTCTTTATCCCTGAAAATTGTAATCAAAATGACTTTTGACCGATCGGTAAATTACAACTGTGCGTCATCGCAACATGAAGACCGCAGCACATGGGTCCAGTCCGTGCACCGCGTCCGGATCGTGAAGCCCCCCCCTCCCCCCCGCTATTCTTCTGTAGCGGATTGCAGATATTATTTCAGATATTTTAGTACAACTGTGCATAGCAGACCACAGCGTGCGCCGCGGTCCGTCATGTGGCGATGGACGATGTCCGTCCTCTGTAGCGGGGGTGGGGGGGGAGGGAGTTGTTATCCTCTACATTACAGATATTTTAGTATAATTTTTAGTGCACTTTAGGTTATTTTTTCTTGTAAAAAAAAGCCACACATTTTTTACGTGGCATGCTTCTTTGTGTGTGGGGGCTTGTTTGTTCATTCATTCATGAATGAATGAATAAACAACCCCCCCCACACACACACACACAGCCCTGAGTGTCACCTTTCATTAGAGCCCAAGATGAAGCTTCTATATTGAATCATTCAAAAGTTACAGACGTTTTTCCAAACTGTGCCATTTGGCACAATTTGGCACAGTTCAAAAACGCCTGGGAACAACCTAAGAAAAAAGCTGTGTAATATATTCATTTTTTGTGGTATGGTTACAAAATTTTGACTTCAGCTGGATAACACTTGGTTCTACATTTCTGTTGCATTTTCCAGCCCGGATCTGACAGCTGTGTGTTATTTGCAAGCATTTGTATCCAAAAAAACACCCAGGTGAAATTTATTTTCTTCAAGTTCAGTATGTTTAGATGACTGTTACTCAGTGGCCGGAGCACTTAGAGAGATTATGACTGTTTTGCCAAAAAATTCAAAGTGTTTTCTTTTAAATGAGACCAACCCCATGAAGATGCTGCAAAGGGTTGAAGAACAGCTTTTGATTTACTTTGGGTACGTTATTTTACCCCTTATTTTACCCCAGGTTATTTAACCCCTTGCGAGTGCAAGGGGTTAAATAACCTGGTAGGAATAGGGTCTAAAAGACAAGTTGAAGGTTTGGATGAGGAAACTATTTTGTCTAACTCACAAAGGTCGATTGGAGTAAACTCATCAAGACAGACATCAAATCAAATCAAATCAAATCAAACTTTATTGTCATATTGCTGTACATACAACTGTAGTGCAGGCAAGATGAAATTGCGTTTCTCTCGGCATCCATATAAGAAGCAGCATGATTTAAGACACATTCCCACATAGCTCCCACCCCCACCCCCCCATCCATTCACACATCCCTGAGACATACTTGGGGAAAAGAAGAATAACTAACTATAATATACAAAATGACCGTAGGTGCAGTAGTGTGTATCAATTGAAGGAGTTGTAGTAGTTACTGTATTTAAGTTAACTGTGGGAAGAATCTGATTGATTTTATCTCTGATGGATGAAATTTTATTATTGAAAAAGTTCATAAAGTCTTGACTAGTAAGCTCTAAGGGAATGCTAGGATTGACAGAATCCTGACTCTTTGTCAACCTGGCTACAGCGCTGAAAAGAAACCTGGGATTATTCTTGTTCTCTTTTATTAATGCAGAATAATAACTTGTTCTAGCTTTTCTAAGAGATTTTTTATAAATTAAAAGATGATTTCTCCAAGCTAAATAGATTTCATCTAAATTAGTGGAGGGCCATTTTCTTTCTAATTGACGAGTCTTCTGTTTTAATCTACGAGTTTCTGTGTTGAACCAAGGAGTTAGAAATCTCTGATTAGACTTTTTCTTTTTTAAGGGGGCCACCAAGTCTAGAGTCTGATGCAGAGAAGCTGTAACACTATCCACCATGTTATCAATTACAGAAGGAGCAAGCTGTCTATAGCTTATTTCCGTTGTATTGACACATGGCATAGAGGAAACAATCTGCATAAATTTGGTAACAGCATCATCTGAGAGGCATCTACTGTAATAATATTTTTCTTTAGGAGCCAAATAGTCAGAAATAGTAAATTCAAAGATTAACAGACAATGGTCTGACAGTACAGGGTTATGAGGAGACACTACAAGATTTTCTGTTTCTATGCCACATGTCAGAACAAGGTCCAACGTATGGTGGAGATAATGAGTAGAATTTCCTACTTTCTGAGAAAACCCAATCGAGTCTAATATTGAATTAAATGCCACATTAAGGCAGTCACTCGCTACATCCACATGTATATTAAAGTCCCCTGCTATAATTATCCTATCTGATTTCAGCACTAAATCAGCTAAGAAATCAGCAAATTCGGATAAAAATTCTGAGTAGGTTGATGGAGGACGATAAACTATGGCAAATAAAATTGGGTTTAACCTAAAATTGCTAAAGTGCCCAACACTGAGGACCAGGCCCTCAAAGGAATTATAACATGTTTTTTGCTTTATATTAATTAATAGTTTGGAATGGTAAATTGTTGCTACTCCTCCTCCACGACCAGAACTTCTGGGATTTTGACAGTTTAATAACCAGAGGGAGTTGATTCATTTAAACCAACATAATCCTCTTGTCCTAACCAAGTCTCTGTAAGGGATATTAAATCAACCTGATGATCAATTAACAGATCTTGGACTAACAGAGACTTGGGAGTTAGAGACCTAATATTTAATAAACCACATTTAATTTTTAAATTATGAGGAGGAACAGAGGCCAAATCATTCAATTTAGAGGCTTTATGTTTAATTTGAGTTTTACCAATTTTTTGCTTAATCACTTTGGGATGTTTATACATTATATTTTTATTTACTTTGGAGGGAGCAGACAATGATTCTCTGATGGGGAAGACAGGGGCTAAGTTGAGGGGTGGCGGATGAAGAGGAGCTGCAGAGAGGCGTGTAAGACTGTGACTCTGCTTCCTGGTCCCAACTCTGAGTTGTCATGGTTTTGGAAATTTGGATAAAAAAGATGCCAGATTGTTAGATAAATGAGACGCACCATCCAAAGTGGGATGGACGCTGTCTCGTCTCATAAGACCAGGTTTTCCCCAAAATGAGCTCCAATTGTCAATGTAGCCCACGCTATTTGCAGGACACCACACAGACAGCCAGCGGTTCAAGGATGACGAGTGGCTAAACATGTCATCACTGGTCAGATTGGGGAGGGGCCCAGAGAATACTACAGAGTCCGACATTGTTTTGGCAAAGTCACACACCGATTCTACATTAAGTTTCGTGACTTCCGACTGCCGGAGATGGATGTCATTAATGCCAGCGTGAAAAACACTTGTTTGTTTGTTGTTATTTACAGTTACTTTTAGCCAGCATTTTCAAATTTGACTCAATGTCGCCTGCTCTGGCCCCAGGAATGCATTTGACTATGGCCGCTGGTGTCCCTAGGTTCACGTTTCTGACTACAGAGTCGCCAATGATCAGAGTTTTTTCCTCAGCGGGTGTGTCGCTGAGCGGGGAAAAACGATTAGAAACGTGAACAGGTTGGTGGTGTACCGGGGCTTTGCGACTAGGCTTCCTTCTCACCGTCACCCACCCAGTCTCCTCGCTGCTGAGGAGAGCCGGAGGACCACTAACGGGGGGACCATGCTAGCTAGCTCCGCTGCAGCTAAGGGGCGTCCGTCGAGAGTAACTGGCGCAGACGGTGTTTCAATGCAGTGGAGCCAGGATTCCAGATCAGACAACCTTGCCTCGAGCGCCTCAAAAAGACAACATTTATTACATTTACCGTTATCACTAAAAGAGGCAGAGGTGTAGCTAAACATCTGACAGAGAGCACACCAGAGGAGGAGAGGAAGGAGAGCTAGTAGCCATAGCTAGTGGCTAACCCAAAGCTCAGGAGAGTAAGGAGAGCAAACCACACAGGCAGACAGCAAAACAGGAAGTGATGATACGTTACCACAAGTGACGATCCCAGTCTAAATAAAATAACAGTATAAACTGCACTTGAATCAGAATCAGAATCAGAATCAGGTTTATTGCCATTGTTCATGTGATACACAAACTAGGAATTTGTCTCGGTGCCATGCTGCAACATGGTCTAAATAAAATAACAGTATAAACTGCACTTGGTAAGCTAATTCCCCGCTGTTTGCAGACAGCTTGGCTAGGCCATTAATAGAGCAGCGGCGCGTATCAAGACTGGGCTTATCATGTTTGACGTTGTGTTGTAACCCCAGACGGTTAAAACGGCTCCTTAGAAAGAAAAACAATTTAAAGGCTGTGTGTTTTTTTTTTTTTAAAAGAGGTGCATATTTTGATTTTTTTTCCTTCCAATAATCACGTGACCAACAGACTCATTTCAGAAGGTTAAAACCTACAAAAACACAATTTTTCAGTCAGTGGCCCCTTTAAGGAATTCACATCTGCCAACATAAAGTCCCCCTGAACGTATGACGGCATCTAATGCATAACTTTAATCCTCCACAGAATTTCAGATGGCATTTTTAATTAATCATCTTAATTCTTTGAAAACAAAGGAGCTAGTTTATCAAGTGTGTGTTTGCATTAGCATGTCACTAACAAATTTATCTGTTATTTCAATACTTTTTCTTAAATTCTCGGAAGAGCCGTAAAGAGCTTAAGTCAGTTTATTGTTGTCATACTGCGCTGATTCTAATCAGATGTCATCCCAATTTTATTTGAAACAACTGCTGAGCAAAAAAAAGAGCCACCTTAGGAATGTATAGTTCAAAGTCACATTAGATTTGACTGCTCAGCGGGGCGCCTCTTTAAAAATTCATTGAGACTGCGCCCAGCTGACATGCTGATCTGAAGCTGTAATCCATCATTGCTCCGGCGAGCATCTGGTCACCTTTTTGTGTGCGGAACTCTGTTGCTTTTTCACTCCATTAAAGACTAATAAGAAAAGACATTCTAAAGCTTAACTGGAGTGCACTGGAACGGCGGCTCGGTGAGAGGAGCTGGACTGTCAATGCAAACTGCTTCACGCTCGTATTGTTTTACTACGGCAGCCGGTAGAGAACTTTATACCTGCTTGTTATTTTCATATTGGCGATGACATTTGAGGCAAGGAGCCTTTGAATCCACAAAAAAATCCTCTTGTATTCTGTGCTCTATTGTAGCGGGGTTTATTAAAGATGGATTTCTTTTTTTCTTTGTGATTCACGTGGGTGTGTTTGCCTCAGATACATCCCTATCCACTCCTCATGAATATCAAACTCTCGGGTAATGGAGTAGATCAGTCTCCTGGGATTACTGGTGGGTGTAAACTGCCAGTCTAGAGACGCGGCTAGAGGACAGCACTTGCATGAGTGTTTAATTGTGCGCTCCTGCTGCCCCCCCCCACCCAAAACCCCAACATGGAGTCTAGTCGTTAATCAGTATGGGGGTGTGCGTGGGAAGAATTCACCTTCAGTAAACTGAAGAAGCCTCTCCCAGTGGATTGCTCATGTTCATTTGCCTGTATGCGAGGGTGTGTTGGTTAGATTGGGAGAAACTGCAACAAATTAGTGCATGTAAAGTGACAGGAGACAAATTATGCATGGTGACATGTGCATTTTTATTTTTATTTTTTTTTGTTAAAAAGCAAAAAAAAAAAGATATTTCACTAGTTGTGAAAAAGAACAGCCGTGTCCACGGGCTGTGAGATGCAGCAGTGGGCAGCTTGGTTTTTATGTTAGTCTGCCTTACCCACGCAATACATTATCATAGCTGCACAAAGGGCAGTGGTCAAGGATGCGCAGTGAGGAAAATCTTCGAGGACTGACTTTTTTTTTTTTGTTAAGAGCATGTACATAACTGAAATTGTGAAGGGAATTTCTCTGTCTCATAATCTTTTTCTTTTTTTTAATTCATATTTCTTTTCTTTTCCCCGTTTCTCAGGGTAAAGACCTTCTGACCCAGAAGATCCCAGTGTGGCAGCAGGCCTGCTCGGACCCAAACAAGCTCCCAGAGAGGGCAATGCTCCTGGCGCAGCAGATGGGCTCCGCCGCCCTGGGTGGTGCAAGTCCTCTGCATACCTCCAAATCGAACTTGGTCATTTCAGACCCCATCCCCGGGGCTCAGCCTCTTCCTGTGCCCCCAGAATTGGCCGCTTTTATGGGTAGCGGCCTTGGACATCCATCGGTGAGTTTAGGATTTAAAAAAAAAAAAAATCTGTGAAATGGACTGATATACTTGGTGAAGCTGAAGCTGGATTTATGCTCATTCCTGCTCTGCGCGTCTGCTCAAACGCGAAGCTCGTGTGGCACAAATTTCGTCATCCTCTCCAGTCCGCTGTGCGCCGCGGGGTCCCTCCATTGTTGAGCATGTGCAGCCCAAATTTTGTGACCACATTGACTGTGCACACCGACTACACATGCACAGAATTCAACCTCCATTTCAAGAGGTGGAGCTACCAGCATGGCATACAAAGATGAAGAAGGCAAAAACAAAGAAGCAGAAGCAGAGCTTCTTCTGCCAAAAGTAGTGAACACAGGAGCTCCTTTTCTCGTCTACATGCAGTCGCCATTGTCATTGCCAAAATAAAGAGCTGTACTTGGTGTATATAGCAATTTCTTTCATCACAAATGCCACTAAATGTTCTTAACTAGTAGCTACACGGACCCTCTGTTCTAAGGGCCTATCAGAGACAGATACCTGGGGGCAATTTAGAATCACCAATTAACCTGACTTGTTTGTCTTTGGATTGTGGGAGGAAACCAGAGCGTCTGGAGTAAGCCCACACAGCAGAGGTAGAACGTGCAAACTCCACACAAAAAAGGTTCCCATCCCTGCCAGCCTGGGGATTCAAACCTGGGATCTTCTAGCTGTGAGGCAGCAGTGCTAACCACAGTACCACTGTGCTGCCCACGCGTAGGTCTTGCTTTCTTCTCTTTTGTATAGCCGGTGAACAAACTGGTGTGTCAGCGCATTTGCGCTACATCAGGCTCGGTTGAAACTGCTGATGATGGTTACGGGCATGCGTCAAACCCTTGGCTGAGGACTCACAAAAATGAAGCATGTAGTATATACAGCTGCATGCATGCCGGCCTTTTCCAACACGTAGGCGCATCATAGGCACGCAGAGCAGAAATGAGCAGAAACCCACCCTTAGGAAGGGTATTTTATATTTATCCAGTGGCAGATGAAAAATGTTGGGAAGTTTCTTTTCCTGGAAGATACTGTCCATGAGCAGTAGATCTTTGACAAGAAGGGTGACTATAGGGGATTTGTTGTTCTCTCTGACTTGACCACTAGATGTCAGTAATTGTTACACAATGTACCTTTAATCTCCAGAGTAGTTGGCTTTCAAATATAAAACTGGAATTTTATGTAGAATTTTGTCATCTTGAGATATTATTTGGCAGTATGTTCTTTATTCTAGAATGCTAGTATGAAATAACATGCTAATCTAATGTAGTTAATATATCCAAAATCAAATCTCAAGTTACTACACATCAGATGCAATTCTTTACTTTCGCCAAGTCCAGATATTGCAAAAAGATGAGCATTCCCATAATTTCTGCTATGGAAATCCTCAGGATTGGTCAGAAGCTGCAAGAGGATTGCCACAATATTGTCCTTCCATCCATCCATCTTCTACCGCTTAATTCTTTTTGGGTCACGGGGGAGCTGGAGCCTATCCCAACATCTTTGGGCGAGAAGCAGGGTACACCCTGGACAGATCGCCAGTCCATCGCAGGGCCAACACAGAGAGACAGACACCCATTCACTCTCACACTACCTAACGTGCATGTCTTTGGCCTGTGGGAGGAAACCGGAGGACCCGGAGAGAACCCATGCAGACGCGGGGAGAACATGGAAACTCCACACAGAAGGGCCACCAATGGTCAGGGGTGGGATTGAACCCACGATGGTCAGGGGTGGGATCGATCCCGTGACCTTCTTGCTGTGCTGCCACAGTGCTAACCACTGCACCACCGAGCTGCCACAATATTGTTATATTGGCAATAACCGTGATTTTTAAAAATGCACTAACTGATATTGTGTAATAATACATATACAATATATCATGAGACAGTTCTCTGGTTTCCTTTTGGCAACTATTAAGAGTAGTTAGTCACACTGATCTTTAACTTTGTTAATTGTGTGGGATTTTTTTGTACATACTGTATGTATACCTGTACAAAAGTATACAAACACATTAAGTATTTTTAAAAAACTGTTATTGACATTGTGGTATTTCAAACCACAATTATATAATATATAAAAAAAACAACAACTGGTATTATGACAGCCCTAATTTACTGATTTAACTGCATGTTTTACTTCTCATTCCAGAGGCTGATGGGCCCTGATGGTATGTCCATGGTCAACGGGACGACAGGAGTCCACGGAGAGGAGTATTGGACAGATGGGGGGACAATGTCTGTGTCCCAAGTCAGGCCTTCATCCCCTCAGACTCAGGCCACAGGCCACTCCCAGGCCCAGCCCCAGAGACAGGTCAGCGATGTCTACTCCAACACCCTCCCTGTCCGCAGGCCTGCCCCCGCCAAGAATAAAAACCCAGTGGGTAAGAAGACCAAACACTCGGCAGCAAAAAATTCCCAAGAAACATCATAAATAAAACATCAGTTCTTGTTGCAATGTTGTATTCAGGAACACTTTAGCAATGGGTCAGAAGGATTGATAACCTCACCTGTTCTTCTTTTGGCTGCTCCCTTCAGGGGCCTCAGCGGATCATCTGCCTCCATCTCACCCCATCCCTTGCATCTTCCTCTGTAACACCAACCCTCTCCATGTCCTCCTTCACCACATCCATTAATCTTCTCTGTGGGCTTCCTCTTTTCCTCCAGCCTGGCTGCGCCATCTTCAACATCCTTTGTCCAATATATCCACTATCTCTCCTCTGCACATGGCCAAACCACCTCAGCCTTTCCTCTCTTATTTGTCTCCAAACCGCTCAACCTGAGCTGTCCCTCTGATATACTCATTTCTAATCCTGTCCCGTCTAGTCACTCCGAGTGAGAATCGTAGCATCTTCAACTCTGCCACCACAAGCGCTGCCTCTTGTCTTTTTGTCAGTGTCAGTGTCTCCAAACCATACATCATAGCAGGTCTCACTCCAGTCTTGTAAACGTTCTCTTTCACTCTAGCTGCTATCCCTCCATCACAAATCACCCTGACACCCATCTCCACACACTCCACCCTGCCTGTACTCTCTTTTTCACCTCTCTTGTGTATTTTCCATTGCATTGGATGATTGACCCCAGGTATTTAAACTTACCTTCACTACCTCTACTTCTTGCATCACACCGGAGTGGTGGCCTAGGGGCAGAACATCCACCCCACCACCGGGAGGTCAGGATTCAAGTCCCAGCCGGGTCATGCCAAAGACTATATAAAAGTGGAACTTCCTGCCATCCAGCTTAGTGCTCAGCAAAAATGGAATGGAGGAGGAAAATGTGGGTGGCAGTGGCTCAGAAGGTAGAGCCGGTCGTCCAATAACCAGAGGGCTGGCGGTTTGAATCCCGCTCTCCCCAGCCAGCCTGCCGTTGTGTCCCTGGGCAAGACACTTTACCCAACTTGCCTCCAGTGTCCATGACACTGGGTATGAATGTGTATAAATGTTCAGTAGTGGTTGGAGAGGCCGTTGGCATGGATTGGAAGCCATGTTTCCGTCAGTCTGCCCTAGGGTAGCTGTGGCTACAGCAGTAGCTTACCACTACCAATGTCTGTCTGTGGAGTGAATGAATAATGGACTCATTGTAAAGCGCTTTGGGTATCTTGAAAGGCGCTATATAAATGCAATCCATTATTATTATTATCTTTACCGCCGCACCTGCCTCCCTCATTCACACACATGTATTCTGTGTTGCTCCTACTAACTTTCATTCCTCTTCTCTCCAGTGCATACCTGCACCACTCCAGGTTCTCTTCCATTTGCTTCCTACTCTCACTACAGCAAATCTGTTCATTGTACCTAATGGCAAAATGAAGAAAAGTGGCAAACCAGTTACAGATTGTCACTGTTTGTGATGATGTTATTGTAATTTTGTTTTCCCTAATCATTTGTGCATCTTGCTTTCTCTACTCATTGTCTCCAAACCTCTACAGGGGAGACACGGACCCTGCCCAGGTCCAGTTCCATGGCAGCAGGTTTGGAAAAGAATGGCCGCTCTCGTGTCCAGGCCATCTTCTCCCACGCTGCAGGTGACAACAGCACTCTGCTCAGTTTCTCTGAGGGAGATGTCATCACCCTGCTAGTGCCTGAAGCCCGTGACGGCTGGCACTATGGCGAGAACGAGAAAAACAAGATGTAAGTAATGTATTCATTTATTCTATTTTGCCCGAATCCAAAAACCAAAAATGGATAAATATTTGTTAAGGTGCAGTTAGAGTTGCACTAATAACGAGGTCTGCTCTTTCCTCAGGCGCGGCTGGTTCCCATTCTCCTACACGCGTGTGCTTCCCGACAGCGACAGTGACAAGCTCAGAGTCAAGTATGTGGCGGCCCCTGTTTCATTAACGATGTGTCAACTTAATTAGACCAAATGAGCCCAAGTCTGAGGTGTTTTTGTTGTCTTACCTTCCTCAGCCTGCATCACGGGAAAAGTAGCAGCACGGGGAACTTGTTGGAGAATGACGCATCAGTGCCCACACCCGACTACGGCCTGACTGCCCGACTGCTGGCACAGAGCTTAGCACAGACCCGCCCGCGCCCCTACAGCATGGCAGGCTTTGGCACACAGGTAGAGTAACTTGTAATGTCAGTGAACAACTTGTGACTCTTGCTTAGTTAATTTGCAGCCCCCATCTCAGCCTTTTGTTGCATAATTTGATGAGTAATCCTGCAGTAACTAAAAAGTAAATGATCTCTGAGGTTTTGCTGCCCCCTAGCGTTTTTGTTAGAGTATAGCAGATTTTAACACAAGCACACAATGTTAAAAACATTTTTTTTTTTTTTTTAAGCCTGCTGTTGAGGATTATGACGGCCGCTTTGCCACAAGGTAAGTGCCTTTTCTATCCTGCCTACTGAGTGCTGATAATGTAGAACTGCTTCTGTCATTTGAAAAGTTGACCTTCTGTCTTTTTCAAAATGGGAAAACTTTAAAGCATGAATGGCAACGCTCAAGAGACTGCAAAGTCTTTTGAACATAGATCCAGCAATTCCAATTTAATGCTTGTTTCTATAATTTCCAAGCAGGAATAATTAAGAGAAAATGTATTTTGTCCAAACTACATTCTTAGTGAAAACTGAGTAGTGGATAGAAATTAATATTTTTGTTAATAGAGACTACCTATTTCACATTTTAAAGCAGATTTTAAAGACTGGGTACACTTAAAAATATGGAAAACAATAGATGGTGGTTATGTTGTTGAAGAAAGATGAGAAAAATAAATTTGATTTTTATTATTTTTAATTGCACGAATGAAGCAAAAATCATTTTTGTGTAGTGTGATGGTACAGAGTGGTGAGGTGCACTTATTTTTTGAGAACCTCAACTACTGAAGTATTACTACTGTAATATTACTCTGCTCTACTACTGTAGAGCATCACTGTCTCTTTTTTCTTTTTTTTTTTACATTGACCCTAAATTGTTCCAAATGCCAGTTACATCTTCCTAGAGCTATGGCCACAAACGAATTGATGGCCCATAATCTAATGGTACTTAATAAGCTGTGCTTCCACCCCACTATTTTACAGTGGATAAAAAAGTCTACACCTCTGTTAAAATGCTAGGTTTTCATTAAAGCAGCACTATGGTAACTTTCTTGTTCCAGGTAAGGACACTGTAAAGACTACAACTATGGCAACTATGATCTCTGTCCCAACAGCCAGTCATAGAGTGCTTAGTCATTATTAGCTACAGTTGTACCCTATGATTGGCTGTTGGGACTGAAGTTATAGTCGCCATTGTTGTAGTCCTTTCAGTGTTCCTACCAAGAACAGAGCTGTTGCAGGCAGTGCAGGCCCAATCAGGCTGTAGAGGAAGTGACATTCACCTGGTCAAAGGTTTCTTTGACCAGGTGAACCTTTAAAAACAATTTTGGAAACATTATTTTAAGGTGAAAATCTTACATATTGTTGCTTTAAAGGTGCAGTGTGTAACATTCAGGCAGATTTTAAAATGCATCCATTTCACATTTTATGAGTCATCGCACTCTTCCAAAGCACCCTCCTCCTGTCCTGTGTATAAAAAAAGTTTACTTTACTTAAGAGCAACTGTAGAACAGTGAAAACAAAGTTAAGATTTTATGGTGCATGAAATTTCAGAATTCACCTTGCCCCAGTTTTACACACTGTACCTTTAATACTTCTCCATGGGGTCAACTTCTCCAGTATTCCAGAGTGAAAATATATATTTTTTTAAATGAACAATAAGCTGGTTGCATAAGTGAGCACACCCTTAAACTACAACTTTGTTGAAAGACTTTTTGATTTAATTACAACATTCATTCTTTTTTGGGTAGGACTCTATCAGCATGTCACATCTTGATGATATTTGCCCACTCCTTCTTCCAAACACGCTCCAAATCTGTCAGATTGCAAGGGCATCTCGAGTCTTGAGGTCACCCCCACCAGTCTTCAATTGGTTTCAGGGTCTGGGCTTTGGCTGGGCCATTCCAACATTTTAAGAAAGGTCTAGTCAAGCCATTCTGTTACTTTGTATGTATGCTGTGGGTCATTGTCCTGCTGAAAGGAGAACTTGCTCTTCAACTTGCAGACACCTGAAGATTTTTAGACAAAACTGACGGATATTTAAAATTATTAATTCCCTCCACATTGACTAAAGTTCTGGTCCCAGCTGCATGATACTGCCACAACCATGTTTTAGAGTGGGTTTGGTGCTCTTTCGGTGATGCACAGTGTTTTTTTAATTAACAAATATTCCTTTTGGAATTAAGGCCAAAACGTTTAACCTTGGTTTCATCAAACTCTTAACACATTTTTCCACATACTTTTGTGGAGATTTTTTTTTTTTTTTTCCTTTTTGGAAAAATTTAGCAGGGCCTGGATGCTTTTCTTTGTCTGAAAAGGCTTCTGTCTTGTGACTCTAACCCATACTCCAGACATTCACTACTCACAAATTTCACAAAGTTCACGCTACAGTGATATTATATCATGAAAGTAGGGCATTTAAGTAGAAGCATGCATTGGTGATTTCCTCATCTCAAACAATTTATTGAAACAAAAGCCAACAACAGTGGTGGGTATACCACAACAAAAAATGTCAATATTTCAATAACTTGTCATATGCCTTTGAGCATCAATTACAGCTTGACAACGACGTTTCATGCTCTTCACAAGTCGACTTATTGTCTGCTGAGGCATGGCATTCCACTTTTCTTGAAGAGCGGCCCTCAGGTCATTGAGGTTGTGGGGTGCAGGGTTACGAGCCTCTACACAGTGACTCAGCTGATCCCATAGGTTTTCTATGGGATTCAGGACTGGAGAAAGTGCAGGCCACTACATATGCGGTACCCCAGCCTCCAGCAGCCGTTCCCTAATGATGTGATCTCGATGAGCTGGAGCATTGTTGTCCATGAAGATGAAATTAGGCCTGTGTTGTTCATGCAGGGGCACAATGACTGGATTGATGATGTTATTCAGGTAGTACTGGCTTGTCACTGTACCATTCACAAGGTATAGGGCAGTTCTGTATGGACTAGACACACCTGCCCATACTGTAACATGGTGATAACAGTGGCTGATGCATAGCGCTCTCCTTGACAGCCATCATTTCTGCTCAGTGTGAATTGACTTTGATCAGAGAATGGCACTGAGGCACACTGGTCCCTTGTCCAGCTTAAATGCTCCATGGCCCATGCAAATGATGATGCCTGTACCTGGTGGTGTGGTCAGGTACCCATGCAGGTCATCGAGCATGCAGACTACGCTGATCTAAATGGTTTCAGATGGTCTGACATGACACTTGGGTGCCTCTCACCTCCCTTAAATGTGCCTGGAGTTGAGTGGCATTCATCATCCAGTTCTGCAGAGCACTGTTCACAATGAATTAGTCATCAGTGTGGGATGTGGCCAAAGGATGTCCACTTCTATGCCTTTCTGTGACTCTTCCAGTCTCTGTGTATCTCTTTTGCAACCTGCTGATGACACTCTGTGATACTCTAAACTCAGTGGCCACTTACAGTGCATCCGGAAAGTATTCACGGCACTTCACTTTATGTTACAGCCTTATTCCAAAAGGGATTAAATTCATTTTTTTCCTCAAAATTCTGCACATAATACCCCATAATGACTATGTGAAAAGTTTTTTTTTTGAGATTTTTGCAAATTTATTAAAAATAAAAAACTAAGAAATCACATGTGCATAAGCATTCACAGCCTTTGCTCAATATTTTGTTGATGCACTTTTGGCAGCAATTACAGCCTCAAGTCTTTTTGAATATGATGCCACAAGCTTGGCTCACATATCTTTGGGCAGTTTCGCCCATTCCTCTTTGCGGCACCTCTCAAGCTCCATCAGGTTGGATGGGAAGCGTCGGTGCACAGCCATTTTCAGATCTCTCCAGAGATGTTGAATTGGATTCAAGTCTGGGCTCTGGCTGGGCCACTCAAGGACATTCACAGAGTTGTCCTGAAGCCACTCCTTTGATATTTTGGCTGTGTGCTTAGGGTCGTTGTCCTGCTGAAAGATGAACTGTCGCCCCAGGCTGAGGTCAAGAGCGCTCTGGAGTAGATTTTCATCCTGGACATCTCTGTATATTGCTGCATTCATCTTTCCCTTTATCCTGCCTAGTCTCTCAGTTCCTGCCACTGAAAAACATCCCCACAGCATGATGGTGCTACCAACAATGGCGTGGTTATGAATGGTGTCTGGTTTCCTCTAAACATGATGCCTGGCATTCACGCCACAGAGTTCAACCTTTGTCTCATCAGACCAGATAATTTTGTTTCTCATGGTCTGAGAGTCCTTCAGGCGCCTTTTGGCAAACTCCAGGTGAGCTGCCATGTGCCTTTTACGAAGGAGTGGCTTCCATCTGGCCACTCTGTCGTACAGGTCTAATTGGTGGATTGCTGCAGAGATGGTTGCCCTTCTGGAATGTTCTCCTCTCTCCACAGAGGGACGCTGGAGCTCTGACAGAGTGACCATCCGGTTCTTAGTCACCTCCCTGACTAAGGCCCTTCTCCCCCGATCACTCAATTTAGACAGCTGGCCAGCTCTAGGAAGAGTCCTGGTGGCTCCGAACTTCTTCCATTTATGGATGGTGGAGGCCACTGTGCTCATTGGGACCTTCAAAGCAGCAGAAATTTTTCTGTACCCTTCCCCAGAGGTGTTGTGCCAGTTGTGCCTCGAGACAATCCTGTCTCGGAGGTTTCCAGACAATTCCTTTGACTTCTTGCTTGGTTTGTGCTCTGACATGCACCGTCAACTGTGGGACCTTATATAGACAGGTGTGTGGCTTTCCAGATCATGTCCAGTCAACTGAATTTACCACAGGTGGACTCCAATTAAGCTGTAGAAACATCTCAAGGATGATCAGTGGAAACAAGATGCACCTGAGCTCAATTTTGAGCTTCATGGCAAAGGCTGTGAATACTTACGTACATGTCATTTCTTAGTTTATTTTTAACAAATTTTGCAAAAATCTCAAAACTTTTTTCATGTTGTCATTATGGGGTATTGTGTGTAGAATTTTGAGGAAAAAAATGAATTTAATCCCTTCAGGAATAAGGCTGTAACATAACAAAATGTGGAAAAAGTGAAGCACTGTGAATATTTTCCGGATGCACCATACCTCTGAGAACATCCTGTTTGAAGCCTTGCAATGGTGAGGTACTGTTGACCAATTGTTACATGTCGTCTTGGTCTCATGATATCAAAATGTGAACAGCATGATGAAGAGGACTGTTTAAATACCAATTGTAATTGAACCAGAAAATGTATTGGTTGATTCATGGATCAAACACCTACTGTGAATTTTGCCATTAAGCACCTTGTTAGAGAACAGCAAGTTATGCAAAAAGTACTGAAACACTGAACAGTGGGACATGTGCATTCAAAAGGGTAAAGAAGGTCAAATTAAGTTCACCTGTAAAGGTTATAATGCGTTTTAGGTGCATCCTGAAATTTCACCTGAAAGTTGAATATCCCTAACTTTTTGTGAGTAGTGTATGTTGAATATTTGCCAGAAATTCCTGCTGCTCCTTCAGTGTTTGCAATCAGCCTCCGAGTAGCCATCCTGACCAGATTTTGTCTGTCTGGTACTCAGTAACATCACTGTTGTCTCATAGTTTTCCACTTCTTGGTAACTGTCTTCCATGGTTTACCGTACGTGATGCTGTGAATATTTTTGGAACCCTTCTCCAGACTGATGCATTTCAACAATGAGATCCTTTTAATCTTTTTAGTTCTCTGTGAACGGTGTCGTTTACTTTAAGATGCAACTGAGTAAATGTCAGGAAAATCCTGCTAAGACAGCTTAACTTGATTTGAGGTTGATCACAGTCATTTTGATTATTTTCAGGCATGTACTCAAAAAGACTGAATGCTGTAATTAATTAAAAAAGCACTTAACCACAGTATTAGTTTAAGGGTGTTCACACTTATGCCATCATGTAATGATTTTTTTTCCTCTCAACAGATTTATTTTTCACTTGGTTTGTACAGGATATAGGTTGCAGTAAGGCTGGGAAATATTTTGAAAATATTAATCTTGATCTTTTATTAATCACAAAAACCTGACATTTTAGCAGTGGTTTGAATACTTTCTATAGCTAGCGTTGGACCTCAGATGAATCAACAAATTGTATTTTTTCATTTAGAAAAGCACTAAGACTGTAGGTTTTCTGTTGATTGACTAATTTACGACTTAGATTTGAGCAATAGCTCTAATTTGAAAATGTATGTAGTGTTCTTTTTTTTTCATTTTCTTAAAAAAAACTTTCATTTTTGATCTTCCTTATGCCACTTTAAATAGTTCATTAGAGTAATTAAAGCTGTCCAAACTGTTTTAATACTGTCTCGGACTTGCTGACTCGCCAGGTTCAGTTTAGGAATGACGCTGTACCTGTTTCTGTCCAATCAGGGAGCACATTACTGTTTACATGTATATGAATGTGTGTGGAGATTTGTGAGGGGGAGAAAAGTCCGGGTGTGTGTCTGCGCGTTTGTTCCGGTGTTGGGTGGATTACACGTTGTGACGGTAAATATCACGCTGACTCCATCCCAGCCATCTCTGCCTGTCAGCCCGGAGCTTTGGGCATCAGTGTCAAGATGTTACACATACTCCTGTCTGCTCTAAATGTGTGTTGGTTCTTTCCCCCCCCCCATGTATCAGTATTTTTTGAGACGATACTGTCCTGCAGGGTGTATTCACCCCCACAACATACAAATACTACACCCCTCCAGCTAAGGAGATGACTTGATGATTTTCTCATCAACATCAACTTGGTTTTGTCTACTTTTTGGATTCTAGTAGAGACCAAAAAACAATTGAACAAAACATCTCAATATGTGTGGCAATTTCCATCCAGCAAACCTATCTGCAAAGAAGTGTTGATGAGAGAATTGGAAGTCCAATCTCCCTGATTGTGGCAGGTGTGTTAGGAGCTGCAGCTGCAAGCGGGGCAGAGGTCTCATTCCTAAACCCCACCTGCAGATCTCCTAAACTCTTACCCTGCCTCCTTGTGCCTGTCTTGTCTTTCTCCATTTCTCTCTGAGTGTGTCCGACCTGGCAAGCTTCCTTCTCTCTTTGTTCCACAGTGACAGTCCTGATGGCAAATTGATTTCGACTGTGTGAGAACAGACATACAGACAGAAACAGACAGCTCCGGATAGCACAGGGGCCTCTTCCTCCTCCCCCCCCCCCCCTCCCAAATCTTGCCCTCCTCTTAGCCTCCCTCCTGTCCAGTTATCCCCCACCTCTTCTCCTCTGCCCCTTCTCCAAATGGAAGAGGCCAGTTTCATCCCTCCTTTCTGTCCTCTCTTCCTCCCCGGGTCCCTCCTTTCCTCCTTCCGTCCATCCTTCCTGGGTGCTGCTGCTGCTGCTGCTGCTGCTGCTGCTGCTGGGGGTGTCGGTGTGGACAGTAGCGGTTGGTGGGTGGAGGATTGCGTTGAGCGAGAGAGCCAGAGCGGGGCCTACCTGCTCAGCATGCATCGATATGGACTCTGAAAACCCTATCTCTGACCACAGTCCACCATCACGGACTGGTCGCACAAGAGACTGCCTTTGCTACTGCTCGTCTGTTCATGCATGTACATGGTTGTGTCATTTTGTCGAAAACTAAAGGACATGTTCATGTACTGTACAAGTGCCAAAAGACTCCAATGTCGTCGTACTGAAGCCACTGACTGACTGAATGGCCTTTTCTTTTTTTTTTTCTTTTTTTTTTTTCTAAGCACAAGTGGGCCCAGTATTATTGAGTTCCCACCTGGCGCGCACACACACACACACACACACACACACACACACACACACACACACACACACACACACTAAGCTTTGTTCAGGCTGTGCAGCAGATTACTGTTTCCTGTTCTGAGATATCCCCTTGGTCCTGCTGTGCTTCCTTGTGCCAGTGCTAGACTTTATTTTTCCGTCAAGAGTGTCCTGTTCGCCTTACTTTACTTTTTTTTCTTTTTTAAAATTCAGTTTATGTGCACTGAAGCAAAGTTTCTAAATGAGCTTCAAGAATATAGTCTATATATCGATACATATAAATATATATAAATTGTTTTCGTCAGTTCAGACGCACTGTATTATGATCATCACATGATAAAATAATAATAAAAAGAATTCACTTTGCACCGTCAATCCTATTTATTTATTTTTTTTTTTTTGTTTTACTTGGTTGAACATATTGCCATGACAGTTGGTTTAATAAAAAAGCCCCATTCCAATATCCTTTTTTAAAGAGATTTCATTTTCTAATATCCTTAACAACAGCTGTGAGTTACAACCCCTGGCAAAAAGTACGGAATCACCCCTCTTGGAGGATGTCCATTCATTTGTTTAATTTTGTTAAATAAACTAATCAGACATGTCACAAAACTATTTTTATTCAACATGCCAACCTTCTGGCTTTAAGAAACATTAAAAAAAGAATGATAGAAAGTTGTAGTAGATTGCAGTGCATTATTTTTTTTATGGCATCATACAGGGGGAAAATATGGAATCACTCAATTCAGAGGAAAATATTATGGAATCGTGAAAAACACTCCGCCACTAGCACTTTGTTGCATGCCCTCTGGCTTTATTCACAGCTTGAGTTCTCCGCAACGTGAACTTAACTAGTATTCTTCATCGGTCCAGCTCCAACTTTCTCTTTCTGCTGTTGCCAAATCAGCTTTGCAGGCTGGAGCCTCGTCATGGACCGTTTTCTTCAGTATCCACCATAGATTTTTAAAGGGATTGAGGTCTGGACTATTTGCAGGCCATGCCATTAATTCTGTCTTTCTTGAAGGAAAGTTTTCACACTTTTTGCCTTATGAAAAGATGACTTATCGTCTTGGAAAATGATGTCATCGTCACCAAAAATACTCTTGATTGAATAAGAAAAGTGTCCAAAATCCCCATGTAAACTTGTTGAAGATGTCGTGACTGCCCTCTCCACCTTGCCTTTACCCGACATGCAGCCCATGTCATCAGTGACTGTGGAAATTTGCATGTTTTCCAAACAAAAGTTCCAGCATCATCACCTTGCTCGATGCGGATTCATGATTTGTCACTGAATATCACTTTCATCCAATCATCCTCAGTCCATGATTGCTTCTCTTTAGCCCACTGTAGCCTGGTTTTTTACTGTTTAGTTGTTATCGGTAGCTTTGTGTTTGGCTTTTCTGTGTGTAAATCCCATTTCCTTTAGGTGATTTTTTTTTTTTTTTAACACAATTCGGTCACAGACATTGACTCCAGTTTCCACCCATTTGTTCCTTATATTTCTTTTGTTGTGCATTTTCTGTTTTCAGGATATATTGCTTTAAGTTTTCTATTTTGATGCTTTGATGTCTCCCTTTGTCTACCAGTACGCTTCCCTTTTACAACCTTCCCATTTTGTTTGTATGTGGTCCAGATTTTGGGCACAGCTGACTGGAAACAACCAACATCTTCTGCTACGTTATATCCGTTTCCTTTGATTTAATTTGATGCAGGTATTTGTTTTAGGACAGGGCGAGTCCATAATATTTTCCTGCGAATTGAGTGATCCCATGTGTTTTTCCCCATTCTGTTTGATCTAATAAAAAAATTGCAATTGACTACAACATTTCTTTTTTTTTTAAGTGTTTTATAAAGTCAGAAGGTTGGCATTTTAAATGGGAATAGTTCTGTCATGTTTGTGATTTTTTTTATTTTTTTACTAAATGAAACAAACTGAAAATTCCTCAAGAGTGACGATTCCGTATTTTTTGCCAGGGGTTGTATTTTTAAATTAAATTACAACCATGACTTTTGCAGCTATCAGTGTTTATAATTGTATTCCCCAAATGGCTATGTAGTTCTTTTGGTCTTTTATTTATAATATTGTCCATGTAAAAAAAAAAAAATAAATATATACATATATATTTCCAGAAACAATGAAAGACTTCTCATTCGTTTAAGTGTTTATCTTATGCATGCTGTGGAGGGAAATCAGAAAATGTGATTTAAAAAAAAAAAAGAAAAGACATTGAATGTATGGTGATTTTTACAAAGGTATTCTAAATAAAACATATATATTAATAAACAGTCTGGTCTGACGAGAAATCTGTTCCATCAGTGACAATGGTGTCTCCAGTTTTGTTGCATTTTTTTCCCCCCTCCCTTGCCTGGTTTCCATGTTATGGCTCCAAAATGATTTTCTCACTTTAAAATTAAATTTTCAAAACTGACACCCTTGAGTGAATCATTGTCGGCCACAGCTGGGTTTGCTGCATGCAGTTTCATTGTTACTTTATCCCCAGCTCCCACAACGTCCGTGCTGCTCACACCAAGTGTTTGTGTGTACGTGTGTGTGTGCGTGTGCGTGTGGTGATCATGGTCTGTACAGTTTTTTTTTATGCTATATGACTCTGTCTGCCTGCCGACTTTCTTCTTTAGTGTATTTGACAATACTGAATTATATCATTTGTATTTTGAGGATACAAAACAGGGTCATTCTGTTGACATTACCTGATTCTGACAAAATGTCCAACCTGAGCCCCCAAAGTTTGACTTTTTTTCCCTGTACATCTTCATTATATTTAATGAAGGGATTGCTAATTTTATCTTTGCACTATGATTTTTTTTCTTTTTTTTTAGTTATGACACACTTTGATTATTTATCATTTCTGAGACATCTTGAAAAGTGCGATCAAATAATTTTGGATTTCTGCATCAAGTTAGAGCTTGGCATTACCAGTCGCCCGCCAACTTAATGCTGATGAAATTCACTGTCTGCCTGTACTGTCACATTGGCTGCTAGAAGATTGATACATATATACTGTAGTCTCTGTAAAAGTCAACTGAAGTAATAAAGTGTGCATAATAAGTGGCATGTTTATGATAAAACCACCAGTTTGTTTTTTTAAAAAAGATGCACTTTCACAAGAAAAATGCAAATTTGAGAGGGGGAAAAAAATTACCCAAATTTGCACTGCTAAAAACATGCAAATATATAAATTTACCAGAAGCAAGTTATAAATTTACAAGAAAAAAAGTTGAAAATTTGAGGCAGAGAAGTAGCAAAATTATGGCATGGCACCATGGTATGTTTTTTACTGTACAGCCAAACATTGCCCCAAATGCCTCTCTGCACTGTAGAAACAGTCTCTCAGTTGGCTACTGGAAATCCTGAGTGGCCAGTATAACTTGAGAAAACCACCAGACACAGTGGCTGGTGACCACAAAATTTCATGGACACCCTGACTCGGGGTGTCGGTCTAAAGACAGAGTCGGGGGCGCGTTGTACAGCGCTGGGGAAAAACAATGAGAATTTCCTAACTTAGCATCTCTGCACGCACGGCAGCCGTTCAATTTGAGTATCTGTTGAATTCCAACACAAGAACACCTCAGCTGACTTAAGGAGGTACTGATTAGGTAGCATGGAAAGTGGCATGAAAACCGAACAAAAATCAGTTATTCCACAAATACAGATTTGAGTTCTTCCCAAGTTAAAACTTTACTGCAGTAAGAATGAACATGAACTTTTTTCTTTGCGTTATCTGATCTAAAAGCAACATCTTTGCCTTGCTGCTGTTTTCTATAAATAAATGCTCTAAATTATGGTATTTTGACCTGGAATTTGGGTGAGTTGTTGTCGGTAGGTCAGAGAATAAAACAAAATTGTTCATTTTACTCAAACACATGTATAAATAGTAAAACCAGAGTGATAACTTTGCAGCGGTCTCTATGTATGATCATCAGTGACTAACCACTCCAGTTTAAAGCAGCACTACAGGTGTGTCTCAGTGACTTGGAATATCATCGAAAATTTAATTATTTAGTCTTTTCACTGTTCCTACCAAGAACAGAGCTGTTGTGGGCAATGTGGCCCCACTCAGGCTATGGGGGAAGGTTGGTATACCATCAAAATAATTTTAGAAACATTACTGTAAGATGAAAATCTTACATAGTGTTGCTGTGACAGAGCAAATGAACCAAACATTCATTTTTTTTTTTTTTTGGCTTTATCAGCTAAGGAAACTAAAACTTCAGTGGTGATGTCACCCTCTGGCATAGGTAGTTTATCAAAACTAGTTACAGTATACCACATGGAAGGCCTCATTTTTAGCTAATTCCAACAATGCTGAAAGGAGTTAATATGATGACATGGCATCCGCTGTGTATCCATATCTCACCGGAATCGCTGCTCTTCCCAGGCATTTGCCTCGATGATTGCCAAACTCACAGTGGCCATCAGGTGGGTTTGCATCCAGGTCTGTGGCCAAGGTCAAAGGTCAGCAGATCTGGGCACTTTGGAGATTTCAGAAAAATTGTTGCTTCTCCTCGGCAGTTGCCGCGATGCTCACCAGATTCACTCACAGCGATCCTCAGATGGGTCTGCATCAAAGTTGTGCTCAAGGTCAAAGGTCAGGAGGTCTCGGCGATTATGATTTTATGAAAATTGTTGCTCCTCCAAAGCAGCTGCGCTAATTCTCAAAAACTTTACACACAATGTTTTGTCTGCATCCAGGTTGAGATCTGGGCAGTCGTCGTTACTCCTCCTAGGCAATTGGCCCAGTATTCGGCAGACTTGTGCACAATGATACTCAGGTGGGCCTGCATCTAGGCTGTGCTTAAGGCCAACAGTCAGGCGATCAGAGCCCTCTCTGGGTGATTTCATCAGGCTGGAATGAGCTACTCCGTCACAGACGGTATCAGCAGGTTTAAGTGCATTTTGATGACGGGCTCTTCTCATAGCCATGATTGTTTCTTTTTTTTTTTTTTTTTTTTTAAATTTCGGCATATTTAGCACCCTTTGTTGTAGCTTAAATTGCCGTGAAATGGAGAAATGGTTGTTTACACACATTTTTTAACAATTCAGATTTTCTAGCATCTATTACTTTTCCAAGGTGTTAAGATTTTCCTCCTGCCAGTTTGTACGTCAGCCCGTTTGCTCTGTCAGCTCATGACCGTTTTCCTTTGGCATAAGGCAGCACACCCCCTTTACTAAACTTCCGCGGGGAACTTGCAGCTGCTGTGACACGAGTGTTAAGCGTGCACACAGGATCGTCATCATGGGCTAGTGAAGGGGGTCAGGTGGGAGACACTGATTTATTTTTGCGGAGTGACCCAACAGCAGATGCAGCCTCTGGTCGATTTCACTTCCATTTACAGCTGAAATCTGCCCCCACTGAAACGAGCTTGTGATTAAAGATGGAGCACATGGGGCTGTGTAGAATATGGCATGTTGAGCATGAAGTGTGTACCTGTTTTGCATCCCTCATTCCAGTTTCATGTTGTCGGTAACCTCCAGAATGTTCATCTTACACCAGACTAACCAGTGCCCTTACAAAATGTGACCCATGCATGATCTGAGAGATGAGCCATTCAAACCCAAAGGTTCTTTTTACCTTTCCAGTTTGGGTCCAGAATTGTCCCGGTTCTGAGGGAACAGGACCTCCGTAAGTCACCAATCTCCATCTCCTTTCGGCCAGCCAATTACTTTGCACTGTTTCCATTGGCTGTCTGGCTGTAGTGGGATGCTGGGAGTAGCGGGTCTTTTCTGTCCTTCGGCCTCCACGGATGTGGCATCAGCTCTGTCAGTTCAGCAGGCCTTGGGTTGTAAAAGAAGTACTTCTGATTTTTATTTTCCACTAGATTTTAATAACCCAGTTTCATACAGTGAAAACTAACCTTGCATGCATGCATATTAACATGCTGTTTTAGCTAACCCCCCCCCCCCATCACCTGCTTGCTAAAGCTCACAACTTTTTTTGTTTTTTTTGCTCAACTTCCTGTGCCAAAATATGGGAAGGCGGGTGTCTTTGGGAGTGGTTACATGTCCGTGTGTCTTTCTTGTCTTCATCTATCAGTTTTGTTCAACCTATTTATAAATGTTCCCCCTTCTCACCCCTCCTCTCCCCGCAGTGACCGCTCCCTGGAGGTGTTCCTCCGGCCCTCCTTCCACGATGACCGATCTGCACCCATCTTCTACTAGTGGCCGACTGTCCCCCTTTTTTACACTCATGAGCCCTTCTCTTATTTCTTTTTGCAAGGCTTGAGATAATGGCCACGATTGACTTGTTTCGGTCATCTAATGTTATTGCAAGAGGGCCCAGAAGTGGAGGAGGGGAAGAACAACTAAAGTACTAAGAATTTAGTGTCCGGCTGTGGAAATTCCCGATGTTTTCAAATGCTTCAGACATTGGGAATTCAGTGTCTCAGCCTGAACATAAAATGCCAGTGTGATGATAGGTTTTATTAGTAGTTTAGATCACAGCAGTTATGGGTAAGGTATTGCTAAGAAGTTTACCAGTGATGCCATCATTTTATTATTTATCTTCCACTTTTCATTTTAGATTTATTTTTTTTTTCGTCACTACACACTGTACATTTTATTTGAAGATTATTACAATACAATAATAATTAGCAGTGACTCGGAGGTACATGTGAGACGGGCGATAATGGCTGGAAGCGCTTCACTCAAATGTGAACGAAATTTTTAGATTAAAGTTAAACTACGATATTTCTGCTTTTGATAGATGATATAGAAGTATGTATGCTAGTTGTGATACAGTACACCCAGATTTTCAAAGTGGGAACTGTGCCTTCTAGTTATTTTATTTTACTTTTTTTAAAGAAAAGCACATGGTATTGTCTTTTTTTTTTTGTTTGTTTTATAAACTGGTTTGTGGGAATACTCATCACACTTCTAGTAGTATTTTTATATCTCTGAAGATAAAGACGACACTAAATCCATGTATTCGTCGTTCTTTCAGTATTGAGTTTCTTAAGTGAAAATAGGAAAAAAAACAAACAAAACAGAAATAGCCATTATATGGTTTTGGCCTTATCAAAATAAAATTGGAATTGAACCAACATAGGATAACAGGTCTGATTTTGTTAGCTGGTTTGTTCAATTTATGAGCTCATTCCAGTGGAGCCTAATGGAGCTACTGTGATGATGTCACAGCCGTCATTCGATTGCTACTCCTTTCTAGGCAGTTGCCCCAGTGGTCACCGAACTGACTCATGATCACCCTCTGGTAGGGCTGCATCCATGTCGAGGTCAAAGGTCAGGAGATCTGGGCACTTATGAGTTCACGGAAAACGTTACTCCTCCTGGGCCACTGACCTAGATGGGTCTGGATCTAGGCTGTGCCGAAGGTCGGGGTCAACAGTCAGGAGATCCGCGCATGCCCGGGGTGATTTTGTCAGGCCGGCAGGAGCTACGCCGTCATTGACGGTCTGGTTGTCTTGGTCACAGCTGGAAGCAAGAGCCATAAGTTAGGGGGGAAGAAAAGCATGTGCCTTTACAATTTGTATTGTGTTAATGTATCGAAAAGTCAGTGTGATAATTTCTAGAAAACAAACATTACTGGTGAAAGCAACAGCTAAATCTGATACTTGACAAAAAGGATAATTAGGTCTAAAGATGGGAAAAGTTCAGTACACTTCTGACTGACCAAAACAATAAAATTAATTTAAAAAAAAATCAGATCTGTTATCCTGTTTATCCTGACAAGGCCAAAACCATGGAACGGCTATTTCAGATGTTCTGCTTTGCTTAATTTTTTGCTTCAGAAATTAAATACTGAAAGAACAGAGAACACGGATGACACTATTTTACCTTTGTCACATTTTTTTTTTTTTTTTTTTTTTTTAGTGAGCATGAGTATGGTGCGCAGATGTAAACAGCTTAATTTGCAACTGTAGTCTTTCCTTTATGTTTGAATGTCAATATCTAAGCTACCACACAGAGCTTAGATGTGAGGGATGAAATACAATGAGCATGCATCTTTTTTTTTTTTTTTAATATAAATTCTGTATTTTGCTTTGGGGAAGCGGTAGCTTATCAGATAAGAAACAGTATTATTGTAGCTTTGGGTCATTCACTCTCAGTATTATACAGTTACATTCATCCAGGACATGGATTTGAAACGGGGACATTTATCAAGGATGGTGTTGTGAGAATGAGAGTCAATTTATCCACGGTGAGTCCCCTCCAGCTGAGAGATATGATTGTGCTTCTCTTACATTGCTCATTTGGGATTCAAGTTTTCAAGTGCATTTAAAAAAAACACAAAAACAACTTTTATATTTAGTAGTGCTCATCTTGTCCATTTCTCACCTGCATCTGTGTGTGTATTATATCTGTACTGTGCATGTAAATGATCTCGTCCAAAATAAATGGGCACAGACCCCCCATACATTTATGTGTTGTGTTGTGCTTTACTGCACCTGCACCTGCAGATGTAACCACCACTGACACAAGAAGGGAAAAAAAAAAGTATTTGGATTTATTCATATTTTTTGGATAGTACAACAGCCATGAGTGACGGACAAATGGGAACAGCAGTGATGTTTAACTACTGATGCAAATTACGAAACACCTGACCTTCTCCGAAGATGCCTGCCGTTTTTAGCCAGTGAGCTTCGTGACATCTCTTTGGCAGATTTGAGACGTTTTCATCCTGGGCTGGGCCTTTTCGAATTTTCATACAAAAATAACTGCAATGTTGGAAACAGAATCGGCATGTGGAGAAGGGGAGGCGGCTGTTCATACAGCAGTAGTAATTCAAGTTAATCTGCTCTGCTACATGTCGCTATAAAGCCACAGCCACGCAGACCTGCACACCTTAACACCTGTAAACACCTCTGTCCAGCTGTGAATGTGGGTATATGCAAGTGTGTAGAGGTGGTGATCACATAAGTGTTCATACGGGAGTGTGTACGTGATTCGTCTTGTGTTTACCTGCAGGTGTTTGCAGACGTACGCACGAGTAAGCCCAAGTGAGGCCATACGTTTGTTTTTCTTCAGCGTGGTTCAGGAATAATCTCGCAAAGGAATCATGAATCCAAAATGCATTGCACACCTTGCATATACAAAATTTAAAGAAATCAGTCCTATTATGACACATTTTGCATACTGAACTCAAGTTTGTTTGTAGACATTAAACAGATTTGTGGTCTTGACTAGCAGAGTGTATGGAACTAATTTATATAAGTAGTATTAAAAAAAACCAGGGAGGGTGATCCTGCCAAAATGCAGGGAAGGTGCATTAAATAAAACTCAATGCATCGTAGCTGGAAGGAGACACCAGTGATCTCTGCCATCTAATTGGAGAATAACATTTAGATTAATTTCAAAATGTGCAATACCGTAGTGTTTTGGTTAATTTGCACAGATGTGTATCGACCCCTGACCTAAGCTGCTTCTGGAAGAAAATCCACTGCAAGTGGAATTGGAAAGGCACGCACTCAAAGAAAGATTGAAATGACTGCCATACATGCCCCGCTTTACACACCAGGAATAAAAAGGCTTTTCCATTTTTAGCTCAGCAGTCAAACCACTTGTAGAAGCAGACAATAGGACCGTTTTAGCTCACCCCCCCAACACTGCTGTGCACAGAGGACTAGACAATTTATATTAACTAGTGATGAAACTGGAGTAACCGGATTTCCTTAGAGAATAATTTAACGTTTAAGTTGAAACAATGCTTACTTTCAAGTTGAGTTGACTTACATTTTTAAGTAGTAAGTTTTACTGCTGCAGCCTTAAAAAGGTCATTGACTGAAAAAAATGTTTTTGTAGCTTTTAACCTTCTGAAATGTGTCTATTGGTCATTTGATTATAGAAAAAAAATATCAAAACACACTTCTCTTAAAAAAAAACAAAACACTGTGTTTATCTTGTTATTCTCTCCAAGAAAGGTTTTAACTCCTCCGGCTATTTTCCTGTATGTGAATAAATGGGGAACCCTCACTAGCCTTGATACTTGTCAGCTTCTCTGTTATTTGCCAGCCTAGTTGTCAAATAATAGGCGTGGTGCCAAAGCCGTTAGCATAAGAGCCATTAGCTTAAGAACTAACAGTGGTACTAGGAAGCTTGCGTTTATATTTTCCTCAGATTTCAGTCACCCTAGCAGACGTCACTGTTTCCACCTGGTTCATTAATCCACACTTGATAATACATGTTGCTTCATTCTGGCTTATTTTGTTATGTTTTCGCTGCAATCTTCTATCGTTAGCACCACCAAGGCAGCTAGCTGAATCTAGCAGCTTAGCCACTAGTCTTGGCTCATTCACGAATGCTTCTGTGCTTATTGTACCAGGAACCAGTCACATCCTATGGACCGCTGAAACCACACACCCCTGCCCACGGGCGGTGCATTATTTCATTCATTCCTTAAGACAAATGTGCATTAGTTGGCTCTGAGCTAGGCTCTAGCCAGGTAATATTAGCGACAGTGACTGAAGAGGGAGGGCAGAGTAAATGCAGCCTTAAAGATTTAAAGAGACATGCACTGAAACCAGCTGTTCTCAGAAAGGCTGCAAAAGATAAGCAATTTTGCTGCAATAATTAAAGAGAATTTTACCAAAATATGCCACTAACATTTTATTAAGACATGTGAGCTGTTAAAATGTGGAAAAGTGCAATCAGTGACCCCTTTAAAAATATAACTTAACCGGAAACTAAGCATTGTCACTCTAAGCTTCACGTGTTAAAAAAAAAAAAAAAAAAGTATAAATTTGAGTTCAATATTTAAAATGTGTCCCAACAGTTTGAGTTGAATAAAAGATATGTTTACCTAAGTTAATGGGGCTGTAATGTGTTACACTGTAAAAGTGTTTACATGTGCCAGTCTGTGTGACTGGGCCTTATGGTTTACACAGATGTCAGATTTGTCTTATTTTGGATTCCTGTTTTTCCTTTTTATTTCCTTCATACACCCCAAAACAGGGCACTCGGCACTAATACAGTACATTATATATGAGATGATTGACGGTACACTGACCTAAACAAAGATGCAAAACAATGACTGACATTCAACATTAGTGACCAGCATGTTGACACGGCTGAATTGTTCTGAAACGCCCATCTGCTGTCATTCTGTCACTGATAAAATGCAGTTTTACCCAATGTAAACCTGTAACTGACACAGAGATTCTTACATGTTGGCCTGTTGATTCAGGAAGGGGAAATGATGAGAAACGGAGGCAATACAAGAGGCCTGAGAGAGACATGACAAATACTGTGTGATCACTAACCACAGTGGGCGGTGGTGATGGGGGAACGCCCCGATTTTCTGGCGACGTTTTCTCCTGGGGTTTTTTTCCCCCTTCGCCAAATCAGACTGATGCCACAAAGCCCCAGCATCAATATGCTTGGGTATGATTTGCATTAAAACGAAACGCCTCTGATCTTGAAGGACATCACCACAATCATCAGTAAGAACCGTAACAGTCTTCAGGTGCCAGAAAATACCAGATCAATGATAAGCAGGTGGACAAAGGCGGTGGATGGGAGGAGCAGCTATGTCTTTTTTCACATTTTTGTTCCCTTTATTCTTATTTATCTTATACTTCACAAATCAAAAATATCCTTAAAGTCACCAAAATGATTTGATGCTGCACTGAGCAAATAAATACTGCATGTTAAATCTAATGCAAGAGTTCTACTTTTGCAGACGATACGACTTTGTATATCCACATCTCTCCATGCCATTACAATCAGGTTGCCATTCCTACAGCTATTGCTCTTTCTTCCTAGAATAATTAAAATAATAATAGTGTGCAAATCATTTGGGGTATTTTACTACAGTATGAGGCACTGTCTCATAAAGGGTCACCAGGGTTATTTAAAAATAAAACTCTGTAAAATATCTAGACATAATAATGCTGTTTTGTGTGTGTGTGTGTTGAGAAGGAATGGGAATCGACCTCCTCTTCCCGTTCAGTCTTCTGGATCACCTTCACAGTTCCCTGTTGGACACAAAATGGGTAAAGACGAAAAAAAAAAAAAGTCAGGACACTAGTCAGAGCAGTGCAAAGAAACTGAAAAATTTTAACTTGGACACGTTTGTATTCAATAATAAGTAAATATGGACATTTGCATATGAAATACAATTTCACAAAACTTGGGCAAAAAAGTCCAGTAATGACCTGCAGGAAGTTTGATTCCTTTACTGGAATTCGGTTCTGAATTCAGCATTTTAAAGGTCCCAGTAACTCAAACATCGTGTGTTTGTAGGTTTTAAATGCTTCTAAAATGCTTCCTTGGGTCATATCACTACAGTAAAAATTTTAAAATCTCTCGGCACTTAGAAATAATTATACTTTTAACACCTCGGCAGATGACCAGAAGCCGGCTTTGCTCTTCCGGGTTCCCTTTCCCCACGTCACTGACAAATGATCCGGTCTTCAGTTAACCCATCACCATAACTGTTAGCTGTGATGATTCAGTCCCCATCCAGGTTGCCAGCCCAAGGTGTTGAGAGCTAAAACTGCTACTATAAAATTGGCTTCTCAGCCGTGGTTTATATTATTTTCTTTCGATTCCAGTCACCCTGATACATACCTGTTTCCACCTGGTTCACTAATCCACTCAATATCTCGCTTCATTCCGGCTTATTTTGTTGTATTTTTATTGAGCCGTTAGCATTAGCTGAACTAGGCGGTCAAAGTCAGTCTGTCTAACCGCATTAGAGCTCACCTCAGCAGGGAGATGCTGACCGACAGGCTGCCCGGCATTGGCCTAACTGTCTAGCTGGCTGGTTTTGATCGCTAGTTTCTATAAATTGTATTCCCCATCACTGGAATCACTGTTCATCTACCAGCACTTGACCATATATGTCATTCTTAGATGTTAGTTTATTTTACTGTGATTGACCAGAATTCACAAAGGGAAGCTAACACAAGCTAAAAGTTAGCCTTTCACTCATTTTGCAAATGTTTCTGTGCTCGCTGACAATTCCCTGCGGTTGCTCATTTCAGTGTCTAATTAAATGTAATCTTTGGTCCAGATCTCCACATAGTATGACAGAGAGACTCCAGCAAACTGATTTGAACACCCAGAATTAAATAAAACGAGGAGCTTGTGTGTGACTGTTGTGTGTCACACCAAACACTGTGCGGGTGGGACAGTCGTTCAGCTTTTCAGGTTCCGCTATAACAGGAAGTGCTGTGGGGGCGTAATTGTTAGTATTCCCAGCATTAGTTAAAATCTATGAAAATATCCATTTTGCACAATATATCTGACATTTAATATAGTGATTTTGTCTGTAATTAAAACAGCTGCTGTCCCTCTATTTATTGGTCAGTTATGGTAAATGGCATTCACTTATATAGTGCTTTTTTTTACTCATCTCTGGATGACCAAAGTGCTTTGTTATGCTTGCCAAGCTACCAAAAAAACCCAAAACAAACATCTTCAATCATTTAACAACCACTTTTTAAAAAAGCAGTATAGCTGGGTTATACAGACCTGTTTTTGAGGACACATGGGAGTCGGAAACATGCGTGATAGAGAATCGTGACACCATAAAACGGTTGAGTGCTACAGTAGCTGGTTTATCAGCCTCAGGACTGTTGGAGACAAATGTCGGTGAAGATGCAGGCTCGGGGGTGGTGACGGGTGAGGGTGGACAGGGCTCAAAGGAGAGGTCGTCCTCCACTTCGGGACTCCCGCCTAGATACGCACACACAATGTCTCAATCACATCTCTGTTCAGTGCAGAAGAAATGACCCTGCACAGCATTTTGCGTCCTCACCCTGTGTGGGGTTGTTTCCTTCTGTCTCGGTGGAAACACAAGACTGACTTTCGACTCCAGGATCAGGTTGGGGGGTGGGGTCAAAGGTTTCCTCCTTCGAAGATTCCTGCCCACTTGGCTCTGCTCCAGCAGAGAAGGTAAAATCAGCCAACTCTCCCGTGGGGCTCTCCTAGAAGTCATGAATGCCAATTAAACAAACTAACAAAGAAATTCAGAATCTCTGAATACTGCAGAACATTAATCCATTAGCATGCCATACCTGGTCAAAAAGGAACACCGTAACATCATCGAAAAACGAGACTGCTTTTTTCTTCCTCTCCAACTCTTCGCAGAAGGACTGGGTGAGAAGCGTGGGCATCTTCAGGAGACTGCGGAGTTGTCGAGCCCTGCTGCAGTCGCTCACCACCACAGGCACGGGGGTGACATCCTCCTCACTCTCCTCACTCTCTTCCTCTTGGATGTTGTAGGTTCTCAACTCTTCATCGGACTCGCTGTCATCCGAGTCATCTTCCTCCTCTGCCTCCTCCAGGGGAGCTCTTACATTTTCCCCGCAAAGCTCCAGCAACGACGAAGAAGTGGACAGGTTGAGAGTACCGTTTGATTCCTCACATAAACTGTCTTGGGAGTCACATTCCTCCGCATCTATGTCTTCAAAGTCTTCTCCGTTTATTCCAGCACCCTCCCTCCTGTCTTCCGTTTCCTCCTCAGCTTGATTGAATTCAGGCAGTTCCTCCTCCTCTGTGGATCCATCACCGTTGTCTTTTTCTTTGGAGACCTCATCTCTGTAGTCTGTTATGGTGGAACTGGAATGCAGGGACTGGACAGATGAGCAGTCTTCTGCTCTCCCACCCCCTTCCACGTGGTTTTCAGAGGCCTCCTGGACAGTGGAAGAGGGCTCAGATCCGATCGATAGGCTGAGTTCTGAGGGAGGCTCGTCCCCCGAGTGCTCCGTCTCCAAACCCAGATCATCTTCTGCAGGGGTGGACTCTTTGGTCAGGCAGCCACCCATCTGTGGGGGAAACGGTGAGAGCATGGACAACCCAGGTGTGGGCAAAGAATGGGGTGAGCTACTGTCAGCCTCTGAGTGATTCACCAAAACACAACTCTTGATGTGACTCAGATTTGTTAAATGTTCCCTATTCCTGATTTGCTTTTCAACAGAATAATTATTTCCTAAATACACGCTATCTAGCCCTGCAAAGAAGTTGCTGCTGCCTTTTTCTTGAGGACTCTTCTCACACTCAGCATCATGGTCAGAAAAATAGGCTGAGTCCCTATATGGGCTCTTGTCAGTCAGGCCCTTTAACTGAACTTCTGAAGTGCTCGACCTGCAGTGCTCGACCCCTTGCCCCATCTGCAGAACAAGTTTGGGTTCTCCACCAAGCTGAGGGCTCCTCTCACCATCCAGAGGCTCTCCAAGCTCTTTGAAGATAAACTCTGGGGATTCATTGTTCTCCGTGTCGTAGCCACTATCTAGGGATTTGGGAAGGATGGGGATATTGAAGGAATCGGGGCTGACGGGGCTCGCCATTGATGGCAGCAGGTTGTCAAGATTTCTCTCTGGATTCTTTTGTGGACTGAGGTCCTCTTCCTCCTCGGCATAGTCAAGGTTAAAGTCGGCAAATATCCCTGATGTGATGTCTGTGATGTCGTCGTCATCCTCGCTGTAGTCACCGAGTTCAACCAGGCACATGCTCGAGTCTCTAACCCCAACTCCACTGTCTCTTGCTCTGCCGTTCTCCGGCGTCTCTGCATAGTTTAGCTTCATGTCTCTCAGATCGAGAGAGATTCCTGTTGAAACCCCTTCCCAGATCTTACTTTTCCTCTTATTGGACAAGGCTCCAGACTGAATTGTTGGTGGCTCGCTGTAAGAGGATGGTGAGTTTATATAGCTTGACTTGGGTGTCATCTCAGAATAAAAGCTCTCTCCGTTAAGCAATGGTTGCATTTCAAGTTTTCCACCCCCCATATTCCTGGTGTTTAAACTTAAGCTTGAGAGAGCATCAGCACATTGCACTTTATCTGCAATTATATTCCTCTCCATATTTATGGAGGCCTCTTGTTTTTCTTTGTGGCACAGGTGTATGTATGAGCCTAATTCTGTAGGTTTGCTAGCAGCATTACAACCAGAGTCTTCTCCTCCCTCCGTTGGACCACAAGGCCTAGAGCTGTGGAAAGTTCTGGTAGTGGCCTTGGTTAAAGACCACAACTCTGTTGAGTGAGCGGCATATTGAAGGTCCAGGTAGCTGTCATTTCCACTGCCTATTTGCCTACTGTCAAAACTTAAACTGTTATTGTTTGCCGAATGGTTTGAGAGCCAGTTGGTGGCCTCTCCCTCAGAGAAAAAGTCACCCTCGATCTCTCCGCTTCTCCGCCGACCCAGCAGCAGACCGTCATCAATTCCTGCGTCAATGCCAATATGGTTAACGATGGGTAGTGCTTTTCTGAGGGGACCCACCATATTATGGCAGCTGTCGTTAACCATGTCATGACCCAGATTTGCTTCGAGGTAGGGATCGCAGAACCCTAGGCTGGGGCTGCTGACTGCTTGCGACAAGCTACGAGGGTTTTCTAATCGCTCGTCTGAGTGGGCGAGGTTTGATTGCAACTCTGTGCCTTTGTGACTGGATGAGTGGCAATTGTGGGAGTTTGTCAGCTGTACAGGACTGGTGTCAGATGGCCGTCTCCCCAGTGCCTCCATGGTTAGTTGGACAGCAGGACTTGAATCTGAGTCATAGGCAGTGAATTTGATGTTATCGGCCGTTGACCAGTAAGCACTGGGCTTTGCCTTTGATGAACCAGTTTGAATCTCAGGGGACAAACAACTATTGCTGGCTTCCAGTCCTGGACTGTAATCCCTCATGCTGTCATCCAGGTTAATGTTACACTCTACTGGTTCCTCTATGCGAATATAGTACTCACTGCTGACTGAGGGGCTGTGGGCACTCAAAACGGGGACCACACCTGGATATTGGGGCTCATAGTAGGATGGGGACACTCTTGAAGTGAGGCTGTCGGACTTGCAGCCTCCTGAGGTGCTTCTTTTGCTCGAGTAGTAGATATCCTGATAGTGTGGATTCCCCTGTCCCAGGGGTCCACTGGTGGAGGAGGAACAGTAGGGCTGCTCCGCTCGTGCCTGCTCCCACTTGTACTCAAAGTTGAGACCCTGGCTGGTCTCTGTGACTGTCAGTAGGTCGTCCCCTGTATCTGAGTGGTAGCTGTCTGAGAGGTGCTCAAGGAGAGGGAAGGAGGACGAGGCAGAGGAGGCCAGCTCCGCTGCCTGAGTTTGGTCTGCGCTGGGGGCACTGGCTGAAGCTGTCGTTGGGGTGAGGACCAGGGCTGTGGATGTGGCTGTGTGTGATGGGCTGCCCAGCAAATTGGGTCTCAGGGCATTCCACCGCTGTTCAAAGTCTTCCTCTGCTTCACTGGAGCCTTTGGCACACAAGTACGTGACCAGAAGGTGCACTTCTTCACTGCTGGGTCTCAGCTCTGGCTGCAGCCAACAGAACTGCATTACCTCATACCTGCACAAAAATGAGGAGGAGAAAATATCAGTTATGCAAGATAAACCTTTATTGGTCCCACGATGGGGAAATTCCAGGATGTACAGTGGTAGGCAAAAAAGTTGGCCATACCTGGACAAACAGCACATGTTTTAATTGAAAAGAAGTAAACAGTCTCTGAAAATTACTGCTACTAGTTGACATTAATGCATAATTAGTTGTACCACTAAGCACAAAAAAAATGTCCTTTTCATAAGGTGGCTATAAATATATATATGTGTGTGTGTATGTATGTTATACTTCCATTGAGCGTTCACCTACATCTGACCTAACTGATATCAAATATTCATTAATTTTTAGAGTTTAACCTTTTAAATGCCAGGTTTTTATCATGATGCCACCATGTTTTCAGATGAAAGAAACAGGAAAAAAATTAATTATTTTCAATATACTATATGTAAAGTTAATTTTTCCTGTTGCTGCTAATCACTGGGGTATGTGATTAACAGCAAGATAATTTGTTTTGTGTTGAATTATTACAGCCTGATGGGGGGTCGTGACAGTGTGGCTTCGTGGAAATGGCATGTTCCCAGTCTCTGTTTTTCTATCAAATGCCAAATATGGTTAAACAATGGCGCCATCTGGTGGAGAGTAAAAACAATGAGTTCGAAGACAAAAGCCCAGGTTGACACCCATATAATAAAATGCATGTACTGTGCTTTAATGGCAGTGAGATCAAAAGCTGCAGTCTGAATGGGTTTCGGTGGCACATTTTTTTGCACGTAACGGTATGAGTGTAATAATTTGCTTGTACACGGTGTATTTATAGAGTTACTTTATGAGCTGAGCAGGAAATAACGCGATCAAATCAAAATACAAAAACATTCCAAAATTCATGCCACATGCATGAACACAGCCAAAATTATAAAAAAAACAAATGAAAAATAAAAAGTGCCTAAAATGCACTCACAGGTCCCTGAGGGTTAAATAAATGCACAGTTGTGGCATGTGCAAAAGTCTGGGCACCCCACAATCTTAACGCCCAATTAAAAAAAATCTCCATATGCACTATTTGTGACTGAATGTTAACATACCACTGTATATCCTCTTTAACTCACCTCAAATAAGACAAGCACTTATTGCATCTATACCTTAAGAACTCTTAAAGAATAGGCTTGACTTCAGAAGTTGGCACTTTATTTTAATCAACAGCAATCAATAACAAAAGGTGAATGTGAAGGAAATGCAGTTACAGCTGTTAATGTTCCCCTTTGTGTGTTTCAAGGCTTTTATGTGTCGTTATTAAATCGTTTAATTCCACAAGGAGTCATTTGGAAACATAAAATAAATAAAACAATATTTGGCCAGCTTCCCGGCTGAAGAGGAAAGAGGTGATTGAACTCTTGCCTGGGCCAAAGGGACCATAAAGACCGGGGTGATATCGATCATCTGTTCTTGGAAGGGAAGAGAAATGCTGCTGCGGAGGACTCGTGCAGCACCACAAGTGAGGAATTAATTAAAAAAAAAAAAACAGGAAGCACTGATTCCCTAGAAATATGTTGGCTGCTGAGGCTTGGATGCTTTTCAAAGTCTGAAGTGTGCTACAAATTTAGGAAAAATGGTTGCAGTTTTATGAGGAAAATACCACAACAAATTTGCAAGAAATACTCACAAAATTTCTGGTTAAAAAAACACAAATTTAATAGAAAAGTTGCAGTTGTTTGGGAGAACGTTACAAATTTCAGTAAAAAAGTGCTGCAAATATACCTTATAAATATAACAAATTTACAAGAAAGAATGGAACAAATTTGTTAGAAAAGCAGAAAATTTATGCCGGAAATATGACAAATCTAGGGGGAAACGGTTGCCATCTTTTGAGGAAAAACACTCATTATTTAAAAAAAAAAATCACTAACATAATGGAAACATTAGATTTTTATGAGGAAAAAAAATCACAAATTTATGTGGAAAGAGGCTGCAACTTTATCTGAAAAGGTAGGTAGGTTTTCAAAGAAAAGTATGGCAAATCTATTAGAAAACCAGATAATTTCTGCCAAAACTCTCATAATAAATTTTTGGAAAAAAGTTGCAACTTTTATGAGGAAAAGCCTCTTAATATTGATGTGTCAGATCAGTTTGTACTGAAGAAGTTGCTGTTTTACCGTAGTTTTCAGACTCTAATATTTGTGTGGCTCCACATGGATTTTGTTGGTCAAAAATCTCTGTGTGTAGCAGAGGCTGCCGACCGCCGCTCTATACACAGACGACGAGTTACATGCAGTCAAACAGCAAAATTTTACTTTACTGAGTAGTTTCATTGTGAGAAACTTTTAATATTACTTGGGTACGCTTTTGAAAAATCTGTATTTTTACTCAAGAACTTTTTTCTAAATCATTTTCTGAGTTAAGTTTCTGAGTTAAGTTTTTATTTCACTGATTTAAAAAAATCAAGTTTTTTTTTCCCATCAGAGTTGAAATCATTGTTGTAATCAGGCTCAACAAATATTTGGTTCATTATCGTTTCTTTATATGATTTGAATTATATAATAAGGTTCATACAGTTAGTTTATATTAGAATTTCTTTGGACTAACATCTAAGGGGGAAAACTCACGTAATGGTGAAGGTTAAGTTGGACATTTACAAGAAAAAATTAAAAATTATGAGTAAAATTGTAAATCTCTGTGAAAGCTTTCACTGATCTATCAAAAAGTAGCAAATTTATAAGAAAAAATGATACATTTATTGTGAAACAAATCAAATTTATGAGAAATTTCATCAGGAAAAAGTCATGCACTTACAAGAAAAAAGTCGGAAAGTTATGAGAAAACCCTAAAAATTGTTGAGAAAATTGCAAAAATATAAGAATTTACAGTCATGTGAAAAGATTAGGACACCCTGTATAAGCCTGTGTTTTTTTTTAACATATTTGGACAGATGGATATTAAACACCAATGTTAAAAATACTAGGAGATTCATGTAATACAACTAAATTAAAATGAATTAGACTTTTTTTCAAATTTTCTGTAAAATGTAATTCTAAACAAATAGTGAGGAATAAATTAGGACACCCCCACATTCATTCCCACTTAAAACGGCTAAAATAAATGTTAAAAAATGCAAATAAAAACAAAAACAAGGTTAGACGTAGATATGTGAACATTTCTTAACACAGAACTGAATATTTAATGGGGTGTCCTAATTTTTTCACGACTAGTTACCACTCAAGTAACTTTTCAAGCAAACCTTTTCTTCCTCTTACGTAACCAGTTTCCTTGGTTACCTCTACTACAGTAATTACGGTAATATGATTCCTGCCTATTCTGCCCGTCACTGAGTGCGTACGTGGAACATGTGGGTGGCATGTTGGCGTGTCTCACCAGCGATCGGCCAGGGGAAACTGCATCTGCGGCTTGGGTAGTTTAAGCTGCTGCTCCTTGACAGCATATGTCAGCACCTGTCTGTCGGAGTAGTGCCTGTACGGCTGGTTTCCCAGCTCCAGCAGCTCCCAGATGCTCACCCCCAACGACCTGGATCAGACACAAGAAATCATTCGGCGGCGTCAGCGTTCACATCTTAGACTAGCAAGGCCTGGGTTTGTGTTTGTTTCTCACGGTTTGTGGGTGTTCTGAAAGGTGCCTATACATTAAATGTATTATTATTGTTGCCCACAGTCGTATTTCTTCTTTTGGCTCTTTACCAAATGTTGCTGCTTTTGGTTTGGTCAACCACCAGCAGGTTTCCATGAACCTCATCTATGAGCTCAGGTGCAATCCAGCGCAGAGGTACCCAAATCTGATCTTGGGTTATGTAATAGTCATCCTGCAAATTAAGCCGACAGATATTTTAGTATCATAAATTTAAAGAATTCCCTCACTGGAAGTTAGTCAGTTTTTTTTTGTTTGTTTTTTTAAAGTAAAAACTCTTACCTTGTATCGGCTGTGAGAAAGTCCGTAGTCTCCGATCTTCACCGACATTTCTGAAGTTAGAAGGCAGTTTCGCAAGGCCAAGTCACTGTGGAGGAAAATGAAGGTTTCACACGCTTCTGTCAGCCACAACAGCATCGCCCATACTGTTGTCTGTCACTGTGTGTGAGCATGACGCCAAAATGCGGCGCTGCTGTCGCCAAGAGAGAAGCCGCCGTGAGGTTTCACCTTCACGGCCATTCTAGTCAAATGATGAATGCCATGCAATTTAAAAGCGTTTGTCAAATTTATGTTTGCTGTTGTTTATTTTATTGGCTTTGTCTTTATTGGCAAAATGGTTGAACACGACAGACAATATTCTGCTATTCAAAATGATTTTATAGGTGTAGCATAATCAGAGGTGGGTAGAATAGCCAGAAATTATACTCAAGTAAATATAGCATTACCTTATAATGAGAATTCCTCAACTATAAGAGCAGTCACCAAAAAAAAAAAAAAAAAAAAACTTGATTAAGAAAGTACCGACTAAAATTGAGCAGTCACAACTTTTTTCTTCAACAAATTTCTAGTAAGTCTGACAGTTTTCTTCTAAACTTACTTCTTCTCATAAATTTTTACCTATTTTTAACTGTAAAAACTATTTAACTTCTTGCACTGTGTATAGTTTTTTTTTGCCATATTTTATTATTTATTGTCCTCAGTGCTGCTATCCCTTTGCTGTTGCAATACTGTAAATTTCCCCATTGTGGGACAAATAAAGGTTTCTCTTATCAATTTGCAATTTATTCCTCATAATTTGTGACTTTCTTAATAATAAATGGACATTTTTTTTTCTTTTTTATTGTACATTTGCATCTTTTTTAAAATAAATTTGCAGCAGTTTTCTTGCAAATTAGCTTTTTCTGTAAACATTGACCATAATTTGCATTTTCTTCCCAATTTATTAAAGGTTTTCTGTTTATTGCATTAGTCTGAATGGGGGGAAAAAACAGTCACATATACTCTACTATAATCCAAATCATAGAAATGGTCATAAAATGTTTCCTGAATGCACTTGAGCAAAAATACTTATTTACTTAAGAGTAAAAATATTCCGCACAATAAAAAAAAAACTCAGTAAAGTACTATTTTGCAAAAAAAAGTTATCAAATGTAAATTGTTCCTACCCACCAGTGATGTGAACTTACAATTATTTGAAGTACTTGTTATTAATCAAATGTTTATTATTCATCTCATTTTCTCCTCGTCCACAATCTTTAGCAACCCGCTGCCACTAATGAACAGCGACATGCCCATTCATCTCCTCTGAGGCTGGAAAGAAACGCCCTAGACTAAATCCCAGTTTCATCTCACCTCCTCCACAGTCTGAGCTCGTCAGCCAGGCGGCCACCCCGTGCTTGAGAGAGAGGGAAGGGGCTCACCCCCGGCAACAAAATCACTGATGCTGGAGTTTGATTACTACTCGGGCAGCACCAGGATGTTGTTGCAAGGAGAGGCCAGCAGGTGGCACGCCGACCATTCAGCTTGGAGGGAGTCTTCCACGTACAGCACTGACATTCAGTTTTATCGAGGCGAAGCGTGGGGTTGCAGACTGTCTCGTCTTAGCTGGGAAATCGTTATTTTGTTTATTAGGTGGCATTTCTTGTCTCATATTTTGATTTTGATTCATTTGAGAATGAGCGCCCAGCGCTAGCCTATCACAGCTCCTCAATTTAGCAGATTAGCTGAACATGGAGAAAACGACAGAATCAAGAGCATGAAAAACTGCTAATGGAAAACAGTAAACCTGGTGATAAAGGGTGTGCACCTGTATGATCTTTGGTGTGTAAATTTAGTTTTCTGTGCTAAGCTGGGACTTGTATTTTTTTTAACATCTAAAACTTGAATAATGAAACCAGTTTTAACAGAATCCATCATGGTCTAACCAGCACCATTCCCATGCCATCCTGGTACTCTGAGTTTTGTCTCTAATTGGGTGATGAAAAAGTTGGCAACCCCAGTAAAGTAGCAAGCACCAATGCAACGTACTTGTGGATAAAGTTGTATTTGTGGAGGTGCAGAAGCCCTGAGGCGATGTCACACGCCATCCTCTGGAGGACCAGAGGGTCAGGAGCCTCTGAATCTGCGACTCGACAGCTGTGGAGGTAACTCTTCAGGTCGCCCTGACGGGGGGGAGAGGAGATGGCAACGTGAGATACTTTTAAAAGTACAACCAGCACTGTAACAAGTATGAACTATGCAGAACTGAAGAGACAAAATGCTATTGCCTCACCAGAGGGAAAAACTCCATGACCAATAGAAAAGGAGTTACTTCTGAGCATTGTGCCAGGCACTGCAGGAGTGCGGGGTGCTGGAGGGTTCTAGCAAGGAAAACGGCATTTAATCGGTTATGATTTATAGACTATGGACAAGCCATGTGACGTCTTATCTTTCCATGAACTGACCTGTACGGGTGGACCTCTTCTAGAAACTGCATCTGATCCTGGACGCTGGCACTGGCCTTAAGCTCCTTCACCACCACCTGGGTGGTGCTGAGGCCCGCATTAACCTCTCCCAGCAGGACCTGAAAGGTACACACAGGAAGGGATGGGGAGCAAACCTTTTTATTATTCCAGTCTAGAACGGCAGTTGGGGGGGTGGGGGTGGAAAAAGATGAGCTGAAATCTTCAGCAAACAAGATGTGGCCACAAACTGAGAGCGAAAACGACGATAATCTTAAAGTGAGAGTGGGATTAGTCAGGAAGTGTGGAAGCAGCGGTGCTCATTTGTGCCATGGAGCCAACACCCCAGCCCAAATGCCAAAGATTATCACCGTTAAAGGCATCACATCTGCACATTTATACAGAGAGCAAGTTAAAAAAAAAAAAAAGTTTGTTTCAGTTCCAGAACAAATGCATGCTGTACCTTGCCAAACCAGCCATGTCCAATCTCCTTTAGATACAGTAGACTATGTCGCCCCAAGTCTGATGATTTCAGCAGTTGGACTGGAAGGAAAAAAACATTGATTATTATTAAACAGGCCAAAAAGAAGAATGCAACTCCTCTCCTCAAGCAATAGTAACTACAAGTTAAAGGTTAAGTGAGGGAAACTGAAAAGAATATTGAGGCAAGAAATAAAAAATATAAAAATTGATTTCTTTTCCTAAAAATAAATGTATTCACAAAAGAGAACCTTGCCTGAAGGCAAATGAACCCAAATGCATTACTTCTGAGGTAAGATTATATAATACCTCGAGTGCATAAAGTCCCTATGGAGACAACAATTTTACAAATCACTTGTGCACAAAATAAAATACCTCCACGGATCCTCATATTTCAGGTACGGAGACCCTGACTACGGCGATGATAGAACGGCCGAGCGGCCCGCCACTCTGAGCACCGTGACAGGGACTGAGTCCCAGTCACCAGCAGCAGGGGAGTATACCCGTTCGGAGTGTGAGAACCAAGAGCCCGTGGCCCCAGCCTGAGGTGTTTTCGCTTCATTGTGTGTGTGTGGGAAAGGGCCCGTGGTCACTGTGTGTGTGTGTGTGAGAGAGAGAGAGAGAGAGCGAGAGAAAGCCTCGGCAGGATTTAACCCTCGGAGCCCTCGCACAGCTGAACAAGCTCACCGCACCGCCTCTCCCCGTCTCTGTCGGGCTCATCCTCCAACTGGGACGCATACAAAAACACATACTGTCCTCTTCCAGAGCTCTCCAGCTGTCGAGCAAACAGCAGAATCCACGGCTCCTATACAAAATATGCATAACTCTACAGTAAACAGGAGGAGACAGAGACTTTTGAAGTACTGAAACGCCCAAGAGTTGAGGTGCTTTCCTGCCCCGAGCGCTGAGGTTTTCTGGTCATGCGTCCAGCCCGTTGTGACCATCATGCACGTTGGTTGTGCGCCGTTTGACATGCTGGATCTTTGTGCAGCTTCAAGACACCCAGCAGTGACATAAGGTCCACATAATGCCTCCCTGTCTCCCGGGACAGCAGCATTCCTCAGCCAAACATGACACAAACACTACTCTGTCCTATGCAGAAAGACCTCTGTCATATACGCTCGCCACCCCTATCTCAGGCCTCCCCTCCCCACCCTGAGGTCCTGGTGCATGCCACCACCCTTCCCTTGTCTCTCCCTATTCTGTCACAGACCCTTCACTGTCTTCTGCCCGTAATGCCAGTCCTCCGCCTGTGCGTTCCACGGACGTTTCAGCCTGGCCTTATGCTCCCCCACTGCCCAGCCGACTTAAAACGGGGTCATTGTTTGTTTCGCTCACTCACACGCTCACGCTGTGTCTCCTGGTACCCAGTGCACCAAACACACACTCGTAGAACACACACACAAGACCCATTCTCCACTGGAACTCTGGGCAGAGGTTATCCCCCCCCCCCCAAACCTGCATCGCCCTCGATGAAACAAATTAAGTAGTCATATTATTCCAAATTGTGGAATATGTGAGCGTGAGTGTGCATTCCTGTCCTGCAAATGGAATTCCCACTCAAAATGGCTGGAGTGGGTACATAATGGAATGACACACACACACTCACTCCGAGGCATCAGTCCTCTACAGCTGGTTTGAAATCGAGAAACAGGCCTGTCAGGTCACACTGTGCTGTGTGTTCACAGTCATGTATAATTGATGTTTGGTTCATAGAGAAAACACCATTCATGGCGAGTGTCTAAACCAGAAAACTAGTGTTTTCTTGAAAAAATTCACAAGGCTAAATCATGTCACCCATCCATGTGAGAGTTGTAATTTATTACGTGAGCATATGGTTCCTAATTATTTTATCAGAAACCTGCATGGCGAAATATTTTCAATATCCAAGCAAAAGAAATACACCTCTAAAAGTTAAAAAAACCCCAAAACAACACGAATCATAGACCGTTGTTCCTCTGACTCACGGAAAGAAGTAATTTTCCTTCTTCCATGATCTCTCATTTATCCATTCCTCACCCTGCAACACCTGGACCAATCACACAGCAGTAGCTATGGGGAACAGAGGCGAGTGCAGTGATTGGCTGCCAGCCCAACGCTGCCCGGTCCAATCGTCGCCGGCGCTTACATCCTGGGATGCTGAACACCGACTCACCTCCCTTCTGGCTTTGCACAGTGCAGCACAGGCAGCCAGTGAGTCATACAGGGTGAGGCACATTGAGCACCCAGGATCTGGTTCGCACTGAGATCCACAAACAACCGACATGTAAATGCACCGTGTGAGCAGCTTGATTTGAAATAAAATGGCTGGATGAAGACGGATCAAATATAGAGAATGCTGACCTTATACTTCAAAGTTATGAGTGGATTCTGAAACCCTAATACTGAGGTAATTTTATGACCCTGTATTTAAAGAAAAAACACACAGTTAAAACATGTGCAATGCAGGTTTAGATCAGGTTCTATAGGTTTAACATACAAGACAAGAAACTACAGTATGCAGCCCTGCAGGAGGTCCTTTTCTACCTCTATTGCACAACTGACAGATGCCTGTCCCTTGTTGAGTGTGTGAGAAACAAAAACAGTTAGCAAATGAAAAATGTAATTTTTCACAATCTTGGCAGTATGTACTCCTACAATTATCATCATTCAGATTAATAAGGCCTAGAAGATGGTCCATAATCCACTTGTGCCATCTGATAAAGAATTGCAACAATTATAACAGCTGTGAAAATGACTGAACGAGACAAAAAAAGTCATGCAGGGTTTGACATTAACTTTTGTGCTCACCAGCCACTGTGGCTTTGTGTTGTTTTATGGCGCCTCAAAAAATCTGTCTGAAAGAGTCAATTTTCAGAATGTTTACTTATAATTAAAGAAATGAGTGAGCAAGCTCACGCACCCCATGCATCTGCATATCCATGGCCCCTGAAGAGAACTGTGATCAACATAGAATGGATTGGAAAAAATAAGTTCCCCTCAACAAAAATTGAATCCCTCATTTCAAAGTTTCTGTATAAATAAGAAATGTAGAAGCTAGTGTGGCCACAGGGGGTGCACAAGCCAGTGTACTCCCAGTGCCGGTCCCAAGCCCGGATAAATGGGGAGGGTTGTGTCAGGAAGGGCATCCAACCTAAAATCTTTGCCAAATAAAACATGTGGATCATGACGAATGAGACTTTCATACCGGATCGGTGGAGGCCGGGGTTAACAACGACCACCATCGGTGCCGTTAACCAACAGAGCACCCGTGGAAATTGGGCTACTTTTGGTCGAAGATCAAGGAGGAGGAGAGGGGGAAGGCATGTTAGGAGGGAGAGAGGGAAAAGGAAAGGCAGAAGTGTGGAGGTGAGAGTAGGGATGTTAAAGAAGAAAGGTAGATATACTGTATGTTCAAGAAACCAGATGGAAGGGGAGCAAGGATAGGAGCTCTGGAGGTGGAGTTAAACTGTTCTACCATGGTGTAGATGGGAAGAGAAATGGAGTAGGAGTAATCTTGAAGGAAGAGTATGTGAAGAGTGTTCAAGAGGTAAAGAGGGAGTCAGACAGAATTATGAGTTTAAAGCTAGAAGTCAAAGGTGTGATGTTGAATGTTGTCAGTGCATATGCCACACAAGTTGGATGTCAAGTAGACGAGAAAGAGGAATTCTGGAGGAAGTTGGATGAAGTGGTAGAGTGTTACCGGGGGGGGGGGGGGAGTGGTGATTGGGGCAGACTTTAATGGACACGATGACTGGGAAAGTACAGCAAAAGTATTGAGGGAAATGGGTAGAAAGGTATGTGGTGTATACATAGAGGTACAGGAAAGTATTCAAAGGAAGAGGTTAGCAAAGAAAAAGTGAGCTAGTAAGGGAGATGAAGAAAGTAGGAGTATTTGGAATCTAGGCGCATGGCAATGAGAGAGGTGGGAAAGGCAAAGGAAAAGGCATAGTGAGTTGTATGAGAGGCTTTACACTAAGGAAGGAGAAAAGGAGTTGTATCGACTGGCTAGACAGAGAGATTGAACTGGAAAGGATGTACAGCAGGTTAGGCTGATTAAGGACAGAAATGGTAATGTATTAACAAATGACGAGAGTGTGTTGAGAAGGTGGAAGAAGTACTTTGAAGAGCTGAAGAATAAAGAAAGTGAGAGAGAGAAGGATGGATGAAGGAAAGATGGTCGTTTCTATTCTTGTCTTTAATAAGAACAAAAGATAAATAAATAAGGAAAGATGGTGAACAAGGAAGTCCTGAGGATTAGCAAGGCAGAAGTGAGGGCAGCTTTGAAGAGGATGAAGAATGGAAAGGCGGTTGGTCCAGATGACATACCTGTGGAGGTATGGAGATGTTTAGGAAAGATAACTGTGGACTTTTTAACCAGATTGTTTAACATAATCTTGGTGAGTGAGAGGATGCCTGAGGATTGGAGAAGTGTTTTGGTACCAATTTTCAAGAACAAAGGTGATGCTCAGAGCTGTAGTAACTACAGAGGCATACTGTATATGAACTGTACTTGTCTTATGTGATGATATTGCAGTTTCTTACTAGATCTGCCAGGCTGTTTGGAGACGGGCAGGGAGACTTCAGTGAGTGGAAGGATGTAAACGTCGGGTCCATTCTGGGAGGAAGGCGAGGCCAGGGCGGAGAGATCTGCCTGGTACTCCTCTCCCTCTGTGTTTTCGAACTCCTGGTGCAAAGAGACACGCTGGGATTAGTCATCCACTCACAGTCGTCCCTCCAGTGAGACAGCAGGACACAATGGCTTGACTGTGAAGACATTTAAATGCGCTGAGGCACTTCCACCTACCCGTATACATTAGTCATGTACATTGTAAAGAGCATTGTGAGGGACGCTGTGGGGGCAACGTACAAATTCATACCACTATTCAAACTGTATACACAAAGGCGGGCTTTCTTTATCACGTTCACTTTCTTAAACAAAAGCGCATCACATACAGCTGTTGTAGTAGTTGTTGACTAAATTGTAATATTTACTGTAAATGGAAAAAAAAAACATTTTGAGTAGTGTCTTGTAATAAGCAAAAGCTTGGACTATAACATAAACACTACTTGCCACCAGCTATTTTAAATGATGGTGTCACACTGCTGGACATTACAACCCACCGAAGAGCTTTAAGTTCTAAAAACAAAAAAATGAATTACTGGTATGACAGATTATGGCTGCAAAAAAACTTGCAAATTACTTGGTCTCATTATGGTTATGCATACTTCTGTATTGCTGTTACATCTTTTGCTGCAATATAAACTAGAACTGCGCTGAAAAGAGATGCAGACCCACGCCTTACAGCCCCATCCCTGTTGGAATGTCACATAGTAGTGGTTGATTTTCTGCTTCAATTCTGATGGGACATCTTGACCTATTTTCAGACCTTACTGAGCTTCAAGGTCAATTGCAAGGTCAAGCTCAGTGGACATTCAAGAGCGTCTCAGACCACATTCTAGGTTGTGTTAAAATTTAGTGGTTCTATCGCTCATAATTAGTTTAGTTTAAGTTTACAAGTAAGTAAAATGCAGTGAAAACAGTAATATTTGAGTTTTGTGTTGAATATACACAAACTCATAGTGAGAGCCATTCATATGTCTGAATGGGAGTAGGTAGAAGTCAGACTTATCAAGACCTACCCCCTTCTATCAAGTCCAAGAAAACCCAACCCCACCATAAACAAGGGTTACAAAGCACCCAACATTTTTATTTCCTTGTATGGGATCCTAATTTTAACAACACTTATGTTAACATATGTGCAACGGGTCAACAGACAATATATAATAAGGAATGAACAAATAGAAGAAAAGGATAATAGTAAATAAAGTTTTTAACAAGCAGATTTTAACTCATATTCTCGTAGTATAATTTTTTGTACATATGTTTGAATCTAGCAAAGGACAGACAGTTCTTCATTTCCTCTGAGCAACTGTTCCACGATGTCACTCTCCTGACTGAGATGCTGTGGTATTTGGTGTTGGTTCTTATAGCCAGTTTATTGAACATGTGACTTCCTCTCAATGCATGGTGTTTTTGTCGAACTTGGAACAGATTCCTGAATGTTGCTGGGCAATGTACAATGTCTTACTTTATAAAGTCACTATAAGCCCAAACTGATTTTGACCTTTTACGACCCTGTGACCTTGATCTTTGACGTTTTGATCCCAAAAGCACAGCCAAACGTGGTACTCCCGTGGTCAACCTGTGTGCTAAGTTTGGATACCCTAGCGTCATTTTCTCTTGAGTGAAAGCACGGATAAGAAGATGGACGGACAAATACACAGACTCAAGCGATCACCCTAATAGATGATAAAACTATAAATACTCTTTTGACTTTTGATATAAAGGTCCAAAAAAACTGAGAAATGGCAAGAGGCTTTGTGGGGTCCTATCTAGTTTTGCTTCCCAAATGTACCTGAGTAAAAGTACAATCTATTGCTTAAAAAAATACCTTAAAAGTATCCTGAGTGATATAATTCTTTGCTACTCACCCCAAGTTGTGTCATGCCTCAAAGCCAGAAGATTTTAAACTTATATCTTTTTACGTTATTTTCTGCTTTGTCTTTTCTCCCTACCATATCTTCCAAAGTCTTCAATCACAGTACTAGTTAGAGTGCTTACAACATTTTTACATGCAGACATGGTTGGACCAAAGTTTTAGAGAACAATGTGGCAAAAAAATGCATCAAGAGAAAAAAATAGAAAATCCCTCAAAAGCACACACGTTGCATCGATGTAGGCAAGTTTACACCGGAATATACAGACGTGGACAAAATTGTTGGTACCCCTCTGTTAATGAAAGAAAAACCCACAATGGTCACAGAAATAACTTGAATCTGTGAAAAGTGGTAATAAATAAAAATTCTATGAAAATTAACCAATGAAAATCAGACAATGCTTTTGAATTGTGGTTCAACAGAATTATTTTAAAAAACAAACTCATGAAACAGGCCTGGACAAAAATGATGGTACCCCCTAGAAAAGATTGAAAATAATGTGACCATAGGGACATGTTCAACCAAGATGTGTCCTCTAATTAACATCACAGGTGTCTACAAACTTGTAATCAGTCAGTCGGCCTATTTAAAGGGTGACAAGTAGTCACTGTGCTGTTTGTTGACATGGTGTGTACCACACTAAACATGGACCAGAGGAAGCAAAGGAGAGAGTTGTCTCAGGAGATTAGAAAGAAAATTATAGACAAGCATGTTAAAGGTAAAGGCTATAAGACCATCTCCAAGCAGCTTGATGTTCCTGTGACTACAGTTGCACATATTATTCAGAAATTTAAGATCCACGGGACTGTAGCCAACCTCCCTGGATGTGGCCGCAGGAGGAGACGGATAATAAGAATGGGAACAAAAGAGCTCAGAACAACCTCTAAACACATTCATGGTGAACTCCAAGGTCAAGGTACGGTGGGGTAAAAAAGTATCAGTGTCAGATTGCACCATCCGTCGTTGTTTGAGCCAAAGTGGACTTCATGGGAGACGACCAAGGAGGACACCACTGTTGAAAACAAATCATAAAAAAGCCAGACTGGAATTTGCCAAACTGCATGTTAACAAGCCACAAAACTTCTGGGACAATGTCCTATGGACAGACGAGACAAAACTGGAACTTTTTGGCAAGGCACATCAGCTCTATGTTCACAGATGCAAAAATGAAGCATACCAAGAACACTGTCCCTACTGTGAAACATGGAGGAGGTTCTGTTATGTTCTGGGGCTGCTTTGCTGCATCTGGCACAGGGTGTCTTGAATCTGTGCAGGGTACAATGAAATCTCAAGACTATCAAGGTATTCTAGAGAGAAATGTGCTGCCCAGTGTCAGACAGCTTGGTCTCAGTCGCAGGTCATGGGTCTTGCAACAGGATAATGACCCAAAACACACAGCTAAAAACACCCAAGAATGGCTAAGAGCAAAACATTGGACTATTCTAAAGTGGCCTTCTATGAGCCCTGATCTAAATCCTATTGAACATCTGTGGAAGGAGCGGAGCTGAAACATGTCGTCTGGAGAAGGCACCCTTCAAACCTGAGACAACTGGAGCAGTTTGCTCATGAGAAGTGGGCCAAAATACCTGCTGAGAGGTGCAGAAGTCTCACTGATGGTTACAGAAATCGTTTGATTGCAGTGATTGCCTCAAAAGGTTGTGCAACAAAATATTAAGTTAAGGGTACCATCATTTTTGTCCAGGCCAGTTTCATGAGTTTGTTTTATAAAATAATTCTGCTGAACCACAATTCAAAAGCATTGTCTGATTTTCATTGGTTAATTTTCATAGAATTTTTATTTATTACCACTTTTGTCAGATTCAAGTTATTTCTGTGACCATTGTGGGTTTTTTCTTTCATTAACAGAGGGGTACCAACAATTTTGTCCACGTCTGTATCTTATAGAGGTCGTTTGCACATTAGCATGACGTTAGCTAGACGTCAACATTAGGTCAGAAATGACATTGGTAAGGTGTCAGTGATGACCATCAGATGACGTTTAAAAGAAGCATCAAAACTATAGCGGTTGCAGCTAGTCTGCAATTAAATGTTAATACAGTTGCCAACTTTTCAGAAAAGCCTGGAGTGAGATTTAGAGGGAAGTATGTAAGGGGGATACTGGGGGGGGGGGGGGTAAGGATGGAGTTGGCATGCAGGTGCACAATTCTCTTCTTCTTCTTCTTCCTCCTCCTTTAGGGGTTACCACAGCGGATCATCTGCCTCCATTTCACCCTCTCCCTTGCATCTTCCTCTGTAACACCAACTCTCTCCATGTCTTCCTTCACTACATCCATTAGTCTTCACTGTGGTCTTCCTCTTTTCCTCCTACCTGGCAGCTTCATCTTCAACATCCTTTGCCCAATATAACTACTATCCCTCCTCTGCACATGTCCAAACCATCTCAGCCTTGCCTCTCTTACTTTGTCACCAAACCGCTCAACCTGAGCTGTCCCTCTGGTATACTCATTTCTAATCCTGTCCCTCCTAGTCATTCCCAGTGAAAATCTTAGCACCTTCAACTCTACCACCTCCAGCTCCACTTCCTGTCTTTTTGTCAGCGCCACTGTCTCCAAGCCATACATCACAGCAGGTCTCACTACTGTCTTGCAAATCTTCCCTTTCACTCTTGCTGCTACCTTTCTGTCACAAATCACCCCTTAGGCCGTGGGACGAGGTCTGAAAAGATGAACTTTCGTTTGACGACTCACCGAACCAAGTTCTGTTAGTTGCATCTTAAAGATGACATATACTGTAATATTAAAACACATTTTTCTGGAAAAATAAGTTGCACATTAAATTATAGAACTAATTTAAAAGCTTATCTTTACAGCGACCCAAAACTGACTCCTGCCTAGTTTAGCACTTTCTCACTAGATGGCCTATGTGCAGTTAGCTAGCCATTCAAATTGCTTGTCTCATTCCCAGCCAATCAGAGATGTTTTTACAGTCTGATATTTTCCAAGATGGCATCCTCCATGGAATGTTGTGTACACGTTGTTGCCGACGATAATACTGAGGTTATAAAGCTAACTGTGGCTAAATATAAGAAGATATGTCAAAGTATTGAGCAGTGGAAGGATATAGATAGAGAAGGGGAAATTGCACTGGAATTGTGTGGAATAGAGGGAAAATGCCCCAACCATGTGACTCTGTTCTCAGGTGAGGATTCCTGCACAGAATGTACCGTATGTTTACCAATGTTACTATCCAACTTTGGCAGTCACAAACGATGTTATGCTAAGTTTACTGATGTCACCAGAATCAGAGATGCGAGAAAGAGGATCGAAAGGCGGAAAAGTGATCCGGAACCAAGTACTTCCAGGAAGCGTCAATCTGAACATTTCCTTCGATCAGCCCTTGGCAATCCACCCAAAAAAGTAAGGCGTACAAAATCAGCGGATTTTGAGGAGAACAGGAAGCAACTGGATCTGTTCCCGGCTGAGTGCTGCATCTGTAAAAGGAATAAATATGAGAAGGACTCTCACAGGAAAGTACGGAAATTAGCACCGCTAACCCAGTGCCTGACATATCAAGCAGCTGATGCACTGAAGGAAGCTGCAAAAGAAAAGAACAATGAGGAACTGCTTTTGAAAATAAGGCAAGTAGACATAGTTGCAAAGGAAGCAAAGTATCATAAATCTTGCTGCAGGAAATGTACAAGAACAACATCTTGCAGCAAAGAAAGAGCAAGTGTCAGTGATACAAATAAGTTTGACAATCAATTTGCAAAATTTTGCACTGACATCATTGAACGACGAATCATTGAAAGTGGGGAAGTCATTAGGATGAACAAGCTGACTCATATCTTTGTAGAATACCTGAAAAAAGAAGCTGGTGGTGAGCCATTTGAAGACATATTTAGGAAATGTCAACTGAAAAGGCGACTCGTGAGCAGATATCCTGGCTTAATCTTTGTCAAAAACAAAACTAGGAATTTATGTGAACTAGTTCTTAGTGAAGTAAACAATGTTTCCAAGGTGATAGCTCAGGATTTTGGAAGCACAACTGAGACTGAAACTGAAGAGACAGAGTCTGAAAGTAAGGATAGTGGTGGCAATGCTGAAAATGCACGTTTATCTAGAAGAACAACGTCACTTGTACACAACATCGCTCTTCCTTTGAAACAAGATCAGTAAACTCCCAGATCAACAAGGACCATGGCCACCTACAGGCAAATATTTGGATGAAAATGCAGTGAAGGCATTTGTACCCCATGAACTTTTTAACTTTCTTGCGTGGTGTATTGGTGAAACAGACGTTATTAACTTTGAGGATTACCTCAGTGTCAACGCTGAAGCAGAACGCAAGATTCTTTCTGTTGCCCAAGGTATAGTGTATCTAGCATCTTGTGGGAAAAGGTGCACACCCAAACATTTGGTTCTTGGCATGACTGTCCGCCACTTGACTGGATCATCTAAGCTTGTAGGAATTTTGAACGGCCTTGGCCATACCGTGTCACATTCCAAACTTCTGGAGTATGACACAGCTCTAGCTGAACGTCAAGCTGCTTTAAATGATGCTCTACCCCCAGGTTTGAGTAAGAACATTCCCACCACATTGGCATGGGACAACGAGTACAGAGTGAAGAGTACAGAGTGAAGACACTCAAACAGGTGCTGGCACAACCCACAATACAAACGGTATTGCCATTCAGCGGAACATGCAGGTGGACAAAAATCCCAATGATTTTCATCCACTTACAAAGAAATCACGCAAAAGAACCCTTGCGACGCCGGAGAAGAATCTGGCCCATTATTATGGTGGGAAGAAGGTTGGACCACCACATTCACTTGAAAATCAGGGCATCCACATAGATAAACTGGAAGAAAACAAAGCTGAGCATGTTGACTTGGCCTATGTTGTGACCAAGATGGCGGACACGGAGGATCCTATCCCTGGTTGGACTGGTTTTAATACTCTACTACAAGGGGACATTCCTTCCATGAGCACTGTAGCATACTTACCAGTTATTGATGCTAGCCCACCAGACATGTCCACTGTGAACACTGTTATACAAAGAAGTCTACTTATTGCTGAGAAGCTGCAGTTGGAATGTATCTTGTTGGTCTTTGATCAGGCAATATACCATAAAGCCCAACAGATCAGATGGCAAAGTGAAGACTTGCAGAGAAAGCTAGTAATCAGACTTGGCCAGTTTCACACAGCTAAAGCTTACCTTGCAGTGATGGGCAAATGCTTCAGTGGTTCTGGTCTTGAAGACATCTTTGTGGAATCAGGGATTGTGGCTCAAGGTTCAGTAAATGCAGTCCTCACAGGTAACCATTACAATCGGAGTGTCCGTGCACACAAAACCATGTACGAAGCCCTTATGAGGCTATGCTGGATGGAATTTCTTAAAAGTCTTCCAGAAGAAAGATGCTGTCAAGTTCAGGAAATCAGCAAAGAACTTTCATCAGCTTTTCCAACCGCTGTTTTTTAGGATGTAGCTGAATCAGAGGAGTTCAGTGCACTTAGTAGTGCTTTCAACAAGTTTGTGAGTGACAAATGTAATGAGAGCCAAACCTTTTCATTCTGGTGGTCATACATCAAAATGTTTGGATATTTCTTGATGTTTGTCAGGGCCTCCAGACAAGGCAACTGGGATCTTCACCTGTCTTCACTGGCAAGATTAATTCCTGGCTTCTTCGCCTACGATCGCACCAATTATGCCAGGTATGCCCCAGTATATCTCCATGAAGTGATGAATCTTGCAACAACGCATCCAGAAATCCATGCAGACATGAAAAGTGGAGGTTTTGTGGTTCAAAGACAGCAACTCTACAGGTTCAGTCAAGTTCCAGTTGATCAGACCATTGAGCAGACCATGAACCGGGACTCCAAAACAAAAGGTGGATTGACCGGGATCACATTGAAAAAGGGAGCTGTGCACAGGTGGATCCTTTCTTACCCAGCTAGAGCTGAACTTTGTGCAAGATGTGAAGAAATGGCTGGCAAAACTGATCAGACCAGAGCACGGAAGGATCTCGACAAATCCAGAATATCTTCTGATGAGCAGGCTGTACAAAATATGATGACAACAGTCAATGCCATGTGCAGTCCTTTTGCAGTGGATGAGGACAGACTGATGAATATTGCTACAGGCAGAATAGCTCCAGCAGAGGTTGAGAATGACTTAAAGAGAGCTGAGGAAGTGGGGCAGTTGGCCTTCCAGAATTACGTTGAGGAGAGACTCATTGAAGAAAATAAAGACATATATTCTCTGATCAAACGCATGAAGTTAAAGACGTTTTCTGATGTATCAGGTAGTGTGCCAACTAAGGAGAAGTCCCAAAGTGTAGCCATTAAGGCCAGTACAGACCTGCTAGGGAGAATTATTGTTATAGGCAGAATAAGGAATATTGACATGAAAGAGGCTCTGAAGTACAGCCTGCACTCGTTTCCTCCATCTATCGCGACGCTTGAGGGAGCGCTGGCAAAAACTGACAAGTCAAAGCTACGGAAGCATCTGATGAGCCTAGCACCAACTGATTCTCCTGAAAGTCATCAGATTCAAGAGTCAACAGCATGCATTATGGATGGCATGGCTCTAATTCGAGAAATGACTGACGTTCCATCCACTTTTGGGAAGCTGGCCAAGCAAGTTCTTGAAAGGTTGGTTTCAGTTGCATTTCGACATGGTACCAAACGAATAGACTTCGTTCCAGACCGATATCCAGTACACAACATCAAAGGGGGCGAGAGGGATAGGCATGCATCTCATGGCACAGAAAGAATGAAAATTACAGGTGCTGATCAGAAAACCCCGCGACAGTTCAGAAAGTTTCTACTCTGTGGAGAAAACAAGGAAAATCTGATTGAGTTCTTCTTCCATCAATGGAAAAATGCACAGCCCAATCAGATTAAGGACATTCATGTTGTAGTGGGTCATGGACCAGAGTGCCACCAGCTTTATGTTCAAAATGGGTGTGTCACAACATCAGCTGTTGAGGATCTCTGCTGTGACCATGAGGAGGCTGACACATGAATGCTGCTCCATGCGCAACATGCTACTAACCAGGGTGGTTTCAAAAATGTTGTCATTCGTAGTCAAGACACAGATGTATTTGTGGTAGCTGTGGCCTTTTCGGAGGACATAGCCGGCCAAAACCTGTTCCTACATCTAGGCCCATGGAGTGAATTCCAGCTGGTTGCCATCAACCCACTTAGTAGACACCTAGGGGAATCCATCTGCAAAGCCCTCATTGGTCTTCACTGCTTCACCAGATGTGATAGCACCAGTGCCTTCAAGGGGCAGGGAAAGGTCAAAGCATTCAATATCATGATGAAAAACAGCGCCTATCAGACCTTATTCCAGGCCCTCGGTGCTGAATGGGACCTTCCTGAAGCGTACATGGACGATGTGGAAAAATTTGTCTGTGAACTGTATGGCAAGAGTGACATAGATTCGGTTGATGAAGCCAGGAATTGTATTTTTAGATACAAGTTCAAAATTGATGCTGCCTTGCCCCCCAACAGAGATACTCTCTTGAACCACACAAAAAGGGTCAACTACCAAGCAGCAATTCATCGCCGGTGTCTGAAGCAGTGCGTGGAATGCCCCAGTCCAGTTGGCTTTGGATGGCACATTGCCGACAACTGTTTGCTGCCAGTCTGGAATACACTACCATGTGCCCCTGATTCTATTTTGAAACATATTAAGTGTGCTTGCAAGAAAACAGGCTGCACAAAAGGAAAATGTTCTTGCGAGGAGCATGGATTGAGCTGCACAGAGCTCTGTCAGTGTATCGGCTGCAAAAACATAGATGAAGACAATGCTGATGTGACTGTGGAGGCAGATTTAGATCCTGATGACAGTGACGAGGAAAGCATACTTTAAAAGTGAACGCAGGTAAGAATCTATAATTAAAATTTTGTCCCTAAAGGCTTTTTAGATCTGTTAAGTATTGTTGGTATTGAGGTCGGTGAGACGGGATGACTTGAAAGGTAGAGAGTTCAGTGAACAGGAAAGAATTTCTTAGCAAACCAATTTGCATTTAATTCTTATTCAGATATATTCCAGTTTGGATTTTAATGACAGGGTAGGAATGTTTCTTTTAATCTAGTACAGCTCTAAAATATTTCTGTACTGTTATGTATTGGTCTTTCTCAATATCTGCAGACTCGTGTCGGACTTGTCATTTTCCATAATTTGATCAAAATATAATATCTGGGTCAGTCAGGTGACTAAAATCAAACATTTTTGGGGTCTTTTTTGCATCTGTGACACAAAATAGTTAGTTTCCTAGAAAAATAATATAAACTTTCAGTATGTAAGATACTTAAGAATAGTTTGGTGGACAGCTAGCGTTTTTCCCTGCTCATTAGTAGCTAATTATGTTTTGATTAATAGCTAATTAACATGCAAATTTACAATCCAGAAAACTTTATTTTTGGAAAGAGCACCCTCAAATTACCCTAAAACAAGTGTTCTTTTTTGGTTCGCTCACCCGTCAAACGAAAACTTCATTTCCAGCCACAATTTCTGGTCTCGTCCCACGGCCTACCTGACACTCGTCTCCACCCACTCCACCCTGCTTGCACTCTCTTCTTCACCTCTCTTGTGCATTTTCCATTGCTTCGGATGGCTGACCCCAGGTGGACAATTCACATAAACAGTTATTTTTTTCAACAAATACTGTATACTTCTTTACGTCAGAACAAGTTTCAGAAAATGTTCAGTCTGTTTTATGCTGTCTTGAGAGCTCTTATTGTGAAAAAAATCAGAAGATCAGAAGAAAGTCAACACGTTACTGGCAGTAATTTCATCATTTTGGAGTGAGAAATAAGGTTTGTAATGTGAGAGAGATGGCAAAAGAGTGAGACTCACTCCAAAAGAGTGAGAGTTGGCAACACTGATGTTAAACTTCTTGCGGCTGCTCCCTTTTGAGTCACCACAGTGTACCATCATCTAATATTGTGAAGATCCGCATATTTAATTCAAGGATTTTACAACAGATGCCCTTCCTGACCCAGTCGTGAGCCCACAATTTTCCAGCTGTAGGGCAGATGCTCAACACTAGGCTACCACTCCAGTATTCTGCAGTTAAACGTTAATCACAACCTTTATTTATTTATTCAGGTTGGATCTTTAAGAGTGCAACTATTTTGTTATACAAAGTGAGAAACACTACTACTAAATTATGCTGATTAGTGGTGCAGCATCCGCCCTACAGCTGGAAGCTTGTGGGTTCAAAACCAGGTCATACCAAAGACCATATCAAATCCTTGCCAAATCAAATATATGGAGCATCACAACATCAGATGATGAAACGTTGTGGTGGCCCTGAAAGGGAGCATCTGATACATAAACATTTTAGGTCACTGACCTCTCGCCAATGTGCAAACGACCTCTATAAGATGAGCTTACGATGTAAACTTGGTATGTCGGGCCGACGTCACGGTGTATGTGTGCTGTTGAGGTTAATATTCAAGACAAACAAAGGGATTTAAGGTCTTTATGGACAACTGAAAGAGACTTCTGTTCAGCAGCAGCATTAATCAGTAAACATTTGAAGCTTAACATGCTTAAATTTTGAAGTTGAAATTTTAATTGCTGAGAATACTCATTCATATAATTCAGTTCAATTAAACTTTATATAGTGCCATTTCACAACAACAGTCATCTCATAGCACTTTCAAATGTAGGGGAAACCCCCACAATTGTAGAAAGACCCCAGCAATCAAGCAATCCCCTGTGAGCAAGCGCTTGGTGACAGTGGAGAGGAAAAACTCCCTTTTAACAAGATGAAACCTCTAGCAGAACCAGGCTCAGGGAGGGGCAGTCATCTGCTGTGACTGGCTGTGGGGTGAGGGGATAGAGAAGATGAGAAGAACAGACATGTTGAGAGCAAACATTAAAGGGGAGAAGCCCAGTACATTATTGGAGGTCCTCCGGCTGACTAAATCTATTAGCAGCATAACTAAGGGAGGGTTTAGAGACACATGATCCCTCCTAGTTGTAAGCCATATCGAAAAGGAAGGTTTTTACCCTATTCTTAAAAACAGACATCGAGTCTGACTCCCAAATCCAGATTGGTAACTGGTTCCACAGGAAAGGCGTTTGATAATTGAAGGCTCTGCCTCCCATTGTACATTTGGAGATTCTAGGTATTACAAGTAATCCAGCATTTTGGGAGCATCATACTCTATAAGGATGATAGGGTAGTAGAGAGTCAGATCTTTTAAATGAAAAGAGGCCTGATTATTAAGAGCTTTGTAAGTGAGAAGAAGGATCTTAAACTTAATTCTGAACTCTATGGGAAGCCAATGAAGGGAGGCCAAAACCGGAGAGATATGATCTCTCTTTCTAGTATGTGTTAAAACTCTTGCAGCAGCATTTTGGATCAACTGAAGACTTTTTAAAGATATTTTAGGACAACCTGATAATAAAGAGTTACAATAATCTAATCTAGAGCTAACAAAAGCGTTTCTCAGCATCATTCAGAGACAAGATGCTCCTAATCTTGGCAATATTGCACAGATGATAGAAGGCAGTCTTAGAAACAAATTTAATATGTGAATTAAAAAACAGATCTTGATCAAAAATAACTCCAAGGTTCCTCACAGAACTAACTACTAGAGTAGCGGCATCCAAATTAAGAGTTTGATTTGGAAAGGTATTTCTAAGGTTTTTTGGACCAACAAGTATGACTTCAGTCTTATCTGAATTTAATAGCAGGAAATTACAAGTCATCCAAGCTTTGATTTCCTTAAGACAGGCTTCTAACTTGGCTAATTGATTACGATCATCTGGCTTCATTGACAGGTATAAATAATTGTGTGTCATCTGCATAACAATGAAAATGTATACAGTGCTTTCTAATGATGTTGCCTAATGGAAGCATATATAAATTGAAAAGAGTAGGGCCTAGCACAGATCCCCGTGGAACTCCATGACGGAGTTTTGAGTTGGAAGAAAACTCATAACTGACATGAACAAACTGGAGCCTATCAGACAAATAAGATCTAAACCACTGCAGCAAAGTTCCATTAAGTCCAACATAGTGTTCTAATCTATCGAGTAGAATATTATGGTCGATAGTATCAAAGGCTGCACTAAGGTCTAAAAGGACAAGTACAGAAACAAGTCCATTATCAGATGCGATAAGGAGGCCATTAGTGACCTTCACTAAGGCTGTTTCAGTACTATGATGGATTCTAAACCCAGATTGAAACTCTTCAAATAAACCATTCTCCTGCAAGTGATCAAATAATTGTGTAGCAACAACTCCTTCTAAGATTTTTGAAATGAAAGGCAGATTAGAGATTGGTCGATAGTTAGATAAATAATATAGGCTCTTTTCTTTAGGAAAAGGTGGATAAGAATCTCATTTCAGCTTTATTTTTTATATGGTGGTTTTTACTTGGTTTTATATGGTAGGTCGATAAGTCAGTGTATTGTGAGTATATGTGTGTGTATGTGTGTGTGGGGGTGGGTGGGTGGGTGAGATTATGTTATGGCTTTTGGTGTATATTGCTTATTATTTTGTACAGCACTTTGAGCTGCTACATTGTATGAAAAGTGCTTTATAAATAAAGTATGATATTCTTAGCATCTGAACGCTTTCTGTGTCAAAATTTTAAAAAAGCAGTAGCGCAAAGTGGTCAGTTCTGTCCCCTTTTTCCTAAATACAAACCAAAATGAGCACACTCTATTGCAATATGCTTCAATATTTCCCTTCAAATAAAGGCAGACTACTGTATACAGTGGGGCAAAAAAGTATTTAGTCAGCCACCAATTGTGCAAGTTCTCCCACTTAAAAGATGAGAGAGGTCTCCAATTTTCATCATAGTTATACCTCAACTATGAGAGAAAAAATGAGGAAAAAAAAATCCAGAAAATGACACTGAAGGATTTTTAATGAATTAATTGGTAAATTCCTCGGTAAAATAAGTATTTGCTCAATGACAAAAGTTCATCTCAATACTTTGTTATATACCCTTTGTTGGCAATGACAGAGGTCAAACATTTTCTGTAAGTCTTCACAAGGTTTTCACATACTGTTGCTGGTATTTTGGCCCATCCCTCGATGCAGATCTCCTCTAGAGCAGTGATGTTTTGGGGCTGTCGCTGGGCAACACGGACTTTCAACACCCTCCCAAGATTTTCTATGGGGTTGAGATCTGGAGACTGGCTAGGCCACTCCAGGACCTTGAAATGCTTCTTACGAAGCCACTCCTTTCTTGCCCGGGCGGTGTGTTTGGGATCACTGTCATGCTGAAAGACCCAGCCACGTTTCATCTTCAATGCCTTGCTGATGGAAGGAGGTTTTCACTCAAAATCTCACGATACATGGCCCCATTCATTCTTTCCTTTACACGGATCAGTCATCCTGGTCCCTTTGCAGAAAAACAGCCCCAAAGCATGATGTTTCCACCCCCATGCTTCACAGTAGGTATGGTGTTCTTTCTCCTCCAAACACGACAAGTTGAGTTTTTACAATAAAGTTCTATTTTGGTTTCATTTGACCATATGACATTCTCCCAATCCTCTTCTGGATCATCCAAATGCTCTCTAGCAAACTTCAGATGGGCCTGGACATGTACTGGCTTAAGCAGGGGGACACGTCTGGCACTGCAGGATTTGAGTCCCTGGTGGCGTAGTGTGTTACTGATGGTAGCCTTTGTTACTTTGGTCCCAGCTCTCTGCAGGTCATTCACTAGATCCCCCCATGTGGTTCTGGGATTTTTGCTCACCGTTCTCGTGATCATTTTGACCCCACGGGGTGAGATCTTGCGTGGAGCCCCAGATCAAGGGAGATTATCAGTGGTCTTGTATGTCTTCCATTTTCTAATAATTGCTCCCACAATTGATTTCTTCACACCAAGCTGCTTACCTATTGCAGATTCAGTCTTCCCAGCCTGGTGCAGGTCTACAATTTTGTTTCTGGTGTCCTTTGACAGCTCTTTGGTCTTGGCCATAGTGGAGTTTGGAGTCTGTTTGAGGTTGTGGACAGGTGTCTTTTATACTGATAACAAGTTCAAACAGGTGCCATTAATACAGGTAACGAGTGGAGGACAGAGGAACCTCTCAAAGAAGAAGTTACAGGTCTGTGAGAGCCAGAAATCTTGCTTGTTTGTAGGTGACCAAATACTTATTTTACCGAGGAATTTACCAATTAATTCATTAAAAATCAGACAATGTGATTTTCTGGATTTTTTTTCTCATTTTGTCTCTCATAGCTGAGGTACACCTATGATGAAAATTGGAAACCTCTCTCATCTTTTAAGTGGGAGAACTTGCTCAATTGGTGGCTGACTAAATACTTTTTTGCCCCACTGTATACTGTGGATCTGAATTGTTTTGCATGATGAAGTTGCTCTTTGTGCATGAAGATTTGAAGACATATGGTGTGGCAACACAGTATGTGATGTCAGAAGTGATTCTTTTGACATCACATCATGATTCAGAAGGGGTGGGACTATATAAGCGTTGGCTTCTTCCCACTCCTTTTGAACAAGGGCATTTTTTGTTAGGTTTATTTTTTTGGTTTTGATTCCTTGTTTTTAATTGTTTTTGTCTTGATGATCAAATCAAATCGGGCTGCACGGTGGCGCAGTGGTTTAGCACTGTGGCAGCACAGTTTTACCCTCGGCCGGGGGACCGCGGGGATCATGAGATCGTGGGTTCGATCCCAGCCCCCGACCAACAGTGAGCTGTGTGGAGTTTGCATGTTCTCCCCGTGTTGCGCGGGTTTACTCCGGGATTTCTCCGGTTTCCTCCCGCACACCAAAAACATGTAGGTTTAGGGCACTCGCGCACGCAGCGACCAGCAGCTGGTGGCTTGTCACCAGACTGCAAACCAAGTCTACCTACGGGTACAAATAAGTAACAAAAAAAAAAAAAAAAATATCAATCAATCAGTTCTTCCCTCACTCCAAGCTACCACTATACCCTGAACACTGCATCACACCCTGGTGCACTATTCTGGTGACCATCACAACATTCAAAAATGCACTGTATTTTTGGAAACTTAAAAATAAATTCTGGAGACTGGGAGTGATTCAGATCAATGCCAAAATCTAAGCACATTTCCTTGGTCCTTTAATAATCTCTCCTATAATTTTCATCAAAATCCATAAACACATTTTTGAATTATGCTGTTACAATAAATTACGTGTACACTTTTCTGAATCATGGTACCCTGTTTTTCCATTAAAAATAATTAAGTGGAGTGGCCTTTTGGCCTAGTAGTTTAAAATTGGACAATGTGTAACCACTTACTTCTACTCTACTTCCTAGACACTGGGTGCTACCATCTTGAGCTTTAAACGTCAGAGTCTGTGCAGTAGGGGCTGTGAAGTAGGCCAGTGACTGTATGTTAACAGGCAAACTGGCCACCCATCATAGTCTACGCAGCTGCCCATAGGCGGCTATCTAAGTCACAACCAATCATGACCACACGTTTTTATCTTATCAAATAACTAACTAAAATTAAACTTATGCAAAACAAAACAAAACAAAAACGAACACTTCAACATGTATCAGTGTGATAAGAACAACCTATAAGCACAAAGACCATCTTTGGGAAAAAAACATTTGCTGAAGGCCAATTTTTAGATTTCACTTTGGCAAAAATGCTGCGAGCAATAATGGGGAGGAGCAGGATTTATCATCTTATGGCAGCCACCCACCATAGGGTGATTAAAATAAACAGGCTTCACTTCTGAAGAGCTCACATGCTGACGCACGTACCACACAAGAGCACTCTGAGGCGAGTGCAATATCCCCCGCATCCGTTTTCTTTGAAGATCCCAATACTTACTGACAGTGAGCAGTTTTCAACTTTTCAATTTAATTACTGTGGCAGAACCAAATTATGATAAGCCCATCATCCACGAATATATAACAAAGTATACAACCCATAGTTGTAGAGCAGGATCCCGAGGTGAACCTGTCCGTGACCATAGAAGGTAGAAGGTTATGCGTTCTATAGTAAGAGAACATAGGGAATACCAACCATGACCTTTGACCTTTTGACCCCAAACCTGTAGTCACAGGTCATGATTGCAGAGTGAACCTGTGTACCAGGTTTGGTGACACTAGCTTTCTTTGTTGTTGAGATACAGTTTATAAGCCATTTTGATGTTGACCTTTGACCTTGCGATCCCAAAACCATAGTCGGACTTCAGGGTCAATCTGTGTACCAAGATTGGTGACCCTAACTTTACTTGTTGTACAGTAATAAGGCATAAGGAATGTTAACCTTGACCTTTGACCTTTTGACCCCAAACCCATAATCAGAGGTCAGGATCCCAAGGTGAACCTGTGTACCAGGTTTGGTGGCCCTAGCTTTACTCGTTTTATAGTAATAGTAAATGAGGCATTTGCCTGCCTCAGGGACTAAAGAGCATCTTCTTTACCGTGTTTAATGTTTTTTTTTTCTGTACATGGTCCCTGACAAATAAACCAATAACCTATAAACTACCAGTTACCATAGTGCAACTGCAATGTTAACTTTGAACACTGACATCTGACCCCAAACCCACAGTTAAGTCAGGGTGTAAATCGTCCAAGATGTGTATTACATACAACTACTGTATTGACTGCTGTAAAGCCTACATCATTTCTTTCATTAGTTATTGTGTTTAGAAGATTAAGGGAAAATCTGACTTCTGACCTTTGACCTCAAGGTCATCAGGTGAGAGTGAAATTCCAATATGCATATCATCAGACTATATCAAACCATGGTACCAAGTTTCAAAACGATCGGAACAAAACTGCAGGAGGAGTTGATTTCACAAAAGTGGGACAGACGGACAGACGAATGGATGGATGGATGGACGGACGGACGGACGAACTGACCCATAACATAATCTCCCTTCGGTCTTCACCCAAAGAGCTCTTCGACCCCTTTGGGCTTCAACTGGCAGGGGATAAAAGAGCACGCTGTGTTGTTTGTTCCTGCATGCATCTCCTCTTGCTCTTCATCTTAATTTCTTGTATCTCTTCAGTGCTTCTACTTAACCACTTGCACTCCGTTGTTCCGCGGGCGGGCAAGTCTCTGCGTCCTAAGGCGCACGAGGGCGCACGAGAGCGCGCTCGTGCGCCCTCGTGCGCATGACGCATGATAAGGATATTGATGGTGATGGTGTAGGTGGTGTGCCCTCCAAGCGCTACTGGAAAAAAAAATCTGCAAACACAGCCGCGAACAGATTAGTTCATCTGATTGACCTCTCATTCGACTAATAAGAGCCTTGAATTGGGTTTCTGAAACCTTGACGAACCAATGAATGAAAACCTAGGAAGGAGGACCCGCCTCCCAACACTTTGAATGCAGTGAGCCAATTGAAGCAGAGAAGTTCGTGAGCTGTTTTTTTTTAAGGCTGGGTGAAGACTGACTGCTGGAGCGGATCAAAAAAGGACACAGGAAGAGCTCCACAGACCCAGCAGCATGGAGACCATCCACAAATGCAACCTGTGTGACAGGGAGTGCCATTCGTGGATCGGCATGTTCGGCCCCAGGCGGTGCTTATTTTGTATTGGTTCCAGCAGAGTAGACGTTATGATTTCTTCCATGGTCATTATAGACCGACGGAGGCTGACGACGAAGGCTGAGTGACACACACGCCTTCGCCAGTCTTTTTTTAATTACTACTGTTATTTGTTTTGAAAAATCGTTCGCCAAAAACCGCAATCATGGAAGCACAAAACCGCAATAATGGAATTATGTTTTGATCGAGTCGCGAGACCAGAACCAGAGCGGACCAGCGTCGCGTTCGTCTGACAATGAGGAGACAAGTTCGCCAAGACTCCGCTGTGAAGAGGTAAGGTGTTATAAGCTAAATTATTCTCTATCCCTGAAAATTGTAATCCAAAATGACTTTTGACCGATCAGTAAATTACAGCTGTGCGGTTCACGAAGTCTGAAGTTCGTGCGCCGCGGTACAAGGGGTTGCTCGCAGTGTACAGGCTGTGAACGCCCCCCCACCCCCGCTATTCTTCTGCAACGAGGTGGGGGGGAGCCGCGGTGACTGCACTGCTGTCCTACATCACCACATAAGGCTAATCCGTTGTGTAGCGATGGCTAAAGTCCATCCTCCCTAGCGAGCGGGGGGGGGGACAACCCCCCCCCCCCCCACACACACACACAGTAGCAGGGGGGGGGGAGCCGCTGTGACAGCGTTGCTGTGGAAACATGCAACGAGTGTAATCTGTCATGTAGCGAGGGCCGAACTCTGTCCTTGATAGCAGGGGGGGGGGACGACCCCCCCCCCCCCACACACACACACACAGACACAGCCCTGAGTGTGACCTTTCCTTTGAGCCTAAAATGAAGCTTCTACATTGAATTATTCAAAAGTTACAGACGTTTTTCCAAACTGTGCCATTTGGCACAATTTGGCACAGTTCCAAAACGCCTGGGAACAGCCTGAGAACAAAGCTGTGTAAAATATTCATTTTTTGTGGTATTGTTACCAAATTTGGATCTCAGCTGGATAACACTTGGTTCTACATTTCTGTTGCATTTTCCAGCCGGATCGGACAGCTGTGTGTTATTTACAAGCATTTGTATCCAAAAAAACACTGTGTCCAAATTTTTTTTCTTCAAGTTCAGTATGTTTAGATGACTGTAACGCAGTGGCCGGAGCACGTAGAGAGATTATGTTTTTTTTTGCCAAAAAATTCAAAGTGTTTTCTTTTAAATGAGACCAACCCCATGAAGATGCTGCAAAGGGTTGAAGAACAGCTTTCGATTTACTTTGGGCACGTTATTTTTTGGAATTTTTAGGAAAATTGCCCGGAGTGCAAGTGGTTAAATAAAGGTCAAAGCCCACTATGCCACCGGGCAGCTCGGTGGAGCAGTGGTTAGCACTGTGGCAGCAAAGCAAGAAGGTTGTGGATTTCATCTCACCCACTGGCCATCGGTGACCCTCCTGTGTGGAGTTTGCATGTTCTGTCTGCATGGGTTTCCTCCTGCAGGCCAAAAACATGCCGGCATTGACTGGGGATTCTAAATTGTCCATCGGTATGAATGGGAGAGTGAATGGCTGGCTGTCTCTCTGTGTTGGCCCTGCAGTGGACTGGCGATCTGTCCAGGGCGTACCCTGCCTCTCACCCAAAGATGCTGGGATAGGCTGCAGCTCCCCCGCAACCCAAAAAGGATTAAGTGGTTGAAGATGAATGAATGAAAAGCCCAAAAATAAATCTTGGGGGAAGGGGGGGCAACTACTTATAAGTTTATCTTGATATTGACCTACTGTATGTAAACCCCAGACATTAAGATAAGATAAGATAAGATAAGATAAGATAAGCCTTTATTAGTCCCACAACGGGGAAATTCCAGGATTGCAACAGCACAGGGATAGCAACACTCAGAGCAACAATCAGAAGGCAAGAAAAAAAAACAAGCAAGCAAGAGCAGCTAATAAACATATGTACGTATTACTATAAAATATATATATATACACACACACACACAGACACACAGTGCAGAGCATTGTAGCTGGATGGAATAAATATATGAATATATGAACACACAGTGCAGAGCATTGTAGCTAGATGGAATAAATATGTAAATATATAAACACCCACAGTACGGAGCATTGCAGCTAGGTGGAATAAATATGCAAGTATATAAACACACACAGTGCGGAGCAATGTAGCTAGATGGAATAATATGTAGATATATAAATATATAAACACACCCAGTGCTGAGCATTGTAGCTAGATGGAATAAATATGCAAATATATAAACACACACAGTGCAGAGCATTGTTGCTAGATGGAATGAAACAGCATAACCGTCTACTTAGTTATCCTACATGGTATGATTATGTGCCCATACATATTCTCACCCTCCATAGCGACCGGTATGTTCCTAGTTGTATGCCGGAGGGGACCATTGTGTAAGTCTATTGCATCTTTTGCATTCAAAAAACTATTAGTTTGTTACGTCTTTTTGCTATCTCTGCGAGCAGCCCTGCTTAGGTTGTACAGTCTGACAGCCGTTGGTAGGAAGGACCTACGAAACCTCTCGGTTGTGCACCTGGGATGATGTAGTCTGCTGCTAAATGAGCTCCTCAGTGCATTCAGTATGTCCTGCATAGGGTGGAACTCGGACTCCAGCAGAGATGACAGTTTAGCCACCGTCCTTCTCTCTCCTATCTCCTCCATCGGATCAAGGCGCTGCCCCAGGACAGAGCTAGCTTTCTTAATCAGTTTGTTCAGTCTCTTCCTATCGGCTGCAGTAATGCCACTGCCCCAGCAGACCACTCCAAAAGTGATGGCTGATGCCACCACCGTGTCATAGAATGACTTCAGCAGCGCCCCTTGTACACCAAAAGACCTGAGTCTCCTCAGCAGGAACAGCCTGCGCTGTCCCTTCTTGTAGAGTGCGTCAGTATTGTGTGACCAGTCTAGTTTATTGTTCAGATGAATACCCAGGTACTTATAGGATGTCACCATCTCGATGTCTGTTCCCTGTATATTTACTGGTACTGTGAGGGGCTGCCCATGCCTGCGGCAGTCCACCACCAGCTCCTTAGTTTTCCTCGCGTTGATCTGGAGGCAGTTCCGATGGCACCAGTCCACGAAGTCCTGGATAAGCCCTCTGTACTCAGCTTCATCTCCATTGGAGATGAGGCCAACGATCGCAGAGTCATCAGAGAACTTCTGTAGATGGCAGTGTGTTGTGTTGTGTGAGAAGTCCGCAGTATAAAGAGTGAACAGGAAGGGAGCCAGCACCGTTCCCTGGGGGGCCCCCGTGCTACTGATGATCGTGTCGGACACACAGTCCCGGGTTCTCACAAACTGAGGCCGGTTCGTGAGGTAGTCCAGGATCCATGATGACAGGTGCTGGTCCACCCCTGCGCGCAGCAGCTTGTCCTTCAGGATCATCGGTTGGATGGTGTTGAAAGCACTGGAGAAGTCAAAGAACATGATCCTCACCATATTCCCGGGCTTCTCCAGGTGGGACAGAGAACGGTGAAGGAGGAAGATCACCGCATCCTCCACCCCAATGCCATGCTGGTAGGCGAACTGGAGTGGATCCATCGCTGGTTCCACCAGGGGGCGGAGGTGAGCAAGGAGCAGTCTCTCCAGGGTCTTCATCAAGTGGGACGTCAAGGCCACCGGTCTGTAGCTGTTCAGGTCTTTGGGGTGGGAAGTTTTTGGTACAGGTACCACACAAGATGTTTTCCACAGCTGTGGTACCCTCCCCAGTTTCAGGCTCATGTTGAAGATATACGTCACAATCCCACACAGCTGGTCTGCACAGGACTTGAGGAGCTTTGCGCTGATGCCGTCCGTCCATTAGGGAAAATCCCTCTTACTGCTGAGGTTACGTTAATTCTCATTTCACAGGGGTGGTGTTGATAGGTCCTAGGGCATACAGCAACTGTAAGTAGTAAAAGCTACTTTGAGTGGGATCATTCTTCATCTAGATCTGTGTGTTACTTTCCTTTTACACATTCTATGCATTATGCTGAGCACCATGCTAGAAAACGGAAAGCACCATTTTTATCTGGATTTTGGTATGACCTGTCTGGGGCATGAACCCACATGGTTTACCGCTAGGCCACCACTCCAGTTACTGTTAAGATGAGATAAGCCTTTATTAGTCCCACAATGGGGAAATTTCAGGATTGCAACAGCACAGGGATAGCAACAATCAAGAAGACAAGAAAAAAAGAGCAGCGAATATACATATGTACATATAAATATATAAACACACAGTGCGGCGCATTGTAACTAGATGGAATAAATATATAAATATATATACACACAGTGCGGAGCATTGTAGCTAGATGGAATAAACAGCATAACCGTCTACTTATTTATCCTACATAGTATGAATATGTACCCATACATATTGTCACCCTCCGTAGCGACCGATATTGTCCTAGTTGTATACTGGAGGGAACCATTGTGTAAGTCTATTGCGTCTTTTGCATTCAATACTATTAGGTCGTCACGTTTTTTTGCAATCTCTGCGAGCAGCCCACCTTAGATTATAATGTCTGACAGCCGTAGGTAGGAAGGACCTGCGAAACCTCTCGGTTGCACACCTAGGATGATGTAGTCTGCTGCTAAATGAGCTCCTCAGTGCGTTCAGTATGTCCTCCATAGGGTGGGACTCGGACTCCAGCAGAGATGACAGTTTAGCCACCATCCTTCTCTCTTCTATCTCCTCCACTGGGTCAAGGCGCTGCCCCGGGACAGAGCTAGCTTTCTTGATCAGTTTGTTCAGTCTCTTCCTATCGGCTGCTGTAATACCCTGCCCCAGCAGACCACTCCAAAAGTGATGGCTGATGCCACCACCGTGTCATAGAATGTCTTCAGCAGCGCCCCTTGTACACAAAAAGACCTGAGTCTCCTCAGTAGGAACAGCCTGCGCTGTCCGTTCTTGTAGAGTGCGTCGGTATTGTGTGACCAGTCTAGTTTATTGTTCAGATGAACGCCCAGGTACTTGTAGGATGTCACCATCTCAATGTCTGTTCCCTGTATGTTCACTGGTGCTGTGAGGGGTTGTCCTTGCCTGCGGCAGTCCACCACCAGCTCCTTAGTTTTCCTCACGTTGATCTGGAGGCAGTTCCGATGGCACCAGTCCACGAAGTCCTGGATAAGTCCTCTGTACTCAGCTTCATCTCCGTTGGAGATGAGGCCGACGATCGCAGAGTCGTCAGAGAACTCCTGTAGATGGCAGTGTGTTGTGTTGTGTGAGAAGTCCGCAGTATAAAGATTAACAAAAGGTTCTTTTGTTAATAAGTTAAGAAGAAAAAGATGAACACAGTGGGGAAATAAGCTGGCATCTCACAACACACATCCATTCATCCATCCATCCATTCTCCAATCCAGTGTTATTCAACCTTTTTTTGAGCCAAGGAGCCCTTTTAAAATTGAAAAAACTCTTGGGGAACCCCACCAATCAAAAATGTTACAAAATGACACTGTAGCCTATTTTAACATGTAATGACAATTTAGTCTTGAAATTATTTTATACTTTGTTTGAAACTTGGGTCTGTTTGGATGAACGCAAAGCTGATAAAAGCTGATATCCTGGCAAGAACATGTCAAGGTTGGCACTTTCCAGATGTTTTTGCCAGAGGTGTACCTTTGAATGGAATCCATATATTTTGTCTGTGCTTGTGAGCAGGTTTTCATCTTTGTCTCGCAGCTTGTGTTCACTTCATTCAGATGCTGAAATACAGTATATCCGTCAGGTATGCTAGCCTTGCACCCCACTCATCATTTGCATGCAGCTTTGTGTCATGGCACCTCTCATCAGTCAAAAACTCTTCCAGTTCCTCTCAGAGCTTATACATATGGACCAACATTTTGCCACTCGACAACCATCAGACCTCTGTATGGAGCAATAAAGTGTTATGCTCCGTTCCCATTTCCTCACATAAAGATGCAAATATATGGCTTTTCAAAGGTCTTGTCTTTACAAAGTTTACCCTTTGCACGACATCCAACAAAGGAGCTAGAGCTGCTGCTGAAGTCCTGACAACGAGCGTCTCGTGATGCAAAAAGCAGTGGGTAACAACAACATCTGAGTGTCTCTCTTTCACTCTGCTAACAAACCCTTTAGTGCCCCTGACCATTTGCGATTACGAACTAGTTCAGTCTGAGGGTGCTTTCACACCTACTGGCTTTAGTTCGTTTCAATTGAACTCGAGTTTGTTTTCTCCATTAGTGTGGCTCGTTTTGTCTGGTGAAAACACGGTAATCGCACTCAAGTGCGCACCAAGCCCACCATACCAAGACCACCTGAAAGAGGTGGTCTCGATTCAAATCAAATGGCAAACTCTGGTGTGGTCCTGCAGGTGAGAAAGCGGCTGCACTAAAACAGGACCAGCGGCAAACGGTAAAACATTTTATGTCACTGTATATACCTGATGGATCTTTGAAAATATCTGTGGCTAAGCATGTCATGGTTCTGGAGGATTAATGAACGTTAACATGTTAATTCCCATCCGTAACAGCGCTTCATTTTCAAACCATATGATTTGCCAGTGATATATGCATGTATGTAATAAACGATAACCAGGGCGATGAAACCCCCCGTAGATTATGCTACAATTTGTATTTTCTCCCCAGAAATGCATAAATACACAGTAGTCATCCTACTTCCTGTATTTACCTTTCCTGTTCTTGTGGAAAAAAAAATCTGACCATTAAGAACAGAGAACCTTCTGACGTAAGTCTCGTGGGATTAAATGTGATGCAGTTTGGTCTGCCTGAATTTCTGCCTGTGTGAAAGGGGACTGAACCAAGGAGAAAATAATACAAAGTAACAAATCTGTCAACTGATTCAGACCAAATTAAATGAATTTAGGTGTGAAAACACCCTGAATCTTTCCTCTTCAAATATTTATCCATCAGTGTGTTTTAGCTAGTCACTGCAACCTTGAGCACATCTTAACAAGGTAATTAACCTCCGTAAAACACAAGAAGAAGAAGACGAAAAAGAAGACGGTAGCTATTACTGTGTTCACTGTAACACACCATCAGTGTGTGAATGGGTGGATAGCAGGATCTGTAAAGCGCTTTGGTCATCAAGAGATGAAAAAAAGCGCTATATAAGTGAGTACATTTACCATTTACCATTTACCATTTTTCATACTGCCACCTATGGACATGGAAGATCCACTACATTTGCAATTTTTTGGACTAATTAAGAAGTGAAATTAGAGAATTTCCCGAAGACCCTTGAATGTTCTCCTTACAACCCCTGGCTGAAAAATAAGGCGGTAATGGACTAATACCCACAACAAGCTCACCACCCACTCACCCACTCACTCCAACTGCAGAGGTAGAAAAGAAAAGGCGAATAGAAAATGGGATGAGATGTGAAAGGCTGAGAGCAAGGCAGAAGCCGTGGGTTGGATTAATCTAAATTTTCGGCCCATTTTCGTGGGGTTTAACATGTGTTCTAAAACACCAGTGTGTACACAAGAATGTGTGTTCCTTTCTCAACACAACCATCTGCCACTCTGCTCTGAGCGAAGTGTGAAAGCGAGCACCTGGCTGTGAGTCAGCGTTGCACAGCTCCCCAGAGAGCCTTCAGTTTAGAAAGCACTTAATACCGGGCCTCACACTACACGCTCCAGCAAGAACACTGTGATGGAGAGAAATAATGGCACTCTTTGGATGGAGCAGCAGTGCGGTTTCGAGGTCCCACACCAATGCACACCTCACAAGTGAGCTGTTGAGTGATAAGCTGTTTCCAACGAAGACGCAAAGAACCACTTCAGCTTCACCTGATATTGGGAGCTAAAGTAAGAAAACAGGATAAGGATTTGTTCTTCAGCTTGAAGTTCTGAGGTTGAAAACTGAGATACAAAAAGCATAGGAGTCCCTTCAGTAAAGCATCATTTTTTAAATATAAATAACACTGATCACAAAAAAGAATTAATGATTGACAGAGAACCCCCATTGAACTGGATGGGATCACTTATGCTCTTTTGGGGGGGTTTTAAGCAAACACCACTCTTTTTTCCAATTAATATTTGTGTTCTGCAATGCAAGTTTAATTTGCAAAATAATAATAATAATAATAATAATAATTTTCCAATTATGTAAGCATTGCTTAGTTGTCTGGGGCACCATATGCGTAAGTGATTCAGATTTAAAACGGCCATGAAAAAAATACTTTCTTCTGAAACTTTAGAGCACTTCAGTATCATTAGCTATACATTCTGTCATGAATTTGGGTTATAGCAACTTGTGAAGATACTGTTTAATAACCTGCATTTCTTTGGAAAAAATAGATTAATCACATACTCTACCGTTCAAAAGTTTGGGGTCACTTGGAAATTTCCTTATTTTTGAAAGAAAAGCATTTTTTTTCCAATGAAGATAACTTTAAACTAATCAGAAATACACTCTGTACATTGCTAATGTGGTAAATGACTATTCTAGCTGCAAATGTCTGGTTTTTGGTGCAATATCTGCATAGGTGTATAGAGGCCCATTTCCAGCAACTATCACTCCAGTGTTCTAATGGTACAATGTGTTTGCTCATTGCGTCAGAAGGCTAATGGATGATTAGAAAACCCTTGTGCAATCATGTTAGGTCTGCAATGCTGTAATTGCTGCAAATGGAGGATTCTTTGACGCAAGCAAAGTTTGAAGGAAAAAATTATTTCAAATACAAATCATTATTTCTAACCTTGTCAATGTCTTGACTATATTTTCTATTCATTTTACAACTCATGGTGGTAAATAAGTGTGACTTTTCATGGAAAACACAAAATAATTGTCTGGGTGACCCCAAACTTTTGAACGGTAGCGTATGTTTTGGGTAAAAATTTGACAATAACAGAAGTCGATGCTCTGGCCATTTAAGTAGAAAAATTTATTGTTTCTTTATTCAGAAAAAAAAATCAAGTTGTGCTAAAGTCTGTACAGCAATGAGCTGGACTTAGGAAGCATAATAGAAATAAAGCAAAATATAAAACATTAACTAATTTTAAATATACAAAAGTATATAATTTACAGTATGTACTATATATGTCAGTGTGCATGTAAACAGATACATGCAAAAACTGGGGTAAAAATTATTAAACATTCACATTTCACACTGGTGGATCATAACCAGGTTGTAAGTAGAGCTTCAACATGCAAAAAGAAGAAACAGGAGTAAGAGACAAAAAATAGAGAATAGGCAATTTATTGGAAACTGCAAACTCAAACAGGCTGTTCATCAGCTGATCAAAAGTTTAAGACCACAGCCCCCCCCCCCCCGAAAAAACAGAACTAAAAGTGTCTAAAAAGGACTCAGTAGCAAGTTGCCCCATCGTTCTTGTTGATCACTTCAAAAATCCATTTTGGCATGATGCTTCTGCTTGGTGTGTTTCCAGGAGGCTGGTGGGAACGTTGCTTCATGTGGTGAAGATGGCTTCTCGAAGGGCATCCACGGACTGCAACTGAGATCCGTTTTTGGAAACTTCCCTTGCCATCCATCCCCAAACGTTCTCAGTGAGATTTAGATCAGGAGAACACACAGGATGATCCAAGGCTGTCCGTGAAGACACAGGCTGATTCTCGACCCAAATTACAGCCCTTACTGATGCTGACCGTAGCCCAATAACCACAAGATGGCATCTACAAAAGAAGGGCTTAAAGAACAAAAAATGTCTTCAAAGGTCAAGTCTCCTCTCACACCACAAACTTGCCCGTTTGCACTTTGCAAGGGAGCATGAGATATGGGACACTGAAAAGTGGAAGAAAGTTTTATTCTCTGATTGTGGAAAAAAAATTAACTTGGGACGGTTCTGATGGTTTCCAGTGTTACTGTATGACAAGGAGAACCTGCTGGAGATGTTTTCTACGTGACACAACGGAGGAGGCCCCTTCATGATGGGGTGCTTTTTCCTTCAATGGAACGACAACACTGCAGGTTGTGAAGGAGCATCAAATGGCGGCTGGCTATGTGGAGATCCCTTTTGACTGACAGCCCTCATCTGTGTGGCAATGACTGGGTCATCAGTTCCAGACCGTGGATGCCCTTCATGAAGTCATCTTCACCACATGGAGCAACGTTCCCACCAGCCTGTGAATACTTGTAATGTTAAGATAAGCCTTTATTAGTCCCACAATGGGGAAATTCCAGGATTGCAACAGCACAGGGATAGCAACACTCAGAGCAACAATCAGAAGGCAAGAAAAAAAAAAGCAAGCAAGAGCAGCTAATATACATATGTACATATTACTATAAATATATATATATACACACAGACACACAGTGTAGAGCATTGTAGCTGGATGGAATAAATATATGAATATATAAACACACAGTGCGGAGCATTGTAGCTAGATGGAATAAATATGTAAATATATAAACACAGTGCGGAGCAATGTAGCTTGATGGAATAATATGTAGATATATAAACACACAGTACGGAGCATTGCAGCTAGGTGGAAAAAATATGTAAATATATAAACACACAGTGCGGAGCAATGCAGCTAGATGGAATAATATGTAGATATATAAACACACAGTGCGGAGCATTGTAGCTAGATGGAATGAATATATAGATATATAAATATAAACATAAACACACCCAGTGCGGAGCGTTGTGGCTAGATGGAATAAATATGTAAATGTATAAACACACACAGTGCAGAGCATTGTTGCTAGATGGGATGAAACAGCACAACCGTCTACTTAGTTATCCTACATGGTATGATTATGTGCCCATACATATTCTCACCCTCCGTAGCTACCGGTATTTTCCTAGTTGTATGCCGGAGGGGACCATTGTGTAAGTCTATTGCATCTTTTGCATTCAAAAAACTATTGGGCTGTTACGTCTTTTTGCTATCTCTGCGAGCAGCCCTGCTTAGGTTGTACAGTCTGACAGCCGTTGGTAGGAAGGACCTGCAAAACCTCTCGGTTGTGCACCTGGGATGATGTAGTCTGCTGCTAAATGAGCTCCTCAGTGCATTCAGTATGTCCTGCATAGGGTGGAACTCGGACTCCAGCAGAGATGACAGTTTAGCCACCGTCCTTCTCTCTCCTATCTCCTCCACCGGATCAAGGCGCTGCCCCAGGACGGAGCTAGCTTTCTTGATCAGTTTGTTCAGTCTCTTCCTATCGGCTGCAGTAATGCCACTGCCCCAGCAGATCACTCCAAAAGTGATGGCTGATGCCACCACCGTGTCATAGAATGTCTTCAGCAGCGCCCCTTGTACACCAAAAGACCTGAGTCTCCTCAGTAGGAAGAGCCTGCGCTGTCCCTTCTTGTAGAGTGCATTAGTATTGTGTGACCAGTCCAGTTTATTGTTCAGATGAACACCCAGGTACTTGTAGGATGTCACCATCTCAATGTCTGTTCCCTGTATATTTACTGGTGCTGTGAGGGGTTGTCCTTGCCTGCGGCAGTCCACCACCAGCTCCTTAGTTTTCCTCGCGTTGATCTGGAGGCAGTTCCGATGGCACCAGTCCACAAAGTCCTGGATAAGCCCTCTGTACTCAGCTTCATCTCCATTGGAGATGAGGCCAACGATCGCAGAGTCATCAGAGAACTTCTGTAGATGGCAGTGTGTTGTGTTGTGTGAGAAGTCCACAGTATAAAGAGTGAACAGGAAGGGAGCCAACACCGTTCCCTGGGGGGCCCCCGTGCTACTGATGATCGTATCGGACACACAGTCCCGGGTTCTCACAAACTGAGGCCAGTTCGTGAGGTAGTCCAGGATCCATGATGAGAGGTGCTGGTCCACCCCTGCGCGCAGCAGCTTGTCCTTCAGGATCATCGGTTGGATGGTGTTGAAAGCACTGGAGAAGTCAAAGAACATGATCCTCACCACATTCCCGGGCTTCTCCAGGTGGGACAGAGAACGGTGAAGGAGGAAGATCACCGCATCCTCCACCCCAATGCCATGCTGGTAGGCGAACTGGAGTGGATCCATCGCTGGTTCCACCAGGGGGCGGAGGTGAGCAAGGAGCAGTCTCTCCAGGGTCTTCATCAAGTGGGACGTCAAGGGCACCGGTCTGTAGCTGTTCAGGTCTTGTTTCCCCCGGTTTTAAGATTTCACTCAGGAGTGTATAAGCAGAGGTGGGCAGAGCAGCTAGAAGTTACACTCAAGTAAACGTAGCATTACTTTATGATATTAAAGTTACTCATATACAGATAAAAACAGTCACTAGAAAGATTGCTTGAGAAAGTATAATGAAAAAAATCATCAAGTTGTAACTTTGGTCAAGTTTATTTTTCCAAATAATGACAAAAACTATGATATGCTTGTCTGAAAAAAGGGAAAATATCCATATTCCATGTACCCGCTAATGGTCCAAATCATATAAAGAAACAATTAATAAATTAAATATTTCCTGGGGTGCAATATAGCAGTGGTTCCCAATCTGGGGTCAATCAAATTAAACTCATCCAAGGTGTTGAAATGTAGACGCTAATGTGCCGACAAAATGTCAAATGGACGGACGAACCAAAAACATTATACCCTCCACAACTTTGTCGCGTGGGGTATAATAAAAAAAATCATAACCTCACACCCAGTTGGACAATGAAAAGTCATTCAAAATTCGAACACTCAAAATTAGAGCCGTCATTAATGCCAGTTTTGGGGCTCCAAATACTTTGTCCAGTGTTTTTTTTCTCCCTCAGTAAACTGCATTAAACTGAGGTTTAATTAAACTGCATTAAACTGCATTTTTCAGCAGTTTGACTTTTGTAGTAAATATGTAACTTTTTCATGTCATAAATTTGCAACTTTTCTTGTAAATTACCTACTTTTTGTGGAGTTTTTTTTCCAGTGTAAATTTATGTTTACCATAAATTTTCAGTTAATCTAAAAAATTTTGCATTTTTTTGTCGTGTAAATTTAAGCCTATTTCTTACCTATTTGCAAAATCATTCATTTAAATTTGTGATTTTTTAAAATAAATTTGTTAACTATCATGAAGTTGCTACTTTTTTCTTGTAAACTTGTTTCTCCTAATTTTGCCATTGTTTCAGGTAAATTTGGTTGAAGTAAATTTGTTATTTATCTTTATTAAAATCAAGCAGTTAGAAGGGAAAAAGCAAATACACACATACACACTTTTGGGTGCTCCTTATTCAGGGTCGCCATAGCGGATTATGGGTCCACATATTTGATATGGCAAGGATTTTTATGCCGGATGCCCTTCCTGATGCAACCCTCCCCATGTACCTGGGCTGGGAACTGGAACAATGAGTACACTGGTTTTTGTGCTTCCCTCTGTGGCTAGGTTGGGAAAAAGCAAATACCTGGGAAATTTGTAAACTGAATGTCAACATAACACACAAATATCCAAATAACTGAACATCTTGAACATCTGGGTACAGCCTCACTTAAAACATTTTGCAAGGAAAGATTTTTGTTCTTTTGTTGGATGTGGATGAGCAGGCCTGGAGGGGGCCTGGCTAATTTTGGACCCAAGCAGTGTTGTTTGGGGGGGGGGGGGGGTCATGAAAAAAGTTTGGGAACTACTGGAATAGAAAAAAAAATATTAAATTTAATAATTCAAAAAATTTTTTAAAAAACAATGATTTCAACACTGATTTCAATGAAAAAGTTACAAAAAAGACAGAAGAAAGAGTCATTTCTGGTAAGCACTATAATTTAAACAACCAGTTTTCTATCTGTGCAGCATTTCTTTATGACTAGCCAGGTTATTTATTTATTAATTATCAATTATGTTCCCAGTGCTTATGCATAGCCCAAAGAAATCTGAAATAATTTATATTCACTCAAGTGAAAAACTCAGTTTTCCTATGCCTTTTCCTCTATTTTATCAAAGTGGAGTGAACTCACAGCATGCATGAAATTAGCCAGCATGGCATCATTAATAGCCATCACTCTGGCTTCCATGATTGTCCTTGTGGATGATATCAAATCTTCATCAGCTCAAGGGTAACTTAATTTTCATCCTAAATTCTCTGATGATTGGATGCTGGACGACTATATCTCCACAAGAATCAATAGTCCCGTACTTTTGTGTCAAACACCATCAACGTGATATCACTAATTGACGCATCAGCCACTGTCTGCTGGTGTTTTAGCAGCTGGAACCAACTTTTCCTCATTATTCACCGTGCGTGGCAGGCCAAGACAGCCACGGTTCCTGCAAGTTACGAATCTCGACTTTCACATAATAAGGTAGAGGCGATTTGGCTTAGCGCTGACAAAAGCTGGCACGTACACACGCAGGAAAGGTTCGGCAGTTATTCAAGATACCCCTCTATGCTGCGGCGCTCATTAGCAACACTGTTGTCCCAACAGCATCTTCCCACCGCACACGTTGTGGTACATACACAAAAAAAAGGCCAAAGCAGGGTTTCATTCTGTCACTGAAACTGCAAAATTAATCTCAACAAAAAAAAAACAAAATCAGAACTAATTTTATAAAATAAGCAGCCGTCATGACAAGGAGCCTCCTGTGCAGCGACTGTTTTTGATGCGTCTCCTGCTCTCAGTCTCCATATGCCCCCTGCTTGTGTCAGTCACTGTTAGTCCTCATCAGCTGCTCAGTTCGGGGCTGATGTTTGACACAGCTTGGCTGAGTCACGCTGGCAGCTGAAAACAACGTAGAGACAAAATGTGCCAGCCAAGAATGGGCAAGGGCATTCAGCTGCACCAGTTGCATTCAAATAGGAGAAAAGGTCCTTCACAAGATTTCAGTGAATAGAATGTGCTGATATGTATAATGTGGTAATTTTTTAATCTATCCATCCATTCTTCAACTATACCCTTGTTTGTCAACCGAGGTCTATGACAGAACACTCAGGGGTTAGCGGGAAATTGTCTAACTTCAAAAAAAAAAAAAAAAATTACCAGAGTGGTTGCCTAGTGGTAGAGCATCCAACTCAACAACCGGGAGGTTGTCGGTTAAAGCCCTGGACTGGTTATACCAAAGACCATATAAAAATTGTACTTTCCACCTTCTAGGTTGGTGCTCAGCATAACAGAATGGGGGAACAAAAATTTGTTACCCAGCCACAGGAGAAAACACAAGACCAGTGTGCTCCTTGTGCCGCTCCCAAACCTGAGGAGCGTTGTGTCAGGAAGGGCATTTGGTGTAAAAAATCCTTGCCAAATCAACATTTGGATCATCACCATATCAGGTGATGATACAATGTCTTGACCCTGAAAGGGAGCAGCTGAAAAAAAAAATGGTCTAAAAATTGCAAACCACATGCCAGTGTTGTGCATTGACACCTGCAGTAGCTCCTCCATGTCAGCGGGTGGCAACATGAACACAATCATTCCTCCCCTTCTTCCTCCTCTTGAAGGAGGCTGGGCCCATAGAGAGATAAGAACTACTGTATACCGCATTCCAAATTACTATGCAAATGATATTTGTTTCAGATTTTCCTAAACAGTCGATGCAAATGACAGTCAGTATAATTTTCAAGACATCAACTGTTAGAGCATAATTCAAATTTTACTGAACAAACCTCCCAATGATAACTATTTTTTTTTGCAAAAAAAAAAAAAATCAAAATGCACTGTTCCAAATTATTATGCACAACAGAGTTTCAACACATTTTACTGGATGTAAGGAACTGAAAATGGTCATTTGTTGCATTTGCAGCATTAAAAGGTCATATTTACTGAAATCAAAAGGTATTTCAATCAAAAAAATTTTAACAGGCCAAGTTACTGTATATGTTAACATAGGACCCCTTCTTTGATACAGCCTTCACAATTCTTGCATCCATTGAACTTGTGAGTTTTTGGAGAGTTTCTGCTTGAATTTCTTTGCAAGATATCAGTATAGCCTCCCACAGCTGCTGTTTTAATGTGATCTGCCTCCCACCCTCATAGATCTTTTGCTTGAGGATGCTCCAAAGGTTCTCAATAGGGTTGAGGTCAGGGGAGGATGGGGGCCACACCATGAGTTTCTTTCTTTTTATGCCCATAGCAGCCAATGACACAGAGGTATTCTTTGCAGCATGAGATGGTGTACTGTCATGCAGGAAGATAATTTTGCTATGAAACGCACAGTTCTTATTTTTGTACCATGGAAGAAAGTGGTCAGTCAGAAACTATATACTTTGTCGAGGTCATTTTCACACCTTCAGGGACCCTAAAGGGGCCTACCATATATTTTCATACCTTGTCCAAGCCATTCCACTATTTGATGCTTTTCAGCAGCAGAGAGATCCTTTTTTTTTCCCCCATATTGCTTGAAACCTGTGGCATGCTTAATAATGTGGACATCCTTCTTAAGTAGTTTTCCTTTAATTGGGCTCACCTGGTAAACTAATTATGACAGGTTTCTGAGATTGATATCAGTGATCCAAAGAGCCCTGAGACACAATACCATCCATGAGTTTAATTGAAAAACAAAAAAATTAAATGTTTATGACACTAAAATCCTATCTGCATAATAATTTGGAAAGCAGTGTAGAGAGGACATGGCTAGCATTTTTCCAACAACTGCCACTAGCCTGGAGGCTAGCCATGTCCCATCTAGTTATTATATATCTATAGCTGAGCCCGAGTTGGGGATTCCTGCACAACTGGAGGCAACGGTTTCAGGACCCTCACGTTTACTATTGCTGGCCCCACAGCACATTCCGGACAGGAAAAATGTCGCCAAATCCCCCAGAAACCACATCGCTGCATCATCCGCACCCAGCACCAAACAAGTGGTGATGTGGAGGTCTGCCAGTGTTGAGCCGATAAACACATCTACCTTGACAATAACCCCCCTCTCGGGAGCACACATCTGACGGGCGACGTCTGGTAATTGGCTGCCTGTCTCATTTTCAAACTAATTCCAACACTAATAGCATTGTGTTTTTCCAGCCTTATTCCTTTTTCTTTTTTAAATTGTGCACACCACTGAAGAGACAGAGAAACACCATTTCAATTCTCCTGTATGTCCTGTATGTATAGTAGTATTGACAAATAAAATCTTTGAATCTTTAAAATCATCAAGCAAACTCCTGGTTGGGGGGGGGGGGGTAATCCCTTCCAAACTTTAATCACTTCCATGTATGAATTATTCTTCTGACCTGTCAAAAAAGGTAGGTGAACTGTCCTTTTTCATCCTAAAGCTGACATTCTTTTAGAAATGAATCCATACTTCAGATGTTCAGTAAATAACCAGACTAAGTTTGATCATCAAATAATGGGAATAAAATAAGAAAGTCAACATATCAGCATTTCAACAGCGATGTTTTCTTTTCTTTTCTGTGTATTTCTGAGTGTTTGACTGTGGGTTATGTGTAAAGCACAGCAACAAACACACCATTTTAGAGGAGGACAAAGTTAGCTCATGTACATACAGGCTTCACGGAAGAAAGTTGGGTGATGTCAGATATGTTCAAATTCACTTCACATCCTGGCAGCTATCAAAAAATGAAATGACATGAATAAAATCCATCCTGTGGGGCAATCACAGGACTGTAAATATATCAGCCAATTATTCAATTTCAACCAAATGCAATAACTGGACAATCTGCCTGTTTACTTGCTCGCCTGCATGCAATGTGGCTGTGCATTCATTGTGCACACGTCCACTGGATCTGTGATTCTGATAGTGATGTTTAATCCAACAGTTGCTAATGTCAAACAAAAACAGATTCAGCAAATAAGCAGCTTATTTCTCACCTCAAGTGTTTTCTGAAACACTATTTGCTTTTTTTGTTTGCAAGATATGAAGGGAGTTTACAGTGGAGCCACCATGTTGAATGCGGAGAAATCAGTGAACAGCTCATTCTTCCAGTCAGACACAGCTCTGCCTATGCAGACTTGTAGGCTAGCTTTCTTGCTTTGTGAGTACAGTGCATCACCTACTGAGGGTTTGTTTTCAGCCGATTTGGAAAATGGATCTGCTAACTTTTTGAAAATGACCATTGCAGGTGACTTTGGCATAGCAACAAAACCTATTAAGCAACTTGCATAACATCTTATAAGAAGTTGTAAGGGAAATTTTTGAAATGACACTAGATAGCTTTTGAAAATTTATGCCGATTGATGAAACTACCTGAGAACCAAAATGTTAATAGGTAAATAAATAAAGTAGTGCTAGGAATCTATTAAAATGTAAACTAATTAATCATACATATTTAAAATAAAATCAAGATTAATCACAATTAATTTTTCTAACTAGTTAGTTAACTGTGAATAATCGCAGGGGAAGCTGGGGGGTTGGAGTGGAGTGAGTGTGCATATGCCCAATACACATAAACTGACATTTTTTTCCACCACATATAGTTCTTTACCCCAGATTAAGTTTTATATGTTCAGCCTACTTGCCATGGCAATCAGCCCTGGCCATACCTTGACAGCTGTTATTGTGTAAAAATCAGAAGGAAGTCAACACGATATTGGCAGAATTTTTCCTTATTTTGGGGTGAGAAATAAGGTTTGTGCTGTGAGACAGAGGGTAAAAGAGTGAGACTCACTCTCAAACAGTAAGAGTTGGCAAAACTGATGTAGTGTTGCTAACTATACACAGTATCCTAGCCTAATGTTTTATTTATTAATGTTGCCTAAATTTACTAATCCAGTGGGAAATATTCAAAAACATACTAAAGTGCTCATGCCCATTTGATTCCGATGGGCTGATAATATAAAACTGTAAACTTTATATGTCTTATAGCGTAAAAGTAGCTCAGAGCTGGTGTTCTGACATTTTAGCATAGAGTACTTTGTCAGACTAGCACACCTGCAAATGTTATGATGTTCCGGTAGGTGTATTTAAGCTGACAGGAAAGTACAGCAGTTTACTACAGTGGTATGGTGTCCTCATAGGTTAATTTAAGCTGATAGGTAATAATAAAACATGGCAAACTAAAGCACAGGCATTGGCCATCAGTCATTTTCTCCAGTACAATAGCATTTTTTAAATTTTAAGTTAACTGCACTCTAACTACAGTTATATATAACAGATGCACTGCAACAACAGAACTAACAATATGAAACTCAGTGCACTAACATTATTTTTTTTTAAATCAGTTAATTGGACTACGGTAGTTAATGGCATTAATGTGTTAATTTCCCTAATACTAAAATAAAGTGATTTGGGATAATCAAGTAAAGTAAATTTGGGAATCTTATGGGCTGCTAATACAGCAACAGCTGGTGCATTTCAACAAAAAGTCCACACATTTTTCTCCTCTTGATTTCTTGAAAGATGCTATGACCTGTTTGTTTTAAATTCATTTGAAAAACACAAATAAATATACAGTGGTGTGAAAAAGTGTTTGCCCCCTTCCTGATTTCTCACTTTTTTGTATGTACTGTATGTCACACTTAAATGATTCAGATCAAACAGATTTAAATATTAGACAAAGATAACACAAATAAACACAAAATGCACTTTATAAATGAAGCTTAATGAATGCTTATTATTAAGGGAAAAAAATCCAAACCTACATGGCCCTGTGTTAAAAAGTGATTGCCTAATAATTAATTAAACCTAATAACTGGTTGGGCCACCCTTAGCAGCAACAACTGCAATCAAGCATTTGCGATAACTGGCAATGAGTCTTTTACAGCGCTGTGGAGGAATTTTGGCCCACTCATCTTTGCAGAATTGTTGTAATTCAGCCACATTGGAGGGTTTTTGAGCTTGAACCGCCTTTTTAAAGTCATGCCACGGCATCTCAATTGGATTCAGGTCAGCACTCCAAAATCTTCATTTAGTTTTTCTTAAGCCATTCAGAGGTGGACTTGCTGGTGTGTTTTGGATTATTGTCCTGCTGCATAACCCAAGTGCACTTCAGCTTGAGGTCACGAACAGAAGGATGGACATTTTCCTTCAGGATTTTTTGGTAGACAGCAGAATTCATGGTTCCATTTACCACAGCAAGTCTTCCAGGTCCTGAAGCAGCAAAACAGCCCCAGACCATCACACTACCACCACCATATTTTACTGTTGGTATGATGCTCCTTTTCTGAAATGCTGTGTTACTTTTACGCCAGATGTAATGGGACACACACCTTCCAAAAAGATCAACTTTTGTCTTGTCAGTCTACAGAGTATTTTCCCAAAAGTATTGGGGATCATCTAGATGTTTTCTGGCAAAACTGAGATGAGCCTTTATGTTCTTTTTGCTCAGCAGTGGTTTTCGTTTTGGAACTCTGCCATGCAGGGTGTTTTTGCCCAGCCTCTTTCTTATGGTGAAGTCATGAACAATGACCTTAACTGAGGCAA